>JASAUF010000039.1:0-1200000 GCA_030180095.1 Magnolia changhungtana
TGCCATATATATATATATATATATATATATATATATATATATAAGAGTGGACGCTTGCCACTGATTCATTAATCACAAAACCAATATACAACCTTTCGGGTGAAGCCCCACAAAAGGGAGGGCCACACCTATCATGTAAACAAAAAGAAAGAAACCTCACTAACTGGACAGAACAAGCCCATGATCAAAGCCCCTCGAAGCCCCAGGAAGCCCCAGAAAAAGGGGCCCACCTGACTCTCCCTCACCAGGGGAGAAGGAAATGCCCGACATACACTATAGAAAAAAGGATCTAATCAGCCCCAACCCAACTCTGTCCAGAAATAAGAGGCCACGCACCTGAGAAGGGAGCTCCCTGGCGTCCTCAAAAACTGTTGAGACCTGAGCCTGACTACCTACCTTTGCCATTCCATCCGCCGAGCCATTCCCTTCTCTCGGGACAAGCAAAAACTGTAAAGACAGACTTTGGCCCAGGCACATGATTCTGCTAACCCACGGATGCCATTGCCAAGGGATAGACGAGGTTGACGAAAGCAGGTCGACTGCCACCTTTGAGTCTGACTCAACCACAATCTTCTGCAAACGACACTCCAAGCATAATACTAGGCCATCATAGATGGCTCTCACCTCTGCCCGGTTGTTGGTTCCCACACCGTAGGCAGAACAAAAAGCAAAAATCAGATTCCTATCCTCATTTCTACAAACTCCCCCTCCACTACAAGAAACACCACTTTTAGCGACGAAAATTTTCGTCGCTAAAAGTCAACTTTTCGCAGCTAAAAACTTTTTGGGACGAAAATTTTCGTCGCTAAAAGACCAATGTACAAGGCTTTTATCAGTGAAAAATTCAAATCGACGCTAAATGAAAGCTTTTTAGCGACGAAAATTTTCGTCGCTAAACAAATTTTTCTAGACCTTTAGCAGCGAAAACTTTCGTTGCCAAAAAAACTTTCAAGACTTGCGCCGCCTAAAAAACTGCCAAGACTTTTAGCAACGAAAATTTTCGCCGCCAAAAAAATATCCAGGACTTTTTAGCAGCGAAAATTTTCGCTGCAAAAACTATTTTCCAAAATATGCAAGACTCTTTAGCAGCAAAACTTAAGATTTTAGCAGCGAAAATATTTGCGGCAAAATAAAATTTTCAAGAGTTTTAGCTGTGAAAATTTTGGCCGCCAAAAAATATCAAGACTTTAGCAGCGAAAATTTTCACTGCAAAAAAAACATTTCCAAGATTTTAGCAGCGAAAGGCTACGTTGCCAAAAAATTCTAAGACTTTTAGCAGCGAAAATTTTCGCCGCCAAAACAATTTCCAAGAATTTTTTGTAGCGAAAACTTTTGCTGCTAAAAAATCGTTCCACTTTTAGTGACGAAAATTTTCATCGCTAAAAGTCTCTCTCTTTTTTTTTTTTTTTAAAAAAATATACAGCTCAAAATTTCACAAAAAATTCCTGATATACACCTGTTAACAATATATTTCATCATATTCATCCTAATATATACCTGTTATATAATATATTTCATCATATTGATATTCACATCCAGTTAAACCCAAACATAAACTACATTCATTCAAACACAAACAATCTTATCCGCATCACATTCATTCACGCATAAATACATATAAACTTAACATAATAAACAAATATACAAAAAATCACAAAGATGAAGGCGGAGGTGGTGGGGCATCGGTGGGTAAGCGTGCAGCGAAAGCCTGTAACATCTGCATCATCCGTTGCTCATGCTCCACCCGCATCTCCTCTATCCTCCTTCCTGCTCCTCCCTCTGCCTCGCCAGATGATCCTCCATCTTCCTCTCTTATTCCTCCCTCTGCCTCGCTAGATGATCCTCCATCTTCCTCTCCTGCTCCTTCCTCTGCCTCGCCAGATGATCCTCCATCTTCCTCTCCTTCTCCTCCCTCTGCCTCGCCAGCTCCTCCATCATCTTCCTCTCCTGCTCCTCCCTCTGCTTGTCCAGCTGCTCTTTGATGTCATCGATGACGACCCGTAGCTACTGAACCTCTCTCTCTGCGGTATCAGCTCGGCGTACGGCACTATCGCCAACGATGATGGATCAGCTGGAGGTAACTCTAGCGGGTGCCATGAGCTTGGCACCATGGCCAAACCCACGCACATATCCAGAACGGGTGCCAAGCACCTGACTCAGGATCTCTGGCTCACTCCGCTGAGTACCATCGGGAGTGGGCTGACTGCGTAAGGTGTTCATCTCCTCCTGTAATGAAAACATATGAATTTTCATAATAAATGATATTATTATAATTTAATGCAATTAAATTTTACAATGTAAGGATTTTTACCCAAATCTCGCTGGCTCTAGGATGTATCCAAGATCCCGTCGTTTGGCGACAGTGAGTCCCTTTGTAGAAGTCTACTGGTCCAGGCTCCTGGCCAGTGACGGAATCTCGTTGCGCAATCAAAAGAACAATAGAGTTAATATAAATGCATGGAAAGAATATATAAACATAATAATTAACAGTTCTTTCTTACCATGTCGTGACGAAGTCGTACGAATGACTTTGAACCAACTACATGGTTCACTTCTAATTTTCCTCTGTTGTCAGAATTTATTTTGCTCCTTTTCTAGAACACATTATTCATAATACATTGTTATTAATTGCAAATTTAATTATTACGTTAAGATATCGTAAATATGTAAATATTACCTGAAAAGAATCAGATGAGAACCTATTACAGAGTATTCGCCAGTCCCCATCGGTCATGTGCAGCGGTGCGGACTGTACGGCCTCCTCGTAGCTCATGCACTGCTTGTACTACCGGTGTAACCTAGTGCGGTAATTCTTAAACCGCTCCTTCATCATGTCGTCGACGGCATAGGAGATGTGCGGAACACTCAAATCAAAGTCAAATTTATCCTGCAGTTTCGTAAATAATAGATTAAGACAATAAACTCATTAAGAAAATAACTTAACCGTAAATGAACATTTATAAAATAAATTTTAATTGACTAAAATTTACCTGAAGGCGCTGACGGATGAGCTGTTGAATATCATCTGTCACGTCTCTCCAACGGGGGGTGGTGGGGGAAATCAGAGATCGACATAAGACACCGACCTCTGACGTAAACAATATACCATTATTCCCAACAGGTCTAATGTAGTCCTGTGGGAACTCTACCGTCACCCTACCCTCACACTTAAGTCGCTCTAAAAGTAACCCACGGGTGGGTCCACGTCCTCACCGGTTGGTTGACGACGCTGTTGCAATAGAATTATGTAAGTATAAACATAAACAAAAATCATTAAAAGAAATATATGTCTAAACTTACATGCAATGCCTGGTGTATGCGCGACTGAGGGATCAGACGCTTGCAATGCAATATGTGACGGTGATGCTGGCTCCGTCGCATCACGGGTAGAAGAGGTAAATCCAGTGCGCGAACGACGTACTCTCCCACCTAGTGCCATCACTGAATATGTACGAACTACGAACTTATAAATTTAAAAAATGTCAATATAAGTGGAATATACTAAAATATTATACAAGTAGTGTTGATGGTATAATGCATTTGTGCTTATGCTCAGAGAGATGAATAAAATATGATTAGACTATTACACTATAATACAAGCATAATATAATAAAACTATAAACTTTAATCTATAACTATTAAAAATTCCATTACACATTGTCATTTTATATTAAATACACATATTTGTTGTAATACGAAATAACTGTGAGGTAAACTATCCGAAGTACTCCCTACGTAAGTTATCGTATGCTTCAGAAGTGTATGTCATCCTGTGTGAAGCATTGGACATTTTTATAGCCAACATGACAGTAACAATAGGAGAAATCTGATCTATCGGGACTCCATTTAGATGTGCAAGTGATAGAGTCGCATCTTCCATATCTTATTTTCCACGGTTATATATCTCCATCAGCTCCGGAATTTCTTTGAGATTGTATAATCTTTCGTCTTAGTCATCGTCGATATATTCCACTTTACACTCATCGACCAGACCGGGTATTTCTATGGCCCTACCAGAAGAAGATAGGACCGAAACGTCCATCTGCAACAGCTGATGAAGTACGTTGCGTGCTTCTGCTATGCTCCGGTTTGAGGATGACATGATCAGAAATTGTCTCAACTGTAAATGTGAATTATAAACAAGTCAATAAAAGGAGTTAATCATAACTTGTAATTTTCACGTATACATGGAATACATAAATTATTTGAATTGAAAAATGACATGTAAATCATGTGTACATTTAATAATCGTCGTCTATATCACTATCGCTTAGGGTCAGTTTGGGCAATGGGATTAGAAGGGATTAGGTGGGATGGGATTCAAAAAAACATAATTATTGCTCATGGCAGGGGTTGGCCCCTATTACCATGGGATAAAATTAATGCCCTGCTTTGTTGATAATAGGGCGATACATTGAATGAATATACTCACCGTCATTTGAAATTATTGAGAATAATAGGCATGTGTTATATCTAAACTGTTCATTTGTTTCGTAACCTCATTTTATGGCATGGACCTAAAAATGAGATAGATCCAAAACTTATGTAGCACCAAAGAAGTTTTCAATGGTAAGTATTCAATCCCTGTTGCTTTCTATGGTGGGGTCCACTTGAGCATTAGATTTACCTGATTTTTTGGCCCATGCTCGAAAATAATCTCGGCATATGGGTGGATGGTGTGGATATAGCCCACACATCATGTTGAGACCTACACAACTTTCCAAACATTGAGTGAAATTGGCAAAGGACCCAATGCAATTTCATTTAATGTAATTCCAAGCATTTCCATCCTTCCCAAACATGGAGTGGAATTGGCACAGACCAGATGAATCCCATCCCCACCTAATCCCTTCTAATCCCACTGCCCAAACTGACCCTTAGGGCTATTTCTTCTTCACCATCATCATCGCTGATTGGTATTTCCTCCTCATAGTCTCCAACGTTGTCATCAATGAAACTTGTATCATCTCTAACAATGTCTTGTATTAATGAGGCATCAACATGATCGGGTGGCACATCATCTCTATCTAATTGCACCACATCAACATTAATACTTAAATCAGTCTCTGTATCCCTAGATGGCATGTCTTCTTGATATGCTTGTTCAACCCTAGACGTGTCATTTCCCCCGTCCTTGCTATCTTCAACTTCTGGTACGGGAACGTCAAATACGTTCCTGGGTTTTATTTTCTGCACCACGTGCTAAGAGCCGCCTAACTTAGTGTCAGCGAGGTAAAATACTTGTTCAGCCTGACTGGCGAGGACAAATGGGTCGTCCTTAAACCACTTTCGAGATAAATTTATGCTCGTAAAGTAGTTGTCAGTCTGTATTCCCAACTTATTATTTCCAATGTCCCACCAATCACATCTAAATAAGTACACCCGCTTTCTCGTACAATAACTCAGCTAAATAATATCAGTCAAAATGCCATAAAAGTCAATTTCATCCTCCTCATTTGTTCCTTTCACAACTACCCCATTATTTTACGTGGTCCTGTACTTCTCACGTTCTTCAGTGTGGAACCGAATCCCATTTACAATACAACCTGTATATCTAGATACACGTCTATCAGGGCCACACGCCAGTGAGTATAGTGCATCAGACACATCTGCAGAGTTGCTTGTGCGTAATGTCTTTATCTATTATCATGTACAAAATATAATTGTGTAGTGATTTTCTTAGGTTGAAATAATGTGCAATACAATGGAAATTCTAAGTGTGGTGAGATACAATGTAAAATCTTACACGTTCGGTGAACCATTCTGAAAACTGATCCTGATGCATCTGATCATAATTTGTGGGGAATTTGGACTTCATCTCGTCTATGTGTTCACTACACATAAATGGCACGTTGTCAGCAAGAAACATTAAGATCATCATATGTAGGAATTACAATAATCGAGGGAAGACTTACTCCAAGTATGACTCTATTTCTTCATAATTGTACAACACATACCATCGCGCCTTTGCTAGATCCCTAAGGTCCATATCTTGAAACGTCGGGGATCTTAAAGGACGAGCGTTATGTGCAAATATAGATATGAGTCTTTGTTCATGCTCCTGCCCTTCATCGGCATTCCGATCTTTTCTGTTGAATCTAGTCTTTATACCATAAAGATATATGGAGCAAAATGTAAGGCACTCATTATCAATGTACGCTTCAGCTATCGACCCCTACGGTCGTGCCTTATTCCTCACAAATTGTTTGAGTGTGTGAAGGTATCTGTACACAAAACCACTGTATTATATGTATGAAAACATGGATATATGTAGTTTATGGAATGAAAATTTTTTTTAATAGGTTCTACCACCTTTCGATCGGATACATCTAACGATATTGTACTGGGCCTGCAAGCTTCGCCTTGTGCGGTAAATGAATCGCTAGGTGTACCATGACATCGAAAAATGCAGGTGAAAATATTCTTTCAAGTTTGCAAAGGATTATGGCAAGGTCCCTCTCCAGTCTTTTAATAACATCCACATTCAACGATTTTGAACACAAATCCTTAAAGAATATCCCCAGCTCAATCAGCGTCACACTGATATCCTTGCTCAAGAATCCACGAATCGCAACCGGCAGTAAGCATTATAGAAGGATGTGACAATCATGACTTTTCATTCTTGTTACCTTATAATCCGTAACGTTTACGCGCCGAGCTATGTTTGACGCATACCCATCGGGAAACTTCACTGATCTCAACCATTCACATAAACGCTTTCTCTCTAGTTTGGTCAACGTGTAGCGGGCTGCTAGTACAGTATACGAATTTCCATGTAGTTGCAAGTGCAACTCTTTCCTTAAACCCATTTCTTGTAGATCCAATCGAGCCTTGAAATTGTCTTTTGTTTTCTTCTCTATGTTTATCACTGTTCCGAAGACATTGTCACATATATTTTTCTTAATATGCATGACATCCAAGTTGTGTCGCAATTTCAGATCACTCCAATAGGGCAACTCAAAAAAGATGCTCTTCTTCCTCCAGTTATAGTCCAATACTGTACGTTTCCTCTTCTTCAAGTGCGATGCCTTACCAAATCTAACTTCTCTAATGTTACTCAGTTGTTGCATCACATCTTCTCCAGACAGCTCTTTCGGGGGTGGCCTATGATCTTGTTTGCCATCAAAGATCATCGTCTTCCTGCGCCAACTATGATTGCTCGGAAGGAAGCGACGATGGCTCATACAACACATTTTTCTACCATACTTCAATGACAATGAACAAGTCTCAATACTACATGTGGGACAAGCCAACTTGCCCTTCGTGCTCTACCCAGACAAATTTTCATACACGAGAAAGTCATTTATTGTCCACAAGACCGCTGCATGTAATCGAAATGTCTGTCCTGCAAATGTGTCATACGTGTGTACACCTTGACTCCATAACTCATTTAACTCATCTACTAACGGTCACAAGTACACATCAATGTCATTCCCAGGTGACATGGGTCCAGGAATAAGCAATGACATCATGAAAAATGACTGCTTTATACATAATCAAGGAGGTAAATTGTACGGCATAAGTACCACTGGCCACATACTGTATGAGCTACTCGTATTACCAAATGGATTAAAACCATCACTTGCAAGACCTACTCAAACATTGTGAGAATCCTCTGCAAACTAGTCATGTTGCTTGTCAAAATTTTGCCAGGCTTCAGAGTCCACAGGGTGCCTCAGTGTACTATCATCATGAACGCGTTTCTCCTTATGCCACCTCATATCTTCAGCCGTCTTACGAGACATAAAAAATCTTTGCAATCTTGGTTTCAATGGGAAGTACCTTAACACCTTTCGTGGGATGTTCTTTTCCCTGGCTTTGCCATACTTCCACCTAAACTCTCCACATTCTTGACACTCTCCAGCATCCTTATGCTCTTTTCGATATAATAAACAATCATTTATACATACATGTATGAGTTCATAACCAAGGCCCAAGTCTCGCATCAAGGATTTTACCTCGTAATGGGACTTGGGCAATGTCTCACCGTCCCGCAATGCTTCTTTCAACAACTCTAGCAACATGTTGAACAATTTGTTACTCCAACGATTTATTGTCTTCAAATGAAGTTACGTTGTAAGAAAATTCAACTTGGAGAAGTTCTTACACCCCGGATAAAGTGGATGTTGCGCATCCCTCAACAACCTACTAAACTTTTCTAATTCGACATCACCCATTGGAGGAATATCTTGGCTATTGCTTGTCGCTGCAAAATCAGTATCCGCAGCTGTTCCCTTAAACACATCTCCTATGATATCTTGCATTTCGTCAACGTCTTTATCCTCGTCATCTGGCGTAATTGGATCAGCAATGACTTCAGTGGGCTCAACTCTATAGGTCATATCTTCACCATGATAGATCCACCAAGTGTAACCCTGGTCAATCCCAACTATGAACAAATCATCCTCTACTTTGTCTAAAGTCTTAAATATCATGTTCTTGCATTTTCGACATGGTCACCTAATCCTATTCCTTGAATCTGCCCGATTTCGTGCAAATTCCATGAACTCTTTAACCCCTTGTTTATACTTTGGGCCAAACCTGTTCTTAGCTCGCATCCAACTCTTATCCATGTTTACAATGAAAAGACTAAAGTCAGTTTATGGAAATAGCTTTAAGATTATGCTAAGTTATAGGTTTAGGTTATATTATATGTTTAGGATTTGATAATAGGTATAGTTTAGGTTATAACTTTAGGTTATAGGTTTAGGTTTATGTTATAAGTTTAGGTTAAGGTTACAAGTTTAGGTTAAGGTTGTAAGTATGGGTTATAGGTTAAGGTTAAGGTATAGGTTTAGGTTATAAGTGTAGGTTATAGGTTTAGGGAAAGGTTAGGTTCTCTTCCGTTATAGGTTTAGGGAAAGGTTAGGTTCAGGTTATAGGTTTTGGGATTTGAGAATAGTTTTAGGTTTTAAGTATAGGTTTAGGTTGGATTATAGGTTAAGGTTTAGGATTTGTTTTTAGGTTATAGGTTATGGGTTATAGGGTTAGGTTAGGGTTTAAAAGATATAGGTTTAGGTTTTAGGGAATCCATTCTAGGTTTAGGTTATAGGTTTAGGTTTAGAGATTTAGGTTCGGGTTCGAGTTTAGGATCGGGTTTAGGTTTAGTTTTAGGTTCGGAGTTTAGGTTTAGGTTATAAGGTATAGGTTTAGGGAATTGAGAATTGGTTTAGGTTTAGGTTTAGGGAATCGGGTTCTGGTTCGGGATCGGGTTTAGGTTTGGATTTTCAAGTTTAAGCTTACGTTAAGGTTAGGGATTTGAGATTAGGATTAGGTGTAGGTTTAGGTTTAGGGTTTTGAGAATACATTTAGGTTTTAGATTTAGGTTTAGGTCTTAGGTTATAGGTTAAGGTTTAGGATATAGGTTTAGGTGAATGGTAGGTAATAGGTTATATGTTTAGGTTATATGTAATAGGTTTTGTTTAGGTTAAGGTTTTGGTTTAGGTTAAGGTTATAGGTTTAGGTTTAGGTTAAGGTTAAGGTTTATGTTTAGGTTATAAGCTATAGGTTTAGGGAATTGAGAATTGGTTAAGGTTTAAGGTTTAGGAAATCGGGTTTGGGTACGGGTTCTGGTTTAGGCTTGGGTTTTCATGTTTACATTTAGGTTTAGGTTAGGGAGTTGAGATTGAGATTAGGTGTAGGTTTAGGTTTAGGGATTTGAGAATAGGTTAATGTTTAGGTATAGGTTTAGGTTTAGGTTATAGGTTTAGGTTTTGATTTTAGGATAAGGTTAAGGTCATAAGTTTAGGTTATAGGTTATAGGTTTAGGTTATAGGTTTAGTTTTAGGTTATAGGTTATAGCTTTGGGAATTGAGAATAGGTTAAGGTTTAGGCATAGAAATTGGGCTCGGGTTCGGGATCGGGTTTAGGTTTGGGTTTTCAAGTTTAGGCTTAGGTTTACGTTAGGGAGTTGAGATTGGGATTTGGTGTAGGTTTCGGTTTAGGATTTGAGAATAGGTTAATGTTTAGGTATAGGTTATAGGTTTCGGTTTTGGTTTTAGGATAAGGTTAAGGTTATAAGTTTAGGTTATAGGTTAAGGTTATAGGTTTAGGTTAGGTTTAGGTTTAGGTTATAGGTTATAGCTTTGGGAATTGAGAATAGGTTAAGGTTTAGGCTTAGGAAATTGGGTTTGGGTTGGGGTTCGGGATCGGGTTTAGGTTTGGGTTTTCAAGTTCAGGTTTAGATTTAGGTTAGGGAGTTGAGATTAGGATTTGGTGTAGGTTTAGGTTTAGGGAATTGAGAATAGGTTAAGGTTTAGGTTTAGGAAATCGGGTTGGGGTTCGGGATCGGGTTTAGGCTTGGGTTTTCATGTTTAGGCTTAGGTTTAAGTTAGGGAGTTGAGATTGGGATTTGGTGTAGGTTTAGGTTTAGGGATTTGAGAATAGGTTAATGTTTAGGTATAGGTTTAGGATTAGGTTATAGGTTTTGGTTTTGGTTTTAGGATAAGGTTAAGGTTATAAGTTTAGGTTATAGGTTAAGGTTATAGGTTTAGGATTTGAGAATAGGTTAATGTTTAGGATTAGGTTATAGGATTAGGTTATAGGTTTAGGTTAGGTTTAGGTTTAGGTTACAGTTATAGCTTTGGGAATTGAGAATAGGTTAAGGTTTAGGCTTAGGAAATTGCATTTGGGTTTGGGATCGGGTTTAGGTTTGGGTTTTCAAGTTCAGATTTAGGTTTAGGTTAGGGAGTTGAGATTGAGATTAGGTGTAGGTTTAGGTTTAGGATTTGAGAATAGGTTAATGTTTAGGTTTAGGTTATAGGTTTATGTTTTGGTTTTAGGATAAGGTTAAGGTTATTAGTTTAGGTTAGAGGTTATAAGTTAAGGTTATAGGTTTAGGTTAGGTTTAGGTTTAGGTTATAGGTTTTAGGTTATAGCTTTAGGAATTGAGAATAGGTTAAGGTTTAGGTTCGGGAAATCGGGTTGGGGTTCGGGATCGAGTTTAGCTTGGGTTTTCATGTTTAGGCTTAGGTTTAGGTTAGGGAGTTGAGATTGGGATTTGGGTGTAGGTTTAGGTTTAGGGATTTGAGAATAGGTTAATGTTTAGGTATAGGTATAGGTTTAGGTTATATGTTTATGTTTTAGTTTTAGGATAAGGTTAAGGTTATAAGTTTTGGTTATAGGTTATAGGTTAAGGTTATAGGTTTAGGTTATAGGTTTAGGTTAGGTTTATGTTTAGGTTATAGGTTATAGGTTATAGCTTTGGGAATTGAGAATAGGTTAAGGTTTAGGTTTAGGAAATCGAGTTGTGGTTCGGGATCGGGTTTAGGCTTAGGTTTAGGTTAGGGAGTTGAGATTGGGATTTGGTGTAGGTTTAGGTTTAGGGATTTGAGAATAGGTTCTTGTTTAGGTATAGGTATAGGTTTAGGTTATAGGTTTTAGTTTTGGTTTTAGGATAAGGTTAAGGTTATAAGTTTAGGTTATAGGTTAAGGTTATTGGTTTAGGTTAGGTTTAGGTTTAGGTTATAGGTTATAGCTTTATGAATTGAGAATAGGTTAAGGTTTAGGCTTAGGAAATTGGGTTTGGGTTTGGGTTCGGGATCGAGTTTAGGTTTGGTTTTTAAGTTCATTTTTAGGTTTAGGTTAGGGAGTTGAGATTAGGATTTGGTGTAGGTTTAAGTTTAGGGATTTGAGAATAGGTTAATGTTTAGGTATAGGTTTGGGTTTAGGTTATAGGTTTATGTTTTGGTTTTAGGATAAGGTTAAGGTTATAAGTTTAGGTTATAGGTTATGGGTTGAGGTTATAGGTTTAGGTTATAGGTTTAGGTTAGGTTTAAGTTTAGGTTATAGGTTATAGGTTATAGCTTTGGGAATTGAGAATAGGTTAAGGTTTAGGTTTAGGAAATCGGGTTGGGGTTCGTGGATCGGGTTTAGGCTTGGATTTTCATGTTTAGGCTTAGGTTTATGTTAGGGAGTTGAGATTGGGATTTGGTGTAGGTTTAGGTTTAGGGATTTGAGAATAGGTTAATGTTTAGGTATAGGTTTAAGATTAGGTTATAGGTTTTGGTTTTGGTTTTAGGATAAGGTTAAGGTTATAAGTTTAGGTTATAGGTTAAGGTTATAGGTTTAGGTTATAGGTTTAGGTTTAGGTTATAGATTATAGCTTTGGGAATTGAGAATAGGTTAAGGTTTAGGCTTTGGAAATTGGGATCGGGTTCGAGTTCGGGATCGGGTTTAGATTTGGGTTTTCAAGTTCAAGGTTTAGGTTTAGGTTAGGGAGTTGAGATTAGGATTTGGTGTAGGTTTAGGTTTAGGGAATTGAGAATAGGTTAAGGTTTAGGTTTAGGAAATCGGGTTGGGGTTTGGGATCGGGTTTAGGCTTGGGTTTTCATGTTTAGGCTTAGGTTTAGGTTAGGGAGTTGAGATTGGGATTAGGTGTAGGTTTAGGTTTAGGGATTTGAGAATAGGTTAAGGTTTAGGTATAGGTTATAGGTTTAGGTTTTGGTTTTAGGTTTAGGTTATAGGTTAAGGTTTAGGTTTAGGTTTAGATTTTAGTTTATAGGGTTAGGTTATAGGTTTATGTTTTGGTTTTAGGATAAGGTTAAGGTTATAAGTTTAGGTTATAGGTTATAGGTTTAGGTTAGGTTTAGGTTTAGGTTATAGGTTATAGCTTCGGGAATTGGGAATAGGTTAAGGTTTAGGCATAGGAAATTGGGCTCGGGTTCAAGATCGGGTTTAGGTTTGGGTTTTCAAGTTCAGCTTAGGTTTAGGTTAGTGAGTTGAGATTGGGATTTGGTGGAGGTTTCGGTTTAGGATTTGAGAATAGGTTAATGTTTAGGATTAGGTTATAGGTTTTGGTTTTGGTTTTAGGATAAGGTTAAGGTTATAAGTTTAGGTTATAGGTTAAGGTTATAGGTTTAGGTTATAGGTTTAGGTTAGGTTAGGTTTAGGTTTAGGTTATAGGTTATAGCTTTGGGAATTGAGAATAGGTTAAGGTTTGAAGCTTAGAAATTGGGTTTGGGTTGGGGTTCGGGATTGGGTTTAGTTTTGGGTTTTCAAGTTCAGTTTAGGTTTAGGTTAGGGAGTTGAGATTAGGATTTGGTGTAGGTTTAGGTTTAGGGAATTGAGAATAGGTTAAGGTTTAGGTTTAGGAAATCGGGTTGGGGTTCGGGATCGGGTTTAGGCTTGGGTTTTCATGTTTAGGCTTAGGTTTAGATTAGGGAGTTGAGATTGGGATTTGGTGTAGGTTTAGGTTTAGGGATTTGAGAATAGGTTAACATTTAGGTTTAGGAAATCGGGTTAGGGTTCGGGATCGGGTTTAGGCTTGGGTTTTCAAGTTTAGGTTTAGGTATAGGAAATTGGGTTCGGTGTTACAGCATCGAGTTTAGGCTTGGGTTTTCATGTTTAGGTTTAGGGATTTGAGAATAGGTTAAGGTTTAGGTTTAGGAAATCGGGTTTTGGGATTTCAGAATAGGTTTAAGTTATAAGTTTAGGTTGGGTTATAGGTTGGGATTTGAGAATATGTTTAGGTTTAGGTTTTAGGTTATAGTTTAAGGTTTAGGTTTTAGGTTTAGGTTAATGTTAGGTTATAGGTTATAGGTTTAGGTTATAAGTTATGGATTAAGGTTTTAGGTCATAGGTGTTGGATTTGAGAATCGGTTATAGATTAAGGTTAAGGTCTAAGTGTAGGTTAGGTTTAGGGATTTGAGAATAAGATTAGGTTATAAGTATAGGTTTAGGTTGGGTTATAGGTTTAGGTTAAGGGTGTGGTACCTGCAAATACAGACATAAACACGGCCTGTCCAAATGGCTGGAGCCTTTCCAATCTTGTCCATAGGAAATGGAAGACTTCATCATCATGGTCATAACAGCGGTTCCCACCTTCCAGGGACCCCCGCTCATCCGAATATCTTTAACGCACATCTGGGTCTACTCCATTAATCTCGAGCAAATAAATAAACATGGCCTGTCCAAATGGCCAGGCCATGTTTATGTCTATAGGAAATGGACAGCTTCATCATGGTCATAACAGTGGTTCCCACCTTCCAAGGACCCCCGATCATCCGGATAGCTCCGACGCACATCCGGGTCGGCTCCATTAATTCTAAGGCAATATAATTAAATCCTAAATTAGTTACTCATCCAAGGTTGGATAGATTGTAATACTTTCATATTTCTATTTAAACGTCCACGTCGAAAATTTGGCAGCATCTCCCTATGCCTCTCTAGATAAGTTGATCTTACGTTACATTTCGATGTTAAATATCTAAATCAATGTAAAGATATTTGATATTGGATACAGAACGAAAGAAACATATCTAGAGAGAAATGAAGAGATGGACCGCGGATCAAGCATGAACATTTAAATAGAGTGTATGAAAGCATACTTTCCATCTAACCTTGAACTGTCCAAAATGGGACAATTTGAGCTATTTCTATGCCACCAAAAACACACCATATCTATGTATGGCCCCATAGAAATCCTCAAACGAGTAACTAATTATGTAACTTACAAATCTATAAATTACAACATAGGCACTATACACCCATGCTCAAGTGAACCAAGTCAAGCATTATTCACACATGTTCAAGTGAACCAAGTCAAGCATCATTCGTACATTTTTGTACACAACCAAGTTGAGCATCATTCACACATGTTCAAGTGAACTAAGTAAAGCATCATTCATACATGTTCAAGTGAATTGATTTAAGCATCATAAGCAAATGTTCTAGGGGACTAGATTGTAATACTTTCATATTTCCATTTAAACGTCCACGCCGAAAATTCGGCAGCATCTCCCCATGCCTCACGCCGAAAATTCGGCAGCATCTCCCCATGCCTCTCCAGATAAGTTGATCTTATGTTACATTCCGATGCCAAATATCTAAATTAATGTAAAGATATTTGACATTGGCTACGGAACAAAAGAAACATATCTAGAGAGAAACAAAGAGATGGACCGCGGATCAAGCATGAACATTTAAATAGAGTGTATGAAAGCATACTTTCCATCTAACCTTGAACTGTCCAAAATGGGACAATTTGAGCTATTTCTATGCCACCAAAAACACACCATATCTATATATGGCCCCATAGAAATCCTCAAATGAGTAACTAATTATCTAACTTACAAATCTATAAATTACAACATAGGCACCATACACCCATGCTCAAGTGAACCAAGTCAAGCATTATTCACACATGTTCAAGTGAACCAAGTCAAGCATCATTCGCACATTTTTGTACACAACCAAGTTGAGCATCATTCACACATGTTCAAGTGAACTAAGTAAAGCATCATTCATACATGTTCAAGTGAATTAATTTAAGCATCATAAGCAAATGTTCTAGGGGGCTGATCTTAGCATCATTACCACACATCCAGGTCGATTTATTTAAGCATCATAAACACATGTTGTTGTCAAATATCTTGGCATCATTACTACACATCCGAGTTGATTGATTTAAGCATCATAAACACATGTTCCAGTGGAGTATTTAATCATCGTAAACACATGTCCAAGTGGACTGATTCAAGCACTTTAAACACATGTCCAAGTGGATTGATTTAAGTATTATAAGCATTATTCAAATAATTGAAACTATGTCTGTCAAACACAACATCATTGTGGTATTACTTTAGAAAGCACTGAAAGGCACTTTCATGTTCATAAATACTGAGGTTTACTCTTGCTTTCATGTTGTTGTTGTCATGTTTAAAAGCGAATATGGCCACTCCCCCATATTCTATGTCCGCTTTTAGCTAATGCGTATGAGTTACTGCAACCCCGAGCTCTATAATGTAAACGGTCTTCCACGGAAATCATGTCGATCCAACCATCATTGTGGGCATCACTTGAATTTCAACAATTTTGGCTGGTTGTCTAACTTTTGCTGTCATGTGGCCTACATCATGATTGGATCGACATTATTTTGAGGCCATTTTTATCTATGGATATAAAACCTCAATCAAGTAGCTACTTTCTAGCCTCATAATTAGACATTTACCAAACAACCTAAAAGAGTGTGTGTGTGTGTGTGTGTGTGTGTGTGTGTGTGTGTGTGTGTAAATGTAAAAGCCAATAAGCTCTATAAGCCAATAAGCTCTTATTTGTAGAGATGCCAAATGCACCCTATAAGAAACCTATTTCTTGGATCCATACAATATAGGCTAACGTTTCATCTCAGCCGTTCAACAAATATCCATTAATCCATTGGTTTAGCGGTCAAATTAGTGCAATTTTTTTAATGATCCATCTAAAGTAAGGTTCACCATTTCGATGGTTTGATTTGATTTAATATTGTGCCACATGTATAGGCTTCTTGGTGCCTGAGTATCAACCATTACACCATGCCAGAGTAATGGTTGAACATACAAATCTCAGGTGGATGAAACCACAAGCAACGGTGGTGATTGACCATTAAAAACTTGTTGTGGGCCACAAAAGTTTCAGATCACCGCTGATATTTATTTGTGTTTTCCCTTCATCTAGGTCTGTGTGACCTTATCAACAGGTTGGATGGCAAATAAACATTCCTGTGATCCCCATGAAGATTTTAATGGTGGGAATTCAATCACCATTGTTTCCCGTGGTATGGTCGACCTAAGATTTGGATCTGCTTCATTTTTGGGATTGTACCCTAAAATGATTTTTGAAAATGGATGAAGCTCATTTTAGGGCATGATTCCAAATTGAAGAAAATCCAAATCTTAGGTGGAACACACCACAGGAAACCAGAGTATAAAAATCCATAAATTACTAAATCCCTAATTCCATAAATCGGCATTGAGAGGTTGAGAGAGAGAGAGAGAGAGAGAGAGAGAGAGAGAGAGAGAGAGAGAGAGAGAGAGAGAGAGAGACTAACCATTGTTTTGAGGAGCTAGAGATCGTAGATGGTTCACAGGATTTCCTCTCTTCTTCTTCTTCTTCTTCTTCTTTCGAGTCTTGGGATTTCAAAACGCTACCAAGAGACGAGAGAGAGAGAGAGAGAGAGAGGTGTTGGGAGAGAGATTGGAAAACCGGTGGCCAGGGCGAGAGAGAGAGAGAGAGAGAGAGAGAGAGAGAGAGAGAGAGAGAGAGAGTTTGGGAGAGGGGATTTGGGTTTTGGGAGGGCGCGTGATTTGGGTTTTGAGGGGGATTTGGGGTTTGGGAGGGCGGGGGTTTTTTCTTTGGGAGGGGTTTTGGGAGGGCGCTGTTAGCGTCGGTTTGGGGAGGGCACGGATTGCGTACTGAGTTACTCAGTACACTTATTGTACTGAGTAAACTCCGTGGGATCCACTTTGATTTATGTATTTTATCCACTCCATCCATCCATTTTACCTGAATATTTTAGGGCTTGAACCAAAAAATGAAGTATATCCTAACCTCAATTGGACCACACCACAGGAAACAGTGTGAATTGAACATCTACAATTGAAATTTCTTGGGGCCCACATAAGTTTTGGATCAAGCTTGTATTTGTGATTTCCCAACATCCATGTTTTTGTGATCTTATGAACAGGTTGGATGAGAAATAAACATCACTGTGGACCCTATAAAGGTTTCAACGGTGGAAATCAATATTCCAACAGTTTCTTATGGTATGTTACACTTGATCTTTGGGTATGCTTAAATTTTTGTCTCAGCCCCTAAATAAGATGGAAAAATGGATGGATGGCGTGGATAGACTAGATACATTCACGGTGGGCGCAAATGTATTGTATCAACACTATCCATTCATTTGGAGAGATCATTTTATGGGATGATCAAAAGAACGAGTCAGATCCAAATCTCAAGTGGCCCCACCACTGAAAACAATGGGGACAGTGACACCCACCGTTGAGACTTTCCTAGGGTCACTGTCATGTTGATTTGAGATCTAACTTGTTAATAAGATAAAAAAGACATGGATGAAGAGAAAAATCAAATATCAAGTTGATCCAAGACTTCTGTAGCTCTCTAAATTTTTTTTTAGTAGGCGTTCAATCTCCACATTTTTTATTTTTTATTTCGTTGTGGTGGGTCAACTTAAGATTTTGATTTGCCACATTCTTTGACCCTTACCTTGGAATGATCTGTATAAACATTGGATGTAGCTCATTTTTTGCCTCATTTCCTAAAATGACCTCCTTACAAATATCATGATGGGCCCACCTAAGTTTCCAGCGCAGGAACTTACTGCAAAATGCTTTCACAGTAAATCCACGTCCGGGATCTAGGGGAGCAGATTAGGTGCGATGCGGGATCCACTAAGGTGGGTGGGACCCCTAACTGTGGAGCCCACTGTGATGTATATGACTACATCCATACCATCCATTCGTATTAGAAGATCATTTTATGGCATGATCAAAAAAGATAAAGCAGCTCCAAATCCTAGATGGACCATGGTATAGGAAGCAGTGGCGATTAACCATTTAAAATTCCTTGTGGGCCATAAAAGCTTTGGATCAGGGCCTCCTTTGTTCTTCTTTCTACTTGTGCAGGTCCAGGAAAGGTCTATACAAAGGGTTTGTTGGAAAACTGCATCAAGACATTTCACGTACTCCCATCCAAACACAACTAGTAAGTCATTTATTCCCAATTCAATTACCCCCATTTTCATTTTCCATTTAACTTAGGTTATAGGCTACCGTATGTGCTCTATATTTGATTTGCAACCAAGTATTGTTATAAATTCAATTTTTTGATGCAAGTAGACTCCTCAAACTTCTTCTCTGTGTGGAGCCATCAAGGAGCATAGAAGTAGGTATACTGTGTAACTGAGTCGTTGCAGGTAGGGCTGAAAGTCGGGCGGGTTTAACCCGACCCACTCGACATTGGGTTGGGCTCGGGCTGGATGTATCGGGTTTGGTCTCAAGGTTCGGCTATATAAACACCAACCTGATAAAACTTGGGTTGGGCTTGGGTTAAGGTCTCGGGTTGCCCGACCCAACCCGAACCCGATCAATATATATAAATTATTTATAAATTATAATTGAGTGTGGATTATATTGTTGAAGGCACATGAAATTCCAGTGTCTTCGGGTCTCATTGGTCCACACCATTTGTGATGACTTAAGCTACCAAGATATGCCGGATTTCTCTCCTAAATAGATTGTGTGCTACACAACATGACTTGTTTGTTTAGAAAAAAATAAAGTTCTTTATGATAAATAATTACATGTATAATTAATAAAATCATACGTATAAAAAATAAGACGTGTATTGAAATATAATAGACTGATGTAATAATGAAAATATTAGCATGTATCCACCCGACTAACCCGATCAACCCGACTGAGCCCGCTTGGGTTGGGTTGAGAATTTCCAACTCGAGGTTGGGTTGGGTTGGGTTAGGGTTGAGGTATAGGAACCTTGGGTTGGGCTAGGGTTGAGCACCAACCCGACCCAACCCGCCCAACTTTCAGCCCTAGTTGCAAGGCCATTGCAATGGCATTATAAAATTCATATCACACATGTTTGCTGCTTAATGTTATGATGCGAGACAAAAAATCTTGAGTAGGCTATAACACTAGGAAATGTACAATCACCTACTATTGCAACCAATTACATACATCTGGACAGGCCCCATGGTAAGGGCCATCACTACCCAATCCGAGTCCAAGATCAAGCTGATGTTTGTGTTTAATCCATGTTGATGTTTGTGGTTAATGTAAGGGCCATGAAACAGTGTTGATGATTTTTATTTTTCCCCTTCATCTAGGCCTGTATGACCTAATAAACAGATTGGATGCCAAATAAACAGTACAGTGGGCCAAAATAGGATTTTAATGATGGATATCCAATCACTATTGTTTTCATGTGGTGTGGTCCACCTGATATTTATATACCTCTCATTTTTGGGCCCCACCATCATCTAGTGGTTTTATATCCAAACCTTCCATCCGTTTGGAGAGATCATTTTAGGGCAATATCCATAGATAAATATAAGGCCTTTACAAGTTTTTAAGGGTGGGTGTCATTTTATCGATTTGTTTCAAGTGTGAGAAGGTTGGACACTCGAAGAAAGACTGCACCAACTAGACAAATATGGACTTTCACATACATCCTCATAAGTAAAAAGTGGGCCACCCATGAAAATCACCTGTGGCAAATCAGGTTGGTCCCCTCAATGGGTGGGCCGCATCGATGAAATCAATCGAAAGCCAATGGTCCTACTCAATGCAGGTGTGTTACCCACCTAGTGAGTCAATGGACCAAATTTCGATGACATGAAATGATCATGGTGCGACCCATATTTTGTGTGGCTGGGATGTCTTACCAGCATGATGTATTGGCATGAAAGGTGGTGGGCCCCTTATGTGATCTTTTCCCGGTCTATATCTATGTATGAAAGATGACTAAGCATGATGTTAGTTTATTTAGATGTATGTGTATAGATCAATAGACATTTTACCTGTTCAAAAAAATAAAAAAATAAAAAAAACACCAAACCCAAAAAAATAGATTTTGGCTACGGCGCATCTAGATGAATCTCAATCATGCATCATATAGTTTTTTTTTTAAAATAAAAAAGGCTAAGAGGGGCAATTATAGATGGAATTTGACCTTCTCCATACCTAACCTTGAGACAAGCTCGACAAAGAATGCCATTGCTAGAATGGCAAACCGAGCAATCCGTCTTGTCTGATCAAGACATTCGGAAATTATGACATATTGAAGGTGGTGTTAAAGCTCAAAGGGTACAGCGTGATGCATGTATTTTATCCACACCATCCAATCAAAATTTTTCCTAAGGCCCACTATACTTTTTATAAATCTTAGGTGGACCCCACCACATGAAAACAATAGTGATTGGATATCCACAATTAAAACCGTCCTAAGGCCCACTGTACTTTTTATTTAACATCCAATCTGTTGATTAGGTCATACGGGCCCAGATGAAGTGAAAACAAAATATCAGATTGATCAAAAACTTTATATGGCCAACAAAAGGTTTTTAATTGTCGACGCTCATTCAACACTATTTCCTATAATGTGGTCCAGTTGAGATTGGGATAAACCTCATTTTTTGTCTCATACCATAAAATGATATGGAAAAATAGATGGACGGTAAGGATGAAAAACATACATCATGGTGGGGCCCACAGAGCACCGACCACCAGCCCTTACGCTGGTGTCAACGTGAGTGCTAATCCGTTTCATGAGAGAGACTCTCTCTATCCTCTCTCACTCTCTCAATCTCTCTCTCTCTCTCTCTCTCTCTCTCTCGTCACACACACCCTCTCTCTCTCTCTCTCGGTCCTCTCTCAACGCCACCCTCTCTCTCTGTCTCTCTCGGTGCTCTCTCTCTCACTCTCGCGCACCCTCTCTCCTCTCTCTCTCGGTCCTCTCTCAACCGCGCCCCCTCTCTCTCTCTCAACCGCACCCTCTCTCTCTATATCCTCTCTCTCGCACTCTCTCTCTCTCTCTCTCTCTCTCTCTCTCTCTCTCTCCTCAGAGCTCGGGAACCCTATTTTCGGCGTGGACTCGTGATCGGGGCTCCAACTAAAATAGGAAGTTGTTCTCTTCCTGCTGCAAAATCAGTTGGCCGTGAGGTATCTCTCACTCTCTCTCTCTCTCAATCTCTCTCAATCTCGATTGAAACTAGTTGGGGATTTAGGGATTTGGGGATTTAGGGATTTAGGGATTTGGGGATTTAGGGTAATCAGGTTTTCAGTTTGTATAAGTGGGGCCATGGTTCACTGATCCAGATCATCGGTCTGTTGTGTTGTGGATGGTGCACCATTAATGCACCAAACTAAAAAAAATCTCCCCAGAATGAGAGATCTTTGCCACCAATCTGTAGCGCTTTTCAGCGAATGTGGATAGTTCCTCTTCAATACATATAACTGATGGATATCTTAATCACTCAAGCTGAACCTTAGCTGCTAAAAAAAGTAGGAAGTGAGTGTGGGAGTGGATGCAGATCCTAGAAGTAAATAACCATTTTCAAGCCCAAAGTTTGTAGGAATTGTAAGATTATGAAGCAGGAAGAAATGGTAGAAGATTTTTTTGCAACTATAGGGTGAGCTACAACACAACAGATGAATATATACATCTTGGCAATGAACATGACATGTAGATAGGATGAAATTTCTATTTCTGAACTAGAACGACATGTTTTTTTTTTTGTTTTTTGGATGATAAATTGTGAAATATGATAAGGTCACATAGAAGTGAATGAAGGGTAAAATATAAATATTAGCTTGATGACGTCAAGCAGTTTTAAGCAGTAGGCAATCAATTCTCACTATTTATGTGGTGTAGTCTTCTTAAGCATATGTGATTTGAATAAATTCTTATTATTTTTTCCTTTCCTTTGAAAAAAAAGAAGAAGATCTAAATGAACTCATTTTAGATATACTAGTTAATCTCTACTTTTGAACATAATGTGTTTGATGAAATTCATAAGAGGAGCCTAACCAATGTGGAGTGCAATGATTTGTGTGACTTAATCATTTCAATTGCTAAGTCTATATGGTAATTTATCATGCCCGAAGATTCAAAGCATGTGGCCTATCCTATGTTAACGTCAGATCTCAAATGTGTTTGCTTGTGGTTGGCAAAGGGATTGAAGTGTGTATAGGCTTAGAAAATTTACAGAAAATTACTGGTGTAATTAGCAATCCAAACAGGCCTTACATGGCTCCATTGTCAATCAGGATGGTTCATCTAGTTGACCTTCATATGGATGGAGAGAACACTTAGTGGATGATTCTTGCCATCATTTTTTTTTGGGTGACTTTGCTGCACTGAATGTTGGCAGTTAAAGACCACAAATTGGATGGCTAGGATCATTCCCTCCATGTGTTTTTCAATTCGCTTCCCATCTGTGTTAAGGCCTGATAGTTGAATAGTCTCTGCCAGGTGTACCTTAGAGGGAAGGCTGTCTCTACTATATTCAGGTTCTACTGCATCAACTGCATCAACTGCATCAACTACATTGTTTGACTTAGAATTATCCTTCATATGAAGAAGTTGTTTTTGTCATTTAGTGAGTTTTGAAATGAAGGAATCAATTATAGTACCCTTCTCTATCTCCTTCAACACATACGTCTGATTTTACAGTTTCTGGACTGTGTATGAATTGCCACTTCATAGGGTATGGTCGTGAAGGAAATCATCAAGGATGGAATACGATTAGCCAACAAGGGTAGTTGCCCATTGATGTACGTAGCATTTATTTCGGCCTAATAAAGTCAATTCATCAGAATCCTTTGGGAACATTGAAAACCATAGACAAGAAATTGGTTTCCATAGAAATCTACTTTCTATATATGTTTGATATATAAAAAAAAGTAGCTATGGGAATCAGTTTCCATTTCAAAGTTTGGCTTGAAAGAAAAAATGTGGCTATTAATTTCTTTCAAGAATATGTTAGTTGTCGATTTTCACAGTTATAAGAGAATTCATATCATTTTACTATTGACCTTCTAACATTTTCATAGAAAACAACTATGCTAAACAAACAAGATAACAAAACTTGAATTTATTTCCAGGGTTTTCTTGACAATAGGATTCATCATTCATCTATAATTTTCCTACCTTTCCAAACAAAGATAAAGGAAAGAAAAATGCAATTTTTATTCCATGTTTTTAAGGCACACACCTCTTTTTTCCACTTTTGGAAATGAAATAATACCAAGAGATAGAAAATGGCACTGTATGCATCATTAACTAGGCATGTAGTTTTCGTTTTCATAGACTAAATACCTGCAAATTGGAGTTATTTTGTACTCTAGCAAACAATGATGATTGGCTCAAACCTAAGGCCTCAGTCTTGAAACATGTCTTGTCTCCCTTTGAGCTATGGGCTTGAATCTGAAGTGTACATTTTGGCATGGATGAACTTGAATTGAACCGTCTATATCGTAGGAACACCGTGGATAGATTGGAATCTCAAATCCAGATTGTTTTGGTTATTGTAGAGTTTGATTAATGGACATTTTTTTGCTGAATTTTGATCATTGTACTGCATTTCAACCATCTATTATACTTCCAATGATCTGAAGTTAGAAGATCAAATTAGTGTAGATTTTAGTTTATGATCTATCAAATTAGTGTAGAGTTAATGTGATCCATTTCAATTTAGCTTCACCAACCTCACATATGTACGTCTTAGCATGTGTGTCCATATATAGTCAAGACATGTTCTTGTATAAATGATAGTACACAACTACACATTATCCACAAATACATAATCCACAAATACTACACAAGGGATTTATATATATATATATGTATATATATCTTACTATATATAGATTGTCATACCATTTTAATCCTTGGTTTTCAATGACAGATGGGGTCCATGGTCCAATAATCCAAACCCATGTATGTTTGTCTCAGCAGATGGACTACGCCCAACAATCTCCTCGATAGGACAATCTCAACCTATCAATTTCTGGCTTCTATATAAAAGGTTACGTTGTCTTCTCTCACTCATGTACTATTTCACGTAATAAAATTTTCAAGTAAATTGTACGAGGTTTACAGTAATCTTAGAGATTAGAAAATTTTCAAGTATGTGCATTTCAGTCTGAGTTATTTCTCTAATGACGATAGCCTTGGGAGGGTTGATATGAGGGATGGGTTGATTGCAAGAGGCCGATTAAAACTATATTGGGTTATCTTGCTGGTCCTGAAATGATTATGTCCGGCAAGCTAACCCAATACAGTTTTAATCAGGCCTCTTGTAATTAACTCATCCATCGTATCAACCCTCCCAAGGCTATCGTGATTAGAGAAATAACTCAGATTGAAATGCACATACTTGAAAATTTTCTAATCTCTCAGATTATTATAAACCTCGTACAATTTTCTTAAAATTTTCATCAGCTGTTGGTCATATGGCATAAAGAGCTTGTCCGTCTCTACTAACTGAACATAAAACATGAACTCAATGACAAATTTTTAGCCTTTGAATCTTGTGTATTTGCAAAAAAGCAACAGAAGTGGTTAATGCTTTTAATTATTCAATGTCCAACTACTATCCATTGTAGGGACTGCTTGATGAATAGTCTTCAAGATTGGTTTTTATTTATAAAAAAAATAGATACCTACCTTATTTTTAAATGTATTTGCTCAATATTGATGGAGCAGACCCGGATGTGCGTCGGAGCTATCCAAAAGAGTGGGGGTCCCTGGAAGGTGGGAATCGCTGTTATGACCATGATGAATCTGTCCATTTCCTATGGACAACATTGGAAGGGCCCTGGCCATTTGGACAAGCCGTATTTATGTATTTGCTTGAGATTAATGGAGCAGACCTGGATGTGCGTCGGAGCTATCCGGATGAGAGGGGGTCCCTGGAAGGTGGGAACCGCTGTTATGACCATGATAAAGCTGTCCATTTCCTATGGACAACATTGGAAGGGCCTGGCCATTTGGACAGGCCATATTTATGTATTTGCTCGAGATTAATGAAGCAGACTCGGATGTGCGTCGGAGCTATCCGGATGAGCAGGGTCCCTTGAAGGTGGGAACCGCTGTTATGACCATGATGAAGTTGTCAATTTCCTATGGACAACATTAGAGGGGCCTGACCATTTGGAAAGGCCGTGTTTATATCTGTATTTGTAGGTACCATACCCCTAACCCTAAACCAAAACCTTTAACCTAAACCTTAACCTAAACATAAATCTAAACCTAAACCTATACTTATAACCTAAACCTAAATGTATACCTATAACCTAAACCTATACTTATAACCTTAACCCAAACTTATAACCTTAACCTAAACCTATTCTCAAATCCCTAAACTTATACTTATAATCTAAACCTAAACAAAAACCTTAACCTATAACCTATACTTATAACCTAAACCTAAACTTACAACTTTAACCTAAACCTATACTTATAACCTAAACCTTTTCTCAAATCCTAAAACCTATACTTATAACCTAAACCTAAACCTTAACTTAAACTCAAATCCCTAAACCTTAATCTATAACCCAACCTAAACCTATACTTATAACCTAAACCTATTCTCTAATCCTAAAACCCATAACCTAAACCTAAACGTTATTCTAAACTTATAACCATAACCTAAACTAAAACCTATAACCTAAACCCGAACCCAAACCTGAACCCGAACCCGAATCCCTAAACTTTAACTCAAACCTAAACCTATAACTTTAATTCAAACCTAAACCTATAACCTAAACTTATAACCTTAACCTAGACCTAAAACCAAAACCAAAACCTATAACCTAAACTTAAAACCTAAGGGCCTGTTTGGACGGGTGGATTGGAAGGGATTGAATGGTATCAAGGTGGATGACATGGATTTTAAGGCAATGATGGTGTTGTCAGTGCATTGTCTTAAGATCCATGGGATTGCTATATCCCAGGATTGCTATATGGAGTCTGTTTGGCACGCCTGGCCAATCTCGGGATTAAACCTTCCCATCCCTTCCAATCCCTCGACCCAAATATGTCCCAGGCAAATTTGAACGGATTAGGGTGGAGCTGGATGGGATTTAAAGGTAGTGATGGTGTTGTCAGTGGATTGTCTTAAGATCCATGAGATTGCTATATCCCGAGATAAGATCACCCAGTCTGTTTGGCACGCTCTACCAATCCCGGGATTTAACTTCCAATCCCTTCCAATACCATCCAATCCCTTCCAATCAGTCTGGCCAAATGGGCCCTAAATGTATTCTCAAAACCCTAAACCTAAACATACACCTAATTCCAATCTCAACTCCTTAACCTAAACCTAAACCTAAACATGAAAGCCTAAACCCGATCCTAATTTCGAACCCAATTTCCTAAACCTAAAACCTAAATGTATTCTCAAATCTCCAAACCTAAACCTGCACCTAATCCTAATCTCAACTCCCTAACCTAAACCTAATCTTAAACTTGAAAACCCTAACCTAAACCCGATCCTGAACTTGAACCTGATTTCCTAAACCTAGACCTTAACCTATTCTCAATTCACTAAAGCTATAACTTATAACCTAACTTAAACCTAAACCTATAACTGACACTTATAACCTAAACCTAAACCTAAAACCTTAACCTAAACTTAACTTATAATCCATAACATAAACCTAAACCTAAACCTAAACCTAAAACCTAAATGTATTCTCAAATCCCTAAACCTAAACCTACACTTAATCCCAATCTCAACTCCCTAACCTAAACCTAAACCTAAACTTGAAAACCCAAGCCTAAACTCGATCCCGAACCCGAACTCGATTTCTAAAGCTAAACCTTAACTGTTCTCAATTCCCGAAGCTATAACCTATAACCTATAACCTAAACCTAAACCTATAACCTTAACCTATAACCTTAACCTATAACCTTAACATAAACTAAAAACCTAAACCTTAACGTAAAACAAAACCTATAACCTTAACCTAAACCAAAACCTCAGAACCTAAACCTAAACCTAAACTTATAACCTTAACCTAAACCTAAAACTAAAACTTAAACCTATAACCTAAACCTATAAACTAAAACTTAGACCTAAACCTAATCCTAAACCTATAACCTAAACCAAAAGCTATAACCTTAACCTAAACAAAAACATATAACCTGACACCTAAACTTATAACCTTAACCTAAACCTAAAACCTAAACCTAAACCTATAAGCTAAAACCTAAACCTATAAGCTAAAACCTATACCTAAACCTTAACCTATAACCTATAACCTAAACCTATAACCTTAACCTATAACCTTAACATAAACCCAAAAACTAAACCTTAACCAAAACCTATAACCTTAACCTAAACAAAAACCTTAACTTATAACCTTAACCTAAACCTAAAACCAAAACCTAAACCTATAACCTAAACCTATAAACTAAAACCTAAACCTAAACCTAAACCTAAACCTATAACCAAAACCAAAACCTATAACAATTAACCTAAACAAAAAACTAAAACCTAAACCTTAACCTATAACCTATAACCTAAACTTATAACCTTGACCAAAACCTAAAACCTAAATCTATAAGCTAAAACCTAAACCTAAACCTAAAACTTAAAAGTATTCTCAAATCCCTAAACCTAAACCTAATCCCAATCCCAATCTCAACTCCCCAACCTAAACCTAAACCTAAACTTCAAAACCCGATCCATAACTCGAACTCCGATTTCCTAAGCATAAACCTAAAACCAAAACCTAAACCTACACCAAATCCCAATCTCAATTCCTTAACCTAAACCTAAACCTAAACATGAAAACCCAAGCCTAAACCCTATCCCGAACCAGAATCCGATTTCCTAAACCTAAACCTTAACCTTAACCTATTCTCAAATACCTAAACCTAAATCTACACCAAATCCCAATCTCAACTCCCTAACCTAAACCTAAACCTAAACATGAAAACCCAAGCCTAAACCCGATCCAGAACCCAAACCCGATTTTCTAAACCTAAACCTTTACCTATTTTCAAATCCCTCAACCTAAACCTACACCAAATCCTAATCTTAACTCCCTAACCTAAACCTAAACACGAACTTGAAAACCCAAACCTAAACCCGATCCCGAACCCGAACCCAGTTCCTAAACCTAAACCTTAACCTATTCTCAATTCCTAAAGCTATAACCTATAACCTTAACCTAGAACCTAAACCTAAAACCAAAACCAAAACCTATAACCTAAGACCTAAACCTAAAACCTAAAACCTAAATGTATTCTCAAATCCCTAAACCTAAACCTACACCAAATCCTAATCACAACTCCCTAACCTAAACCTAAACCTAATCGAAAAATCCAAACCTAAACCCGATCCCGAACACGAACCCAGTTTCTAAACCTAAACCTTAACCTATTCTCAATTCCCAAAGCTATAACCTATAACCTATAAACTAAACTTAAACCTAACCTAAACCTATAACCTTAACCTAAACCCAAAACCTAAACCTTAACCTAAACTAATGCCTATAACCTTAACCTAAACCAAAACACCGTAACCTAAACCTTAACCTAAACTTATAACCTTAATTTAAACCTAAAACCGAGAACCTAAACCTATAACTTATAACCTAAACCTATAAACTAAAACCTAAACCTAAACCTATAACCTAAACCAAAACCTATAACCTCAACCTAAACAAAAACCTATAAACTAAAACCTAAACCTAAACCTATAACCTAATCCAAAACCTATAACCTCAACCTAAACAAAAACCTATAGCCTAAACCTTAACCTATAACCTATAACCTAAACTTATAATCGTAACCTAAACCTAAAACCAAAACCTAAACCTATAACCTAAACCTAAACCTATACCTAAAAATTAACGTATTCTCAAATCCCTAAACCTAAACCTACACCTAATCCCAATCTCAACTCCCTAACCTAAACCTAAACGTAAACATGAAAACCCAAGCCTAAACCATTTCGAACCCGAACACGATTCCTTAAACCTAAACCTTAACCAATTCTCAATTCCCTAAACCTATAGCTTATAACCTAAACCTAAACCTAAACCTAAACCTTAACCTAAACCTATAACCTAAACTTAAACCAAAACCTATTACCTATAACCTAAACTTATAACCTATAACCTAACAAGAACCTAAACCTTAACCTATAACCTAAAACCTAAACCTAAACCTAAACCTAAAACCTAAATGTATTCTCAAATCCCTAAACCTAAACCTACACCTAATCCTAATCTCAACTCCCTAATCTTAACCTAAGCTTAAACTTGAAAACCCAAACCTAAACCCGATCCCGAACCCGAACCCGATTCTCTAAACCTAAACCTAAACCAATTCTCAATTCCCTAAACCTATACCTTATAACCTAAACCTAAACTCGAACCTAAAACTAAACCCAATTCCTAAACCTAAACCCAAACCAATTCTCAATTACCTAAACCTATACCTTATAACCTAAACCTAAACTCGAACCTAAAACTAAACCTAAACCTTAACCTAAACCTATGACCTTAACCTAAACCAAAACCTATGACCTAAAAACTTAACCAACCTATAACCTAAACTTATAACCTATTATCTATTATTCACCTAAACCTAAATCCTAAACCTTAACCTATAACCTAAGACCTAAACCTAAAACCTAAATGTATTCTCAAATTCCTAAACCTAAACCTACACCTAATCCTAATCTCAACTCCCTAACCTAAACCTAAGCTTAACCTTGAAAACCCAAACCCAAACCCGATCCTAAACCCAAACACGATTCCTAAACCCAAACCCAAACCAATTCTCAATTCCCTAAACCTATACCTTATAACCTAAACCTAAACCGAACCTAAACCTTAACCTAAACCTTAACCTAAACCTATAACCTTAACCTAAACCAAAACCTATGACCTAAAACCTTAACCTATTACCTATAACCTAAACTTATAACTTATTACCTACCATTCACCTAAACCTAAATCCTAAACCTTAACCTATAACCTAAGACCTAAACTTAAAACCTAAATGTATTCTCAAATTCATAAACTTAAACCTACACCTAATCCTAATCTCAACACCCTAACCTAAACCTAAGCTTAAACTTGAAAACCCAAACCAAAACCCGATCCCGAACCCGAACACGAACCCGATTCCCTAAACCTAAACCCAAACCAATTCTCAATTCCCTAAACCTAAACTTGAACCTAAAACTAAACCTAAACCTTAACCTAAACCTATAACCTTAACCTAAACCAAAACCTATGACCTAAAACCTTAACCTATTACCTATAACCTAAACTTATAACCTATTACCTAACATTAACCTAAACCTAAAACCTAAACCTTAACCTAAACTTTAAAACCCGATCTCGAACCGATTTCCTAAACCTAAACCTTAACCTATTCTCAAATCCCTAAACCTAAACCTACACCAAATCCCCATCTTAACACCCTAACCTAAACCTAAACCTAAACGTGAAAACCCAAGCCTAAACCCGATCCCGAACCCAAACTCGATTTCCTAAACCTAAACCTTAACCTATTCTCAATTCCCGAAGCTATAACCTATAACCTAAACCTAAACCTAAACCTAACCTAAACCTATAACCTTTACCTATAACCTTAACATAAACCCAAAACCTAAACCTTAACCTAAATCAAAACCTATAACCTTAACCTAAACCTTAACCTAAACTTATAACCTTAACCTAAGCCTCGAAACCAAAACCTAAACCTATAACCTAAACCTATAAACTAAAACCTAAACCTATAACCAAAACCAAAACCTATAACCTTAACCTAAACAAAAACCTATAACCTAAACCTTAACTTATAACCTATAACCTAAACTTATAACCTTCACCTAAACCTAAAACCAAAACCTAAACCTATATGCTAAAACCTAAACCTAAACCTATACCTAAACCTTAACCTACACCTAAACCTTAACCTATTCTCAAATCCCTAAACCTAAACCTACACCTAATCCCAATCTCAACTCCCTAACCTAAACCTAAACCTAAACCTAAACATGAAAACCCAAGCCTAAACCCGATCCCGAACCCGAACCCGATTTTCTAAACCTAAACCTTAACCTTAACCTATTCTCAAATCCCTAAACCTAAACCTACACCAAATCCCAATCTCAACTCCCTAACCTAAACCTAAACCTAAACCTAAACATAAAAACCCAAGCCTAAACCCGATCCAGGAACCCGAACCCGATTTCCTAAACCTAAACCTTTACCTATTTTCAAATCCCTCAACCTAAACCTACACCAAATCCTAATCTCAACTCCCTAACCTAAACCTAAACACGAACTTGAAAACTCAAACATAAACCCGATCCCCGAACCAGAACCCGGTTTCTAAACCTAAACCATAACCTATTCTCAATTCCCAAAGCCATAACCTATAACCTAAACCTAAACCTAACCTTAACCTATAACCTAAACCTAAAACCAAAACCAAAACATATAACCTAAACCTATAACCTAAAACCTAAACCTAAAACCTAAAACCTAAATGTATTCTCAAATCCTTAAACCTAAACCTACACCAAATCCTAATCACAACTCCCTAACCTAAACCTAAAGCTAATCTGGAAAACCCAAACCTAAACCCGATCCCAACCCGAACCCGGTTTCTAAACCTAAACCTTAACCTATTCTCAATTCCCAAAGCTATAACCTATAACCTATAACCTAAACCTAAACCTAACCTAAACCTAAACCTAACCTAAACCTATAACCTTAACCTATAACCTTAACCCAAACCCAAAACCTAAACCTTAACCTAAACCAAAGCCTATAACCTTAACCTAAACCTTAACCTAAGCTTATAACCTTAACCTAAACCTAAAACCGGAACCTAAACCTATAACTTATAACCTAAACCTATTAACTAAAACCTAAACCTAAACCTATAACCTAAACCAAAACCTATAACCTCAACCTAAACAAAAACCCGTAAACTAAAACCTAAACCTAAACCTATAACCTAAACCAAAACCTATAACCCCAACCTAAATAAAAACCTATAACTTAAACCTTAACCTATAACCTATAACCTAAACTTATAACCTTAACCTAAACCTAAAACCAAAACCTAAACTTATATGCTAAAACCTAAACCTAAACCTAAACCTAAACCTTAACCTATACCTAAACCTTAACCTATTCTCAAATCCCTAAACCTAAACCTACACCTAATCCCAATCTCAACTCCCTAACCTAAACCTAAACCTAAACTTGAAAACCTAAGCTTAAACCCGATCTTGAACCCGAACCCGATTTCCTAAACCTAAACCATAACCTTAACCTATTCTCAAATCGCTAAACCTAAACCTACACCAAATCCCAATCTCAACTTCCTAACCTAAACCTAAACCTAAACATGAAAACCCAAGCCTAAACCCGATTGAGAACCCGAACTCGATTTCCTAAACCTAAACCTTTACCTATTTTCAAATCCCTAAACCTAAACCTACACCAAATCTTAATCTCAACTCCCTAACCTAAACCTAAACTGAACTTGAAAACCCAAACCTAAACCCGATCCCGAACCCGAACCCGGTTTCTAAACCTAAACCATAACCTATTCTCAATTCCCAAAGCCATAACCTATAACCTAAACCTAAACCTAACCTTAACCTATAACCGAAACCTAAAACCAAAACCAAAACCTATAACCTAAACCTATAAGCTAAAACCTAAACTTAAAACCTATAACCTAAATATATTCTCAAATCCCTCAACCTAAACCTACACCCAATCCTAACCTCAAGTCCCTAACCTAAACCTAAACCTAAACTTGAAAACCCAAACCTAAACTCCGATCCCAGAACCCGAACCCAGTTTCCTAAACCTAAACCTTAACCTATTCTCAATTCCCAAAGCTATAACCCATAACTTAAACCTATATCGAACCTAAACCTATAACCTTAACCTAAACCTAAAACCAAAACCTAAACCTGTAACCTAAACTTATAACCTATAACCTATAACCTAACAGTAACCTAAACCTAAAATCTAAACCTTAACTTATAACCCAAAACCTAAACCTAAACCTAAAACCTAACTGTATTCTCAAATCCCTAAACCTAAACCTACACCTAATCCTAATCTCAACTCCCTAACCTTAACCTAAGCTTAAACTTGAAACCCAAACCTAAACCCGATTTCCTAAACGCTAAACCCTAAACCCTAAACCTATTCTCAAATCCCAAAACTTATACTTATAACCTGAACCTAAACCTAAACCTAAACTTAAACCTAAACCTGGAGGAGCTGGCGAGGCAGAGGGAGGAGCAGGAGACAAGGATAGAGGATTAGCTCGAGAGCCAGAGGAGGATGGAGGAGGAGTTGGTGAGGCAGAGGGAGGAGCATGAGAGGAGGATGTAGGAGATGCGGGTGGAGCATGAGCGACGGATGACGAAGATGTTTCAGGCTTTCGCTACACGCTTACCCACCGATGCCCCACCACCTCCGCCTTCATCTTTGTAATTTTTTGTTTATTTGTTTATGTTAAATTTATATGTATTTATGCGTGAATGAATGTGATGCAGATAAGATTGTTTGTGTTTGGATGAATGTAGTTTATGTTTATGTTTGGGTTTGGGTTTAACTGGATGTGAATGTCAATATGATGAAATATATTATATAACAGGTATATATTAGGATGAATATGATGAGATATATTGTTAATAGGTGTATATCAGGAATTTTGTGCAGAATTTTGAGCTGTATATTTAAAAAAAAAAAGACTTTTAACGACAAAAATTTTCGTCGCTAAAAGTGGAACGATTTTTTAGCAGCAAAAGTTTTCGCTGCTAAAAATTCTTGGAAAAATTTTTGGCGGAGAAAATTTTCGTTGCTAAAAGTCTTAGAATTTTTTGGCAGTGAAGATTTTTGCTGCTAAAATCTTGGAAATGTTTTTTTGCAGCGAAAATTTTCGCTGCTAAAGTCTTTGAAATTTTTTTGCGGTGAAAATTTTTGCAGTTAATAGTCTTGGAAAATTTATTTTACCACAAATTTTTTGCTGTTAAAATCTTTTGGAAAATATTTTTAGCAGCGAAAATTTTCGCTGCTAAAAGTCTTGTATAGTATTTTTTAGTAACGAACATTTTCGCCGCTAAAAGTTTATGTTGTTTGGGTTTAGATTAATGTGAATATGAATATGATGAAATGTATATATCAGGATGAATATGATGGAATATATTGTTAACATGTGTATATCAGAAATTTTGTACGTATTTTGAACTGGAATAATTTTTTTTAGAAAGAAACTTTTGGCGACGAAACTTTTCGTTGCTAAAAGATATGCTAGTTTAGTTTTAGCAGCGAAAATTGTCGTTGCTAAAAGTCTTCTACAGTACAAGACTTTTAGCAGCGAAAATTTTTTCCATTAAAAGTCTTGTACAGTACAAGACATTTAGTAGCGAAAAGTTTCGCCGCTAAAAGTTTAAGACAATGTTTAGAGTCTTTTGCGACGAAAAGTTTCGTCGCTAAAAGTCTCATACAGTATTTTTAGCTGTGAAAATTTTCGCAGCTAAAAGAAATTTATGCCACATTGAAGTAAAATGTTTGGAGCATTTAATGGCGAAAATTTTCGTTGTTAAAAGTCTAATGCACTAGTTTTAGCTACGAAAACTTTTGTCGCTAAAATCTCACTTTTAGCGACGAAAATTTATTTCATCGCTAAAAGTGACTTTTGGCGACGAAAATGCGTTTCGTCGCTAAAAACCCTCTTTTTTGTAGTGCTCCCCCTGATCGTCCTGGATTTCCATAGGCAGACCCGTCTACATTTATTTTCACCCACCCTATAGCTGGTTTGGACCATTTTACAATCTGGTAAGAACAGGGTAGGCGTGAGAATGTTGTGGGAATAAAAGAAGAACCCGAAAAACGCTGCTGCACTTCTACATGGCCTTACAACAAGTTTTCAGTCCACCACCTGATGCGGGCTATTGAAGCGTATTCCACCATCTGAATCTCATTATTCTTAGCCCCGTTGTGGCTCACCCAGATTTCCCATAGGACTAAGACTGGAATTAGGCGCTTGAGAGAAATTGACGCTGCACCTGGAGCTTCCGCACACCTCCACTGTCATAACTGATCCTCAATGGAGAGGTGGTTGAGGAAGGCAATGCCGCACACAGCAGAGAAATAGTGCCATATATATATTGCTTGTTGACTGAACAAGAAGAGATGCAAGATAGATTCCACTTGCGGGCTTGAGGAGGGACTGTGCTTACAGTAGGAGCATTTTAAAGCTAGCTGAACACCTTTTCGTTGCACTCGATCGTCCACTAGAATAGCTCCCTGTAGAAGTCTCCAGCAAAACAGAGAGATTTTGGAGGGAATATTTGGGGACCAGATCCACCTGTTCCACCAGCTTCCTTGACCTGGCACCCTATCCAGATGCTAAGCCGTTTTTGTGGAAAACTGTCACGAAGGGTCTAGCAGCCAAAAGCAGGGCGGAGGCTCAGCCGAGGTAGCAAATCCGCTATGGACAATAAAGCTGAGTTGATCGGGGGACAGAAACAAGTTGACGAAGGAGGGAGGGCAAGGACCCGTAGGCCCCAAGAAATCTTTAACCTGGAGTGACAGCAGCTCTTGGGGGATAGGGGAAGACACCAAGGACTGTAAGGGACCCAACCCCATCTAATTGGATGACCAGACATTCAGCTCACCATTGCCCACTTGCCATTGGATTGAATTTGCAATCACTGGGAACTGAAAACTAACCTCCTTCTAAAAAGAAGACACCGTGGAAGTTGTGGCGATCGAAGAGTCCTCTTCCAAATCCAGCCGGTGCCGAGCTCTCATATGTTGCACCCAAGGGCTTTTCTGCATGCCGAATTTGGCATTCCAAGCCATTTTTCTCCTCAGAGCTGACAACACCTCTTTGAGCTTTCGAATCCCTAAACCACCTTCCTCTATCGGCCTCGACATCTTGCTCCAAGCAACCAAATGTAACTTTTGCTTACCTTCCACCCTACCCCAGAAGAAGTGGGCAAACTTGCGCTCTAGCTCTTCTAGGATTTTCTTTGGAATTTTTGTGGCTGCCAAGGTATGGAGAGGGATACTACCTAGAACATGCTTGATGAGCATCAACCGACTAGCCTGAGACAAAAATCTGGTGTTCCATCTGGAGATTTTGCTACCCACCTTGTCCAACAAACCATTGAAGGAGGCCAAGGTAACTCTGCCCTCATAAAGAGGAATACCTAAGTATTGCACCCTTGTGCTAGCTTTGGAGAATCCCAGTACTCGCTCTATTTTTCTGAGTTTACTGGTGCTTATCTTGGCTGGGCAAAGGAAGCTACTTTTTTGGTAATTGATCCGCTGACCAGATGCGACTTGGAAGGCTTCTAAGAAAGCCTTAACCGTTCTCAAGGAGTCTAGGTTGCCATTTACAAACAGTAAAGTGTCTTCAGCAAATAAAAGGTGAGAGAGAATGGGACAACCTCGGGCTAGCTTGAAAGGTCTACACCAGCCCCTCTCGACAAGCTACTTAAAGTTCCTGGAGATGAAAACAACCCCAGCAGCAGGTTGCAGGTAGGAGAGGAGCAATTCTCAGAAAAAAGAAAACCCACATGGGGGACTGGGGATGTAATTTATAAGGTTGGTACTTCACTTCTATGGTGTGACTAGGACATTACCCCAGCTGAGCTGAATTAAGTTTAACCTAAGTTTGGTTTAGCTTGTTTATGTCACTTGTTCTGAACTTCGAGCCTATTCCTACTGTTCCAGCTTCTTCTTCTTCTTCTTCTTCTTCTTCTTCTTCTTCTTCTTCTTCTTCTTTTTTAATTATTTAAATAACTTATACTTCATTTATGGGAGAAAATTTACAAGTGACATAGACATTTTGGACCACCCACGGAGAGGAAAAAGGATTTCCAGGGTCACCTATCTTAAAGTATATACAAAGAATGATTCTCTAATAGAACCCAACCCCACCTTATCTAACAAACACATTCCCCAGATAGGAACAAGGAGCTCAAGACCTCTCTATAAAACCTGCTCCCTTGAATATCGCTACCTTCTCTCACCAGCCCATCTACCGGTCCATTTCCTTCTCGCAGGATATGAACAAAAAGAAAACAACCCCTTCTTCTGTAGGCTAGCTATGCGGGCGGCCCAGTATCGCCACTTCCAAGCCGACTGCACCATGTCATTAAGAATTTCCACCACAATCTTCGAGTCAGATTCAACCTCCACCTTCGATAGCCCATGTTTTTTTTTTTTTTTTGGCACAAGATATTTCCATTTTGTTTAGCATGTCTAATCACACCATTGTATGAGGTTTGTGGGATAAATTGTGAAACCTGTATGAAGAAAATCAATGTTAAACAAAATCTTGCTTCAGCGGCAACTGTCCAACTTTTTTTTTTTGGTAGCAAAGCTCTGCTTACATTCACAAGTAAAAGGATTTACATTCGGGGGCACCTAGGAAAAATGCTGGGGACCCCTATCATAGCTCCGAAAAGGAGAAACTACTAAAATACAAAACAAGCAGCACACTCAATCCCTCCTTTACTGAACCCTTAAAGCGCCCAAGCTAACCTTGTCTAAGGATAGACTGCCTCTGACGTGCGCTGGCAGATCTTGGAGGCGGGCAATGCAGAAATGGGAATCGCTCTGACTACCAAGCCGCGCCATCCCATCTGCCGCCGCGTTACCTTCCCTGAAGATATGCATGAATTGGAATTGACCTCTGTTCTTAAGTTGCATGATCCTACACAACCAATATCCCCACTTCCAACTGGGCTTAACTGCCCCCAGCAAAAGATTAACCGCCAACTGCGAGTTTGATTCAATGAAAACCTTGGAGAAACCCCTATTCAGACAGATTTCCATGCCGATAGCCCATGGTTGAAACAGAGACCATCATAGACAGCGTGGATCTTCACGTTGTTGTTCGAGCCCACCCACCCCATTACCATGGGAGAATGCAAATAAGATGTTGCCGTTTTCCCCTTTACATATTCCTCCTCCTCCAGAAAGCCCCAGGTTCATTTTGGCTAACCCGTCCACGTTTAGTTTAACCCATCTTTCTTTTGGCCTGCTTAGGGAGGGGGGGTGGGTTTCACTCCCTAACCCCCACAAGGTTAGATGATCAACCCACGAGAGGGGTCTAGAAGGTACTTCCCCTTTGCTTACCCACGCCAGCCATTTAACACGACCTAGCACTGCCGCTGTTGGGACTTGCTTCCCTTTGAATTTGGTAGCATTTCTAGCTTTCCAAATCTTCCATAGAATAAAGCATGGGGTCAACCCATGCAGCCTCGCTAAACTTACTCTTGGGGAGAGAGTCATCCACCATTATCCCATCCTTTCCTAAACCGAGCTGTTGGCCGAGAAGGAGATGTCAAATAATTCTCTGAAGTGCCGCCATACTACTGCTGCCATATTACCACTGACGAACAAGTGGCCCAACGATTTGGGGCTTGGCCGCAGGTCAAGATCGCTTAAACGCCAAACACATTTCGAAGCCAAGCTAATCCCTTTAACTTGAATTATGTCTTCCACCGGAATTGCCCCTTGCAACTGTCTTTAGAAAAAGGTGAAAATCTTGGGAGGCATTTTGGAATGCCACACCCACCTGGTCCAATCCCTGCGCTGCTCACTGTCTTTAATAAACTCCTAGGCCAATTTTTCCTACTGTTTCAGCTTGATTTGGTCCATATTATATGAACTTGAGCTTGATTTGGTTTGGTCTAAATATCTGAGCCGAGTTGATCCGAATCGAACCTTGACAAGTTAAAAAAGCGGTAATTAAGCTCTTTTTTTTTGGTTCAATAAACAATATATATAATATGACTTTAAATTTTTTTTTTTTTTTTTTTTTTTAACAGAGATAACACCACGAAATGGCATTAAAAAAACTAATATAAAAGTAACAACATTAAAAGATAAAATAAAGTTTAATATCCTCCATAGGATTTAAAAAATAAAATAAAATCCTCCATAAGATATGATTCCAAAATTAAATCATATCCAGAGCTCAAGTGGATCACACCATAGAAAACAGTGTTCATATAATCTATGAACCAAATCAAATCAAGTTGAATTAAGTCGAGTTGAGCCGATATTGCCCTAGTTTGAGCATGGTTAGTTTTTTAAACGAGCTTGACTTCGAGGCTTGGTTTGGTTTGAACTTATGTTCGAACCAATCCAAGCCAAGGTTTTTCGAACCAATCCAAGCCGAGCATTCAAGTTGTCTTGGTTTGTGTCCAGTTCTACCCATAAGAGGTAGTCTTCATATCTTACTATGCAAATTCTTCTATTGGGGCCAATTGGTCGCACCCATGATCTTGAGGAACAGATTGACGATCCATGATATATTTTCAATGGCATTAAAACCTTGGTGTGGGGCCCCTACCAACCTATTATATTATGCACTATGACTCGATCATTTTAATTGCAATATTTTTGCTGATGGTAACATGCTTACGATGATATGTTTATAAGTTATGACAACATGCTTAGGTTGATATTCCTAAGACAATGAATCTATGATAACATGCTCTGCTACATATATACTCTTGCAATGTATTACCTATGAAAGGCTCGTGGTATGTCTTGCCTACCTTCAAGAATATATTATTGGAAGGCCATTGACAAGTCGTGCTATCCTTCTAGAATATTGTTTTATCCACAGGCTCCGTAGCTCACATCCATCCCTTCTTGCTTCATGTGTTTCAGGACACCAACAACCTAGGGGTGCTTATTGATGATGATCAGGCATATTATAACTTACCTTTTTCTTGCTTATGTGGGAGTTATTTAGCGCATGCATTATATTTTGCATATTTCGGACGATGATGATGGCAACACATCCTTGGAGGGATCGGGCACACCCTCCTATTGATGTAGTTTATCTTTATATTGTTGTGCCCCTATCACTTGTATAGGGATTGACATGACCTTTAACAACTCTTACAATTGTTAAGCGATCCTTGGGAGAGTTGGGATGCTATGAGGAGATAGACTAATATGTGTGTGCAGGTGTGTGTATGTAAGCGTGTGTGTGCGTGTGTGTGTGGATGTTTCCGCTTTCACTCATGACTTAGATATTTTATATGCCTGCAGTTGTTTAGTTAATGGCAAGTCGAATAAAAAAGAATCCCTCTGTCATGAGCCAAGGTTGGAGTCTAAGAATTTGGTGAGCCTGTTTACCAAGCTTGGCAAGAGTTAAGGTAGCTGGAGTTACTTCGGATCGATGCTCGAGAGTAGGAGGCCAACCCGCCGATTTCAAGGCGTGACATCATTCCACCTTCTAACTTTTAAATCTAACCATTTATTTCAATAAATCTTGAAAATAATAAAAGTATCTCTTCTTTCCATCACAACCCTACACATCCTAAGAATATTGGTCATAACTTATTCATATAGTTGTAGAATAATTATATGATCTTGGGCATACTGGTTTCATATCATTTTGACATAGTTTGATATTCGAAAAATGACCTGCAAGAAAAATAACAGATATAATAGTTAAACTTTAAGTATTTAAATAACTCTTAAGCCAACAAAAATCATTTTAAAGGAAGCTAGCCTAAGATGGAATCACTCAAATAGAGGACTCTTTATATGGGGGCATGAGATAGCCTACCCTTCACATGATTATGATCATAGTTATCTAGGGTCAAATATGGGAATTCATGCATAATTCCCCTGAAAATATAGGCCATTAATGCTTTAACCCTAGGTGGTATGTAAATTAACAGTCGAGATCAGATTGGCCTAGATGCTACTGCATCATCTTCTCCACGTTGGTCATGTAATACCTATTGGAGAACCGGCCCTATGAAAGCACCTTAATTTAATTAAAATGAACAAGAGAAAATAAAAAATCCAAGCAACCATACATAGGGAACACATTGTTAGTGCACTTATTTATGCACCTTGTTTGTCAATCACGTGCATCTGTGTGTCAGGGAGTCGGTTGAGCTCTTGGAAGCTAAAGATATAAGACATATGAAGATTGGGGCATTAAGAAAGTGAAGAATATGTAAATGAGGTACCTTGGTAACCCTAATCTTGACCCAAAATAACCTAAACCTCTATATGATCCTAACCTTTATTAGTAAACCTTGATTGATCATTTATTAGCCTTCTGAGCCCATTTGAACATGCTAACATAGGATATATAGGTCCTGAGTGGCTGGAAATCTAACTGCCCAAAACTAGCCAACTCAAAGTATGTTCGATCGAGAAATCCTTGATCAATCTTGAGCGATTGGTCTCGATCGATCAAAATCTAGCAAATATGTCTAGTGAGTTGTAACGCCCCGGATTTTTGCCAACCTGGGATTAGACGTCCTTAGGTAATGGGTCGATCCTAATACCTCATTAACTTGTCAGAACTGAATCCCAAAGTCTAAAGCCGCCTTTGAACTCATTTCCTTCACAAAATCTCACCCTTCATCACCTTGATCTTCCAATTTTTCTAATAACTTTCACCCTAGACACTATCTTAAACTAGCTAAGTAGTATAACTTGGATCACTTTATATACAAACTCCAAAGGCACGAGTACCACCTCGACGGAATTCACTTAGGACTAAATCCTTTAGAAATGAGACAAAGTAACTAAGTACTAAACTCAATTAGCTATGAAATCCGTTAGGATCGCTTTAAATACGATCTGCAGAGACCCAAAACTTGAGAACAAGTGACGCTAGGTTACCCTAAAGTTTAGAACCAAACTCATTTCCGTCTGCTTTCGGGAATGAAACGAAACTTCAGTATTAGGTCTAGGTCGCACATCGGGATTCCGATTAACCCAAAGCTAAGGGAACTAGGACCGCCCTCCGGGCTTAACAATCATCTCAAAAATCGGCCTTATCCGATGTTCCACGGCCATTCGTTTCGAATCGGAGCGAGGTAGTGTGAAAAACACTATTCATAAGCCAAATTAAATATACGGAATAGTGATCCGGCATCGTTCGTTGACGCGTCGTGATTAAGCAACCCGACCGTCGGAGAATCGGACCAAATTACACCCTCGGATTAAGAAAAATTTCGGGAACATTTACATGTACTTGGAATTTCGATCGTGGCCCACCGACCGTCGGCGAAAGTGGTCCGCCACGTGCGATCTGCGTATCCGAATGAGTCAAAAACGTAATCCCACGTAGATCCATCGATGGTGAGCTTAAGTCGACGTTTGGCTCAAAGAGGGCCACCAGAACTTCCCTTTGATTTTGGAAAAGCGGCGAATATCCTATATAAGCAGTACCCCATGAACCTAAGTCTATTTCCATAATGTTTGAGACTATATAAGGAGCTTAGAGCACCCTCTCTTCCAGCCATACGAATTTGGGTTTTGGGAGAGAGAAAAGAGAGAGAAAGTGAGGAAGAAGTGGGAGAATCTCCCCTGCTTGTCGTTCCCCGCCATCCAACAGTGCCGCACCACCACTTCCTTGATGTTTTTCCGGCGTCACCGACCTCCGTTTTAAGGTAATAAAACCTAACCCTAGGTCCGATTCAAGGTAGAATCGTCGTAGGCTATGTAACAACTAACCGATTCCGCTCTTTAGGCTAGAAAACTCCGTATACGGAGGTTCTTACGCCCTTCTTCGATTCGTTGAGTTTCAAAAGGCAAAGGTGAGGACTTTAAGTGTATAAGTTACGGTTTTCAACGCTTTCAATGTCGGATAATGGTAGATTCATGATCGCTTGCAATTGCACATGTACAAAGTGCTTTCCGTTTCTGTTTTGATTAGCGGTGTGAAATATGGAATTTCACATATTCTAGGTATACGTAGAAATACCGTATACGTATTTTTTTGGATAAATGCTTGACATGTTTATTTAATGTTTAATTATATAACATATGAATAAAATACTAGTTTGGCGAAAGAAATCGTCAAATTATATGTTCCTTTGTAAATGTGCCGTATGTTGAAAATACGTATTGTAGAAATACCGTATACGTATTTCTTTTGGAATAATGTTTGACATATGTATTTAATGTATGACTATACAATACATGATTAAAATACTAGCTTGGCGAAAGGGATCGAAATCTATGTTCCTTTGTAAACACTATGTATGTCGAACTTGGGTATACGTGAAAGTACCCTATACGTATAAAATTTGCTGATGTGGTTGCCATGATTATTTGCTGTATGATTATGATATACATGGGTAAAATACTCACGTGGCGAAGGGACAACCCTAACACGTATTTTGCTAACATACGTCATGTATGTTGTAATAGTGTATTCTAAGTGTTTGTGAAAATGTGAATGAGTATAGAATTCTCATTCGTGCTCGCCATGACTAATTGTCATGGATTCATGATTGTTGTATTGGCGATACCCTTTTGACGAAAGGATTTTCCCTAGTTCACGCCCACGGCCAATATACACTATATATCTTTGAAATGTGTGGCCCAAGTGTTTGCGGAAATGATTGAATGAATATGGAACTTGGATTCTGCTTGCCATGACCATCCGTCGTGGGTGTACGCGTGTTATGATTGGGGCAACTCCCTAGGGAAAGGATTTGGCCTAATGCCTATGTGATCGACATATGTCATGTATGTTGATGTATGTTTGCTTAAGTGTTTCTTGAAATGTCCGAATGAGTAGTAGTTAGCAAAGTGTAATGTTTTAGGGTGTTGAGATGGGATTCTCAACTACTCTGTAGACATGTATGACTACCTCCATGAGGTTATTTGCTTAAACCGCTTACTTGTAATATATGTGTTTGTATTCCTATTGATGAAGTGCTTTACAACATGCTTTCTATCATGCTTTATAACATGCCTTATAACATGCCTACTAGCATGCTTTAATTACTTTGTTATCATGCTTTACTCCACATGCTATGGATGCGAATTGATTGTGTTTGGGGCTATGATTATAGTCCGGACAATCGGTACGAAATTGAATTCGTGGTTGCAATTCATTTGCCACGTGAGATGTGTTCGACGAACCCGAGTCGTACTTCGGTTGGCGATAGTGGTCGGCCACGCGAAGTGCTTATGCACTTCATGTCGTTCAACTTGTTGTGCGCTCGAGCTAGCCGAGCTCGTCAAGTAACCCGATTTGTCTAATGTATGTTCACCATGTTTGGTCGCCTCGCTTGAACCTAGGGTACCAAACTTACCAGTGAAATCCCTTTTAACCATGGTACCTCGATCCGCTAAGACGCATGAGCCGGGCATGGTGGTATGGGACACCGTGGTCGAGTGTCGGCCCTACGCTGGGGTCATGTACCTCCCGTAGTGACCATTGCGCAACCAACCTCGTGAGCCGATTATGGTGGTATGGGACACTATATTCGAATTTGTCGATACTTACGGCGAGAGCCGAGTACGGTGAGACCGTGCTCGTCGTGCCGACGGCGACGAGTCCTCCGTAGTATCTTCGAGTATACTCCAAGGTCTGTGATTGGCGACGAGTCTTTCACAAAGAATCGGAGTATGAGTTGAGCCGAGTACGGTGAGACCTGTATTCGAGCTGACGGCTAGTGATTGAGCCAGGTACGGTGAGATATGTACTTGAGCTGACGGCCAGCAATTGAGCCGCATACGGTGAGATCTGTATCCGAGCTGACGGGTGACGAGCCCTTTGCGATGCCTTCACTACGCTTCTCAAACCATAATATCGTATGAGATTAGCTAGGCTTGACGACCCTAGAATGGATCATGTTTGGGAATGATACAAGGGAGGTACCTTAGTTTCCCAATATTCTTTGTTTGAAATGGACTAATAATAACTCGGTAATCATGATCATCATGCACCGCATGTGCTTTGTAGATGTGGCGCACTAAGGGAGTAGCATTCGCGAACGTAAGATGATGTCGCTTGAGGGTGGTTTGGCAAGGGCATACTGACATCATGTCATATCATTTTTGCACTTAACAAGAGTAGTTAGAAATGTTTGATTTGTCTTGCTTTATCATTCTTGCTTGATTGATTTGATAACATGTTAACCTATACTTTCTTGTTCCACCTTGAGTTGATCACTCACTCCCACGTTACGGGACGGTGTTTGCAACACCAACCAGATTATTGAGTTTCGAGGTGGTGGCGATGCTTGTGAAGCGAGGCCGGACTATTTCTATGATGATAGGAGGAATTCTCCTATCTCGTATCTCTCTGACGGGTCTCACGAAGACCACAGCATTGTATTGACTGGGCTATGGTATTTGGGATAGGAGACATTACACTTCCTCACATTAGGTATATTTTAGAAGCGTACTTGTAATTATTTAACTGGTAACATTATCACACTCTGGAGACTCATTATAGTTCATATATTTTGTCTACCTATCACGTCTTCCGCTTGCTAATTTCTTGTCTCGGAGTATGATATTCTGTTTTGGCTTAATCTCACTCATGTTCAATGCACAAGTATAGTCAACATTCAAACATCATTCATTTTGTTGCATAAGTGATGTTCTGGAACTCGGGAGTTGAGTTTACGCTTGACCCCCGATTTTCAGGGCGTTACAAGATGGTATCAGAGCATGATTTTGATTAAACCGGACCTGGGTTATGGTCACACGACGCACACTGACGCACTCTGACTTAGGAGGGAGCGACGGAATGTAGAAACAGTCTTAGACATCCATGTTCCGTCTAGCGGCTAGTTCACTGAAAACGAACGCCGAAATCGAGTCTGTATTCAACCATGGTCGCACGGGTCGACCTTAAAACATTCCTAGGCTGTCTATCAATGAGTCTAGATTACAATCCACTTCACCCTAACCGTTGACCATCGGTAGAATATAGGATAGGCGTGATGAGGATAACTACTCCGAATCCTCGAAACTTCTCTGGACTCCTTGCAGAGACTTCTCGAATCAATGAGGAAAGAAAGCAGAGACTAGAAATAAATTCTAAGAAATCCAAAATTGATTAATGAATGAAGAAAAAAATGAGTTCACAACCCTTTAAATAGGAATGCCAAGCAATGGTAAAGAAATCAGAAACAAACTAAACTAAAACTCCTAGAATTCGCGACTTACCATAAGGTGGTGATGTCTGCTAGTGCGCAAAGTTTTCAGCCAAGAATAATAAGTGTCCTATTTGGCTTCACCAAACCATTCTCCTAATTATTCTAAGCCTCTTACGCGATGAGCGCAACTCCTAAAGCCCAATGGATGAAGAGTAACTAAACAAAAATTACTGTTTTAGTAAAATGAAATTAAAACAGGGAACTGACTGTCATCCGGAGGCGTTTTTCGCAATTCCGGGCTGCGCAACCCGGCATAGCTGGGTTGGTTGGCTTCATTAGCTCGTTCTACCCCAAATTCATATATTTTACGTCAGACAACTCATTCCGGATTGCAAGTTACGTCCGGTTTCTCCGAAACTACCTAAAATGAAGCGAATCGGGATCGAGGGGCCAAACGGAGCACTCCGGAGGGATCCAAGGTGGGACCCAAGCATTTTTGGGGCCTAGGGGACTGGAGGAACACGTCCCCACCGCGGCGGCGCGGTTCCGGCCAAGTCCGACCGCGGCGCCACCGCGCCACCGGCGGCGGACCGCGGTCCGGTCAGCTTTCCGGCGAAACTCCAAGCTTGGGGTTGGTCGGTTCAGCCCCCTCTACCCCATGGCACGTGCCAAATGTCCATTTGGTTAGGATTTGGGGGGCTGGAGCACCCTTTTCTCTCATTTCCCCTCTTTTCAAGCACCTTCACCTCCATTTTCGATTTTGCTGAAAACCCATCCCTCCAAACCTTCAATCCTTCCATTTCCTTCCATAACTCAGCACTCCCATCCATCACAGCAGCCCTAACCTCCTATCCTTCCCCTCTCTTTCACATGTGAGCTCCCACCCCCCTCACTTGGAGCTCAAATTCGTGCAACCTTCAAACCCATCCCGTTTCTCCCTTGTTCCCTCTTCATTTCTTGTTATTCGTGTCTCTTCAACTCCTGTTGGGACTGTTGTCCGTGGAGTATCAAAGAAGACAGCCCCCTTTCTCTCTCCTTCCTTCATTTTCATGGCCCTATTCGAGACGATTACGGCCATTTCCTCGATTTCATGGGGCTTGGGTGTATCCCATGTTTTCCAACACCATGTTTAAAATGTATGTAATTAAAAGAATATTTCAAGTTTTTCCTTTCAATTACAATTAGAAATTTATCATGCTGGGATTTGGAAATCCCATCTCACACTTTCCACCACTAGACTCATTTCCCAAAGCCTATAAAAAATTTAATCCCCACCCACCCTCCTACCAACCATGTCACACCCGATCCCAAGGTAGGATTAGTAATGCGTTCCCATCTAATACAACTTAAGACCATTGGTCAAATAGTGTTGGAGTGATAAAGTCCCTTGACATACATTAACCCACCACACTCTGATAGCTTAAGCTTTTGGAGTAAATGGTTGTTTGACAAATAGGCCATAGAGTTTTGGACCTAGAGCGATACTCCTAGTTTTCGACAGACCTGACCGTATAGGAAATCTAACAAATTAATAATGTAAACTCCAGGATCTTCTTAGCTGGTGTGAGCATGTGTGAAAAGCTCGAGCGTCAAGTACAGATGAATAATTTCTTGTATTAGAAATGATCTGAAATCATCTAGTGTGTAAGCATAGACTAATAGATTACCACTATTTATAAATTGAGACTAGGCTACTGGTTCTACTACGAACGTAAAAGGACTGATTATGCTAAGATAATTGCACGATAGTTGAAAGATGGACTTGGTTAATAGGCTGGATTAGGTTGGAGTGAGACCTCACTCCTTCGTCGGATCCCTTAATACTCATAGGCTCCTTTAATAATTCTTAGAAAAGTTGTTTGATTAGTAACTATACACGCTCGGTATCCCATTGATTTAATGTTAGGTCAAATCGATACACCCCTTAGAATCACCTTCTCACGGACTTAGTACAATGGGAACACGGAGTAGAGAAACTACATTTAAGCGAGGTATTCGCGGTCGAATCGAATTCTCAATCCCTGGTAGTGACCAATGAACCCTATGCTCGATCAAGCAGAAGGTCGGGATCAGCTAGGATTAAGAAATGATATGACAATTTTCTGTCCTAGCTAGGCAGAAGATCCATGTATCCGACTCAGACCCACTACACAACATTCTTTCCGTGTTGGCCCGACATTTACAACTAAAAGTTTATAATTTTGTCCTTGAAACGTGTTAGGAGTATATAGGTGATAGAGACTATGTCTTTTGGACCTAAGGAATTGTCCAAATGGGCAATGACGAGTTAGGAATTAGGTCCCAAATCACATGCCATGTCGGCATACGTATTGTGCTTATGAACGTAAAAAGATAGCCTGCCTATTAAGCTAGACATGATTAAATAGGATAAGTCTAGACCGCGACAAAAATTCCTTAGTAGAATTAGGCATCTCGCCACAAACTTCATCTTTAGCTCCTTTCTATGACCATAGGTATCAATGCCATCGTACACATCGTCGATGAAAGGCAGACCAATGTATTTCCCATTTCATGTCAAGGATAGGTTATAAATTACACCTTGATCCGACATACGGATCAGGGCATAACTCTTGAGCCTTAAGGGTGAAACAAAAATTTTAAGGGGGGTAGAACATGATGAACCTAATCTAGTTAGGTTACCTATTGCATCTCTTGATCCGGGTGGCACAGCGAAAGCATGGTGGACCCTACCCCACTGGCCCAGGATCGAAACGGTGCTCGTTAACATATGCACATTATAGAAGCCCTAACAAGTTTTACTACGAAACCATTTTAGGATGATCTAGTAAGATTTGATTCACCCTTTCCCTGGGACATAGATAATATCAAGGACTCTCTTAGACTAAGACCTAAAGGGCAACCTTAGAATAAACAATTTGAACCTTTCAATGATGGACATTCCCTATGTTTCTAGGGTGATCGGACTACGGAGTTACTGAAATATACAAATGCGAAGCATTCGCGGCTTGACCTAATTCTCAATCCTGGGCGACTACCAATGGACTCACTGCTTGACCGAGCAGAAGACCAGGATTCACCAGATTCGGAAGGGATACGATGAGCCTCCTACCCTGGTCGGGTGGATGATCGATGTATCGGGATCGAGCCCACTATTACCGATCTCTCCGTGTTGGTCAAACAATGAAAACAACTATCTTACTCTAAATTGTGGGAATTGTCGTCGAGACTCCAAATAGGTAAAGAAATAAATGGTAGCAAACCATCGGGGTATGAGAAATGGATGAAGAATTAAGTTTTAAGGGGGGTAGACTAAAAGGAACCAGACTAGTATATGCCCTACTACGTGTAGGAACTCGAAATCAACAAGTCTTAGGCAAATGAAATAATAGAAATATTTCCTTATTACCCTTAGGCAATTTCGGGGACGAAATTTTGTTTTAAGGGGGTAGATTGTAACGCCCGGATTTTTGCCAACCTAGGATTAGACGTCCTTAGGTAATGGGTCGATCCTAATACCTCATTAACTTGTCAGAACTGAATCCCAAAGTCTAAAGCCGCCTTTGAACTCATTTCCTTCACAAAATCTCACCCTTCATCACCTTGATCTTCCAATTTTTCTAATAACTTTCACCCTAGACACTATCTTAAACTAGCTAAGTAGTATAACTTGGATCACTTTATATACAAACTCCAAAGGCCTGAGTACCACCTCGACCAGAATTCACTTAGGACTAAATCCTTTAGAAATGAGACAAAGTAACTAAGTACTAAACTCAATTAGCTATGAAATCCGTTAGGATCGCTTTAAATACGATCTGCAAGACCCAAAACTTGCAGAACAAGTGACGCTAGGTTACCCTAAAGTTTAGAACCAAACTCATTTCCCGTCTGCTTTCGGGAATGAAACGAAACTTCGTATTAGGTCTAGGTCGCACATCGGGATTCCGATTAACCCAAAGCTAAGGAACTAGGACCGCCCCTCTGGGCTTAACAATCATCTCAAAAATCAGCCTTATCCGATGTTCCACGGCCATTCGTTTCGAATCGGAGCGAGGTAGTGTGAAAAACACTATTCATAAGCCAAATTAAATATACGGAATAGTGATCGGCATCGTTCGTTGACGCGTCAGTATTAAGCAACCTGACCGTCAGAATCAGACCAAATTACACCCTCGGATTAAGAAAAATTTCAGGAACATTTACATGTACTTGGAATTTCTGATCGTGGCCCACTGACCGTCGAACTGAAAGTGGTCCGCCACGTGCGATCTGCGTATCCGAATGAGTCAAAAACGTAATCCCACGTAGATCCATCGATGGTGAGCTTAAGTCTGACGTTTGGCTCAAAGAGGGCCACCAGAACTTCCCTTTTGAGCTGGAAAAGCGGCGAATATCCTATATAAGCAGTACCCCATGAACCTAAGTCTATTTCCATAATGTTTGAGACTATATAAGGAGCTTAGAGCACCCTCTCTTCCAGCCATACGAATTTGGGTTTTGGGAGAGAGAAAAGAGAGAGAAAGTGAGGAAGAAGTGGGAGAATCTCCCTGCCGTCGTTCCCTGCCATCCAACGGGCTGCACCACCACTTCCTTGATGTTTTCCGGCGTCACCGACTCCGTTTTAAGGTAATAAAACCTAACCCTAGGTCTGATTCAAGGTAGAATCGTCGTAGGCTATGTAACAACTAACCGATTCCGCTCTTTAGGCTAGAAAACTCCCGTATACGGAGGTTCTTACCGCCCTTCTTGCCGATTCGTTGAGTTTCAAAAGGCAAAGGTGAGGACTTTAAGTGTATAAGTTACGGTTTTCAACGCTTTCAATGTCGAGATAATGGTAGATTCATGATCGCTTGCAATTGCACATGTACAAAGTGCTTTCCGTTTCTGTTTTGATTAGCGGTGTGAAATATGGAATTTCACATATTCTAGGTATACGTAGAAATACCGTATACGTATTTTTTGGATAAATGCTTGACATGTTTATTTAATGTTTAATTATATAACATATGAATAAAATACTAGTTTGGCGAAAGAAATCATCAAATTATATGTTCCTTTGTAAATGTGCCGTATGTTGAAAATACGTATTGTAGAAATACCGTATACGTATTTCTTTTGGAATAATGTTTGACATATGTATTTAATGTATGACTATACAATACATGATTAAAATACTAGCTTGGCGAAAGGGATCGCCGAAATCTATGTTCCTTTGTAAACACTATGTATGTCGAACTTGGGTATACGTGAAAGTACCCTATACGTATAAAATTTGCTGATGTGGTTGCCATGATTATTTGCTGTATGATTATGATATACATGGGTAAAATACTCACGTGGCGAAGGGACAACCCTAACACGTATTTTGCTAACATACGTCATGTATGTTGTAATAGTGTATTCTAAGTGTTTGTGAAAATGAGTGAATGAGTATAGAATTCTCATTCGTGCTCGCCATGACTAATTGTCATGGATTCATGATTGTTGTATTGGCGATACCCTTTTGACGAAAGGATTTTCCCTAGTTCACGCCACGGCCAATATACACTATATATCTTTGAAATGTGTGGCCCAAGTGTTTGCGGAAATGATTGAATGAATATGGAACTTGGATTCTCGCTTGCCATGACCATCCGTCGTGGGTGTACGCGTGTTATGATTGGGGCAACTCCCTAGGGAAAGGATTTGGCCTAATGCCTATGTGATCGACATATGTCATGTATGTTGATGTATGTTTGCTTAAGTGTTTCTTGAAATGTCTGAATGAGTAGTAGTTAGCAAAGTGTAATGTTTTAGGGTGTTGAGATGGGATTCTCAACTACTCAGAGACATGTATGACTACCTCCATGAGGTTATTTGCTTAAACCGCTTACTTGTAATATATGTGTTTGTATTCCTATTGATGAAGTGCTTTACAACATGCTTTCTATCATGCTTTATAACATGCCTTATAACATGCCTACTAGCATGCTTTAATTACTTTGTTATCATGCTTTACTCCACATCTTATGGATGCGAATTGATTGTGTTTGGGGCTATGATTATAGTCCGGACAATCGGTACCGAAGTGAATTCGTGGTTGCAATTCATTTGCCACGTGAGATGTGTTCGACGAACCCGAGTCGTACTTCGGTTGGCGATAGTGGTCGGCCACGCGAAGTGCTTATGCACTTCATGTCGTTCAACTTGTTGTGCGCTCGAGCTAAGCCGAGCTCGTCAAGTAACCCGATTTGTCTAATGTATGTTCACCATGTTTGGTCGCCTCTGCTTGAACCTAGGGTACCAAACTTACCGGTGAAATCCCTTTTAACCATGGTACCTCGATCCGCTAAGACGCATGAGCCGGGCATGGTGGTATGGGACACCGTGGTCGAGCCGTCGGCCTACTGTTGGGGTCATGTACCTCCCGTAGTGACCATTGCGCAACCAACCTCGTGAGCCGATTATGGTGGTATGGGACACTATATTCGAATTTGTCGATACTTACGGCGAGAGCCGAGTACGGTGAGACACGTGCTCGTCTTTGACGGCGACGAGTCCTCCGTAGTATCTTCGAGTATACTCAAGGTCTGTGATTGGCGACGAGTCTTTCACAAAGCCCCGGAGTATGAGTTGAGCCGAGTACGGTGAGACTGTATTCGAGCCGACGGCTAGTGATTGAGCCAGTACGGTGAGATATGTACTTGAGTGACGGCCGGCAATTGAGCCGCATACGGTGAGATCGTATCCGAGCCGACGGGTGACGAGCCCTTTGCGATGCCTTCACTACGCTTCTCAAACCATAATATCGTATGAGATTAGCTAGGCTTGACGACCCTAGAATGGATCATGTTTGGGAATGATACAAGGGAGGTACCTTAGTTTCCCAATATTCTTTGTTTGAAATGGACTAATAATAACTCGGTAATCATGATCATCATGCACCGCATGTGCTTTGTAGATGTGGCGCACTAAGGGAGTAGCATTCGCGAACGTAAGATGATGTCGCTTGAGGGTGGTTTGGCAAGGGCATACTGACATCATGTCATATCATTTTGCACTTAACAAGAGTAGTTAGAAATGTTTGATTTGTCTTGCTTTATCATTCTTGCTTGATTGATTTGATAACATGTTAACCTATACTTTCTTGTTCCCGAGTTGATCACTCACTCCCACGTTACGGGACGGTGTTTGCAACACCAACAGTTATTGAGTTTCGGTGGTGGCGATGCTTGTGAAGCGAGAGCGGACTACTTCTATGATGATAGGAGGAATTCTCCTATCGTATCTCTCTGACGGGTCTCACGAAGACACAGTGCTTGTATTGACGGGGCTATGGTATTTGGGATAGGAGACATTACACTTCCTCACATTAGGTATATTTTAGAACTGTACTTGTAATTATTTAACCTGGTAACATTATCACACTCTGGAGACTCATTATAGTTCATATATTTTGTCTACCTATCACAGTCTTCCGCTTGCTAATTTACTGTCTCTGGAGTATGATATTCTGTTTTGGCTTAATCTCACTCATGTTCAATGCACAAGTATAGTCAACATTCAAACATCATTCATTTTGTTGCATAAGTGATGTTCTGGAACTCGGGAGTTGAGTTTACGCTTGACCCCCGATTTTCAGGGCGTTACATGAGTTCTCTTGACTAATTCGGTGGGTTTTGATCGATCAACGACCCTTGGTCAATCAATCAATGGTGCTGCTTTTTTTTAAAATTTTTTTATAATCATTGGAATTTGATTCCTTTATATAAGGCATTCGTTCTTTTAGCATTTATGAGTTTTTAGTGCAATAGAAGCTTAGGAGATTTTTCACTCATATTACATATCCCTTGCTACTAAATCCATGAGATTTAAGTCCTCTTCCTCGTAATTCATCACTTGAAAGAGGATTTCAACCTTAATGAAGAAGATGGACTTGACATCCACCTTGTTCTAGAGATTAGACTAGAACATATAGTAAAATCCCTGTCCGAATCCTTTAGAACACCCATCTAGATGAATCCCCTAAGAATTACAACTTTTTCATGAGTTGTAGGAGATTCACCTAACCTCCCATCACCTTGGTCATCTCAATAGAGCATTGCATACAAGGTGTTTAATCTTGGCATTAAAGCATTGACAAAACATCAACATCAATGATCGGGGGAGCATTTGAGTAGAGGATTTAAGCATAGGAGAGATTTGAAAGAAGCAACTTAAGAACTGTGTATCAATGGGGCTTACTTTGACAAGCGTAATGTATGAGTCCACACTCTCTTTCCTTGTGTAGGATTGAGAGTAAGAGTTTGTGATTGAAACTCGATAGGATTTGTCTTGGAACTAGGGTCTTGTATAGTGTTGAATTCATCGGACATGTGTGTATACATGTTAGTCTTCATGGGAGCCTGCCATGAGAGTAAACGTAGGTCTTTAGACTAGAACTAAGGTTGTTGGTTAGTTGATAAAAAACCAACTAAAGTCTCTTACAGGAGTGTCTGGCAGGAGTGCATGCAAGGTTCTTATGTAGGACCACAATCCTTGTATAGAATTGTATAGGTAAGAGGTGAACCTGAATTAAAACCTTAGATAGTGAATATTTGATAGGTTTTAATCATTCATTCTTTAGCTCCACAAAATTTCACACATGACTTTTACATGGAAAACCCTTGAGGGAAAAACCATGGCACAAAACAATGTTCAAACTACGATTCAGTGAAATTACATGGATGGAGAGAACTTAAAGAATAAAACCCTATCTCTCTTCCCTTGGAGGCTCTCAAAACACTATAAAACAATTAAAAAAAAATCGTATCTGTCTCTCTTAACCCTAACATAACTTATCCTAAAAGCTACCCTTTCATGAGGAAAATGTCAAAAATACCCCTCTAAGGGTCCACTAGCACTTGGGTTTTGTGAGCATGTGAAACATGGGTCACATGGGTTAAAAAATAGACCTAATAGTGACTTTGATGTCACAAATTTAATAATATCTCTACCTTGATAGAAATATTACTTCCTTGCCTTACCGATCTTCTTCTAAGCATCACTACATCACTCTGTGTATAGTCCATCTCTATTCCTTTATTGCCAAGCCTAAAGAAGTTGAGAAAACTTAAACTTCTATGCAGGAGTGACCTTCATAAATGTGTCCTTGGATTCTCACTGGTGTGAATTATCTCAAGAGTAATATCTCCTTCTTCTACCATGTGTCAGATAAAGCCATTATGAACATCAATATGTTTAGTTCATGAGTGATATACCAAGTTATTCACCAAATTAATCACACTCTCTCTATCATAACACACATGCATGGCTACCTGATACAGCCCTAACTCATTTACCATATGTTTCAACCAAACAACTTTTTTAAATGCCTCCTTCCTTACCATGTATTCAACTTCGGTAATTGAAAGTGCAACCACAGACCGAAGCTTAGACATCCAATATATAGGTCCACCCACCAACATAAACGAGTAATCGAAAGTAGACCATCTATTGTCCATATTCGCTGCATAATTTGAATCAACATAGCTTACGAGCCTCTTCTCTGAATGTCTAAAATATAAGATGTAGTCATAATACCTCTAGATGTTGAAGTAACCATGTCACCACTTCCCAATGTTGTTTGTCAAGGTTTGATATGTATCCTCTCATAACACCAAGTACATGTAAAATGTCTAATCTTGTATAGACCATGAAATACATAAGACTGCCACCGACACTTGAATATAGCACACAAAACATAAACAACTTTTCTTCGTATAATGCAGGACAGTTCCGAAGAAAGCCAAAAGTGAGCAACGTGGGGAGTGCTAACCGGTTTTGCCTTTTTCAGTCCAAACTTGAGTAGAATCTTCTCAAGATATTCCTCTTAGGACAACCATTGCCTCCTCCTCTTCCTATCTTTATGTATAACAATGTCGAGAATCCTCTCTATAGCCCCCAGATCTTTCATTTCAAATATCTTGGATAACTAAGCCTCAACATGTTGATTTCAGACATGTTATGGCTTGCAATAAGCTTATCATCAACCTATACCACTAGAATTATGAATTCTCTGGCATTCAGTGCTTTAAAATAAATACAATGATCAAATTTACTTCCAGTAAACTTTGACTCAACATGAAATAGTCAAACTTCTTATATAACTACCTAGGCAATTGTTTCCGACCTTATAACGACCTCTTTAACCTGTAAATAAGATCATTTTTTTCCTGCACCTCGAACCCTTTTGATTGGTTTATGCAAATATGCTCTTTTAATTCCCTATGTAGAAACACAATTCTAACATCTAATAGTTTCAATCGTAGATTGTATTGGGCAACTAGATTTAATACAAATATGATAGATACATGCTTTACCATTGGCGTGGAAATTTCACTAAAGTCACACATTCCTTCTAAGCATATTCTTTCGCTACCAATCTAGTCTTGTACCTATCCAGTTTCTTCCATAATATCTACTTACACTCGATCGCCTTCCTCCTAACGGATAGCTCAATTAGCACCCATGTTTGATTTTTATATACAGAATTTATCTTTTTATACATAGCTATCATCAACTTTTATACATATTTATCTTTTAAAGCTTCGTGGAAAGTAGATGGATCCCCCTCATATATAATGAGTGCAAATGCAATGTTAGAGTCATTCCTATTCTCAATGGTAACCTGCGATCCCTTAGTAGATTTCTCCTTACAGTTGGCAGCTCTGCCTATTCTTGTACCTCAACATGCGGCTCTGGTTCCTCAAGTGTCTCACACTTATCTAATTCCACATAAATAACTAACTTTTCTGTTTCCTTTTAGTCATCTTTTCAAAATAAGCCTCATCAAATTTGATGTCCTGACCAATAATGATCTTCTATGAAACATGGTTTAACAAAAAAAGGTGCACTTTTTTGCTCTTTAGTTGAGCTTATCTTTCTCAATAGAAGGTACATGAGAGTAAGTATTACAACAAAAAATCTACAAACCTGAGTAATCAACTGTCCTGACCACTCTATACTTAGGAATTTGCAATCGATAACTGTAAAGTGAGACCTAATCACCAGATAATAAACTGTAAAAATAGCTTCAACCCAAAGCTCTTTGCTCAACCCAGAATTGCTCAATATACTCCAAGTCCTTTCTAAAAGAGTCTGGTTCATATGTTCTGCCATACCATTGTACTTTGACGTATGTCTCATTTTGTTGTGCCTGATTATTCCGTCATTATTGCAATATTGATCAAATTTTCTTGAAGTAAAATTTTCGTCATTATTTGTCTTCAAAACTTTCACTTTTCACTTTGTCTATTTTTCAACTATCACTTAGCGTATCTTGAAAGTGATAAATACATTAGATTTATGTTTCAAAATGTAAACTCAAACTTGTCTAGAGAAGTCATTTATAAATGTGGAAAAGCAAGATGATACTCATTCAGAAACAACATGCAACGACTGCCACACATTAGAATTCACGTAATCAAGTTACCCTTTATTGACATGTTTAACAATTTTAAAATGAAGTTTGGACTGTTTCCCATATATGAAATGTTCACATACATCTAAATCAGAGCTTTTAAAACTAGGAATTAACTTATGATCTAGAAGTACTTTCATACCCCGCTTGCTCATGTGGCCTAGGCATGCATGCCACAAATGTGCCGATGTCTAATCTGCTAAAGGCGCTGCAGCTCCACTAGATATTGTATTTTTTATCAACCAGTAAAAATTACCACTTCATTGTGTCTTTATTACTATAGGAGCCTCCTTTTAAACCTTTAGGACACCATCATAACTGGAGAACTTGTAATCAATTACATCTAGAGCTCTTAGAGATATTAGATTCTTCTTCAAGTTCAGAATGTACCTCACGTCTATCAAAGTATGCTCCACCCCATCAAACCTCCTAATGTGAACCAAATTAATTCCAATCATCTTAAAGGTATGATCATTGCCCATAAGAACAAGCCCACCATTATACTCACTATATGTGGTACACCAACTCCGATGAGGACACATATAAAATGATGCCCTCGTATCCAAGATCCATTCCTGATAGAAATTTCCTATCTTAGTCATCAACAATATATTACAATCATCCGATCCTTCACCGGATTCAATTGAATTATCTTCCTTTGGTGAATCATCTGACTTTTCATCCTTTCGAACTTTGAGAAATTGATAGTTTACTACAACAATTCAAACTTTTTGCAACAAGTCAACTTGTTGCTAAAACTTCAAAACTCGTCGCTAAAAACTTTTTGCGACGAGTGTTGATCGTCGCCAATTTTGTTGCAAATACGGCATCACAAATTTTATTTTACGACGAAAACACCAACCCATCGCCAATAACTCAATTATTTGTGACGACCTAATAACTTGTTGCAAAATATATCTATGTATCAACGAGTTGATACGTTGCCATTGCATATCATAAAATATCGATAAATATGAAACTCGTTGCGAATAAGAATATTTTGTGATAAGTCATTATCGTCACTAATAACCCCAAACTTGTCGTAAAAGTTTTTTATTTTTGCGATGAGTGTTGCTTATTTACTACGGGTGTTGCTTAACGTCAATTATGTCACAAATACTAATTATTTGTGATGATATGTTGTCACTAAATATAACTTATTTGTAACGAGTTTATATGTTGCTATTGCATATCATAAAACGTCACTAAATATGAAACTCGTTGCGAATAAAGACGTTTTGCGATGAGTCATCATCGTCGTTAACAACCTAAAACTTGTTGCAAAAGTTTATTTGCGACAAGTGTTGCTTGTCAGCAATTTTGTTATAAATACTCATTATTTGCGACGGTTTAATAAGTTGTCGCTAAATATATCTTATTTGTGATGAGTTTACACGTTGCCATTACATATCGTAAAATGTCGCTAAACATGAAACTCGTCACAAATAAAGACGTCTTGTGACGAATCCATTATATCGTCCAGGATTTTCACTGTTTTGGATTTTCAAAAACCCTTTAATTTTTTTAATATAATTAACTTATATTATCACTTACTGACCATTAACACTCAATGTTAGTTTATACATGGGAGGTACCAGTAAAGAATCGCACAAATTCGATTAATGAACCATAGAAAGCCAATGAATCCGGCCGATCACTTAAACACTGAGTTTAACTACATGATTCGCTCACACAGAGCCTAAATCTATCCAACCTATCATTAATTAGTCAAGAAAATTACAACTAAATAAACACCTACTAAAATTTGAGATAATTAATGTTCAAATCTTAATTAACAAACCAAACTGACCCCGTATCCTTTTAGTGTAAGAACTGACAGTTTATGATGATTATAATCGAATCATTATTTTTGCTAGTTGTGAATATGCCACATTATGAACTTAGCTAATCCAAGCCCTTATGATTGTGTACAAGAAATATCGATACCCAATTCATCCCAGAAATGCCTTGAATATCCAAACAAGCTCTAGACCGCTCGTTAGTGGCCCACTAAACCTGGAATTATAGAATAATGTCTGTCTCACTGGGCTTGACGTTCATCACGGGTGGTAAACTAAGATAGTGCTCAGAATTACTCAACTTGGGCCAGAATTTAAGTGCTTCAAACGCGTGAATCCCTTATGTTGGAATATGGAACTTAAGTGAAACTAGTCACTTTGTTCTTTCACAAAGTTGTGACTTTCAGACCATTGATTCATGGTCAAAGTTGGGGCATCGACTAAAGATATTTCTCCAAACATATCCATGTAGCCCCGGCCTCGATCGACTATCGGTGACCGTTGAATAGACGTCTAATTATATTTGTTGATCGGCGCATCTACTACGCCAAAATAACAAAAAAGGGATGGTCCAAAACCGTCCCAAATGACCAAAAAGGAAGGTCATGGACCATCGCATGGGCTATCAAATTTTGACATGTCGTATTACTTAAAGGACGGTTGAAAACCGTCATTCTTATTGACGAAAAAAGGACGGTCATGGACCGTCCTTAAAGACCGTGTCTTATGAGTCTTCAAAGGATGGCCATGAACCGTCCTTTAAAAGGACAATCATGGACCATCCTTAAAAAGGACTGTTATGGACCGTCTCTTATGAGCCTTCAAAGGACGGCCATAGACTGTCCTTTAAAAGGATGGGCATGGATCGTCCTTAAAAAGGAATGCTATGGACCATCTCTTATGAGCCTTCAAAGGACGGTCATGGACTGTCCTTTAAAAGGACAGTCATGGACCGTCCTTTAAAAGGATGGCTAACAACTGTCTCTTATGAGCCTTCAAAGGACGGTCATGGACCGTCCTTTAAAAGGACTGCTATCAACCGTCTCTTATGACCCTTAAAAGGACATTTTCAAATTTGAGACGATCAATATACACCTGTTACAATATATTTCATCATATTCTTCCTGATATACACCTGTTATATAATATATTTTATCATATTCACATTCACATCCATCTAAACCCAAACTACGTAAATCCATCCAAACATAAACTACATCCATCCAAACAAAAACAATCTTATCCACATTATATTCATCCCCGCATAAATACATATAAGTTTAACATCATAAATAAAAAAAGGAAAAATCAGCAATAAATTTCCTTTTTGCGTCTTTCATCTAATAAAAAAATATTCAACCAATAAAACATTATAATTCAGAATCATGAAGAATTGCAGAAACTTCTTCCAAAAAAGTGGGCACTTTTTAAAAATAAAACTGATCATTAAAATAAAACTAATGCAAGCAAATAATGCAAAAAAGTGTTACAATTCAAGTTAATAGAAATAACAACAAAAATTAAAGCTTTGTAAAAAGGGGCATGTGTTAAAAGGGATACATTCTTTTTTGTTGCCATGTGATTGGGCTACATTATTACAGCAATCGGGTTTGGGTTCGTGATCGGGTTTAGGTTTGGGTTTTCAAGTTTAGGTTTAGGTTTAGGTTAGGGAGTTGAGATTAGGATTAAGTGTAGGTCTAGGTTTAGGGATTTGAGAATACATTTAGGTTTTAGGTTTAGGTTTAGGTTTTAGGTTTAGGTTTAGGTTTAGGTTTAGGTTTAGGTTAAGGTTAGGTAATAGGTTATAAGTTTAGGTTATAGGTTAGGTTTAGGTTATAAGTTTTGGTTTTAGGTTAAGGTTAAGGTTTAGGTTTAGGTTATAGGTTTAGGTTTAGGTTATAGGTTATAGTATATAGGTTATAGCTTTAGGGAGTTGAGAATAGGTTAAGGTTAAGGTTTAGGTTTAGGAAATTAGGTTTGGGTTCGGGATCGGGTTTAGGTTTGGGTTTTCAAGTTTAGGTTTAGGTTTAGGTTAGGGAGTTGAGATTAGGATTAGGTGTAGGTTTTGGTTTAGGGATTTGAGAATACATTTAGGTTTTAGGTTTAGGTTTAGGTTTAGGGTTATAGGTTAAGGTTTAGGTTAAGGTTAGGTTATAGGATATAAGTTTAGGTTATAGGTTATAAGTTAGGTTTTATGTCATAGGTTTTGGTTTAGGTTAAGGTTAAGGTTTAGGTTTAGGTTTAGGTTATGAGCTATAGGTTTAGGGAATTAGGAATAGGTTAAGGTTTAGGTTTATGAAATCGCGATCGGGTTCTAGTTCGGGTTTAGGTTTGGGTTTTCAAGTTTAGGTTTAGGTTTAGGTTAGGGAGTTGGGATTAGGATTAGGTGTAGGTTTAGGTTTAGGGATTTGAGAATACATTTAGGTTTTAGGTTTAGGTTTAAGTTTTAGGTTTTAGGTTAAGGTTTAGGTTAAGGTTAGGTTATAGGATATAAGTTTAGGTTATAGGTTATAAGTTAATGTTTTAGGTCATAGGTTTTGGTTTAGGTTTAGGATATAAGCTATAGGTTTAGGGAATTGAGAATAGGTTAAGGTTTAGGTTTAGGAAATCGGGTTCGGGTTCGGGATCGGGTTTAGGTTTGGGTTTTCAAGTTTAGGTTTAGGTTTAGGCTAGAGAGTTGAGATTAGGATTAGGTGTAGGTTTAGGTTTAGGGATTTGAGAATACATTTAGGTTTTAGGTTTAGGTTAAGGTTAGGTTATAGGTTATAGGTTAAGGTTTTAGGTCATAGATTTTGGTTTTAAGGTTATAGGTTTAGGTTTAGGTTTAGGTTAAGGTTTAGGTTTAGGTTAAAGCTATAGGTTTAGGGAAGTGAGAATAGGTTAAGGTTTAAGTTTAGGAAATCGGGTTCGGGTTTGGGTTTGGGATCGGGTTTAGGTTTGGGTTTTCAAGTTTAGGTTTAGGTTTAGCTTGGGAGTTAAGATTAGGATTAGGTATAGGTTTAGGTTTAGGGATTTGAGAATATATTTAGGTTTTAGGTTTAGGTTTAGGTTATAGGTTATAGGTTAAGGTTTTAAGTTGAGGTTTATGTTAGGTTATAGGTTATAAGTTTAGGTTATAGGTTATAGGTTAAGGTATTAGGTCATAGGTTTTGGTTTAGGTTAAGGTTATAGGTTTAGGTTTAGGTTTAGGTTAAGGTTAAGGTTTAGGTTTAGGTTATAAGCTATAGGTTTAGGGAATTGAGAATAGGTTAAGGTTTAGGTTTAAGAAATCAAGTTCGGGTTCGGGATCAGGTTTAGGTTTGGATTTTCAAGTTTAGGTTTAGGTTTAGATTAGGAGTTGAGATTAGGGAGTTGAGATTAGGATTAGGTATAGGTTTAGGTTTAGGGATTTGAGAATACATTTAGGTTTTAGGTTTAGGTTTAGGTTATATGTTATAGGTTTAGGTTTAGGTTATAAGCTATAGGTTTAGGGAATTGAGAATAGGTTAAGGTTTAGGTTTAAGAAATCGTGTTCGGGTTCGGGATCGGGTTTAAGTTTGGGTTTTGAAGTTTAGGTTTAGGTTTAGGTTAGGGAGTTGAGATTAGGATTAGGTGTAGGTTTGGGTTTAGGGATTTGAGATTAGGATTAGGTATAGGTTTGGATTTTAGAATTTGAGAATAGGTTTAAGTTATAGGTTAAGGGTGTGGTCCCTGCAAATACAGATATTAACATGGCCTACTCCAATTGGCCAGGCCCTTTCAATGCTGTCCATAGGAAATGGACAACTTCATCATGGTCATAACAGCGGTTTTCACCTTCCAGGGACCCCCGCTCAATAGCCGAATAGCTTCGACGCACATCCGGGTCTGCTCTATTAATTTTGTACAAATACATAAACACGGCCTGTCCAAATGGCCAGGCCCCTCTAATGCTGTCCATAGGAAATGGACAACTTCATCATGATCATAACAGTGGTTCCCACCTTCTAGGGACCCCTGTTCAACATTCGGATAGCTCCGACACACATCCGGGTCTGCTCCATCAATTTTGAGCAAATACAGATATAAACACGGCCGTCCAAGTGGCCAGACCACTCTAATGCTGTCCATAGAAATGGATAGCTTCATCATGGTCATAACAACGGTTCCCACCTTCTAGGAACCCTCACTCAACATCCGGATAGCTCCAATGCACATTCGGATACATAAATGTGTACAGTTTCAAAGTACATTATTAGCAATATTTCAAATGCATAGCTCCCTTAGAAAATCCTTCAGTTGATCCTCATGAAAGTCCTGATCTGTAAGAACCTTAACTGCAATATACTGCATTCCATGATTGAATAAATAAGAAGATGCATCACCTTTACTTTCAAGTCAAACAAAAATGTGACAGAGAACCATGTAAGAAACACGAAGAAAAATGTGGATTTCTTTGAATATAATAGAGAGATTGGTCCAGGAACTGAACCACAAATTAATCTTATCAGGTTAGTTATTAAAATAACATTTTTCAGAGAAGTTCCCTACATTAAACACTTGCCTATGTAATTCAATTGTCTTTAGTGAAATCAAATTACCGTGTTAAAAGAAATGCACGCTACGCATGCAAAACGTCATTTTCAAACCAGACTACACTTGCTATTTTCAAATCTCACGCAGCCACTTCATTCCCCCACTATCTCCCTCGATTTCCCCACTCTCACCTCTCTGTCTCTCTCTCTTGAAGCAAAAAAGAAGAAGAAAATAAATCTCTTTTATGTTTTTTTCAATCCATCTTCCATTTTCTTCTTAACAAGAAAATCCATATTTACTAATATTCCCATTTTTCTATTTTCAAAAGAATGAGTTTGGACTCCGAAAGCGTCGGCTCTAACACTCATACTTTCAGCCCAAACCCTAACCAAGGACTCCAAAATTACCAAGTACTTATAAACATTCGTTGCAAGCATTTTTTGTCCATGACAACCATACTATTAAGATTAATCCTCTTATTTGTGCTCCCCTAGGTGTGGATATTGATATTGCATTCATATGCTACTTCATAGATCATATTCCAAGATAAAAGGTGTCAATTATATAAAAAATTATAAGTCAAAAACAGACAATAAAGAGCACAAATTCTTATTATAAAGGTGATATTTAGAGTTAAGCTTACCATCATTGTCATGTTGAAACTGTTCCCTGAATACGGTGACGTCCCTTCTTGATCTAAAATAGTCAAAGAAGAATTATAATTAAAAGAAAGAAATGATATTGTGTTTCCTAGTAATATATGAGGAAGCTAGATAGTAACAAGATTAGAATGTGTCATCGAGAGTCTAGATAGTAACAAGATTAGAATAACAAGATCACCAGACAAAGTTCAAATAACAAATGGTAAATAAAAGTCAGCATCAAATGCTAACTAAATGAGATGGGATCATGAAATACACAATAAAGACTGCTGAAGTTTTCCCATGCAATTTGGATCTTACCATTTTCATTGAACCCATTTGTTTAATAGCCACCAATCTGAGGGTAAGGCTCATCTACTCAAAGTATTTCTGGCCAGTTTCCACATCCAATATGATTTGGATGATCAAGATAGGCAAGTATTTATGCCACAGTAAGCAAGGACAAGTTGTTCTGATCCAGGAAAGTGATTACAATTTAATGGAACAGAACAAATACCATTGTCATCTATCCCATTCACCACACCTACGCTATACATGTAAAGCAATGTAACCTGTCCAAATCATGGGCCCAATGTGAATAAAGCATAGATTGACATTCATACCAAACAAATGATTTAACCATCTGTAAGACCCGACCCAAGTTCCCATGTGTGCATGTGTGTGTGTGAGTATGCATCTTGTTCATCATGGTCTCGCGGTCTTACCGGTCGAATTCCGGCGACCCGCGACCTTCAAATTGTGTTTATGGTCACCTTGAGTTCAGTCACGTAGACCCGACTCGGATCGACCCAAGACCTATGTCATCTCGTTCGTATCGTCGTTGCGGTTCCAACGACGCGTCTTGTGCGTCAATCCGACCTATGGATCAAAAGTTATGAGCATTTCATCATGTGGCCCACTTTTGTACAAAAGCATGTGGACCACCTCCATGGCACAATTTCCCATGCACACCACACACACACACTACACTATTGCATGGAATAAACACTACCCACCCTAAACACTACCCATACCTAACCTACCCTAGCAACATTGTTATTGTCACCATAGGTTATTATTACTTCCCTTAAAAGATTTTCCCTCTCTTTCCCTCTCATTTCTCTCTCTCTCTTCTCTTCTTCTCCAGCAACTTCTCTCCCATCTCCCTCTCTTCTCCAGCCCCATTTCCCCTTTAATCTTCCAAATCCAACCATCTAAATCCAATCTCACCCATTGAGATGGATCCCTTGGTGCACAAGGAGCTAGGAGGTCCAAATTTGGAGAATCTAAGGTGGGTGTAATCCTAGAAATTAGGATTTCTATTTTCATGTACTTAGATTTCTTTTGTGGGAAGTGTAGGACCCACCAATCCATGGTGGAGATCTTACATCATCCCTTAGTTGTGGCCAAATGGCCTTTTTGATGCATGCATGTCCATGCATGGGGTTTCCCTTCTATAGGCCCCCATCATGGAGGATTACTTAGAGTTTATAGTATGATGGGTCATCTAGACCCTAGAATCATGGTTGGGATGGCATCCCAACCATTGATCTTGAATCTATAACATGCATGTGGTAGATCTTTGTTGTAACCTATGAATAAAAGGAATGTATGGTGTGATTGATGAAGGGAGGGCCTCAATGTGGCGGAGCCCCTCCTCTTGTGGCCGATTCTTCATTTATTTTATTTTATTTTATTTTTTTCTTTATGATAGAATTCTGATCTTGCATGTGTGGCCCACCTTGTAGGCCAACAAAAATCAGACCAACCATGGAGCTTGGACACCCATAGCAGTCCATCCTTAGACATGTGGCCCTAAAATCTACCTAAATTGGACACATGCAAGGGGTATTTAATGATGGGGAAGGTCTGGACATTTGTGGGGCCCACTGGGATGGTCCACTACACAAATTCCTAGGGTTAAATCCCATGAAAAACCATGTTTATATTTTAATCATTTCTATTACATATTGCTGTCCAAATCTGCTGGACAGATTTTGGGCCACTTTGGGGCCTGACTTATGGGTCTTTGGTGGGAATAATGAAACAAAATAATATGTGATTCTTGTAGCCTTATGACCCATCTACAACCATACCAAATTTCAGCCCCATCTGACCTTCATTGGGGTCCCAAAGGTGTGGTCCAAATGAGGTGGACAGTCTGGATTTTCTGCACTATTCCAGCAATATTCCACCCTGGACAGGTTGGAATTCCAAAATTATTAAAATATTTTTGGGTGTCTAAAAATTATAAAAATTTACAGGAAGGTGGTCCACTCATGGTGGGACCAACCTACAAAATTTTGGGGCCAATGGAAACCTGTACACACCATGGTGGTGGCTGGACTGGCCCATTACAATATGGTGTCCAGATCAGTCCGATTTTCAGGACAGATTGATTTCTTTAAATAAACTAAAATATTTTTAGGTGTCCATAAATTCTAAAATTTTGTGAAGTTGTGGTCCACCCATGTTGGGACCTACCTACCAACTTTCAGGGCCAATGGACCCCTGTGCACATCGTGGCGAGGGCCGGACTGGCCCACCACATTGGGATGTCCAGGTCTGTCCGATTTTCTGGACAGACTGTCTTGTTTAAATCAGTTAAAATACTTAGGGATATCCAAAAATTCTGAAATTTTGTGGGGTATGTCCTACCTATTGAAGTATCACTCTAAAAAATTTCAGCTCCAACTGACCCTGTTTGGGCATCCAAAAGAATGGGCCAAAATAGTTGGACTGCCAGATTTTCTGCTGTGCAGTCCAGCAATGTGCCTTGATAAAAACCATAATTCAAAAATATTTCCTCTGATGGTGGGCCACCTTTTTGGGTTTTCTCTCATTGTATGCATAATGAGGGGCCTTGGCCCTCAATTTCCAGAGTTTTAATGGCCCTGGGCCCACTCCAATGGAGTGCCCAAATTTAGGACAGCAACATGTTATAATTATGTTTGGCCTTTGGGCTGAAATTTTGAGGAGTGGGGCCCAACACATTGTGAAGAATCTTAGAGGTAATAATTTATACATTTAGTTCCTTAAATGTTGGGCCTAATAAATACACTTTTGAGGCCCACCACAGTTGAATTTAATTGGGTCCATGAATGTGGCTAGTTGTTGAACTCTTTGAGCCAATTGGGCTGGAACCTTCTAGATAGGCTTATTGAACTCTTGGGCCATTTTTACCATACTATTGTGTTGGATTAGTGGGCCAGATTACACAAGTATATGGGCCCTTGATTGCCCACCAAATCAACTTTATACTTGGGCCGGGTTGTAGGCCCAACTTACTTGACTAAGAACATGACAATTGCCCATGTGATTTGAGTAATGGGCTGCCCACTAGCCCACAACAATATATGGGATTAGTAGCCTTTATGTTGGGCCCTAACCTTTCCCCTGTGGGCCCATAGTGGTATATATGGGTTGGGCTATGTGTGTTCCCCATGGACCGATGTTTTGGATAGGCCTTGGGCCGCCTTTCTGAAGCCCAACATGAATGTATGTGGTATGTAATGGCTGTCCATTTCTTATTTCTAATGTTGTGTGGGCCTTGGGCCTTGATCCGTAATCAATTAGAGATGGGCTACCTCTTGGGGATCAATTGTGGTTGGATGTCCACATTGGTGGCCCTAAGGTAGGCCCATGGGCTTCTATGGGTGGTTAAAGGCCCACCATAGACCCTTGCTAGGCTCGTTCATCTATTTAGGCCCATATCATTGTTCTCCTTAGTCTCATGGGCTACCCCAGGTATATGGGCCCCCACTAAAGGTTGTATTCCTTATGAGGAATTGGTTAAGTACCTAGACCCTTCATGGTTAGGTAGAGAGTTCATCTTCACCTCATTGGCACCCCTATTCATCTTCATGGCCCACTCCCATACGCATCATATGCATGCTTGGTTGAGGTATGATTGGCCATGGTTATGTCATTGTGTAGGACATGTTGGTATCTCCCCGAGAGATGGATGCTTGGGATTGATGCATGGGTGATTGTGTGATTCATGCATCTGGCATTGCATAGCTTATGGATATCTGCCCTTACTTCATCAGGGCCTTGCCTCCTGGGGTATTCGTGGATGGCGTATGTGTGGACAGGAAATATTAGTTGAGCATACCGGGTGCATAGGATGCCCATGGGTGAAATTCCCAAAACTTCCATGGTACCAAGGATCTGCTCCAACGCCGTGACCGGGTGGAATATATGAGCGCACGAGGGCCTTATACCATTAGGCCGCGTCTCCCACTGTCGTGTAGTCGGTTGGATAGGGGTGTGGCCTTACCTGCCTGATGTGAGGAGGCATTGCTAGGCTGAGTCTGACCAGCTCGTAAATGGGTCCGCTACCTTCAGGCCTTGTTGGTGATTGGCTGTCCGCAGGCGGGTAGTGAGGTCTCTTACGCTCGTTTGACTGTGCGGGGTCTGTAGAGCGGCAGTCATTCAGCAGTGTAATAGACCCCGGTGATTTCCTTATGATTGGAAATGTACATGACTTGTGGTTTGGATATGAGTACTGACATTACTTGCATTGCATTAGCATTGGTTGTACAAGCCCCTTCATGCATTGCCTTGGCATGACACCCAGTACTCATTGCATCTTATTCATGATAAGCCTGGGTAAGGCTAGTGATATCCTCATTGACCATGCTTCTCTCCTTGTATCTCCTACTACCCTTCTGTGCACCATTATCACACACCTACACCACCTTCTAAGCTTCTATAAGCTTATGCACGATTGATGCGTGCAGGATACTCTAGGCAGGCGACACAGCAGTAGAGCATGGAGTAGAGCTGAGCATTTGAGGACTCCAGTGTTGCTGACCTTTCTCTCTTTTCCTTTTTTTCTCATGTATGTCCTTTGGACCTTATGGATGATTGTAAAAGTTTAAATTATAGTGGATTTTGCGATGTGTGCCTTTGTTATTCTCAGATGTTCTTCTTTGTGATCTTGGGTATGCTCATATTAGTAATGATTATATTGTTATGAAAAATCCTCCTTGTAGGATCCCGGGATCGGAACTGCCTCGGGAGCCGAGAATGGGATACTATGGAGGTGCGTTCGAGCAGGTCATCGGAATCCTTGTGAGTCCGGTTCTGCGAGTCCGGGGCGTGACAGAGTTGGTATCGAGCATAGCAAGTAATTCGGAATAACTCAGGATAACATCACATGTCTGGCAAGAACATAGGACAAGTAGTGTCCCGAGATTCTTTTCTTCGCTCCGTATTGAGCCGATAATTATCTTGATTCCTTGCGACGTCATTATTTTGTAGACGATGACGCGTGGACGTGGCGCCCATGGTCGTGGCACCGTGGTCGTGGCGCCCGTGGTCGTGGTGCCGTGGACGAGGCGCCCGAGGTACCCATCCTACTCGAGCACATCCTGCTCCCGTTGTTGAGGATCCGATTCCTGAGGTCCCGATCCGGCCTGCTCCCCCAGTTGAGCCCGTAGTGCCTGTACCTCCAGTTGCTCCAGTTCCCCCACCTATTCCCTCTTCTCGGCTCTTTGTTTCGATTCTGAGGCTCCGAGTTACTCCGATTCCCCACCTATTCCCCCTCCTCAGTCTGCTGTTCCGGTTTCGGAGGCTCCTGCTCCGACGGCCGTACCCGTGCCTCCGCCTGAGGCGAGTGCAGCCCCTGCTTTTCCGACTGTACCTATAGGAGCTGAGCATTTCCGGCCCGTGCGTGCGGTGGTTGCCTTGCTGCTGGGGCCGTCAGCCAGCTACCACTGAGGTTTCCGGGCAGTCTAACTTACCGCATGCTAGTGCGATAGCCCGAGAGTTCCGCCAGCATGATCCCCCGAGGTTTAGTGGTGATCCTGACCCTTCTGCAGCTGAGGCTTGGCGCACTGAGGTTGCGAGGATTTTTGACACTATTCAGTGTCTGCGGGCCAGAGAGTATCCCTTGCCACCTACCTTCTTCAGGGTGAGGCCCGACACTGGTGGTCATCCGTGTCCAGGATGGTCGGGGCTCAGTTCGTTTGGACATGGGAGGATTTTGTGACCCGCTTCGACCAGAAGTTCTTCCCTGAGCATGTTCAGATCCAGCGGCGATCGAGTTTGAGACCCTAGTGCGGGCGATATGGCGTATCTCGGTATGAGGCTCGTTTCTTGGCCTTGTCTAGATTTGCTCCTCATCTCACCGGCGATGAGAAGATGAGGGCCGTCGTTTTGTGGCCGGTTTGCGTCACGCGCCTTCGCGGTCGTGTGGTGGGGCATTGCTTGGAGACATTTGACCGGGTTGTGCATCGGGCACTAGTTTATGAGGAGGCTGGGCTATGACCCGAGAGATCGAGAGAGCGGTTCGGTGGAGACCAGGAAGAGGAGTGCACCGGCCGGCAGTTCTAGGCGAGCATCGTCGGCAGAGGCGGAGGGCGGATCGAGGGGTATCGGCGGCACTGCGGCTCGGTCGGTAGCCTCTTCATCGTCATCGGCACCGCACGGTGCTTCATCTTCGACCCCACCGGCGTATGCTTCGGTTGTGGACGGCCGGGACATCGGAGGCGTGAGTGTCCTCTCCCCATTCGGCCGGCGGCGGCCACCGCGGTGCCCCCCTCCTCGTCCTCCTCGGCGGCGGCCAGAGAGCACGGCTTCCACCGGCCGCTCCTAGGGCTCCTCCACGGCGAGAGGCGGCCCGGGTAGACCACCTCGGCGAGACCGGCGGCGGCGAGCAAGCGGACAACAAGAACCGGCCGGCACCGGCGAGAGGGGATATCCGTATGTTGTTCGATCCCCGGGTCTAGGTGTGTAGCGGCCCGGCGAGCTCGGATTCAGACCCTCGGTCTTCGGCTTGCTTCCCCTACCGGCTCGGGGCGTTTTATTCTACGCGGCGGGGCGCCGGGCCGGAGACCGCAGTCATCGACCGGTGGAGTCGTTGAGGGTATTCTTCTTGTTTCTGCTTGTGTTGCTCATGTTTTGTTTGATTCTGGTGCTTCCCATTCTTTTGTGGCCGAGCGGATTTTGCCGATCGGCCGATGTATTCCGTCGGAGGCGTGTACGAGGCCTTGACCGTTTCGACTCCCATGGGGAAGTCTATTGTGCTAACCCGTCGCTGTCCTTCTTGCCGGTGTTAGTGGGCGAGATGTTCCTCCCTGCCGATCTATTCATGATGCCAATGGCAGGATTTGATGTGATTCTGGGATCGTGCCATCTTGGACTGTGCCGCGAGGACAGTCACGTTTCATATCCCAGGCTTGCCAGTGTTCCAGTTCGTCGCCGAGCCCAGAGGAGAGCTGCTATCTAGTTTATTGGCTTCGGTCGTTGAGGATTCTATGGCAGAGAGTATTGAGCAGCTGCCAGTTGTTTGTGAGTACCCGGATGTGTTTCAGGAGATACCGGGTTTGCCGCCGCGTCGGCAGGTGGAGTTCCAGATTGATTTGGTGCCCGGTGCCGCACCTATCTCGAAGGCCCCCACTGGGATGGCACCGATTAGAGTTGAGGGAACTGCAGAGCAGATTAGATGAGCTCCGGGAGTTAGGTTTTATTCGTCCCAGCAGTTCGCCTTGGGAGCCCGGTATTATTTGTGAAGAAGAAGGATGGTTCGTTGCGACTCTGTGTAGATTATCGTGAGCTCAACAGAGTCACCATCAAGAATCGATACCCGCTCCCCCGTATTGATGATCTGTTTGATCAGTTGCAGGGTGCGCAGTATTTTTCCAAGATAGACTTGCGTTCCGGTTACCATCAGATTCGGGTACGAGAGGAGGACATTCCGAAGACGGCTTTCCGAACACGCTATGGTCACTTTGAGTTTCTGGTCATGTCATTCGGACTGACCAACGCGCCCGCCGTATTCATGCAGCTGATGAACGAGGTTTTTCGGCCGTTCCTCGATCAGTTCGTGGTGGTATTCATTGATGATATTCTTGTATATTCGAGAACCCGAGAGGACCATGCCGAGCACTGCGGATTGTGCTTGAGACCCTCGTGCCCACCGGTGTATGCGAAGGCTAGAGAAGTGCGAGTTTTGGCAGGAGGAGATGAAGTTCCTCGGTCACGTAGTGACGAGGGAGGGTGTCGCTGTGGACCCCTCGAAGGTTGATGCAGTGCGTCAGTGGAGCCAGCCCACGAACGCGTCCGAGATTCGCAGCTTCCTTGGTCTAGCGGGATATTATCGGCGGTTTATCGAGGGTTTCTCCCGTATTGCAGCACCGCTGACCCGGTTGACGCGGAAGGGCGTCGAGTTCGTCTGGAGTGACGCTTGTGAGGAGGCATTTGCGGAGTTGAAGGACCGCCTCACGTCCGCTCCTGTTCTCACTCTTCCTGATGGGAGTGAGGGTTTTGTTGTTTTCACCGATGCCTCTAGATTGGCTTGGGTCTTTGTCATGCGATGCAGCATGGGAAGTCAGTGGCGTATGCCTCGGGCCAGCTCAAGGTCCATGAGGTGAACTACCCCACTCATGATTTGGAGCTTGCAGCAGTTGTCTTCGCACTGAAGGTGTGGAGGCATTATCTATATGGGGTCAGGTTCGAGCTCTTCTCGGATCATAAGAGCTTGAAGTACCTATTTTCACAGTCTGAGTTGAACCTGCGACAGAGGCGATGGATGGAGTTCTTTGAAAGATTATGATTTTGACCTTCAGTACCACCGGGTAAGGCAAACGTGGTGGCGGATGCGCTCAGCCGTCAGCCACGAGGCTTGGTGGCACATATGATGGTTCGACAGTGGCAGATGCTCGAGGATGTTTCAGAGTTTGACTTTGAGTTCGGTCTGCAGTCTTCCATTGTTCAGCTTTCGAGCTTATCGATTCAACCCTCTTTGGTGGCTAGGGTGATCGAAGCTCAGCAGACGGATGAGTCACTTCAGGAGTATCGAGCAGAGGCCGCATCCGTGGAGCAGTCAGACTGGCAGATTGGTTCTGATGGTGGATTACGCTTCAGAGGCCGATTGTGTGTCCCGAATGTGCCAGAGTTGCGTCGTGATCTAATGACCGAGGCACACCGATCGAGACTTACTATCCACCCGGGCTCCACGAAGATGTATCGTGATATGAGGAGGCGTTTGCCAGCGGGGATGAAGCGTCAGATTGCAAGTTTTGTGGCCGAGTGTGACACATGCCAGCGTGTCAAGGCCGACCATCAGAGACCCCCTGGTCCCTTGCAGCCGTTGAGCGTTCCAGAGTGGAAGTGGGAGCACGTATCGATGGACTTTATTGCAGGGTTGCCGAGGACTCGGCCGCGGTCATGATACCATCCGGGTTATCGTCGATCGTTTAACAAAGTCGGCTCATTTCATTCTGTGCGTGCTTCCTGGTCTATGGACCGGTTAGCGAGGATATTCATTGAGGAGATAGTGAGACTGCACGGCGTCCCAGTTTCGATCGTTTCAGACCGAGACTCCAGATTTACGTCTCAGTTTTGGAGGAGTTTCCAGCAGGCATTAGGGGTCACTTTGCGCCTCAGCATCGCTTATCATCCGCAGACGGATGGGCAGACCGAAAGGGTCAACCAGATCCTTGAGGATATGCTTAGAGCTTGTGTGATCGACTTTGCAGGTAGTTGGGATGAGCATATGCGCCTCGCAGAGTTCGCGTACAACAATAGCTATCAGGCGACTATCGGCATGGCTCCTTTTGAGGCACTTTATGGTAGACCGTGCAGATCTCCTAGTTGTTGGACGAGGTTGGAGAGCGTCGTCTCTTAGGTCCCGAGCTTGTCTGCCTGCGACGTCGAGGCTATTGATGTTATCGAGCAAAGGATGCGCACCGCTCGCAGCGGCAGAAGAGCTTTGCGATCGTCGGCGTCGACCCCTCGAGTTCGCGATCGGGGACATGGTATATCTCAAGGTCTCCCTATGAAGGGTGTGGTACGCTTTGGTGTGAAGGGCAAGCTCGCCCCAAGATTTATTGGACCTTTTGAGATTACCAAGCGCATAGGCGCTGTGGCCTATAGGCTTGCCTTACCTCCTGAGTTGTCCGCGATCCACAATGTATTCCATGTTTCTATGTTGCGGAAATGTGGGTTGGACACTATTCCCGTGATTGATTGGCAGCCACTTGAGGTCCGTGAGGATGCTTCCTACATTGAGCAGCCTATTCGTATTCTCGATCGGAAGGAGCAAGTCCTCAGGACCAAGGTCATTCCCTTGGTGAAAGTGCAATGGGGTCATCATTCGGAGACCGAGGCGTCTTGGGAACGCGAGGCCGAGATTAGAGAGCGTTATCCCCATTTGTTTGATGATTGATAGATATATGATTGTTTGTATTGCCTTCCTTGTATGATGATTGTTATATGATGGTGGCGTTTTATTTTTTCTTTTGTCATGGATTGGTCAATTTCGAGGACGAAATTTCTTTGTTGGTGGGGAGGATTGTAAGACCCGACCCAAGTTCCCATGTGTGCATGTGTGTATGTGAGTATGCATCTTGTTCATCATGGTCTCGCGGTCTTACCGGTCGAATTCCGGCGACCCGCGACCTTCAAATTGTGTTTATGGTCACCTTGAGTTCAGTCACGTAGACCCGACTCGGATCGACCCAAGACCTATGTCATCTCGTTCGTATCGTCGTTGCGGTTCCAACGACGCGTCTTGTGCGTCAATCCGACCTATGGATCAAAAGTTATGAGCATTTCATCATGTGGCCCACTTTTGTACAAAAGCATGTGGACCACCTCCATGGCACAATTTCCCATGCACACCACACACACACACTACACTATTGCATGGAATAAACACTACCCACCCTAAACACTACCCATACCTAACCTACCCTAGCAACATTGTTATTGTCACCATAGGTTATTATTACTTCCCTTAAAAAGATTTTCCCTCTCTTTCCCTCTCATTCTCTCTCTCTCTCTTCTCTTCTTCTCCAGCAACTTCTCTCCCATCTCCTCTCTTCTCCAGCCCCATTTCCCCTTTAATCTTCCAAATCCAACCATCTAAATCCAATCTCACCCATTGAGATGGATCCCTTGGTGCACTAGGAGCTAGGAGGTCCAAATTTGGAGAATCTAAGGTGGGTGTAATCCTAGAAATTAGGATTTCTATTTTCATGTACTTAGATTTCTTTTGTGGGAAGTGTAGGACCCACCAATCCATGGTGGAGATCTTACATCATCCCTTAGTTGTGGCCAAATGGCCTTTTTGATGCATGCATGTCCATGCATGGGGTTTTCCTTCTATAGGCCCCCATCATGGAGGATTACTTAGAGTTTATAGTATGATGGGTCATCTAGACCCTAGAATCATGGTTGGGATGGCATCCCAACCATTGATCTTGAATCTATAACATGCATGTGGTAGATCTTTGTTGTAACCTATGAATAAAAGGAATGTATGGTGTGATTGATGAAGGGGAGGGCCTCAATGTGGCGGAGCCCCTCCTCTTGTGGCCGATTCTTCATTTATTTTATTTTTTTATTTTTTTTTTTCTTTATGATAGAATTCTGATCTTGCATGTGTGGCCCACCTTGTAGGCCAAAAAAAATTCAGACCAACCATGGAGCTTGGACACCCATAGCAGTCCATCCTTAGACATGTGGCCCTAAAATCTACCTAAATTGGACACATGCAAGGGGTATTTAATGATGGGGAAGGTCTGGACATTTGTGGGGCCCACTGGGATGGTCCACTACACAAATTCCTAGGGTTAAATCCCATGAAAAACCATGTTTATATTTTAATCATTTCTATTACATATTGCTGTCCAAATCTGCCTGGACAGATTTTTGGGCCACTTTGGGGCCTGACTTATGGGTCTTTGGTGGGAATAATGAAACAAAATAATATGTGATTCTTGTAGCCTTATGACCCATCTACAACCATACCAAATTTCAGCCCCATCTGACCTTCATTGGGGTCCCAAAGGTGTGGTCCAAATGAGGTGGACAGTCTGGATTTTCTGCACTATTCCAGCAATATTCCACCTTGGACAGGTTGGAATTCCAAAAATTATTAAAATATTTTTGGGTGTCTAAAAATTATAAAAATTTACAGGAAGGTGGTCCACTCATGGTGGGACCAACCTACAAAATTTTGGGGCCAATGGAAACCTGTACACACCATGGTGGTGGCTGGACTGGCCCATTACAATATGGTGTCCAGATCAGTCCGATTTTCAGGACAGATTGATTTCTTTAAATAAACTAAAATATTTTTAGGTGTCCATAAATTCTAAAATTTTGTGAAGTTGTGGTCCACCCATGTTGGGACCTACCTACCAACTTTCAGGGCCAATGGACCCCTGTGCACATCGTGGCGAGGGCCGGACTGGCCCACCACATTGGGATGTCCAGGTCTGTCCGATTTTCTAGACAGACTGTCTTGTTTAAATCAGTTAAAATACTTAGGGATATCCAAAAATTCTGAAATTTTGTGGGGGTATGTCCTACCTATTGAAGTATCACTCTGAAAAATTTCAGCCCCAACTGACCCTGTTTGGGCATCCAAAAGAATGGGCCAAAATAGTTGGACTGCCAGATTTTTCTGCTGTGCAGTCCAGCAATGTGCCTTGATAAAAACCATAATTCAAAAATATTTCCTCTGATGGTGGGCCACCTTTTTGGGTTTTCTCTCATTGTATGCATAATGAGGGCCTTGGCCCTCAATTTCCAGAGTTTTAATGGCCCTGGGCCCACTCCAATGGAGTGCCCAAATTTAGGACAGCAACATGTTATAATTATGTTTGGCCTTTGGGCTGAAATTTTGAGGAGTGGGGCCCAACACATTGTGAAGAATCTTAGAGGTAATAATTTATACATTTAGTTCCTTAAATGTTGGGCCTAATAAATACACTTTTGAGGCCCACCACAGTTGAATTTAATTGGGTCCATGAATGTGGCTAGTTGTTGAACTCTTTGAGCCAATTGGGTGGAACCTTCTAGATAGGCTTATTGAACTCTTGGGCCATTTTTACCATACTATTGTGTTGGATTAGTGGGCCAGATTACACAAGTATATGGGCCCTTGATTGCCCACCAAATCAACTTTATACTTGGGCCGGGTTGTAGGCCCAACTTACTTGACTAAGAACATGACAATTGCCCATGTGATTTGAGTAATGGGCTGCCCACTAGCCCACAACAATATATGGGATTAGTAGCCTTTATGTTGGGCCCTAACCTTTCCCCCCCCACCGTGGGCCCATAGTGGTATATATGGGTTGGGCTATGTGTGTTCCCCATGGACCGATGTTTTGGATAGGCCTTGGGCCGCCTTTTCGAAGCCCAACATGAATGTATGTGGTATGTAGTGGGTTGTCCATTTCTTATTTCTAATGTTGTGTGGGCCTTGGGCCTTGATCCGTAATCAATTAGAGATGGGCTACCTCTTGGGGATCAATTGTGGTTGGATGTCCACATTGGTGGCCCTAAGGTAGGCCCATGGGCTTCTATGGGTGGTTAAAGGCCCACCATAGACCCTTGCTAGGCTCGTTCATCTATTTAGGCCCATATCATTGTTCTCCTTAGTCTCATGGGCTACCCTGTATATGGGCCCCCACTAAGGTTGTATTCCTTATGAGGAATTGGTTAAGTACCTAGACCCTTCATGGTTAGGTAGAGAGTTCATCTTCACCTCATTGGCACCCCTATTCATCTTCATGGCCCACTCCCATACGCATCATATGCATGCTTGGTTGAGGTATGATTGGCCATGGTTATGTCATGTGTAGGACATGTTGGTATCTCCCGAGAGATGGATGCTTGGGATTGATGCATGGGTGATTGTGTGATTCATGCATCCGGCATTGCATAGCTTATGGATATCCGCCTTACTTCATCGTGGGCCTTGCCTCCACAGGGGTATTCGTGGATGGTCGTATGTGTGGACATCGGAAATATTAGTTGAGCATACCGGGTGCATAGGATGCCCATGGGTGAAATTCCCAAAACTTCCATGGTACCAAGGATCTGCTCCAACGCCGTGACCGGGTGGAATATATGAGCGCACGAGGGCCTTATACCATTAGGCCGCGTCTCCCACTGTCGTGTAGTCGGTTGGATAGGGGTGTGGCCTTACCGCCCGATGTGAGGAGGCATTGCTAGGGCCGAGTCGACCAGCTCGTAAATGGGTCCGCTACCTTCAGGCCTTGTTGGTGATTGGTGTCATCGCGGCGGGTAGTGAGGTCTCTTACGCTCGTTTGACTGTGCGGGGTCTGTAGAGCGGCAGTCATTCAGCAGTGTAATAGACCCCGGTGATTTCCTTATGATTGGAAATGTACATGACTTGTGGTTTGGATATGAGCACGACATTACTTGCATTGCATTAGCATTGGTTGTACAAGCCCCTTCATGCATTGCCTTGGCATGACACCCAAGTACTCATTGCATCTTATTCATGATAAGCCTGGGTAAGGCTAGTGATATCCTCATTGACCATGCTTCTCTCCTTGTATCTCCTACTACCCTTCTGTGCACCATTATCACACACCTACACCACCTTCTAAGCTTCTATAAGCTTATGCACGATTGATGCGTGCAGGATACTCTAGGCAGGCGACACAGCAGTAGAGCATGGAGTAGAGCTGAGCATTTGAGGACTCCAGTGTTGCTGACCTTTCTCTCTTTTCCTTTTTTTCTCATGTATGTCCTTTGGACCTTATGGATGATTGTAAAAGTTTAAATTATAGTGGATTTTGTGATGTGTGCCTTTGTTATTCTCAGATGTTCTTGCTGTGATCTTGGGTATGCTCATATTAGTAATGATTATATTGTTATGAAAAATCCTCCTTGTAGGATCCCAGGATCGGAACCTGCCTCAGGAGCCGAGAATGGGATACTATGGAGGCTGTTGCGTTCAGAACCGGTCATCGGAATCCTTGTGAGTCCGGTTACTGAGTCTGGGGCGTGACACCATCTGATTGGATTGCTCTTGTAAAACTTCAACCACTGAGCATCCACTACCAAACAAATGATTTAACCATGCAATTGCTCCATAACCTCGGGTGCCATCCTTCCAAGAACAAGTAGAAAGAAAGGCCTTACCGTAGATGAGTTTAGTTGGTGCATTAGAATATTAAAAAAAAAAGATCCACATATTAATACTAAGCTGTAGAGGCCATCAGACAGATAAACACATGATTTCAAAGAATAACTTTAAAGAACTTTTTTCATTAACAGGTGTAAAAGCTAATAATATGCCCACAAAAAGTAATACACCATTCTCAACATGTGTGTGTGTGTGTGTTTGTGTGTGTGTGTGTGAGAGAGAGAGAGAGAGAGAGAGAGAGAGAGAGAGAGAGAGAGAGAGAGAGCAATGCAAGATTTGTTGTAAGAGAAACCATTGGAAATATTTCATTCACACCAGAGATGTTAGTTCAAGGCTACAAAGAAACACAAGGGCATTATCTGGATAACAAATGTGGAATTAATGTCTCTAAGATAAAAGCATCAAAAGGCAAGACTAGGATTGTCTCAAGTTTTTTCATTTTAAAAAACTTTTTGACCTTGTTGCAACATCAACCTCTAGAGTGGGAATCATAAAGGAAACCTAAGGTCAAGCCATAAAGGATGATCCATTCATAGTCTTCTGGGGTGATCTAGAAAGGTAATGAAGGCCAGGCAAGCAAAAATGCTTCTTGCAATGGAGAGATGCAACACATATGAAGGGCAAGTTCACTGATCAAAGAAATCACAGGGTCCAAAATTCTAATAGGACAGTTTGTGGGGTTCACTTAACTAATTATGTGGATGGTGGAGCCCACCACTGATTTGAAAAATGTGGTGGGCCCACTCTTAAGGTGTATCAAGCATTAATGAAAATTATCTCAAGTCATGCAAGAAATAATAATAAATGATGTGAGACTATTTAATCAGTAGCTAATATCAAAACAACCACGTAGAAACAAGAAACATGAACAAGCAACCAAATGCAACTGCACCAATTAAACACCATTGCCCCAATTAACCACATATTCTACATCAGTTTTTGTAACTGATCCAAGGTCACTCAATTTTTGAGTTCTTTTTGCTTTTTCTTTTCTTTTCTTATTCTTTTTGAAAGTTTTTGAGTTTACTCGATGAACTAATTAACAAGTCACTTATATTCTGAAGCTTTACTCTGGCAACAATTGACAAAGCCTTTTTTAATGGATTTACAGTTAATTTCATTACTTACAAACTACGAACTAAGTCCTCCTGGCTCAGTTCTGAGCTAATCAATGAGATTTTTCAAAACTGATTTCATATTTAGCTCCAATCAAAATTCCAAACTTCTCTCCAAGTTGATTGATAAATCAAGCTCCAAAGTGATCTTTAAGACTAACCTCTGACTTGAAGGAACAATAGCTCTTAGATTTTTCCATAAAAACAGCCTAATTTTCTGAATTATCAACTTTCCCAATTATTTGTGGGAAGTTTGGGAGAGACCCACTTCTAAAATAGGGAGAAAGGAGAAAAAAATAGAGGACAATCTAAGATTTGACAGGAACATCACTATCGGACTTTCCATTTCTAGGTATCATCCACCAGATCTTGAATCTGAAAGACAGAACAATCTGTATCCCTTATTGTGACCACATAAAGACCAAAGAAAACCTTAAGATGAGAAGGAAATAAATCTTCCAAATGCTGACTATGTTTGTTGAAATGCACTACCAAAAGGACTTGTTTGAGTTGGAGTTGATCAAAAGCCTAGCCTCCAAAGCCAAGCTTCTGCCCAAATACAGAAGATGTTGTTTCAAGGAAGAAAAGACTTTTAGTCAGACGCCAATAGAATTATTGCATGTCACACAATAAACACTTGAAGCCAATTCACAAAAAAAAACCATTTGACTGAATACTTTCCCTCCACATCTCATAAATATGATTTTTCTAAAGAAATTGTTTCTATCAGGCATTTCATCAAACATGCAACAAGCATCGTCAAGCTAGACCATTGGATGTATCTAGAGATCATGCAATTCCATGCAACGAGATCAAACCCATCAATTTGCTTGAAGATGGAGATGTATGAATCTAGTATCAAACTTAAGAAAGAAAAAGATCTCCACTATCAAAATCGTAGGAATTGCAAATGAAAAATGTAGGAAGAGAAGTCACGAAAATTACATTTAAAAAAAGAAAATTAATCTTCCAAATTGTAGGAATTGTACATGAAACAAAGAAAATCCATTAAAATCAACAGACCTTGAAGTATCCATCCATTTGAAAAGCTTTTCATACTCATGGGGAGACATAGTCCACTCGCCACCTGCACCTACTGCAATGGGTCCACGAATTGGAAGACGAGCGATGGCTTCCAGCCCGTCATTCAGAGAGGCATTCTCCAGTGAGTTCAGCAATGTTAGAGAAAAGAGGGAATTGGAAATGAGAAGAGGGAATTGGAATTAAATCCCTCTTCCGAAATGAGATGTTAGTTTTAAATCCATAAGTTGTGAGTTTTCCATAATTTAGCACATTAACTACATTAATAGCCCTACATTTAAGGGACCATTTAATAGATGATTAAGATAGTTTTATATAATCAAAAGTTAAATATTAACCATTAATAACTAGACCCATTATTTAGATGGTCTAGATAACTCTATATATCCTTACCACTATTATTAAGAATGAGTCACCACTATTTTACATTAAACATAAAACTCACACATTATTTTTATACACCAAATAACGTCACTTGAGCTTTAGATCTGATATGGCTCTGTGGGCCCCACCATGATACGTGTCAAACATCTACTCCATCAGTTAGATGCAACATTCCATTGTGGGCCTAGGGATTAAAAATCAAATCAATATGTGACTTGTGTGGGCCACACCGCATACAAAAGTTGAGAAGGGTTACCCTCCATTAAAACATTCATAATTATTTTTTGGGCCTACAGAGATGTGGTTCACAAATCTAACACATCCATTATGTGTGTGCCAATTAGATGAGGGGTCATACCAAGTTTCAGATGCATCCAAATTTCAGGTGGGGCCCCGCCAAGTACTTTTATATGTTTTAGGCATGTGTTCACATGATTTTAGATGGTATGGCCCACTTGAGTTCCGTATACTGCTGATTTTTGAGATATCCCATAATTTAAAGGGTACCCATTAAATGCACGGTGTTGATTTTTGACACACGTCATGGTGTGGCCCACACAGCTCGACCTCATAGGGGAGTTCCCATGAGCTCGACGTACAGGACCTTTTCCATATATATATAATATTTAAAAAAATATATAAAAACCTATGATGTATTTGTTATATCCACACCATCCATCCATTTTGAGATATCATTTTAAGTCATGAGCCAAAGAATGAGACAGATAAAAATCTGTAGTGCAACCCGCCACAGAAAACAATGGGGAGGGTGATTCCCACAGTTGAAACTATCCTAAGGCCCATCATAATGTTTATTTGAAATCCAACTGCTTCATAGTTTTTTTTTTTTTTTAAATGGTTGCCCTAAAATGATAATTTGTGCTGGGGTCCATCATCTGTGCTGGGGTCCACTGGAGCTTTGGATTTAACTCGTTCTTTGGGCATTGCCCTAAAATGATCTCTCTAAATAGATGGATGACATGGATTAAACACATACATCATGGTGGGGCCCACAAAGCACCAACCACCAGCCATTGGATGGTGTCAGGGGAAGTAGCCAATTTGTTCCCGTTATTTGTGGTGTGGTCCATTTAATTAATCTTTGGATATGAATCATTTTTTGAACAATTCTTTAAAATGATCTCAAAAAATGGATGAACAGTGTGGGTTGATCCCGAATTTTTGGTAAATCCAAAACTCAAGTGGACCATGCCACATGAAACAATGTGGAATAATGATTTCCACCGTTGATAACTTCCCTGGGCCCATAGTAATGTTTATTTGACATCCAACATGTTCATAATATCAAAAAGATATGAATGAAGAGAAAACACAAAAGGATATGAATTATTGTGGGCCAACTTTGTGGTCCATTTAATCTCTTTACTTGCCTCATGTTTAGAAAGTATAGGAGATCATGGTGAGAGAAGAATACTAGAAAATAGTAATAAAAGAAATCATATAAAAAATGTTCAAGACTATTTTTGTTTCAAAAATTTGAAAAAAAAGTTGTATAAAAAATGTTCAAGGTCATTTTCGTCTCAAAAATTTGAAAAAATAGAAATCGTATAAAAAAATGTTCAAGGCCATTTTCGTCTCAATTTTTTTTTTAAAAATCATATAAAAAATGTTCAAGGCCATTTTCGTCTTAAAATTTTGAAAAAAAGAAATCATATAAAAAATGTTCAAGGCCGTTTTCATCTTAAAAATTTAAAAAGATGTTCCATTTGTACGGAAGAAAAAACCGAATACTTAGAACCTTTACTTGGCAGCAGACGAATGAACACAAAAAAGACAAAATCTAGTAATGGATTCTATTAAGGAAGAAAAAGGCTCAATTAATAAACATCTAAGATAGTATAATCATATAAATTTTAGTTAAAGGTCAATCAATAGTCGATTCCACAAGATTAAATTTCTCACATCAACTTGATTCAAAACTTTTGTGAATGTTATTTTTAATGGCGGACGTTCAACCCCTACTTTGTAGTCCACTTAAGCCTTCGACCCGCCCCACTTTTTAGTTAATATCTTAAAATGATCCGAGAAAAGCGTTGAGCGATATGGAGAAAGTCAATCTATGACTTTGGTGGGCCAAGAGCTTAAAAATAAAGTCAATCTATAACTTGGGTGGGCCACACCACACAATATAGTGGAGAGGGGTTTCCTTAAAAAATTCATAATCATATATTGGGCCTGCCTAAATGTGATTTAAATATCCAACCCACTCATTATGTGTGTCCCACTTGTATGAGGGGTCAGACCAATTTTTAGCCGCATCCAAAACTCATGTGGGCCCCACCAAGTGCTTTTATATTTTTTAGGATGTCTTCACATAGTTTTAGATAGTATGGCCCACTTGATTTTCGTATATAGATGATTTTTGAGATATCTCATAACCTAAAGGGGACATTTTAAATCCACGGTGTTGATGTTCGACACACATCATGATGGGCCCCACAAAACTTACTAACATCAATTCTTAGGTTCTCACAAGGTCACTAAGTTGGGTTGCAATTTTGACCAGCATATTTGGCCCATTTTACATGTCTGGTCCATTCACTCTATTTTACTGATCAATACCCTCAATTTGATTAGTTACTTGCCTCAATCAGTTTACATATGAGAAAGATATTAGGCATACAAGATTGATCACACAATTTCAGTGAAATTTGATTTAAACATCTGAAGTTATTTATTCTTCAATCTGAACTGATTAAATTGTCCAAAAATGATTAAAGGTTCAACTAGTAGATGTGCCTAATAATTTAGTAATTTTATTTTTCACAGATAAATTCAATTTCTATTTAAAAATAACATTTTTTTCTTCAAAATGTATATATTTTTACTCTTTTAACAGAAAATCATTTTTATTATAAAATATTTCACTTTTGTTATCTAACTTTTCAATTTTTCTTGTCAAAATACAAAATCTAATTTTCTTTTTTAAAAAAAATATATATTTTTACAATTTATTAATATTTTCACAATTTTGTTTAATTTCTTAAATTTTCTTTTTCAAAATATCATTTAAAAAAAAAATAATTTCACTTTTGTTATATAGCTTTTCAATTTTTCTTGTCAAAGTAAAAAAATCTAGTTTATATATATATATATATTTTACAATTTGTCGATTTTTACACAAATTTGTTTAATTTTTAAAATTTTCTTTTTCAAAATATCATTTTTTTATAGAAATCTTGTTATATAACTTTTTAATTTTTTTGTCAAAATAAAAAATCTAGTTTTCTTTTTTTTTTTTTTTTTTAAATATATTTTTTTACAATTTGTCAATTTTTTCACAAATTTATTTATTTTTTTATATTTTCTTTTTCAAAATATAATTTTTTTATCGAAATCTTTTTTTTTTTCAAAGTTATCAACATTATTCAAAGTTCTTAATTTTTTTTTTCCAAAATCTAGAATTTTTTAAAATCTGAGTTTTTTTTTTAAATTTATTTTTTATTTTTTTATATCTAAAATTTTCTTAAACTTTTGTTAATTACTTTTTCAAAGCTTCTTAGCAAAATTTTTTTATTCGAATGGTAAATTTTAGCATTGGAGACGGTTTAGGACTGTCTCTATTAGAGACGGTCGTTAACAGTTTCTAATCGAGATGGTCATTGACAGTCTCTAATAGAGACGGTCTTTCACAGTCTAGAATAGAGACAGTCTTTGACAGGGCTATAAGACGGCTAAGGTCCGTCTCTAATAGAGACAGTCATTAACAGTCTCTAATAGAGACAGTCATCGACAGTCTCTAATAGAGACGGTCTTTGACAGTCTCAGATTACAACTAAAAGATGGCCAAGGACCGTCTCTAATGCAGACGGCCAATGACCATCTCAGATGACTGCATATAAGACAGTCGATGACCATCTTAGATGGCTGCATATAGACGGTCAATGACCGTCTTAAATGATTTGTGGTCATTCAAATTTTTAAGACAATATTAGGGATGGTCGTTCTAGAATTTTAGAGACATTGTCATTTACTGCCTCTAAAGCATCTTTAAACCAAGCAATTTTAGAGATGGTCCAGAACTGTCTCAAAATCTATCTTCTTTTTTTTTTTTTTTCATTTTTCACGTAGTGATCTAAATGACAGGTCGATCATATCCATACGTAGATCATCATTTGGGCAACTATCCCACAGTGTATATCAATATGTACAACCCATAGTGGGCCTTAGAGGTTAGAAAAACCTCCCATAGGGCTAGTATAGTAAAAACCCATCCATTGGGGCCATTCACACCAAATCTGGCACTATATATGGGTTTCATTTGGGCACCCAATCTCTCTATACGAATTTGCATTTTCTAAAGGAGAGAAAAAGAAAGAGAAACAACAACAAGAAGAAGAGTGAGAGTAGTTGGAGGTTTTGGTGCTTCCTTTCATCGGTCTCCTCCAACCAAGGCCCTGGACTTGATCATTTTTCACCATCGAATCCACCCTACTTGCGATTGAGAGGTAAGAAACAAATCCTACTTCATAACCTAGGTGTTTTTAAAATGAATTGCATGAATCTCATATAGTTCTTGGTGTTTATATAGGAATTTGTGATTTTCCACAAATCCTTAACCCTAAGAGCTCAAAATCGGCTATTCTTTCTTAATGTGCGGACCATTATTTCTAGGTTATCATTTATCGACCTTGATGGTCTTAATTAATAATTAGATGCTTATAGATGAATTTGTATTTGCTAATATGTAAATGTTTTGATTTGTCTATAATATATGCTATTTGTTGGATATGGATGCTCAAATGTTTGATGAAATGCTTGAATGATGAAATGTATTACTTTTTCGATGCTCATGTGCTTGATTTAATACTTAAGTGATTGTATTACTTTATGCATGCTTATATGTTTGATTTAATGCCTTAGTGAACGTAGTATCCTATATATGCTTATATGTTCGATGAAATGCCTAAGTGGTTGTGTAGTAGAACCTATACTATAATTGTGTTATATAGTGTTTAGTTCATAGCGATACTTAGGATTACTACAATGTTGGGTTAGTTGGCTAACCGCTTGAACTAAAAGGGTGACTCAAGTTAAGGTGGCCACTCTGGTCTTGTTTGATTAACCTAGGTTGAACACAGACAACCGATAGTAGCTAGACTACACGTGCTACTTGCACCCAATGCCAGTTGTGTCGTAGTTCTCCCTTGTCAATCAAATTAGTCCACTAGCTGATGATCATGTATGTTCACAATGTATGACACGACTAAATGGAATCTAGGATACCCCGTTCTCAATGGTTGTGTCCATCCATAACCGTTAGTGCGATATGATCCCACTAAGACTCATGATCCGGACATGGTGGTATGGGACACCGTGTCCGAACTATCAGCCTATGCTGGGGTGATGAGCCTCCTCATAGTGATCAGTGAGTATTAATAGAAGTGATATATCATTGTTCGATCGACTCCCGTCAAATTACCCGGCTGATGGTTTCATGCCGGAGTATCGTTCGAACGACTCAGGCGTGAATGGAATTGTGTGACAAGCTATTTTCCTTTGTGTTTTGATTTTATGTGACAAGCTTGCACCTCGAAATTGAGTGATCATACCCGATATTGGATGACGATTCATACCAGGTTGATCCTCTTATATTTAGGTATCATACTATACCTTTGAAATTATTGATTTGTGAGATAAACGGGTGATACCTAAAGTTGAATTAAGGGACACTGGTAAGGAGTCGCTACGTGTAGCAATGAGCCACGTGATCTAGATAAGGACTCATGATATAACGCAGGTATCCTAGCTTCGCCAATATGCTGGATGAATGGAACTTAATAATTACTCGGTTAACATAATCATTCATCGCATTGCATTAGTTTAGAATGTGGCGAAACAGGCGTTGACGTCTTATGTTAAGGAAGTGTTGTCATTTGTGAACCAGGTAGTTGGAGTCGCCTGTGAAGGAGTGTTGTTTGGAAAAGGCATGTATCATGTCATATCTTTATATCCATATTTAACAAGAGTATTTAAGAATTGTTTGATTTCTTGTTTATCATTAACTGTGTTGATTGTGTCGATAACATATGTAACGTAGAACTAATGGAACCACTGAGTTAGCTACTCACTCCCACTTAGGACGGTGTTTTAAAACACCAACCAGGCATATTATTGATGCAGGTTCTATCGAGGCCTCCGGTAGGTAGGCTTAGTACGGTTTGCCACATTTATGTTTTGGAAGATTTGGAATAAACTGAAAACTTTACACTTTAACCATCTTGAGTATGTATGTTGTGGCTTGTATAATCCTCATTAGGGTGGATACCACTTTTCAATTGTACTTTGACTGTTTGCCTATATTTATTAATTTTTGTTATTTCTGCCTCGCTTTGGTTTCGCTAAGTTAAATCACGAAACTCTGATTATTCGTGTGGGGATTAATGTGAATTAGAATGAAAATGCATGTGCATTTTATTAAGTTAATACCTGAAAACTCGGGATTGGAGTCTATGTACTCGGGTGCCGATTTTTGTGGGTGTTACATTCACTTATTGCTAAAAAATCATAAAGTCGTCGCGAATGCCTTTATGGCGACGAGTATTGATCATCACCAATTTCATTGCAAATACGATGTCACAATTTCTAATTAATCACAAAAACAACAAGTCGTCGCCAATGAGTTAATTATTTGCCACGACTTAATAAATTATCGCAAAATATTAGTGACGAATTGACACATTGCCATTATATATCTCAAAACATAGGTAAACTTGAAACTCGTCGCTAATAAAGACTTTGTGCTATGAATCTACTCATTGTTAAAAATTCCAAACACATCGCCAAATACTTTTGTCAACGAGTGTTAGTCATCATGAATTATGTTGATTTATTTATTAGCAATATTTTTTCCTGTTTGAACTAACTAATCAAACAAAATAATCGATATTAATCAATATTCATCATCATCTATTGAAATATAAAAAAAAATTAATTAAATTAAAATAAAATTTATAATTATCTAGAACATAAAAAAAGTACATGTGTTTAAATTGTCTAATAAAACTTAGTGAAAAAAATAAAAGAAATGTGCGTCCTCGGTAATGCAGAAGGGCCTAGGAAGATAACACCAGTTTGTAAGAAAATTTACAAAATAATTAAAATAAAATATGATTAGTGACTATTCTATACTTCTTACATATATATTTAAATATGACATTTAATTTACCACTGAGGTTCTGATTGGGGTTGCTATGACATGAGGGTGCGCACCATTTCCTCTAATTGAGCTTGTCGTGTCTGTATATCATTTATCATCCCTCGCAGGACCTGCACCTCAGTCCTTGCAGGCCCACAAATATTGGTAAATTATCCATTTATTTTAACTTTCTAAAAACAATACAAAGTTGTACTAATGAAATATTAAGAGTAAGGGTGTCAGTGGGCTAGGGTTAATGCTATGAGTCCAATCCAGATTTGGGCTGGGCTTGGGCGTGGCCCAGGTTGAATTTATAAGAATAGGTATTATATTCTATAAATATACCATATCTAAATATTCTATTGTTTTATCCATATGTGGATCGCTCAATCCATGAATATATTAGTAAAATTCAATTGGGAAAATGATTTTATCAACTTCGAGGCAGGGCTGGGTCAGGTTGGGCCTTGGCCCAACAATATTTTTAACTTGGCCTTGCACTGAGGTTAGGCTTGGGTCTTAGGTTTCGAGACTAGCATATTTAGCCCAAACTTGGCCCATTGTTGACCCTAATATGGGTATTAAAAATGGTCATGTAATGACAATACGGCAGATCTAAGTCTTAAGTAGACCACACCATAGGAAGCAGCGGTGCTAAGGATGCCCACCATTGAATTAAACCTTTTAAGGTTCAACATGTTATTTATTTGCCATTTAACCTATTGATCAAGTAGATGAAGTGAAAAAAAGCAAATAACACCTACCACAACATTATCATGGCTCACTTGCCACAAGAGCCAAACATCGTCTTAAACCATTTATATAGTGGAGTCCATTGCGAACATACCTACCTTAAAAGATAGGTATAACCCAGAAGGTGAACATGAACAGTGATCTCCTGTTGTTGAACCTGACTGTTGCTTTGATACCGATTTCTCTTTGCACTCCACCGTTCAAAGCCTCTCCTCTTCTCTACTAGAGTTGGATGAATCTCTTTATTCGTAGGAACTAGGAATAACATCCACCCACCCATGCATAACACAATCCACGTCTGTGTTAAACTACACATAAATTAAGGGCAAATTTCCTCGGAAGTAGGACGTTCTTTGTAACGCCCTGAAATTCGGGGGTCGAGTAGAAATCCAACTCCCGAGTTCCAAAACGTCACTTACGCAACATAGATAATGATGATTGAATGTTGTCTATATTAGGGCATTAAACACGATTGAAACTATACCAAAAACAACATATCATACTCCCAAGGCATCTAAATTGTGCAAGCGGAGGACTGTAATAAGTATATAAACGATATAAAAGTGATAGTAAGCCCTCAGAGTATGAATGTCACTAGATTAACAATTACAAGTTTGATTTCAAAATATACAAAATGAGAAAGTGTAATGTCTTCTATCCTAAATACCATAGCCCCGTCAATGCAATTCCAAGTCTACATAGATCTGCCAGAGAGTTACATGTACGAGAACTCCTCCTCAACATCATAGTAGTAGTCCGGCTCTGCTTCATAAGCATCACCATCACCTGCAGCTAAGACAGTCTAGTTGGTGTGGCAAGCACCATCCCGTAACGTGGGAGTGAGTAGCTAACTCAGTGGAATCATAGAGCAAAGATTAACATGTTATCAAATCAATCAAGTGATAATGATAAAGCAAGCAAATCAAACATTCCTAAGTACAATAATTAATGCAAGGATGAGATGCAACAATGATGCATGCCCTCACCAACATACTCCATCATGCGACACCATCTTACGTCCGCGGCATGTTTTCATCCCTCAGTGCTCCACATCTTCCAGGCACATACAGTGTGATATGAACATGATTACCGAGTTTTATTAGTCCTTTTCATACAGCAGGACTGGGAAACTAAGGTACCTCCCTTATATCATTCCCAAACAATGATCCATTTTAGGGTCGTCAATCCTAGATAATCTCATACGATGGTGCAGTTTTAGGTCACTGTAAAGGGCTGTCAGGGTCGTTACATGCACTCATTGCACCGCTCCCCCATCATCTTATCAATGCAGGCCTAGTTTATGCTCTGTTACTATGGAAAGACTCGTTGCCTCACCGCAGATTTAGAGTCGGCTCGAGGTCACTACACTGGGCATGGTCAGGGTTGCCAGGGCTATTACACGCACTCGTTACACAACTCCCCCATCACCCATCAAAATAGTGTAGGCCGACAGCTCGAATACAGTGCCCTATACCACCATATTTGGCTCACGAGTCTAAGTTGCTCACTGGTCACTACGTGGAGGCTCATGGCCCCAGCGTAAGCCGACAGCTCGACCACGGTGTCCCATACCACCATGCCCAACTCATGAGTCTTAGCAGATTGAGGTACTAAGGTTAACGGGGTTACACCGGTAAGTTTGGTACTCTAGGTTCAAGCAGTAGCGTCCAAACATGGTGAACATACATTAGATAGATCGGGTTACTTGACGAGCTCGACTAGCATGAGTGCACATTACATCGATCCACATGAAGTGCATAAATACTCTGTGTGGCCTAACCACTACCGACGACCAACATACAACTCGGGTTCGTCAAACACGTCCTACATGGAGAATGAATCTCAACCACGAACTCAAGTCTGTTACCGATCGCCTGGACTATAATCATAGCCCCAATCACATTCAATCCTTAACCAGAAGCAGGTAGAGTAAAGTAGAATAAACAAAGTAATTCAAGCATGTTAACAAACATGTTATAAAGCACAATATAAACAGGAAATACAAACACATAAATTTCATAAGTAAGAAATTAAATTAAACAACTTGCATGGAGGAAATCATATACATCTCTAAGTTAGTTGAGAATCCTATCTAAACACCCAAGTAAAGCATTATTTACTACGTATATACTCATACAAGCATTTATATAAACATTTAGACTACACATATTAGCCTACACATCATATGTTAGCTAAAATCTGTATTAGGGCAAATCCTTTCGCCAAACAGATACTGCATCCATAGCTCGCATGTATATACGACAAATACTCATGGCAATCACAATTACAAAATTTATACGTATATGGTATTTTTTACAAATACCTAAAATATATAAAATTCCATATACTTCGTATGTATTCGAAATGGAAAACGGATAACATGTTCTACATGTGAAATAGCATCCTCGTCAATAGTTTACCATTAGCCGACATTGAAAGCTTTGAAAAATGACAACCTAAGCATCTAAAATCTGCAACTTACGCCGTAGAAGCGTAACGAACTCAACAAAGACTCTAAGTCTTCGTATACATGGAATATCAACCTGTAATACAAGTTAGGTTAGCTATCTAACTACTAGCATAAATGGAAACCCCAAAACAAGTTAGGGTTAGAGTTTCCTTACCTAAGAATGAGGTCAGAATCGTCAGAAGAGCGACTAGATAGTGATGGTTAAGCACGTATGATGGTAGGATAGAGCACCAGGAAGATGCTCCCACTTCTCTCACATTTTCCCTCTCTTTTCTCTCTTCTCTCTCATAAGTTTTTTCAAATTCATATGGTAAGAATGAGAGAGGGTTTAAGGTCCTTATATAGGCCTAAACTTGCCAGAAATAGGCCTAGGGCCAAGGTATACTTAGGTTTTGTCCAAAGGGCATCTGTTTCAGCTCAACGGAGCATTTTCAGAGCCCCCCCTTGAGCCAAAGGTTGGACTTAAGCTCACAGACCATGGATCTAGGTCGAGTTAAGTTTTTGTTTCAGTCAGGTTCCCAGATCATAGGTGGCGGACCAGTTTCAGTTCAACGGTCACCGCAACTCGATCAGGGCCATAAGTATACTGCCATGTGTATGAAATTTCTCCTAATTCGAGGGTGTATTTGGGTCAGATTCTGACGGTCTGATTGCTTATATCAGGCCCGCAAGTGATAAGTCTCAGATTACTTAAATTAGATTTAATTTTTAAAGAAATCTTCGTTTTCTCACACTCCTCGCTCCGGGCTCAAGCGAATAGCCGTAGGACACTATCTGGATTTGATTTCCGGGATGGTTGTCAAGCCCAACAAGGTGGTCCTAATTCTATAACCTCGTATTATTCAGACTTTCGATGTGCGGTCCAGATCTGATATGGAGTTTTGTGATGCTCTCGAGAGCAGCTAGGTAATGAGATTGATCCTAGATTTTAGGGTAACCTAGCGTCACTGATTCTACAAGTTTTGGATCTTGCAGATCGGATTTAAAGTGATTAGTGCAGATTTCGTATGTGATATAGTTTAGCACTTCATTAACTTTGTCTAATTTCTAAAGGATTTAGTCTTGTAAGATTTCTGTCTGAGGTGGTACTTAGGCCTTTGTAGTTTGTATATAAAGTGATCCAAGTAATTAATACTTAACTAAATCACATCCTAATTACAACAGAAGAAGGTCTTAGTACAGGAGAGGCTGATGTTTCTAAATAACCTATTCGTCGATGATTCCATAAGGTTAATGGTCAAAAGTCCATTTTATTTATGTATGTACTATTTACAGTAATTTTGAGTTTGAGTATTGTTCTTCATCACCTAAACTTGAAGATTTGTGTCTAATGTGAAAGTACTTAGAAAGATTCAAAGAACGAGGTGGTACGAGGTGAGATTTGTGAAGGAAAAGGGTTAAAAAGCAATTTTAGACTTTGGGATTGAGTTTTGACAAGGTAATAAGGTGTCGGATCGACCCATTGCCTAAGAACATCTATCTCCAGGTTGGCAAAAATTAGGGATGTTATAATCTACCCCCCTTAAAAATAATTTCATCCCCGAAATTGGCTAAAGGTAATAAGGATTCTATTATTTCATTTATCTAAGACTTATTGATTTAAGTTTATATGCGTGGTAGGGTGTATCTTGTGCATGCTAGTCTAGTACATTTTAGGCTACCCCCCTTAAAAATTTATTTCTTTATCCCTTGCTTATACCCTAATAGTTTGCTACAATTTATTTCTTTATCTATTTGGAGTCTTGACGACGATTCCTAACAATTTAGAGTAAGATAGTTTTTTTCAATGTTTGACCAACACGGAGAGACGGTTATAGTGGGCTTGACCCCGATATATCGATCATCTACCTGACCAGGGTAAAAGGTCATCGTATCCCTTCCTAGTCCTGGTAGATCCTGGTCTTCTGCTCGGTCAAGCAGTGAGTCCATTGGTAGTTGCCTAGGATTGAGTATTTGGTCAAGCCGCGAACGTTCCGCAGTTGTATATTTCAGTAACTCCGTAGTCCGATCACTTTAAAACCTTAGGGAATGTCCATCATTGAAAGGGTCAAATTGCCTATTTCTAAGGTTGCCCTTTAGGTCTTGGTGTAAGAGAATCCTCGTTATAATCTATGTCCGAGATAGGGGTGAATTAATACCTTACTAGATCATCCTAAAATGGTTTCTCATAGTAGAACTTGCTAAGGCTTCTATTATGTTCGTATTCAATTAGCACAGTTGTAGATACGTTGACCTTGGCTATTATAATTCAGTTCGTACCCATTATTAGGCCTATCCTGTAATATGAATTGATTTAATACTTAAACCCTCATTGCTTTTCTTCTAGTAACTACATTATTGATGTCCTGAGGAAGATTCAGATCCTATTTGGTGACCTAACCTTACGTATCCTGGATCAATTTTCATTCAATCCTGGGCCAGTGGGGCAAGGGCCAACCATGCTTTTGTTGCACCACTCTGATCAGAGGATGTACAAACTGACTTAACTAGATTAGACTCTTAATATTCTACCCCCCTTAAAATTATTCTCACCCTCAAGGCTCAAGGATGTATGTCCTGATCCGTATGTCGGAACAAGGCGTAATTTGGGACCTATCCTTGACGCGAAATGGGATACGATCTCACAATACAATGGTCTTCCTTCCATCGATAATGTGTACTATGGCATTGGTACCTATGATTATAGAAAGGAGCTAAAACGATGGGTGTTATAGTTGATCTCAAGGACGGGTATGAGTTTGTGGCAAGATGCCTGATTCTACTAAGGAGTTTTGTCACGGTCCAGACTTATCCTATTTAATCATGTCTAGCTTAAGAGGTAGGCTATCTTTCTAAGTTCATATGTACAATATGTATGCCAACATGGCATGTGATTTAAGACAGAATTCCTAATTGTCTGTTGCCCATTTGGGAAATTCCTTGCGCCTAAAAAGAAAATCTCTATTGGCTATATGTTCTTAATACTTCTCGAAGACGAAATAATAAACTTTGGGTGTAAATGGTAGGACCAACACGGAAGGAAAGTTGTGTAGTGGGTCTAAGCTGGATACATAAATCTTCTGCCTCGTGAGGACAGAAAATTTGTTGTATCAGTTCTTAATCCTAGTTAATCCCGACCTTCTACTTGATTAGAGTATATAGTTCATTAGTCACAACCAGGATTGAGAATTTGAATCAAACCACGAATACCTCGCTTATATATAGCTTCTCTACTCCGTGTTCCCGGTTGTACTAAGTCCTTGAGAAGGCGATTCTAAGGGGTGTATTGATTTAACCTATCATTAAATCCAAGGGATATATAAGTTTTCCCTCTACGTGATTAGTTTCTAATCAAAATAATCTTCTTAAGAGTTATTAAAGAAGTCTATGAGTACCGAGGGGATTCAACAAAGGAACGGGGTCTCGATCCAACCTAATCAAGCCAACTAACGAAATTTATCTTTTAATTATCTTAGCATAATGAATCTTTTACATTCCTTAGTCTAACTAGTAGCCTAGTTGCAATGTATGAGTAGCGGTAATCCACTAGTTGTGATCCAAAGTCTATGCTTCTACTCTAGATGATTTTATACAATTTTTAATATAGGAAATTGTTTTATCGCTTAGGGTCAAACGTTGTCTGATTGGAATTGAGTTGCCCGAACTTGAATTTAACTACGTTCGAGTACTACACACATGCCCATACTAACTAAGAAGGTCCTAGGGTTCACGTTATCAATCTAGGGTTTCCCATACTGTTAGGTCGTTCGAATCTAGGAACACCACTCTAGGTCCAAAACTCCAAGGGCCTATTTGGCCAGTGGTCTTAAGTTGTATTAAATGGGCTTGCATTACTAATCCCACTTCGGGATTTGGGAGTGGCATGTTTGGTAGGAGGGTGGGAGGGGATTAAAATTAATATCATAGGCTTTGGAAAATGAGTCTTATGTTGAAAAGTGTGAGATGGGATTTCCAAATCCCATGATAATGAATATCTAAGTGTACTTGGAAAGGAAAATTTCGGGATTTACTTTTAATTGCATACACTCCAAACATGGTATTGGAAAACATGGGATACACGCAATCTACGGACCATACCTTACACATGCATTTATTGTTACGTTTACAATTCTATCCACCTTACTCACCTAATGCAGTTGGCCGAACGGGACCTAAATGTTCCAAACAAAAATTGCGGATCTTGTGCTCAAATGAAAGGAATTGAAGAAGATAGAAGAGGGATTTGTTAGGTTTCGAAATCTTGAGCTTACATAGGATGTAGCCTTACGTGGACCATGACGAAAGATGCATGTGAGCTAATATAATTAAGCCGTCAAACACTAGAACATACTACCAACAACTGCACCACTAGGCCTATCGACATGAAAACATAAAGATCCTAACGTAGCAACAAATGAACCACGAGACAACGGCATGGATAACTAGGCAAAAATCTAGAAAAATGGCCATACTAAGCTTGAATAGAGCCATGGAAAAGTGGAGAAAAGGGAGAAAAGGGCTGGGGTCTTTAGGTCTCCACGGATTTGAGCCTCAATAGGGATTGCAAAGGCCCAAAAGACAGGGTTTGAAGAAAGGAAATGAAGAGATGGGATGGGTTGAGAGCTTACATGATTTTGAGCTTCAAATGAGGGGGTGTGGGAGCTTAAATGAGGAAAAACGGAAAGGGTAGAGGGCAGGTGCTGTTATAAACGTTGGAGGGGTGTGGGTTTTAACAGAAAATGGCGGAATGAGCGATTGGAGGGGAGGTTTGAGAGAGAAAACCAGATTTTGGAAGGAAAGGGAGAGCTTGGAGGGGGGTTTTGTGAAGGAGGGGTGCATTTGGGGTGGTTTTAAACCATGACACATGTACCAGGGGGTCACACTAGGCCCCAAAGTGCATCGGCCCGACCGGCCCGCCTAGGCCAGCCCGCTAACCGGCGAGGCCTCGCCATTCCTTGCAGTGTTCGGCGATGCCTTGTCATTTGGGCCAGGTCCTCGTGACCCCTAGGCCCCAAAATGATGTGGGGTCCACCCTAGGTTCCTCTGGATTTGCGTGGATAGGCCCCCGACCTCGTTTTGAGTCGTTTCAAGTAGTTTTGGGATGTTTCTGATACATACCTGTATATACTGATTTCTAACAGCTGGAATGGGATGAATTGTGATCTAAACCCATCATTTGACGGTCTAGAAGTGTTTTGGGGTCGACTCGTGTGATCATGGTTGAGTACAGACTCAAACAAAACGACCGATTTCGGTGAACTTCGCCAATTGGCAAAATCGGGATACCTAGGACTGTTTTCTATATTTTCTCACACCCTCTTATGTCAAAATGTATCAATGTACATCGTGTGACCATAACCCAGGTCCAGTTTAATCCAAATCATGCTTTGATACCATCTTTTAACGTCCTGAAAATTGGGGGTTGAGTAGAAATCCAACTCCTGAGTTCCAAAACGTCACTTATGCAACATAGATAATGATGATTGAATGTTGTCTATATTAGGGCATTAAACACGATTGGAACTATACCAAAAACAACATATCATACTCCCAAGGCATCTAAATTGTGCAAGCGGAAGACTGTAATAAGTATATAAGCGATATAAAAGTGATAGTAAGCCCTCAGAGTATGAATGTCACTAGGTTAACAATTACAAGTTTGATTTCAAAATATACAAAATAAGATAGTGTAATGTCTTCTATCCCAAATACCATAGCCCCGTCAATGCAATTCCAGGTCTACATAGACCCGCCAGAGAGTTCCATGTAGGAACTCTTCCTCAACTTCATAGTAGTAGTCCGGCTCTGCTTCATAAGCGTCACCATCACTTGCAGCTAAGACAATCTGGTTGGTGTTGCAAGCACCATCCCGTAACGTAGGAGTGAGTAGCTAACTCAGTGGAATCATAGAGCAAAGATTAACATGTTATCAAATCAATCAAGCGATAATGATAAAGCAAGCAAATCAAACATTCCTAAGTACTGTAATTAATACAAGGATGAGATGCAATAATGATGCATGCTCTCGCCAACATACTCCCTCGTGCAATACCATCTTATGTCTGTGGCATGCTTTCATCCCTCAGTGCTCCACATCTTCCAAGCACATATAGTGCAATATGAACATGATTACAGAGTTGTTATTAGTTCTTTTCATGCAACAGGATTGGGAAACTAAGGTACCTCCCTTATATCATTCCTAAACAATGATCCATTCTAGGGTCATCAATCCTAGATAATCTCATACGATGGTGCAGTTCCATGTCACTGCAAAGGGCTTCCAGGGCTGTTACATGCACTTGTTGCACCACTCCTCCATCACTTTATCAATGCAGGCCTAATTTATACACTGTTATTACAAGAAGACTCGTTACCTCATCGCAGATTTAGAGTAGGCTCGAGGTCACTACACCGGGTACGGTCAGGGCTGCCAGGGCTATTACACGCACTCGTTACACCGCTCCCCCACCACCCATCAAAATAGTGTAGGCCGACATCTCGAATACAGTGTCCCATACCACTATATTTCGGCTCACGAGTCTGAGTTGCTCACTGGTCACTAAGGGGAGGCTCGTGGCCCCAACATAGGCCGACAGCTCGACCACGGTGTCCCATACCACCATGCCCACCTCATGAATCTTAGCGGATCGAGGTACCAAGGTTAACGGGGTTACACTGGTAAGTTTGGTACCCTAGGTTCAAGCAGTAGCGTCCAACCATGGTGAACATACATTAGACAGATCGGGTTACTTGATGAGCTCGACTAGCACGAGCGCACATTGCATCGATCGACATGAAGTGCATAAGCACTCTGTGTGGCCTAACCACTGCCGATGACCAACATACAACTCGGGTTTGTCAAACACGTCCTACGTGGCGAATGAATCTCAACCATGAACTCAAGTCTGTTACTGATCACCTGGACTATAATCATAACCCCAATCACATTCAATCCTTAACCAGAAGTAGGTAGAGCAAAGTAGAATAAATAAAGTAATTCAAGCATGTTAACAAGCATGTTATAAAGCACAATATAAACAGGAAATACAAACACACAAATTTCATAAGTAAGCAATTAAATTAAACAACTTGCATGGAGGAAATCATATACATCTCTAAGTTAGTTGAGAATCCTATCTCAACACCCAAGTAAAGCATTATTTACTATGTATATACTCATACAAGCATTTATACAAACACTTAGACTACACATATTAGCCTACACATCATATGTTGGCTAAAACTTGTATTAGGGGGAATCCTTTCGCCAAACAGATACTGCATCCATAACTCACATGTATATACAACAAATACCCATGGCAATCACATTTACAAAATTTATATGTATACGGTATTTTCTACAAATACCTAAAATATATAAAATTCCATATACTTCGTATGTATTCGAAATGGAAAACGGATAGCATGTTCTACATGTGAAATAGCATCCTCGTCAATAATCTACCATTAGCCGACATTGAAAGCTTTGAGAAATGACAACCTAAGCATCTAAAATCCACACCTTACGCTGTAGAAGCGTAACGAACTCAACAAAGACTCTAAGTCTTCATATACGTGGAATATCAACCTATAATACAAGCTAGGTTAGCTATCTAACTACTAGCATCAATGGAAACCCTAAAACAAGTTAGGGTTAGAGTATCCTACCTAATAATGATGTCAGCATCGTTAAAAGAGCGACTAGATAGTGATGGTTAAGCACGTATGATGGTAGGATAGAGCACCAGAAAGATGCTCCCACTTCTCTCACACTTTCCTTCTCTTTTCTCTCTTCTCTCTCCTAGGTTTTCTCAAATTCATATGGTGAGAATGATAGAGGGTTTAAGGTCCTTATATAGGCCTAAACTTGCTAGAAATAGGCCCAGGGCCAAGGTATACTTGGGTTTTGTCCAAAGGGCATCTGTTTCAACTCAATGAAGTATTTTCGGAGCCCCCCCTTGAGCCAAAGGTCGGACTTAAGCTTACAGACCATGGATCTAGGTCGAGTTAAGTTTTTGTTCCAGTCGAGTTCCCAGATCACAGGTGGTGGACCAGTTTCAGTTCAACGGTCACCGCAACTTGATCAGGGCCACAAGTACACTGCCATGTGTATAAAATTTCCTCTGATCCGAGGGTGTATTTGGGTCAGATTCTGATGGTGTGATTGCTTATATCAGGCCCGCAAGTGACAAGTCTCAGATTACTTAAATTAGATTTAATTTCTAAAGAAATCTTCATTTTCTCACACTCCTCGCTCCGTGCTCAAGCGAATAGCCGTGGGACACTATCTGGATTTGATTTCCTAGATGGTTGTCAAGCTCAACAAGGTGGTCCTAATTCTATAACCTCGTATTATTCAGACTTTCGATGTGCAGTCCAGATCTGATACAGAGTTTCGTGATGCTCTCGAGAGCAGCCGGGTAATGAGATTGATCCTAGATTTTAGGGTAACCTAGCGTCACTGATTCTACAAGTTTTGGGTCTTGCAGATCGGATTTAAAGTGATTAGTGTGGATTTCGTATGTGATCTAGTTTAGCACTTCGTTAACTTTGTCTAATTTCTAAAGGATTTAGTCCGGTAAGATTTTTGTCTGAGGTGGTACTTGGGCCTTTGTAATTTGTATATAAAGTGATCCAAGTAATTAATACTTAACTAAATCACACCCTAATTACAACAGAAGGTCCTAGGACAGGAGAGGCTGATGTTTCTAAATAACCTATTCGTCAATGATTCTATAAGGTTAATGGTCAAAAGTTCATTTTATTTATGTATGTATTATTTACAGTAATTTTAAGTTTGAGTATTGTTCTTCATCACCTAAACTTAAAGATTTGTGTCTAATGTGAAAGTACTTAGAAAGATTTAAAGAAGGAGGTGGTGCGAGGTGAGATTTGTGAAGGAAAAGGGTTAAAAAGCAATTTTAGACTTTGGGATTGAGTTCTGACAATTTAATAAGGTGTTCGGATCGATCCATTGCCTAAGAACGTCTATCTCTAGGTTGGCAAAAATCTGGGATGTTACATTCTTGCGCTGGAAACCAGGTGGGCCCCACCATGATATTTGTACAAAATTCACCCCGTCCATTAGTTTTGTGAGCTCATTTTAGGACACGAGATTAAATATGAACCAGATCCAATACTCAAGTGGGCCGAAAATGTGAGGATTGAACGCCGACGTTGAAATATACGTGGGATAACAAAGGTTTTGAATTAGGATAATATTTATTTTCTTAGTTCATTCTAATAGGATAATAGTATTTTCGGAGGCCCCCCTTGAGCCAAAGGTCGGACTTAAGCTTACAGACCATGGATCTAGGTCGAGTTAAGTTTTTGTTCCAGTCGGGTTCCCAGATCACAGGTGGTGGACTAGTTTCAGTTCAACGGTCACCGCAACTTGATCAGGGCCACAAGTACACGGCCATGTGTAAAAAATTTCCTCTGATCCGAGGGTGTATTTGGGTCAGATTTTGACGGTCTGATTGCTTATATCAGGCCCACAAGTGACAAGTCTCAGATTACTTAAATTAGATTTAATTTCTAAAGAAATCTTCGTTTTCTCACACTCCTCGCTCCGGGCTCAAGCGAATAGCCGTGGGACACTATCTGGATTTGATTTCCTGGATGGTTGTCAAGCCCAACAAGGTGGTCCTAATTCTATAACCTCGTATTATTCAGACTTTCGATGTGCAGTCCAGATCTGATACGGAGTTTCATGATGCTCTCGAGAGCAGCCGGGTAATAAGATTGATCCTAGATTTTATGGTAACCTAGCGTCACTGATTCTACAAGTTTTGAGTCTTGCAGATCGGATTTAAAGTGATTAGTGTGGATTTCGTATGTGATCTAGTTTAGCACTTCGTTAACTTTGTCTAATTTCTAAAGGATTTAGTCCTGTAAGATTTCTGTCTGAGGTGGTACTTGGGCCTTTGTAGTTTGTATATAAAGTGATCCAAGTAATTAATACTTAACTAAATCACACCCTAATTACAACAGAAGAAGGTACTAGGACAGGAGAGACTGATGTTTCTAAATAACCTATTCGTCAATGATTCTATAAGGTTAATGGTCAAAAGTTCATTTTATTTATGTATGTATTATTTACAGTAATTTTAAGTTTGAGTATTGTTCTTCATCACCTAAACTTGAAGATTTGTGTCTAATGTGAAAGTACTTAGAAAGATTTAAAGAAGGAGGTGGTGCGAGGTGAGATTTGTGAAGGAAAAGGGTTAAAAAGCAATTTTAGACATTGGGATTGAGTTCTGACAATTTAATAAGGTGTTCGGATCGACCCATTGCCTAAAAACGTCTATCTTTAGGTTGGAAAAAATCTGGGATGTTACATTCTTGCGCTGGAAACCAGATGGGCCCCACCATGATGTTTGTACAAAATTCACACCGTCCATTAGTTTTGTGAGCTCATTTTAGGACACGAGATTAAATATGAACCAGATCTAATACTCAAGTGGGCCGAAAATGTGAGGATTGAACGCCGACGTTGAAATATACGTGGGATAACAAAGGTTTTGAATTAGGATAATATTTATATTCTTAGTTCATTCTAATAGGATAATAGTATTTTCGGAGCCCCCCCTTGAGCCAAAGGTCGGACTTAAGCTTACAGACCATGGATCTTGGTCGAGTTAAATTTTTATTCCAGTCGGGTTCCCAGATCACAGGTGGTGGAGCAGTTTCAGTTCAATGGTCACCGCAACTTGATTAGAGCCACAAGTACACTGCCATGTGTATAAAATTTCTTCTGATCTGAGGGTGTATTTGGGTCAGATTCTGATGGTCTGATTGCTTATATCAGGCCCACAAGTGACAAGTCTCAGATTACTTAAATTAGATATAATTTCTAAACAAATCTTCGTTTTCTCACACTCCTCGCTCCGAGCTCAAGCGAATAGCCGTGGGACACTATCTGGATTTGATTTCCTGGATGGTTGTCAAGCCCAACAAGGTGGTCCTAATTCTATAATCTCATACTATTCAGACTTTCGATGTGCAGTCCAGATTTGATGCGGAGTTTTTGATGCTCTCGAGAACAGCTGGGTAATGAGATTGATCCTAGATTTTAAGGTAACCTAGCGTCACTAATTCTACAATTTTTGGGCCTTGCAAATCGGATTTAAAGTGATTAGTGTGGATTTCGTATGTGATCTAGTTTAGCACTTCGTTAACTTTGTCTAATTTCTAAAGGATTTAGTCCTGTAAGATTTCTGTCTGAGGTGGTACTTGGGCCTTTGTAGTTTGTATATAAAGTGATCCAAGTAATTAATACTTAACTAAATTACACCCTAATTACAACAGAAGAAGATCCTAGGACAGGAGAGGCTGATGTTTCTAAATAACCTATTCGTCAATGATTCTATAAGGTTAATGGTCAAAAGTTCATTTTATTTATGTATGTAATATTTTCAGTAATTTTAAGTTTGAGTATTGTTCTTCATCACCTAAACTTGAAGATTTGTGTCTAATGTGAAAGTACTTAGAAAGATTCAAAGAAGGAGGAGGTGCGAGGTGAGATTTGTGAAGGAAAAGGGTTAAAAAGCAATTTTAGACTTTTAGATTGAGTTCTGACAATTAATAAGGTGTTCGGATCGACCCATTGCCTAAGAACATCTATCTCTAGGTTGGAAAAAATTTGGGATGTTACATTCTTGCGCTGGAAACCAGGTGGGCCCCACCATGATGTTTATACAAAATTCACCCCGTCCATTAGTTTTGTGAGCTCATTTTAGGACACGAGATTAAATATGAACCAGATCCAATACTCAAGTGGGCCGAAAATGTGAGGATTGAACGCCGACGTTGAAATATACATGGGATAACAAAGGTTTTGAATTAGGATAATATTTGTTTTCTTAGTTCATTCAAATAGGATAATAGTATTTTCGAAGCCCCCCTTGAGCCAAAGGTCGGACTTAAGCTTACAGACCATGGATCTAGGTCGAGTTAAGTTTTTGTTCCAGTCGGGTTCCCAGATCACAAGTGGTGGACCAGTTTCAGTTCAACGGTCACTGCAACTTGATCAGTGCCACAAGTACACTTCCATGTGTATAAAATTTCCTCTGATCTGAGGGTGTATTTGGGTCAAATTTTGACGGTCTGATTGCTTATATCAGGCCCGCAAGTGACAAGTCTCAGATTACTTAAATTAGATTTAATTTCTAAAGAAATCTTCGTTTTCTCACACTCCTCGCTCCAGGCTCAAGCGAATAGCCGTGGGACACTATCTGGATTTGATTTCCTGGATGGTTGTCAAGCCCAACAAGGTGGTCCTAATTCTATAACCTCGTATTATTCAGACTTTCGATGTGCAGTCCAGATCTGATACGGAGTTTCGTGATGCTCTTGAGAGCAGCCGGGTAATGAGATTGATCCTAGATTTTAGGGTAACCTAGCGTCACTGATTCTACAAGTTTTGGGTCTTACAGATTGGATTTAAAGTGATTAGTGTGGATTTCGTATGTGATCTAGTTTAGCACTTCGTTAACTTTGTCTAATTTCTAAAGGATTTAGTCCTGTAAGATTTCTGTCTTAGGTGGTACTTGGGCCTTTGTAGTTTGTATATAAAGTGATCCAAGTAATTAATACTTAACTAAATCACACCCTAATTACAACAGAAGAAGGTACTAGGACAGGAGAGACTGATGTTTCTAAATAACCTATTCGTCAATGATTCTATAAGGTTAATGGTCAAAAGTTCATTTTATTTATGTATGTATTATTTACAGTAATTTTAAGTTTGAGTATTGTTCTTCATCACCTAAACTTGAAAATTTGTGTCTAATGTGAAAGTACTTAGAAAGATTTAAAGAAGGAGGTGGTGCGAGGTGAGATTTGTGAAGGAAAAGGGTTAAAAAGCAATTTTAGACTTTGGGATTGAGTTCTGACAATTTAATAAGGTGTTCGGATCGACCCATTGCCTAAGAACGTCTATCTCTAGGTTGGAAAAAATCTGGGATGTTATATTCTTGCGCTCGAAACCAGATGGGCCCCACCATGATGTTTGTACAAAATTCACCCCGTCCATTAGTTTTGTGAGCTCATTTTAGGACACGAGGTTAAATATGAACCAGATCCAATACTCAAGTGGGCCGAAAATGTGAGGATTGAACGCCGACGTTGAAATATACGTGGGATAACAAAGGTTTTGAATTAGGATAATATTTATTTTCTTAGTTCATTCTAATAGGATAATTGTATTTTCGGAGCCCCCCCCTTGAGGCAAAGGTCGAACTTAAGCTTACAGACCATGGATCTAGGTCGAGTTAAGTTTTTGTTCCAGTCGGGTTCCCAAATCACAGGTGGTGGACCAGTTTCAGTTCAATGGTCACCGCAACTTGATTAGGGCCACAAGTACACTGCCATGTGTATAAAATTTTCTCTGATCCGAGGGTGTATTTGGGTCAGATTCTGACGGTCTGATTGCTTATATCAGGCCCGCAAGTGACAAGTCTCAGATTACTTAAATTAGATTTAATTTCTAAAGAAATCTTCGTTTTCTCACACTCCTCGCTCCGTGCTCAAGCGAATAGCCGTGGGACACTATCTGGATTTTATTTCCTGGATGGTTGTCAAGCCCAACAAGGTGATCCTAATTCTATAACCTCATATTATTCAAACTTTCGATGTACAGTCCAGATCTGATACGGAGTTTCGTGATGCTCTCGAGAGCAGCTAGGTAATGAGATTGATCCTAGATTTTAAGGTAACCTAGCGTCACTAATTCTACAAGTTTTGGGTCTTGCAGATCGGATTTAAAGTGATTAGTGTGGATTTCGTATGTGATCTAGTTTAGCACTTCGTTAACTTTGTCTAATTTCTAAAGGATTTAGTCCTGTAAGATTTCTGTCTGAGGTGGTACTTGGGCCTTTGTAGTTTGTATATAAAGTGATCTAAGTAATCAATACTTAACTAAATCACACCCTAATTACAACAGAAGAAGGTCCTAGGACAGGAGAGGCTGATGTTTCTAAATAACCTATTCGTCAATGATTCTATAAGGTTAATGGTCAAAAGTTCATTTTATTTATGTATGTAATATTTTCAGTAATTTTAAGTTTGAGTATTGTTCTTCATCACCTAAACTTGAAGATTTGTGTCTAATGTGAAAGTACTTAGAAAGATTTAAAGAAGGAGGTGGTGCGAGGTGAGATTTGTGAAGGAAAAGGGTTAAAAAGCAATTTTAGACTTTGGGATTGAGTTCTGACAATTTAATAAGGTGTTCAGATCGACCCATTGCCTAAGAACGTCTATCTCTAGGTTGGCAAAAATTTGGGATGTTACATTCTTGCGCTGGAAACCAAGTGGGCCCCACCATGATGTTTGTACAAAATTCACCCCGTCCATTAGTTTTGTGAGCTCATTTTAGGACACGAGATTAAATATGAACCAGATCCAATACTCAAGTGAGCCGAAAATGTGAGGATTGAACGCCGACGTTGAAATATACGTGGGATAACAAAGGTTTTGAATTAGGATAATATTTGTTTTCTTAGTTCATTCTAATAGGATAATAGTATTTTCGGAGTCCCCCCTTGAGCCAAAGGTCGGACTTAAGCTTACAGACCATGGATCTAGGTCGAGTTAAGTTTTTGTTCCAGTCGGGTTCCCAGATCACAGGTGGTGGACCAGTTTCAGTTCAACGGTCACCGCAACTTGATCAGGGCCACAAGTACACTGCCATGTGTATAAAATTTCCTCTGATCCGAGGGTGTATTTGGGTCAGATTCTGACGGTGTGATAGCTTATATCAGGCCCGCAAGTGACAAGTCTCAGATTACTTAAATTAGATTTAATTTCTAAAGAAATCTTCGTTTTCTCACACTCCTCGCTTCGAGCTCAAGCGAATAGCCATGAGACACTATCTGAATTTGATTTCCTGGATGGTTGTCAAGCCCAACAAGGTGGTCCTAATTCTATAACCTCGTATTATTCAGACTTTCGATGTGCAGTCCAGATCTGATATGGAGTTTCGTGATGCTCTCGAGAGCAGCCGGGTAATGAGATTGATCCTAGATTTTAGGGTAACCTAGCGTCACTGATTCTACAAGTTTTGGGTCTTGCAGATCGGATTTAAAGTGATTAGTGTGGATTTCGTATGTGATCTAGTTTAGCACTTCGTTAACTTTGTCTAATTTCTAAAGGATTTAGTCCTGTAAGATTTCTGTCTGAGGTGGTACTTGGGCCTTTGTAGTATGTGTATAAAATGATCCAAGTAATTAATACTTAACTAAATCACATCCTAATTACAACAGAAGAAGGTCCTAGGACAGGAGAGGCTGATGTTTCTAAATAACCTATTCGTCAATGATTCTATAAGGTTAATGGTCAAAAGTTCATTTTATTTATGTTTGTATTATTTACAGTAATTTTAAGTTTGAGTATTGTTCTTCATCACCTAAACTTGAAGATTTGTGTCTAATGTGAAAGTACTTAGAAAGATTTAAAGAAGGAGGTGGTGCGAGGTGAGATTTGTGAAGGAAAAGGGTTAAAAAGCAATTTTAGACTTTGGGATTGAGTTCTGACAATTTAATAAGGTGTTCGAATCGACCCATTGCCTAAGAACGTCTATCTCTAGGTTGGCAAAAATCTGGGATGTTACATTCTTGCGCTGGAAAGCAGGTGGGCCCCACCATGATGTTTGTACAAAATTCACCCCGTCCATTAGTTTTGTGAGCTCATTTTAGGACACGAGATTAAATATGAACCAGATCCAATACTCAAGTGGGCCGAAAATGTGAGGATTGAACGCCGACGTTGAAATATACGTGGGATAACAAAGGTTTTGAATTAGGATAATATTTATTTTCTTAGTTCATTTTAATAGGATAATAGTATTTTCGGAGCCCCCCCTTGAGCCAAAGGTCGGACTTAAGCTTACAGACCATGGATTTAGGTCGAGTTAAGTTTTTGTTCCAGTCGGGTTCCCAGATCACAGGTGGTGGACCAGTTTCAGTTCAACGGTCACCGCTACTTGATCAGGGCCACAAGTACACTGCCATGTGTATAAAATTTTCTCTGATCCGAGGGTGTATTTGGGTCAGATTCTGACGGTCTGATTGCTTATATCAGGCTCACAAGTGACAAGTCTCAGATTACTTAAATTAGATTTAATTTCTAAAGAAATCTTCATTTTCTCACACTCCTCGCTTCGGGCTCAAGCGAATAGCTGTGGGACACTATCTGGATTTGATTTCCTGGATGGTTGTCAAGCCCAACAAGGTGGTCCTAATTCTATAACCTCGTATTATTCAGACTTTTGATGTGCAGTCCAGATCTGATACGGAGTTTCGTGATGCTCTCGAGATTAGCCGGGTAATGAGATTGATCCTAGATTTTAGGGTAACCTAGCGTCACTGATTCTACAAGTTTTAGGTTTTGCAGATCGGATTTAAAGTGATTAGTGTGGATTTCGTATGTGATCTAGTTTAGCACTTCGTTAACTTTGTCTAATTTCTAAAGGATTTAGTCCTGTAAGATTTCTGTCTGAGGTGGTACTTGGGCCTTTGTAGTTTGTATATAAAGTGATCTAAGTAATCAATACTTAACTAAATCATACCCTAATTACAACAGAAGGTCCTAAGACAGGAGAGGCTGATGTTTCTAAATAACCTATTCGTCAATGATTCTATAAGGTTAATGGTCAAAAGTTCATTTTATTTATGTATGTATTATTTATAGTAATTTTAAGTTTGAGTATTGTTCTTCATCACCTAAACTTGAAGATTTGTGTTAATGTGAAAGTACTTAGAAAGATTTAAAGAAGGAGGTGGTGCGAGGTGAGATTTGTGAAGGAAAAGGGTTAAAAAGCAATTTTAGACTTTGGGATTGAGTTCTGACAATTTAATAAGGTGTTCGGATCAACCCATTGCCTAAGAACGTCTATCTCTAGGTTGGCAAAAATCTGGGATGTTACATTCTTGCGTTGGAAACCAGGTGGGCCCCACCATGATGTTTGTACAAAATTCACCCCGTCCATTAGTTTTGTGAGCTCATTTTAGGACACGAGATTAAATATGAACCAGATCCAATACTCAAGTGGGTCGAAAATGTGAGGATTGAACGCCGACGTTGAAATATACGTGGGATAACAAAGGTTTTGAATTAGGATAATATTTGTTTTCTTAGTTCATTCTAATAGTAATGATATTATGAACGGTATGGATGACATTTAAACATCACTATCGACCCATGGAGGTTTCAACAGTAGGAATTTCCCTATCCACCTTTTCCTTTAGTGTTGCCCACATGAGTCTTGGATCATGGTCATTTTTGGTCCCATGTCCTAAAATGAGCTCACAAAAGGGATGGACGGGGTGGATTTCACACAAACATTACAGTGGTCCCCACCTAGTTTCCAGTGCAGGAACTTCCTTCCAGGAGGGACGCGGATTGCGTACTACCCCCACCTGTCCCTAGCTCCGAATGGGCAGTTCTGTGGGCGGGCCCACCATGATGTATCTGTACATCCAAGCCGTTAATCCCTTTTCTCAGATTATTTTAAGGCATGAGCACAAAAATGAGGCAGATCCAACGCTGAAGTGGACCACACCAAATAATAAGCTTGGTTGCATTAAAATGCACAAAGCATTAAATGTCAGTTGCATTAAATGCAAGAGTCATCTTTGGTGTGGTCCATTTAACCGTTGGATCTGCTTCATTTTTGTTTTGATGCCTTAAAATAATCTGAGAAAATGGATAGACAGCTTGGATGTACGAATACATCATGGTGGGCCCACCCACAGCACTGCCCGTTTGGAGCTAGGGACGGGCAGGGGTAGTACACAATCCGCGTCCCTATTAGATGTGGATTGTGTACTACCCCCACCCGTCCCTAGCTCCGAATGGGCAGTTCTGTGGGCTGGCCCACCGTGATGTATCTGTGTATCCAAGCCGTCAATCCCTTTTCTCAGATTATTTTAAGGCATGAGCACAAAAATGAGGCAGATCCAACGCTCAAGTGGACCACACCAAATAATAAGCTTGGTTGCATTAAAATGCGCAAAGCATTAAATGCCAATTGCATTAAATGCAAGAGTCATCTGTGGTGTGGTCCATTTGACCGTTGGATCTGCTTCATTTTTGTTTTGATACCTTAAAATAATCTAACAAAATAAGGATGCGGATTGCGTACTACCCCCACTCGTCCCTAGCTCTGAATGGGCAGTTTTGTGGGAGGAAACGGATTCGCTGCTCACCCTGCCACTAGCCAATTGCTAGTGGTCAGTGCTCTGTGGGCCCCAACATGATGTATGTGTCTCATCCATGCCATTCATCCATTTTTTCTGATAATTTTATGCAATGAACCTAAAACTAAGGTAGATGAAGATCTCAAGTGGGCCATACAGTGTTGATTGAACTCTAACCATTAAAAACTTCCAGGGGCTACAAAAGTTTTGGATGAAGCTAATATTTGCTTTTTTACTTTCATTCAGGTCTGTATGACCTAATCTACAGGTTCGATGTCAAATAAACATTACAGTTGACTCTAGGAGGTTTTAATGGTAGATATTCAATCAATACTACTTTCCCATGGTATGGTTTGCCTGAGATTTTGATCAGCCTCATTTACGAGATAAAACATTAAAATGATGTATAAAAATGGGTGGACAGTGTGGATAAAACATAGATCATGGTGGGGCTCACAAACCACTGACCACCACCTGGCTAGTGGCAGCGTCAATAGCCAAACCGCCTCAATTCAAAGCCGATTTATGAAATCGAATTGCGTACCTAGTTACCAAGTATTCTTTTATCATACTAGGTAAACTCAGTTGGGCATACCGTGAATGTATGTGGGTTATCCACGCCGTCTATCCATTTTTCCAGCTCATTTTAGTGGTTGAGTACAAAATATAAGTATGCCCAAATCTCAAGTATACCACACCACAACAAACGGTGGAGATAATGACTTCCATCGTTGAAACCATTCTAGGCCCACTGTAATGTCTATTTCTAATCCAACCTGTTCATAAGATCACATAGACATGGATGAAGGGGAAAAAAATATTAGCTTGATCCAAAACTTCTGTAGGCCCACAAGAAATTTTCAATGGTAGAATTTCAATTCACACTATTTCTCGTGGTGAGGATCACTTGAGATTTGGATATACTTCATTTTCGGGCTCAAGCCCACAAATTATCTATTAAAATGGATGGACAGAGTAGATAAAATTGTAAATCACGGTGGACCCCACAGAGATTACTCGGCACGCTTAGCCTATTGAGTTACACAGTGCGCGTGGCTCCACAATGATGTATTTATTATATCCATACCGTTTATCCATTTTTTGAGATCATTTTAAAACTAGACAAAAAATGAATTATATCCAAAGCTCAAATGGACCATACCAAAAATAGCAGCGAGGATAATGATTTTCACCATTAAAAAATTTGTAGGACCCACCTTAACGTTTATTTTCCATCTAATCTGTTAATAAGGTAAAACAAATACATAGACGAAGAGGAAAAACAAATTTCATTTTGATTTGAAACTTCTGTGACCCCCAAAAGGGTTTCAACGGTAGACGTTCCATACCCCACTATTTTTTGGCAGTGTGGTCCACTTGATCTTTAGATCTGTCTTATTTTTTGTCTCAAGCCTTTAGACAATCTCGCCAATTAGATGGACGGTTTGGATATAATAAATACCTCATGATGGGACCCACAGAACTTGCTGACGTCAATACACTACCTATATAGCTGGTGTGTGGTACACCAGCCAATCTGCTTCCGCTAACTACGGATGCGGATTTCCTGTGAGAGGCTTTCGCTTGAAGTTCCTCCACTGGAAACTTAGGTGGGGCCCACCGTGATGTTTGTCAAGAATCCACTCCGTCCATCCACTCTGTTAGCTCATTTTAGTACATTAAACCAAAAGTGAGTAGGTTCAAAGACTGGGCCATACTTAAGGAAAAGGTAGTTGGGGAATTCATACTGTCGAAATCTCCCAGGGTTCGACAGTGATGTTTACATGCCATTCATACTGTTAATAACGTCATTCCTATTGGGATGAACTGAAAATAGAAATATTAGCATGATTCAAAACTTTTGTGGCCCCTAGAGCTGGGCAGAATCCGACCGGATCCGACGGATCTAATCAAGTAGGCCCACTCAGATCCGATCATACATCGAGTCAAGTTCGGATCAGTGGCCAATTCGGACCGATCTGATCCGATCCAATTCGAACAACGTTCATTCAACATTGTTTCCTGTAATGTTGTCCACTTGAGATTGAGATATACCTCATTTTTTTGTTTAATACCATAAAATGATCTAGAAAAATAGATGGACGGCATGGATGAAATAAATACATCATGGTGGGGTCCACGGAGCATTGACCACCATCCATTGGCTGGTGGCAGGGGGAGTAGCCAATACGTCTCCTCTCGCCTCAAGCACCAGACTCCTGACACTGACACCACGATACACTATGTATTGACATGAAGGTGAAGCGGATGGGCAGGTGTACCATGCACCAGCTGGTGCATTGATGCCAGCAAGTTCTATGGGTCCCATGATGTATGCATTATATCCAAACCGACCATCCATTTGGCGGGCTCGTCTTAAGGCTTGAGCCAAAAAAAAGATAGATCTAAAGATCAAGTGGACCACATTGCAAAAAGCAGTGGGGTGTTGAACGTCTACCATTGAAACTCTGTTAGGGGTCACAGAAGTTTCGGATCAATATGAAATTTGTTTTTCCTCTTTATCGATGATGTGCAACGTTCAATCATCGATTGGAGACTTAATGAAACGATGTATGATAATTTTCACCATTCAATAGAGGATTGAAGGTTGATTGGATGGTGAACAACACTTTGTATCGTTTGATTGTTGATTGGAGGTCGATCAAGCGATCGTCGGTGTTGTGCACCATTCCATCGTTGATAGGGAAATTGATGACACGATTTATGGTGGTATGCTCTGTTCAATCTTTGATTGGAGGTTGATCAGATGGTCAACAACACTTTGTGTTGTCTGATTGTTGATTATGAGGTCGATCGGACGATCATAAAAAATGCGCACTGTTCGATCATCGATCAGGAACTTAATGAAACAATCTACGTTAGTTTCCACCATTTAATTGATAAGCATACAGACAGATGAGCACACAGACAGATGGAGGGAATCTCAAATATCACCTTTATCCAAACTTTTGTGGCCCCAATAAGTTTTCACTAGTACAAGTTCAATTCTAGTTATTTAGGATGATCCACTTAGGCTTCAGATATGCTTAAATTTTAGGCTCATTTCATAAAATGCGCTACTAAAATGTATGGACAGTGCGGTTTAGACACATAAATCACATGTAGGCCACATAGAGTTTACTTAATGTTCTTAGCTTAGTGGGTGTTAGTTGATGTTACCCATATAACTACATAGAGAGAGAGAGAGAGAGAGAGAGAGAGAGAGAGAGAGAGAGAGAGAGAGAGAGAGAGGTTGGGAGTGGATAAGCGGCTGCGTACCTGAGTAATACCTTAGTGGGTGTTACCCATACCATAGGTCCCACCTTGATGATATGTTAGATATCCACACTGTCCATTCATTTGTACGGTTTATTTTAGGATGCGATAAAAAAATTAAGCATATCTGATGAATTTTTCTTAAGCCGTTAGAAAAATCTGTCGGGAAATCACACTAATTTCTTATAGTGTGTTTTCTTTTTTTTTAAAAAATAGTGGATTCCACATGATTGGGAGGTTAATCAAGCGATCGTAATTTCCACCATTTGATTGAAACTACGTTTGTTATAAAAAAGTCTAATTTGGTATTTTTGTAACGCGTTGACTTAGTCATTACTAAAACAAACTGTTTGCAATGACTTTTGTGTTGTTGTAAAACCTAATGTTTTGTGACAACACTCAATTCATCGCATGAAGTGGACATTATTGATGACAATTGAAACGTGTCGCGAAATGTATTTCCACTAAATAACTTGTGTGATAGGTTTTTGCGATGACAATTGCAGCTCGTCGCAAAAATGTAGAATATTAGCGACGACCTATAATGTTGTTGCAAATACTGTACTCTTTCGCAATGAAATTACAATCGTCGCAAAAAACATTAGTTGGTATTTCTTGCAACGAGCTGACCTAGCCGTTGCTAAAACAAACTGTTTGCAATGACTTTTGCATCGTTGGAAAACTTAATGTTTTGTGATGACACTCAATTCGTCGCGTGAAGTGGACATTAGCGACGAAAATTAAAATGCATCATGAAATGTATTTTCTGCCATGTAATTTTCCGCTAAATAACTTGTGTGATAGATTTTTGCGATGACAATTGCAGCTCGTCATAAAAATGTCGAATATTAGCGATGACCTACAATGTTGTTGCAAATACTCTACTCTTTCGCAATGAAATTACAATCGTCGCAAAAAACTTTAGTTGGTATTTCTCGCAACGAGCTGACCTAACTGTTGCTAAAACAAACTGTTTGCAACGACTTTTGCTTCGTTGCAAAACTTAACGTTTTGTGACGACACTCAATTCATCGCATGAAGTGGACATTAGCGACAAAAATTAAAACGCATCGTAAAATGTATTTCCCGCCATGTAATTTTTTGCTAAATAACTTGTGCGATGGATTTTTGCGATTACAATTACAGCTCGTCACAAAAATGTCGAATATTGGCGACGACCTATAATATTGTTGCAAATATTTTACCCTTTTGCAATGAAACTACAGTCATTTCAAAAGGCTTAATTTTGTATTTCTCGCAATGAGCTGACGTTGTCGTCGCTAAAATAAACTATTTGCAACGACTTTGTGTCATTGCAAAACCTGACGTTTTGTGAGACAGTCAATTCCTCGCATGAAGTGGACATTAGCGACAACAATTGAAACGCGTCACAAAAAGTATTTCCCGCTAAATAACTTGTGCGATAGGTTTTTACGATGACAATGGTAGCTCGTCGCAAAAATGTCAAATATTGGTGACGACCTACAATGTTGTTGTAAATATTTTATCTTTTGATAATGAAACTACAGTCATCACAAAAATCTTAACTTGGTATTTCTCGCAACGAATTGATGTAGTCATCGCAAAAAGACCTATGGAAAAAGTCTAATTTTGTATTTGTGCAACGAGATTAACCAGTCGTTGCTAAAGCCACTGTTTGCAACAACTTTTGTGTCGTCACAAATTATTATTATTTTTGTTACCACACCTAATTCATTACAAAAAGTGGTTATTAGAGACGAATGCTTAAGCTCATTGCGAAAAGTCTTTCCCTGGGAAAAACTCATACGTCAAGTTTTAGCAACAAGTTTTACGATGACAATTGAAGCTCGTCGCAACAAAAGTAAATATTAGTGACAATTTAAAATACCATCGTAAATAGTGGGTTTTTTTTTTTTTTTTTTTTTTTTTTTTTTTTTTTTTTTGCGACGACTTAGAATGTCGTTGTAAAAATTTGACTTTTTGCAATGAAATTAGACTCATCGCAAAATATCAAAATTGTTGTAGTGGTTCTTTTATAAATGTCCCATCATCTGAAAATTCCAATACTTCAACTTTTTCTCTACATATTGACTTAGATCTATATCGTGGTTTTTCATTCTCTTGCTTAAATAGTCTTCCCTGAGTAAATAATATATCTGTAGAGGTACCTTCACCGTAGCTCTGCTGTCGTAACTACTTCGACTGAAGGGTTGTGATAATGATCTCAACGTCCAAAGTATTCCTACTATGAGAAAGATTATCAAACAGATACTTGAATGACTTAGAGAGAGATGACAATAAAATTAGGGTTTTGTCTTCTTCCTCGATCTTCATCTCAACACTTGTTAAATTACAAACCAGTTTCTTGAACATGTTAATATGTTCAGATAGATCTGACCCTTTCGACGTATATAGATTATAAAATTACCTCTTTAGAAATAGATGATTGGGAAGATATTTCGTCATGTAAATACTGTCTAACTTCGCCCATAAACCTGTAGTAATCTATGACATTGTAAAGAATTTCATTGACCAAGAACAATTGAATCATATTAATTGTCTTTTGATCTAATTCATCACATTCTTCTTCATTCATAGATTTCGGATGACGCACTTTCCCAAGGAGTGCACACTGTAGACCTTATTGAATTATGAGGGCTTTCATCTTCAATATTCATAGTTCAAAGTTATTTTCACTCATGAATTCTGAGTCTCAAACTTCACATTCGATCTCATTGACACCATATTTTCAAATTCAAACTAACAAACTAACCAACATCTTTGATTCCACTTATTGGTGAATTAGCCCCGCAGAAGCACCTTAATTTGGATTGAAGTAAATAAGAGAAAATGAAGAATCCAAGAATCCAAACACAGAACACACAATTTTTATGTGGAAAACCCTTGCGGAAAAAAGTCACGACACGAAGTGACTATCAATATACCATTAAGAGAAATTACAGGGATGGAGAGACCTTATAACAAAATACCTTAGCTCTCTTCCCTAGGAGGTTCTAAAAACACCCAAAAAACAATAAATAATCATCACTCTCTTTTAACCCATAACATAACTCACCGTAAAAGCTATCTCGAGGAAAATGTTAAAAATACCACTTCAAGATTCTACCAACACTTCATCTTATTAACATATGAAATATGAGTTACATGAACTCAAAATACTAAATAGACCCGTTAATAATTTTGGTGTCAGAATTTTAACAGTACCCCACTATCATAACTCCTGAATGAACCTGCCAGGAGGCTGTGACTAACATATACGTATAAAGGGAAGAAATGGGAAACCCCCATGTGAGAAAGTAACAATAATTGCATCCCTGTCCATGCTAACAACATCATATTATCTCATTAAAATAGAGATATAATACATGTACATGCCAGTGCAACGCAGAGGAGACAAGGTAGCAAGCCACTCGTGCAGGTGTATATATATATATATATATATATAAATCATGTTACACAAGCTACGATGAGATGTGATGAGATGACCGTATATTACGTGTGACCCACATGGGATATCACATGCCCAACCCAATCTCATCTTACCTTAACAGGCTGAGATTCCTTGTGTCTCCTCTCTACGTGTACATTGCTACAATGTTATCTATCTAAAGTGCTCCACGTACTGGAGACCTGCCCATTTTGATAAAAGAAAGGAATAGAGAGAGACGGAGAGAGATGGTCGGACCACTTGTGATGCCCAAAAATCCTTACCATGGTTGCCAGCGAGCATGCTCTCAAGATCACATCAGCTCGCTTTTAGAGTCCAGTATCAATTGCAGAAATTACAGGCTTGGGAAACCTCATCTTCATCCGCCCAACCCAAGATGGAGATGTTGTGTAACGTTTTGCATGGTCTTAGAGACTTGTACAATTCCGTCAAGGATTCGCTTCAATTTCCATAAGCCCAACAAGCCCTAGTGAGGAATGGGCGTGAGACACGGGTGAGTGAGATGTTGTAAGGTTCTGTTAGGGAGGTGTTTGGTTTTTAATTTACATGTAAATACTAGGAAATATGTAATAATGATTTAATAATGTAATTCCAACACTACTCCCAATGTAGATGTAATGTAAATGTCAACGTTCTTTTTTTTTTTTTTTTGAATGCTAAAATCGAGTTTGAATTTTGTTAGCAGTCTACTGTGATGTATATACCTTATCCATGCTGTCCATCTGTTCTGCTAAATGATTTTAGGGCATAAACCAAAAAATAAGGTAGATCTGAAGGTCAAGTGGGCCACACCAAAGGAAACAGTTGGAATTGAATGCTTATAGCTAAAAACTTTTAAGGGCCCTAGAAGTTTTGGATCAAGCTGATATTTGTTTTTTTTCCCCTTCTCCATGTTTATGTGTGACATCGTGAATAGGTGAGATGACAAATAACAATCTTCTAGGCCTTAGGAAGAAAAAACCTTTCAACGTCCAAGTTTAATGACCACAATTTCTTGTGAACTGGTTAGAACATTGGATTTCCGTGAGACTACTGGAGATGCCTTCAAGCTGTTGAAGAAAAATGCGCAGGACCTCCTATCTGCTCTTTTGCTGAAGAACAGTAGGAGACTCAGGCCTCCGTAGCCAAGCTCATGATACATTTCTTCATTTAAGAGGATGAAGAAGGATATGGACAAGTACCTTCAAGGAATTGAAGGGTAAGGAAAGCAAATTCGTATTCTCACGTCTCTCCAACAAGGATCAACACCTTGTTGTGATAATAGGGCTGCTGAGAGAAGTCAGGCCAATCACCATCTCTGTCTTCAAATCCTTCTTGTCCGTCATCTAATTATCGAGGTTGACAACAAAGACAGTTGGGTGGCCATTGATTTCGAAATGGAGGCTGATCGGAAGCAGGTAGATGCTTATCTCTGCAGTCTTTATCGCAACAAACCATGCTAAGATGTTGAGATAGAGTGATTGTACGAGGACAAGGGATTGAAGGCAATGGATGTCAGTCTCCAGAGTCTCGAGGACGGAGTGGACTGCGTCTTTAGGAATTTGATCAAAAAAGAGTCTCCTTTCTCAGCATCTTGAATCACCAGCAGATCTAATGAATAATCTATCATCTATCCCTTCATAATGGTAATCCTTTTCACCCACTCTCCCTTCCACGGTGGCATCTTTAATTTATTTATGAAGTGCCCATGGATTTTAGATGTATATTGCTGTAAATGAAAGAAGAATACATGTAGGATGTTATAAAAATATCAGATCAGTATACATATTCATCTCAAATGAATATTGCTAGTATTGTCATTTGATTTATTGGTTGCCTCGAGTGGTTCTACAATTTAGAAGCATTTCCTTTTATTTGATTTATTGACCGAACACAAGAGGGACCAACTTCACAGTGACCCAAACTGTTATCTTGCCGTCTACAACATGGATGTGCTGCAAAACATTGGCCCATTAGACGTTCTTGGCTATGGGTCAAAGACTCTTAACTCTTACTGCTTGTTGAAATTTTAGTTATAAAAATAAAATATTTTTGAAAAAATTGATTTCCCTTAAAAAATGATTTTGAAATTTTCAAATGAAAAGTTGCGGTTTCTTTACTCTCGTATTAGAAAGAGTGGGAGAAAAGTTGTGGTTTATAAGTGGTTGAATGGTTAGTATTTTTATTAGGAGAAATGAAGGATGAAATGCTTAGTTTGCATGTTCCAGTACATAGCACTGGAATGCATGCGTGTACTTGAGCGTGGACATGGGCAGTGTGGCTGTAATGGCTCTAGATGCCTCACTTTGCACTTCGCAAGTGTGCATTGTGTCGCAAAGCGGTTGTTTTGAGAATGACTAGCAGCCTTAATAGCCAAAATGGTTTGAAAACAGACAGGCCTTAATTATCCAATGGTCAGATCGTTTGATCCAACGATCTAAAACTCTTGGAATTTAGTACTAATGGACATAAGCATTTTATAAATGTTCTGAACCATTGATGACCACCTATCAATGGTCTACTCCTCTTATGCCTAGCTATATAAACTGGACCATCTTAGTGAATCATCAACTCCAATAGATCCCATTAGAATTGAATCTGATCTCTCCAAAACATTTTTCTTCTAAGAAATTGCTAGACGACCACTCATCAAGTCTGCCAGATGACCAGGTGTGTTTACCGAGTTTTTTTTTTTTTTTTTTTGGGATAAACCTATTTTTTTATATATATATATATATATATATATATATATATATATATATATATATATATATATATATACCAATTAAAAAGATACATCTCTACAAAGGCTTCGGATTCCCCAGAACGAAAAGAACATGGGGCAACCTATCATGTGGAAAAGAAATCTGCACAAAATAAACTAGTGATTTCTCATCGAGCCTAGTCCCACCTTGTCTAAAAAGATGAGACCTCTAGTGTGAGAGGGAAGATCCACCAAGGTGCATGAGAAAAAAGAGGATTGTGACTCGCTACCCTGCCTAGCCATGGCGTCTGTAGGAGCGTTACCTTACCTAAGGGTATGGGAGTCGATCACTTCGGCAGACGATGCCAAATCACGAATTCTGGCGAGCTAGGAGTATGATTTCCAGCCAGGGGAAGCAGAGCCAGAAAGTAGACTGATGACTAATTAAGAGTCCGATTCAATAATTATCTGACGATACCGTTTCAATAGGCCCAACCACAGACCGTCATAGATAGCTCTGAGCTCCACGTGCATGTTGGAAGCCATCCTGTAGCCTTCCACAAAAGCAAAGACAACTGAGTTGTCCCTGCAAAGACCCCCACCTCCAGCAGGTCCTGGGTTTCCAATTGCAGACCCATCAACATTTATTTTTATCCACCCGACATGGGGCCGAAGCCAAGTTACAACTGAATTTAAACTACGAGAGTGAGCCACTGAGGATTGGTGGGGAGGGCCCGAAATGTGGGTGACACGCTGATAAGGAGATGGAGGATTTGACGAGCCGGTCTTCTCCCTGAGAAACTTAATCCACCAGCTAATGTGAGCCAACAGTGCACGTGGTTGAGGCTTAGTGTTGGAGAAAATTATTGTGTTTTGCGCCTTCCATACTTCCCAGAGAAGGACACAGGGAGCCAGTTTGTGGGAAGCAAATTTTTGTTTGTCAGAAACCAATGCTGACCACCATTGAAGAAGCCATTGCTCGATGGACGATGCTTGTGGAATGGTGATGCCAACAATTGAAGCAATGAGATTCCATCCCATACTTGTCAGGCCACCTTCCAAAAAAAGGTGGGAGATGGACTCACAATCTCTATGTGGCCCTTCAGAAGAGATATGTGAATGGCTGCTGGAATAGTAGACACATCTGGACACCATTTGGATGACTTTCGCTTGAATATTTGTTTCAACAGGAATAGCCTTCATAAAAAATTTCCACACCTGGGTGGAAATCTTCGGGGGGAGGGCCGGGTGCCAGATCCATTTGGTTCATTGTTTCCGCAGCTGGCTCAATCTACACAGATCCTAGGCCGAAGAGACGGAGAAAATCCCCGAGGGCGTGAAAGGTCAAATAGGGAGATCAAGCCCAGAAGTCATGTAGAAACCTGCTTGGAAGATGAGATTAAAAACCTCTTGAGGAATAATTGTCAACCGAAGACGGAGGAAGAAGGCCTGATTTTGCTAACAGATGGTTTGTTTTTAGGTGGCGCAAAGAGTGAGGAATGAGGATACCGTTAATGTGCTCGAGGGGGCCCAACTTGGTCCAATTCATGGTCCAGATATTGCTATCTCCTTCTCCAATCTATAGTTGTGAGGAGGTTTTCACCATCGGGATAAGGCGCTGGATTTGTTTCCAGATGGGTGAGGTAAAAGCAGGAGTGGAACGCTGCCCATTCCAGTTACTGCTCTGGCTATATTTGGATAACATAAAATCCCTCTAGAGGCCGTGACTTGATTTGAAATGGATAGACCAAGCCATCTTTATTCTGAATGCTTGCATGGTGTTGACGACTCTCCTTATACCCAGCCTCCCTTCCTCTCTGGGGAGAGAAACCATCTTCTAATTGTGCCAGTGGACCTTGTCTTTTCCATCGAACCAACCCCATAGAAAATTTGCCATCATTCTTTCCAGGGATCGCAACACCTATTTAGGAATGTGGGAAGCTGCTAGGGAATGTACCGGGATGTTGCTGAGGACGCTTTGAATTAAAGACGTTCTACCAACCTGGGAAAGAAATCTGGCCTGCCAACCAGAAATTTTGGCCTCAATTTTGTGGACGAGAGGTTGAAAATCTGCAGCCCTGCACCTGCCAATGACAAGAGGAACCCCGAGGTAGCTAAAAGGATTTACTGAGTTGGGGATCCTGCAAGCACGCTCAATTGATCTGATTCTCACTGACGAAAGAGATTTGCTGCAGACAAATGAAGTCTTGTTGAAGTTAATGGTTTGACCAGAGACCGCTACATAATCATTTAGGAATATCTTCATGGCCCTAATCGAGGTGAGACTGTTGTTGATGAATAGCAGAGTGTCATCGGCGTAGAGTAGGTGAGAAACGGTTTGAGAGCCTCTCCTTAGTTTGTAAGGGGCAATAGAACCGTGATCAATTTGAGCTTTTAAACCATGACTGAGGACCTCAGTGGTTAGGATGAACAGCGCCGGGGATGGAGGGTCTCCTTGTCGTAGTCCCCTAGAGAATTTAAAGAAACCATTCTCCTCACTGTTTATTAGGATTGAGAACCAGACATTACTCCAATAGTTTTTCACTAAGGAAATCCACCTATTGCTGAAGCCAAAATGACCACGGACTGCCTTGAAGAAGCCCTAGTCCACTTTATCGTACGCTTTCTCCATATCCACTTTCATCACAATGTTTCCACCCTTGTGCTTTCTGTTAATATCTCTAAAGAGTTCCTGAGCAAGCGCAATCTGTTTGGCAATTGGGCGGCCTTGAATGAAAGCACCTTGCTCGGGGAAATCAGTGAGGGTAGTATGGTGCTTAAGCTGTTGGCAATAATTTTTGTGATGATTTTATACAGGTAGTTGCATAGGCTTATCGGTCTGAAGTTTGCGAAAGAGTTCGGGGAGTTGGACTTTGGAATGAGGCAGATAAGGGAGGCGTTTACAGCGCACGGAATTGCTCCACCCTGGAGCACATATATGGTGGCTTGGTGAATATCCTAGGTAATGGTGTTCCAGCAGCCAGTGAAGAAAGCTCCTGAGAAACCGTCTGAACTTGCAGCACCATCAAGAGGTATGGACAATGCGGCTTGATGCACCTCGTGCAAGGATGAAGTAGAAAGAAGGTCCACATTTTGCTGTTGCGTGACCAGCTGAGGGATTGCATCCAGTAGGGCAGGGCGAACAACGCAGGTAGTTGCCGCAAATGGGGCGTTGAAGTGGTCGACTACCATTCTCTTAATAGTGTGAGGATCAGAAGTGATCTCACCACTTTGAAGCCTGATAGATCTGATCTCAGCTTTCCTCTGTTTTTCCAAAGCGACTGCATGAAAAAAGTGGATGTTTCTGTCTCCCACTTCCAACCAGCCGACTCTCGATTTCTGCTTCCAAAACGTTTCTTCCATGACTTCCAGGTGGGTGAGCTTTGTTTGGCAATCTTTAAACTTCCGTTGGAGATCGGTCTGCATTGGAATGTCATCATGTTTACATTGCATAAAGCTTTCCAGATCTGAGAGTTCCTGTTCAGCTAGGGTAAACTGCGTGGATATATTGCCGAAAACCTCTTTGTTCCATGTCTTGAGAGCTTCTTTCACATGCTTGAGTTTAAGGATAAAGTTGTGAATAGGGTGAGGATCACTATCGTTATTCCAGGTAGTCTGCACAACCTGTTGGAAGGAATTGTGGAGAAGCCATGTGCGCTGAAAGCGGAAAGGCTTCAGGTCGCTAGGTAGCCAGGGCGGGAAAGTTAGAAGAAGGGGTGAATGGTCAAAGTTAACCCGAGGCAGATGGCTAACTTGAAAGTTTGGGAACGCAATGGACCACTCCACGTTAAAAAGAACCCTGTCAAGGCGAGCCCAAACCCATGCAAGATCGCCCTAGTTGTTGGACCAGGTAAATCGGTTTCCTGAAAATCCAGCATCAATTAGGCCTGCATCATTTATGGCATCGGTGAACTCTCTCATACTGGCGATGTCCCCTGGCCTACAGCTACGTCTTTTCTCCGTAGAGACCGTTGTATTGAAGTCACCACACACTGTTCAGGGACCTTGAATAGAGGTTGAGATGGTGGTCAAGGCACTCTGAAGAGATTGCCGCTGGATCCTGTCACAGCTTGCATAGATCACTGTGCGTTTACCGAGTTACTAAGTAGATCTCTTCATGATTGTTGCATGCAGGATTTAGAGAGAAGGCTTGTCTTATCGTGGAAGCATTTCGCTTCTAACGAATCAAGCTTTAAGGTCAACATATTTATACGTGATTCAGCCCGGTATTAAAATTTAAATAATTTTATTTTCATTTTTTCAATATGTAATGCCCTGACTTTTCAGGACCCTAGTATATGACTCGTTTCCCAAAAACCTGAGTGTTAACCTTAAAGGATGGTCAAATTCAAGTATAATTTTTTTTCAACTATCAGAGTAAGCGGATGAGCGTAGAGTACACAAATCAACATAAGAGAAATTTCATTATCATTCAAATATGCAAGCAGCCCATAATGACTTATACAAACCAATGTCTCAATATTAACAATTACAAGATTTGCATACATAGGAAATAATAGAAAGCATATAAATGTAAGTTGCATGACCACACAACTCCTTTTAGTAATACAGTCATGCATCCATGACACCTGCATAGCTCCTCATCAAGTCTGAATATATACATCATCTGGGCCACCTGTCCTACTTGTACGGTTACATATTTGACGGATGAGTGGCTAGCTCAGTGTGAATTCTCCTCAAGATTACACACCACCGCATTAGGTAAGCATAGTTATAAAACAAGAAGGCAATCAAAATAATACATGATACAGTCTTTTTAAATGCATGGATGTGTGAATGCACATCGACCTGGGGATGCACATCCCGTTAGACTTGGGCTCGTCACCTATGCAATTCATCCACCTAGAAAAATCATCTAGTCAGACAAGGGTCAATAGTCAGTGGTCTGGGAGCTAGCAAAACGATACCCCGGAGATCTGAAGGGCTCGTGTTACAGCATCCAGAATAGCCACCCGTCATCGCCAACATGCTATGGATGCATGATTAGCCAAACCGTTATTAGTCCAGTTATAATTAGGCAATTTAGGTAAGCTCAAGGTCACTATAGGGAGCTCAGCACCCAGCGTAGGCCAACAGCTTGGGCATAGTATCCCATTACCACCATCCTTGATTCATGAGACTATCACCTTAGGATGTTTAATGGAAAATCGTCGACTAGTGGTCACATATTACAACATATGGGGTTTACCATCGCATGGTGCACAGTATGAAACATCGAGCCCATATAGGGAAAATATCAAAACAAAACCACGTAGGCTGAGCATCAAAATATGCCACATGAGGTGAATGTCAAAACCATGCGATAAAAGACCATCCTTGAAAACAATTGGACACAACAACCCTAGATGGTAGGCCCACATCAATGGTTAATTTAAACCACCATTCGATAACCACTAAGCCAATGGTCCATTACTATCAAACCAGTTGGGTTACATCCCAAGTATGGGTGTATACAAATAGGTGGGGGTTTCCCACTGGTGTACCAGTTTAAGTTTTATAAGCAATCCATAAATAATCCACAAGTATGAATAAATTTGCATGATAATCATTAAGCATGTAATATAGCAATTTAATTCCAATAATTAACACATGTGACTATGAAATGGAGATATCAATTACAAGTTAAAATAAAAAAAAACTATAACTTAAGCTAATGGAAAAATGGAAAGCTCAAGGGAAAGAATCATCACCTTATACTTTGAATCGCCTACTAGTGTCGCAAAGTGCTTGCACCTTTAGAATTGAATCCTAACACAATTCATGAACCTGTACCATTAGATCCAAGTTCTATGTACTACCTAGGTTTAAGATCATGGCTTAGGGTTTTTAATGTAGAATTAGGGTTTTATCCTAGAGCTTAGTTGTAGTCTTAACTCTAGGGTTTAGATTGTAGTTGATGTGTAATAGCTTAAGAATGCTGATTTAATAATTATAAAATAATTGCTAACATTAGTGTTATAAATATTAGTTAATAATCACTATGATGACAATTTATATTATGATATATTACTTATGATAAAAACAATACATTTGCATTTAATAATGATCTCATTTTAATTCCTTGTATGTAATAACTTTCTTTAGGATAGATCATTTACTAATGGTCATGCATCCTAATATTTAACAATCCTAATAATAATGGTAACAATGTTAATTTAATAATTAGAATGTCACGCCCCAAACCCAGAGATCAAACTCATAGGAATCTCAATCGCTGAAATCTAGTGCTGACAGCCTCCGTAGTACCCATTCTCAGCTTCCAGCGCCCATATGCCAGATTTTGATCCTAAGATTCTACAAGAAGGATTTTCTAACGTACATTTATCTAGTACGAAGCATAACCATGAGTTTACCTAAATCCCAAAGGTAACATCATCATCATATATCCACTAATATAATCATTTGAATACAATGCTAAAAGGGAAATACATACGTTGAAAATTAAAGCTCCAGAGGTCCTCTTCATGCTCCAAGCTTAATGCTACTACAACCTAACACCACCTGCACACATCTATCATGCAGAGGCTTATAGAAAGCTTAGTGGGTGGTGAAAGTGTGTGCATAAGGTAAGTATCAAGTAAGTAATATCGGAGTAAGTGAAAGTACTGACAAGTCTATGAGTCATACAATATCAGGGTACACAATGCAAATCAACTATGCATATGAGGAGTCAAAGAGAACAAAATATTAGATGTCGAGGATACAATGCCATGAATCATATAATATCGAAATAAGTAGAAATATACTGATAAGTCTATGAGTGCCATCAACCGTAACAAGGCTATGCGATGCAAGGCATGAATACTAACGGCTATATCAATGCAGAAACATGACAACCCAAAATGCTAAGTACTGCGGATGCAATGTAATATGCGGTGCGAATAAAATGATTAAGCTGGAGTGAAGTCGGGATGATAGTACGTAGTATCGCAGGCTATAGAGTCCATCACAAGGGACTTCTATCCAAACCAGTCCTATTCTTAAATTTAGATAGCTAGACTCAATGTAGTAGACTCCTGATCTTAGGTTAGTCGTGCGTCCAACTGAAATCCTGGCCATGTGAAGGTACACAATAGTTAGTTGCGCACCACTAGCCCGAGTGGATAGTGAATGAATGAATGAATGAATGAGTATGCAATCCCTACCCAATAAGTCCACATATTAGTACGGTTCCTCTCTGGAAAATCACCAGGGTTTATCCCACTCCAAACCAGATTGCCGCCCCATCACGCGCAACAAGGTGAGTGGAATAGACCTCATTATCCACCTGCCAATATCGGGCCTAACTCGTCGATAGCGGACCCATTCCTCGAGCTGGTCAGACTCAGCCTAGCATTGACCCCTCCTCTCAAGCAGGTGACCACGACATAGTGGGAGACGCGGCCTAACGGTATACGGCCCTCATGCACTCATGTATTCACTCGGTCTAGACGTTGGAGCAACCTTTGAAACCAAGAGGGTTCTGGGACTTTCACCCAAGGATATCTATAACACCCCGTGTAGAACAGATTTCCAGTATCCCGCCTAGCCATCCACGATATGCCTGTGGAGGTTACAGCCCTGATGTCGCTAGGGCACATAATACAAAATGCATAAGTCATACAATCCAGTCATGCATCAATCTTGCACATATCGTGCACTCATGTGAGATAACCTCCTCCTATCAGGGAGTCTCATAACAACCTGCCCAATGACATATGCAATGGTCAACCACATCTCATAACAAACATGCAGATGATGCGTATGGGCATGTATCATGATGCTATGCTGTCACATAGTCATAATCGGTATCAATAACTGGCATCAACAATCAGCCTCGACAATGTAGATATTTAACCAACATTGCCCCCCAAGGAATAACCCACACAGAGCCAAACATATATGGGCCCATGGCCTCACACAAAGGCATAATATACAACACAAGGGGCCTTACCCAATGGCCACATATACACAACGGGTGGGCCCTGCCCATGGGCTTCAAATATATGACATGTGGGCCCTACACATGGGTCTCATATGCATCAAATGGGCCACGTATCTGGGCCCCAAATACATTAAATGGGACATGCATCATGGGCCTATTATATATCACAATGGGCCTTGCCCATAGGTCACGAATACATCACAATGGGCCTTAACTACGGGTCGCATATACATCATATAGGTCTCAACAATCGGCCTTAGCAATAGAAATCGGCCTATACAATCAGCCTCGACGAATCGGAATCGGCCACGATACTCGGGCATGACAATCGGGATCGATCGATAATCAGAATCAGCAAATTAGTCATGTCAATTGAAATCGACAATCGACCATGACAATCGGGATCGATAGATAATCGGAATCAGCAAATCGGTCACATCAATCAGAATCGACAATCAGTCACGACAATCAAAATTGGCAAATCGGTCACGTCAATCGGAATCGACAATCGGTCACGATAATCAGAATCGACAATTAGTCACGACAATCAGAATCGGCAAATCAGTCATGTTAACCACAATCGGCAATCAGTCACGACAATCAGAATCGACAAATCAGTCACGTAAATCAGAATTGGCAATCGGTCACGACAATCAGAATCGACAAATCGGTCACGTCAATCAGAATCGGCAATCGGTTACGACAATCAGAATCGGCAATCGGTCACGACAATTGGAATTAATCAATAATCAGAATCGGTAAATTGGTCACGTCAAATGGAATCGACAGTCGGTCATGATAATCGGCCTTGATCGCTAATCAGCAATCGGCCACGACAATCAAAATTGATTGATAATCGGAATTGGCAAATCGATCACGTCAATCGGAATCGGCAATCATTCATGACGATCAGAATCGGTAAGAATGGGCCTAACAAGGCCTAATGGAAAGTCACGATGTGGACATTTAACCATCATTGCCCATCAATGTGGACATTTAACCAACATTGCCCCCAAGGAGTAGCCCACATAGAGCCAAACGTATAGTGGGCCCATGGGCTCACACAATGGCCTAATGTACATCACGATTGGCCTCACTCAAGGGCTAAGTATACATCACGACGGGTTGAATACACGGGCCTAAAATACATTACCATGGGCCACAACCTATGGTCCTCAGATATATCATAATAGGCTATGACCCATGGGCCTCAATATACATCATAATGGGCATCGTCCATGGGCCTCGAATACATCACATTGGGCCACAACCCATGGGCTTCAAATACACAATAGGTGGGCCCCTACACATGGGCCTAATACCAAGTGGGCCTCATACCTGGTCCTCTAATATATCTCAATGGGTCTCAACCTATGAGCCCCAAATACATCTCAATGGGCCTCGACCCATGGACCTCAAATATATCACAATGGGCCATATCAAATGGGTCGTAAACGCATCACCATCGGCCTCCTACGTGGGCCTCAGTTACAACATAATGGGCCTCTCACACAGGCCAAAATACATCACAATAGGCTGCACCAATGGGCCTTATATATATATCAAGTGGGCCGCATTAATAGGCTGAACTAATGGGCCTCATAAACATCAAGGTGGGCCTCATGGATGGGCCACAAATACATCAAGGTGGCCTCATGGATGAGCCATAAATACATCAAGGTGGCCTCATGATCTGGATGGTCTGGATGACCCATATGGTAGGACGGTTTGAATGTAACATGTGCCTAAAGGAGGCCACACATCCAAGGAGCGAACGATGGAGATATATAATATATGTATCAATGGTAGACCCCACATGGCACTGTCCCGCGATGGAAGGTGTGAATATAAAATACATATATCAGGTGGGTCGCATTGCATAAGATGGACAACATGGATAACAAATACATTACGGCTGGCCCCACATGGATGGACGGTGTATACAACACATATCACCAAGGCAGGCCACTGTACGGATGGACAACACAAATAAAACACTTACATTATGGTGCATTCAGCACCGTCCAAACAGCTGGGTGGTGTGGGTGCACAACACATATCAGCAGGCCCACGTTCCAAGACACCTGGACAACAGGGATAAAACACATGCATTTAAGGTGGGTCCACACGTGTGGGACTCACCAGTTATATATATATACATATATAATTAAATATATATCATACACATGGATGGCAGGGATAAATCACGTATCTAAGGTGGGTCCACACGTGTGGGACCCACCAGTTATGTATATATATTATATTATATATATACATGTACATATGCTATATATATTATTTTGTTATATATATTATTTTTTTTCTTCTTCCTTCTTTCTTTTTAGGATAAGCAACGTCCAGTTACCACCGTCCAGTGGACTGGACGGTGTGGATAGTGCATCATGGTGCGTCCCACCTGAACAGACGGTCGGATGAATCACATACATGTGTGAGTCCCACATGGCAGGTGAGTCCACACGTGTGGGACCCATTACAAAATGGATGGATGGTAAGGATATACAACATATACATCATATGGTGGGTCCATGTCCCCAAACAGACGGACGACCTGCTATATACACCATGGTAGGCTCTATGCAGCATCGTCCATTACTGGACGGTGTGAATGCAGCGAACATAAGGTAGGCCCCACCCCCACACGTGTGGGTGGGTCCCAAGCACCTATAAAACGGACGGGTGGTGTTGATATAATACATACTTCTGAGAGGGCCCACCGTTTGGACAGTGTGGACTAAAATAAATACATCAAGTCGTCCACACGTGTGGCCCATAAAACACATACATCTTGGTCTGGCCCATCGTCTAACCATCTGGACGGTGTGGACCATCACATACATCACGGTGAGCTCCATCCAAATGGACGGACGACTCAGATCCATTACATATGTTAAAGGTGGGGCCCACGTGGGGGGGTGGCTCACCATGACAGGTATTTTATATTTAATAAAAAATATATTATATTATGAAATATGATATACCATATATACACATGTGTCAGCGTCCAGAGAGTCTGGACGCTGGATGGATGGCATTGATAATACACGTACACCATGGGTGGTACCCACCGTCCTACGTGCTGGACGGTGGTGTATTCCACCAGAGATTTGAATCTGTCTCATTTACTGGGCCACCTCAAGGTAGGTCCACATGGTGGCCCACCACAGCTCTGGATCAGCTAATTTTTGTGTTTTCCTTCATCCGTTTGGACAGGCATGAGGTGAGGCCCAACACATGGACGGTCTAGATCAGGTGGGCCACATTCAATCACTAAAAGAGAGAGAGAAATAGAGAGAGAGAGAGAGAGAAAAGAGAGAGAAAGAGAGAGAGAAATAGAGAGAGAGATGACGAGGAGGAGAGGGACCCGGCCACTATGGGCCCTCCCTATATAATGCATACATCAAGATGGGTCCCACATATGTGGGCTCTCAAATCATCAAATCCAAACAAAAACATACAATTCTAACCATAAGAAAGCACCAACCTTTCAATTTTCTTGGCCCGATGGAATCCCTAGCTCCTTGGCTTCAACTTTGATGGAGGATGATGAAGTTTGGAGGATTAGGATGAAAGATGTGGGGGTAGGAAGATGGGCCACACCAAGCTCTTCTCATAAAGAGCTTGGACTACTACAAGGAAAATAGGCTTTACCGGCGGCCAAAACCACCCCTAAAAGTCCCAAAAACCGCCGGTATAAGAATTAGCGGCGGTTGGACAAATGCCACTAAAGGGGGGCGTCGCTGTGTGTTTTACCGGCGGTCGAACTTTTTACCGGCGTTTTGGTGACTGCCTAAAATAGGAGTATTTAGCGGCATTTATTCCTATTTATTGGCGCTTCTGTAACTGCTGGTAAAAAACGCCGCTAAAAACAGTGAGAACGCTGGTGAAAGCTTTGAGAAACGCCCGTAAATATTACAAAAACGGCAGTAAAATTTGTAACAAACGCTGAAAATTACAACTAACGCCGCTCGAACCTGTACAAAGCGCCGCAAATAATTGGTGAAGTCCTGCAAAAAGTTGCCATGAAACCAATGTTGTAAGGAATCTCTCTAGTGATTTGATTATAAGAAATATCCCTAGAAGTCATAACAATCAATAAACCATAAACAATTGAAAAAAGAACTAGAACAACACTCACACCAAAAGAAATGCCGGAAGTCATAACAGTCAATGTCCATCTTACATAACCAGAATCAAAGTGGCCATCACATTACATAACACAACCCATAGTGTGGTCACAATAATGGACAACTCCAAAACATACCAAATTACTAGATGAACTAGAACTAATTTGAGATAGACTTATAAATTGTGATTTACATGGAGTACACAGAGTGGAGGAAGTACTCACGAATACTGCAATACTTCATTCCAGTAAATCAGTCTCGGAATGTCACCAGTGGTGATTCTGAGCAAGATCCCTAAAAAAAAATTAAACAGCAAGTTCAGGTATGTTCTATTAGACCCCATTAAAATCACTTTGTACACACAAATCCACACCATTAAAATCATTTGACCCCATTAAAATCACTTTGTACACACAAATCCACACCATTGGAAACAAACAATTGTAGTTCAGGTATGTTCTATTAGACAAACCCCCAATGCAAATGTGTAACTGAGAAAACCCAAATGAGAAGGAAAAAAAAACAATTCATTATTTTCAAGTAGATATTAGAAAGCATAAACCACAAAATAGAACAAGCACCTCAAATATAAGTGACAACAACCTTACAGAGTTTTGAGATTTGGCATCTGTGAAAGGGTTGAAGGGATAGGCCATGTTAGCGATTGTTCTTCAATGTCCTACATAGTAACATCACCATAAATGACCAATCTATCCCTTACAAAGGGGCAAGCAAGATTCGTGAAAATGACCAATCTACCAAATAAAAGCAGACATGATACTAACAATTCCTCAAGTGTTTAAGCCCGGATGTCGAGAACGGAATATCTCCATATAGCAAGTTACCGGATAAATCCCTATAGAAAACAAACAAACACAGATTTCGGTTAAATCCGCCATTACATTCTCAATCCCATAACTTTGAATGCAAGTAAATGAGAGAGATTACGAGAGATTTCGGCAAGACGCAATTGCCGATCTCATCGAGGATTGATCCGGTCGGTGATTCCCCTTCAAATCTCTCGCACATCAATGCAACCAACATAAGCATTTGAGCTTAAAATGATTTCATCCAAATGCATATTTATCCCGATGCAATAAAGTAAAACATACGGCATTCTGTAGGCTCAGTAAATCCCCAATGGCTGAAATCTTCCCACCAAGATTCAAATTCGAGAAATTCCTTCACAGAAGATTCATGATTGTAACAAATTAGAAGTTCAAATCAGATAAGAAGAAAGAAGAAAACAGAAAAGAACATAAGGTATGTGAGTTATAGAGAAATGACGGCGAAGGAGAGATTGTCGCAAGCAACCCTGCGCCAGGAGTAATGATCTTCGTTGCCATCAACACTCCAGTCGAGGAGCACGTTAGCAACGTTGCCAAACGATGCCTCGATGGACACGAGTGTTTTCCCTACAAAACAAAACTCTCATTTCACTTAAAACTGAGGACTGAAACTCCAAATTATTTTTTACTAAGGGCATTGCTAAAAATAGCCAGGATTTGATGCATAACATCTCAGTCCTTCGTTTCCTGAGACTTGCAAGCTCTTGGGAAAACAAGCATCAGAGAATACAGGAAAAGAAGCTTAGCCGCTTAACGCATTTTGAGAAAATGACACAACCAAATCAGCCTGTATCTTAGAAATAACAAGGTTGCAGTTACTTCTTAGGCTTTTACATGTCTTTCTTGTATCTTAGAAGATTCTTCTTGGTTTTTGTTGGAATATCTTGTCACTTGAGCTGCATTCTTCAATATCACCACAGGACTGATGCCTTTAAGAAACCATAATCAAGGAAGATTGCTATAGCCAAACATATAGAAACCGTTGGCTTGAGAGACTAGCTTACTGAATTACAACTTGATAATGCAGTACGACCCAACCAATCAAACACAACAAGAAAGGTGGGCCACATTTCTGGAGAGAAGAAATGAATCCGGGGCATCCCGTTGCCAGTTGTGTCACCCACCCCAAAATGATGACAGCCCTTGTAACGCCCTGAAAATCGGGGGTGGAGCATAGACTCAACTTCTGAGTTCCAGAACATCACTTATGCAACAAAATGAATGATGATTGAATGTTGACTGTATTCGTGCATTGAACATGAGTGAGATTAAGCCAAAACAAAGATATCATACTCGAGACAGTTAAATTGCAAGCGGAAGACTGTGATAGACATATAAAATATATAAACTATGGTGAGTCTCCAGAGTGTGATGATGTTACCAGGTTAATTAATTACAAGTACAATTATAAAATATACCTAATGTGAGGAGTGTAATGTCTTCTATACCAAGTACCATAGCCCCGTCAATACTATTCCAGGTCTTCATAGACCTGCCAAAGAGATACAGATAGGAGAACTCTTCCTCATCATCATAGAAGTAGTCTGGCTCTGCTTCATAAGCATCGACATCACCTGAAACTCAACAAATCTGGTTGGTGTGTACAACACCGTCCCGTAACGTGGGAGTGAGTGATCAACTCAGTGGAACAGTAAAGCATAGGTTAACATGTTATCAACTCAGTCAAGCAGTAATGATAAAGTAGTACAATCAAACAATGCTAAGTACTCTTATTAATGCAAGTATGAAATGACATGATGAATGCCCTTGCCAAACCACCCTCATGCGATATCATCTTACGTTCGTGAATGCGTCCATCCCTCAGTGCTCCACATCTACCAGGCACATGCAGTGCGATGATGAGCATGATTACCGAGTAATTATTAGTTTATTTCAAACAGCAGTATTGGGAAACTAAGGTACCTCCCTTGTATCATTCCCAAACATGATCCATTCTAGGGTCGTCAGTCCTAGTTAATCTCATACGATATTATGGTTTGAGAGGCGTAGCGAAGGCATCACAAAGGGCTTGTCACCAGTCAGCACGGATACAGATCTCACCGTATGTGGCTCAATTGCTGACCGTCAGCTCTAGTACAGGTCTCATTGTACTCGGCTCAATCACTAGCCGTCAGCTCGAATACAGGTCTCACCGTACTCGGCTCAACTCATACTCTAGTTGCTGTGAAAGACTCGTCGCCAATCACAGACTTTGGAGTATACTCGAAGATACTACAGAGGACTCGTCGCCCGTCAGCACGAGTACAGGTCTCACCGTACTCGGCTCTCGCCGTAAGTATCGACAGCTCGAATATAGTGTCCCATACCACCATAAATGGCTCACGAGTCTGGTTGCTCACTGGTCACTACGGGGAGGCATGTGGCCTCAGCGTAGGCCGACACTTGACCACGGTGTCCCATACCACCATGCCCGGCTCATAAGTCTTAGCGAATCGAGGTACCATGGTTAAAAGGGATTTCACCAGTAAGTTTGGTACCCTAGGTTCAAGCAGTAGCGTCCAAACATGGTGAACATACATTAGACAGATCGGGTTACTTGACGAGCCTGATTAGCTCGAGCGCACAACAAGTTAAACGACATGAAGTGCATAAGCACTTCGCGTGGCCAACCACTATCGCCAACCGAAGTACGACTCGAGTTCGTCGAACACATCTCACGTGGCAAATGAATCACAGCCACGAATTCAATTCTGGTACCGATTGTTTGGACTATAAACATAGCCCCAAACACAATCAATTCTCATCCATAGCATGTGGAATAAAGCATGATAAACAAAGTAATTTAAGCATGCTAGTAGGCATGTTATAAGGCATGTTATAAAGCATGTTAATAAACAAGTTACAAAGCATAATCAAAAGCATGTTGTAAAGCACTATACAAATAGGGATACAAATACATATATTTCATAAGTGAGTGGTTAGAGTAAACAACCACCTGGAGGGTGTCATACATGACTCTAAGGTAGTCGAGAACCCCATCACAGCACCTACCTAAGGCACTAACACTTAAGCACTTACACTCACAAGTAATTTCACCAACACTTGGAATGCACTATTTCAACATACATAACGTATGTTAGAGGAAAGTGCACTAGGGCTGTCCCTTTACCAAACTAGTATTTTATATATATACATCATATTCATACAGCAAATAATCATGACAATTACATCAGCTAATTTTATATCTATAGGGTATTTTCTAGGATACCCAATTTCAACATACATGGTGTTTACAAGGGAACTTGTAATACGGCGATTCCTTTCGCCAAGCAATTAATTTATACGTACATAATATATTTATACAACAATTAATCATGACAAACACCTCGCTAAAATATACATGTATACGGTACTTCTTACAATACCGTATTTCTACATACATAGTGTTTATTAGTAAACATGTATTTAGGCGAATCCTTTCGCCAAATAAGTATTTTATCCATACGTCATATATCCATATGACAAATAAACATGTCAAACACATTTTCATAAAAAATACGTATACGGTATTTTATACGAATACCTAGAGTATGTGAAATTCCAAATTCTACAATTTTAATCGAAACAGAAAACGGAAAGCACTTTGTACATGTCCAATTGCATGCAGATCATGAATCTATCATTATCTGACATTGAAAGCGTTGAAAACCGCAACCTATACACTTAAAGTCCTCACCTTGTGTAATAGAATCGTAACGGAGTTGATAGGTTCGCTAAGCTTCCGTATACGGGAGTTTGGCAACCTAGAGAACGAAACAGGTTAGCTATTTCATAACCTACAATCTATACAACCCTAAAATAGATTAGGGTTAGGGTTTCTTACCTAGAAACGACGCCGGAATCGCCGTAGAAAGCGATGAGAATCGGCGGTGGAGCACGAATAGCGGCAGGGAACAGCAGCAGGGAGTTCCTCCCACATCTCCCTCACTTTCTCTCTCTTTTCTCTCTCCCAAATTCAAATTCGTATGGCTGAAATGGGAGAGGGTTTAAGGTCCTTATATAGTCTAGAACTTCACCAAAATAGACTTCTGGACAAGGTTGACCTAAGTTATAACCAAAACGGAACTTTTTCAGCTCAACGGAGGACTTCTGGTGGGCCTCCTTGAGCCAAAGGTCGGACTTAAGCTCACTAACGCTGGATCTACGTTCTATTAAGTTTTCATTTTGGTCAGGATTCCAGATCACGTGTGGCGGACCAGTTTCAGTTCAACGGTCAGCGGATCTCGATCGGAGATTCCGAGTACATGTAAATGTGTATGAAATTTCTCCTGATCCGAGGGTGTAATTTGTCGATTCTCGACAGTCTGGTTGCTTAAAACTGATCCGCAAACGAGAGATGCCAGATTACTATTCAAGATATTTATTTTTAAAGAAAACAAGTGTTTTCACACTCTCTCGCTCCGGACTCAGGCGAATGGCGCTGGGACACTGTCTGGATTTGATTTCTGAGATGGTTGTCAAGCCCAACGAGGCGGTCCTAATTCCTTAACTTCCAGTTATTCGGACTTCCGACGTGCGGTCCAGATCTGATACGGAGTTTCGATGTGCTCCCGAGAGCAGCCGCGTAATGAGATTAATCCTAGATTTTAGGGTAACCTAGCGTCAATGATTCTACAAGTTTTGGGTCTTGCAGATCGTATTTAAAGCAATTCGAGCGAATTCTACTGATTGTTTAGTTCAGTACTTAACCAAATTTCGCCCTAATTATGACAGAATACGGTCCTAGGGAAGTTCTACGCCTCTTTCTGACATTTCTAGTTGGTCTATTATTTTCATTATTTTTCTAGTAGTTCATCATTAAGTATACTTCATCTCCACCAAATTTTATTAGGTTTAGTGCTGTAGAAAAATTCTAAAAATTCCAGAAGCGGCAGCTGTCCAAACTAACAACTTTCGGACAGTTGTCACCACAAACTATCTTTAACTATATTAATTATTTTATTATACTTTTTACTTATTTTTATATGAAACTAGACTTATTAAGCTTCAATTTAGTTTTTGAATCACCTAAATCAGAGTTATAACGAAGGAGATATGACTTTTTAAAGTCGGACTAAAATCGCAGGAAAAGTAGGCGAAAACGGGCCAATGCCCCCTGCGGCCCTGCCAGGCCCGCCTTTTGGCGAGGCCTCGCCAACCGGGCGATGCCCTCACCGATCACTGACCTATTTGGGATGATTTTTCTGTCCAATATGTAAAATGGATGTATTTTACACACCGGGATGAGTTATTCGACGTGCAATATATGTTTTTGGGGTAGGAGAAGCTGATTTATCCATGTAGCCTACTTATTTCGTGAGATTCCAAAAAGTTAATGGTTGAAAACCTATTTTATTTATTTATTTACTATTTATAGAAATTTTTAGGTTAAGTATTGATCAATATCACCTAAGCTTTAAGATTTGTGCCTAATATGAAAGTACTTAAAAATTTTGAAGGACGAGGTAGTGAAATGTGAGATTTGCGATGAAAAAGTGAGGTTTTCAAGAGAATGGTTTGAAGAAGGGACTTAAGACCCTTGAATTGAGTGTTTGAGAAGTTAAATAGGAGTTAGGATTGTCCCATTGCCTAAAGACGTCTAATTCCAGGTTGGCAAAAATCCGGGGTGTTACAATCTACCCCCCTTAAAATAAAATTTTGTCCCCGAAATTGCCTAAGGGTAATAAGGAAAGATTTCTATTATTTCATTTGCCTAAGACTTATTGATTTCGAGTTCCTACGCGTGGTAGGGTATGTACTAGCCTGGTTCATTTTAGTCTACCCCCCTTAAAACTTATTTCTTTATCCATTTCTCATCCCCAACAATTTAGAGTAAGATAGTTGTGTTCAATGTTTGACCAACACGGAGAGACGTTTATGGTGGGCTTGATCCCGATACATCGATCATCTACCGGGCCAGGGTAGAAAGCTCATCGTATCCCTTCCGAATCCTAGTGGATCCTAGTCGTCTGCTCGTCAGCAGAGTGTCCATTGGCAGTCGCATAAGATTGAGAATTGGGTCAAGCCGCGAATGTTTCGCAGTTGTATATTTCAGTAACTCCGTAGTCCGATCACTCTAAAAACGTAGAGAATGTCCATCATTGAAAAGCTCAAATTGTCTATGTCTAAGGTTACCCTTTAGGTCTTAGTCTAAGAGAAGCCTTGATATTATCTATGTCCAAGGAAGTAGTGAATCAAATCTTACTAAATCATCCTAAAGCGGTTTCTCATAGTAGAACTTGCTAGGGCTTCTATAATGTGCGTATTTAACGAGCACTGTTTCGATCCTGGGCCAGTGGGGTAGGGTCCACCGCGCTTTCGCTGCGCCACCCAGATCAAAGAGGCGTATCAGGTGACCTAACTAGATTGGGCTCATAATGTTCTACCCCCCTTAAAATTTTAGTTTCACCCTCAAGGCTCAAGAGCTATGCCCTGATCCGTATGTCGGAACAAGCTGTAATTTATAACCTATCCTTGACATGAAATGGGAAATACATTGGTCTGCCTTTCATCGACGATGTGTACGATGACATTGATACCTATAGGGATCGAGAGGAGCTAAAAATGATGGGTAATGTGGTTGATGTCAGGGGCAGGTGTGAGTTTGAGGCAAGATGCCTAATTCTACCAAGGGGTTTTTGTCACGGTCCAGACTTATCCTATTTAATGATGTCTGGCTTAACAGGCAGGCTATCTTTCTACGTTCATAAGCACAATATGTATGCCGACGTGGCATGCGGTTTGAGACCTAATCCCTAACTAATTGTTGCCCATTTGGGTAATTCCTTGGGGCCTAAAAGAAAATCTCTATTGGCTATATGTTCTTAACACTTCTCGAAAACGAAGTTATAAACTTTTAGTTGTAAGTGGTCGGGCCAACACGGAAGGAATGTTGTGTAGTGGGTCCGAGTCGGATACATGGACCTCCTGCCTAGCTAGAACAGAAAGTTGCCATATCATTTCTTAATCCTATTCGATCCCGACCTTCTGCTTGATCAGAGCATAGGGTTCATTGGTCACTACCAGGATTGAAAATGCGATTTAAACCGCGAATACCTCGCTTATATATAGTTTTCTCTACTCCGTGTTCCCGATTGTACTAAGTCCTTGAGAAGGAAATTCTAAGGGATGTATTGATTGGACCTAACATTGAATCCAAGGGATATATAGGTTTTCTCTAATCGTGAATAGTTCCTACGTTAAACAAGCTCCCTGAGAGTTACTAAGGAAGCCTAAAGTATTAAGGGGATTCAACGAAGGAATGGAGTCTTGCTCCAGCCTAATCAAGCTGACTAACTAAATCTATATTGTGGAATTGAGTTGTCTATACTTGACGCTCGAGCATTTCACATATGATCAAACCAACAAAGAGGGTCCTAAGGTTCGCATTATCGATTTATTGGATTTCCTATACGGTTAGGTCTGTCGACATCTAGGAGCACCGCTCTAGGTCCAAAACTCCAAGGGTCTATTTGTCAAACAACCATTTACTCAAAAAGCTTAAGCTGTCAGAGTGTGGTGGGTTAATGTATATAAGGGACTTAATCACTGCATCACTACTTGGCCAATGGTCTTAAGTCATACTAAATGGGATTGCATTACTAATCCTACCTCAGGATTTGGATTGTCATGTTTGGTAGGAGGGTGGGTGGGGATTAAAATTAATGGTATAGGCTTTGAAAAAAGAGCCTCGTGTGGGAAAGGGTGAGATGGGATTTCCAAATCCCAGGATAATGAATTTCTAAGTGTACTTGGAAAGGAAAAAATTCCGGGATTTACTTTTAATTGCATACATCCTATACATGGTGTCAGAAAACATGGGATACAACCAATCTAGGGGCCGTACCTACACATACATTTATTATTACTTATACAATTCTATCCACCTAACTCACCTAATGCAGTTTGGCCGAACGGGCCCTAAAGGGAGAAAAGGGGCTAGAGTTTTTGGCTCTCCACGGATTGGAGTCTCAACAGACGTTGTAGAGGCCCAATAGACAGGGTTTTGTAAAGGAAAATGGAGAGATGGGTTAAGTAGAGAGGTTACACGTTTTGGAGCCACGAACGGGAAGTGTAATGGCTCGAATGCGAGAAAACGGAGAGGGTAGGGATGTAGGAATTGTTGTAAGTGATGGAGATGGATGGATGGTGGTCGAAATCAACAGGGAGGACGATTGGAAAGGCGATTTGCGAGAGAGGGCAGCAATGCAAGAGGGAAAAATGGCTTGGAGGGGAGGTTTGTGAAGGAAGTAGGGTTTCGGGAGGTTTTCGATGGATGGGACATACATCAAGGGGGTCCCACAGCCCCCAAACCCGATCGGCCCGAGCCGCGGGCCCGGCCCATAAAAGAAAGTGGCGAGGCCTCGCCGACCTGGCGAGGGCCTCGCCGACAAAACTCCCAGATTTCAAAGGGGGGCCCCATGGGCGTGTTCGTACAGTCCCCTGGGCCCCAAAAATCACTGGGTCCCCATACTCCATTTCGCTCAATTTCGGATAGTTTCGGGCAAACCGGAAATATCTTGTAATCCAGAATGAGTTATCTGACGTAAAATATATGAATTTGGGGTAGAACGAGCTAATGAAGCCAACCAACCCCGCTACACCGGGTTGTAAAGCCCAGAATTGTAAAAAAAACCCTCCGATTGACGGTCGTTTCCCCGTTTCAATTTCGTTTTACTAAAATGGTAGTTTTAGTTTAATTATTCTTTATCTGTTGGGCTTTAGGAGTTACGCTCATTGTGAAAAGAGCTTAGAATAATTACGCTTAGAATTTATTTTTACTTTCTGCTTTCTTTTCTCGTAGACTCGAGAAGTCTCTGTGAGGAGTCCAGAGAAGCTCCGAGGATTCGGAATAGTTAACATCATAACTCTTATTACCGATTTTCAACGGTTGAGGTGAGGTGGATTGTAATCTAGAATTATCTAGAGACGGCCTAGGAATATTTTAAGGTCGACCCGTGCGACCAAGGGTTAATACGAACTCAATTTCGGCGTTTTGCTTTCAGCGAACTAGCCGTTGGACGAAACAGGGATGCCTAAGAGTGTTTCTACATTCGTCACTCCCTCCTAAGTCAGAGTGCGTCAGTGTGCGTTGTATGACCATAACCCAGGTCCGGTTTAATCCAAATCATGCTCTGATACCATCTTGTAACGCCCTGAAAATCGGGGGTCGAGCATAAACTCAACTTCCGAGTTCCAGAACATCACTTATGCAACAAAATGAATGATGATTGAATGTTGACTGTATTCGTGCATTGAACATGAGTGAGATTAAGCCAAAACAACATATCATACTCCAGAGATAGTTAAATTGCAAGCGGAAGACTGTGATAGACATATAAAATATATAAACTATGGTGAGTCTCCAGAGTGTGATGATGTTACCAGGTTAATTAATTACAAGTACAATTATAAAATATACCTAATGTGAGGAGTGTAATGTCTTCTATACCAAGTACCATAGCCCCGTCAATATTATTCCAGGTCTTCATAGACCTGCCAAAGAGATACAGATAGGAGAACTCCTTATCATCATAGAAGTAGTCTGGCTCTGCTTCATAAGCATCGCCATCACCTGAAACTCAACAAATCTGGTTGACGTGTACAACACCGTCCCGTAACGTGGGAGTGAGTGATCAACTCAGTGGAAAAGTAAAGCATAGGTTAATATGTTATCAACTCAGTCAAGCAGTAATGATAAAGTAGTACAATCAAACAATGCTAAGTACTCTTATTAATGCAAGTATGAAATGACATGATGAATGCCCTTGCCAAACCACCCTCATGAGACATCATCTTACGTTCGCGAATGCGTCCATCCCTCAGTGCTCCACATCTACCAGGTACATGCAGTGTGATGATGAGCATGATTACCGAGTAATTATTAGTTCATTTCAAACAGCAGTATTGGGAAACTAAGGTACCTCCCTTGTATCATTCCCAAACATGATCCATTCTAGGGTCGTCAGTCCTAGTTAATCTCATACGATATTATGGTTTGAGAGGCGTAGCGAAGGCATCACAAAGGGCTTGTCACCAACAAGCACGGATACGGATCTCACCGTATGTGGCTCAGTCTTGCCGACCGTCAGCTCTAGATACAGTCTCATTGTACTCGGCTCAATCACTAGCCGTCAGCTCGAATACAGGTCTCACCGTACTCGGCTCAACTCATACTCTAGTTGCTGTGAAAGACTCGTCGCCAATCACAGACCTTGGAGTATACTCGAAGATACTACAGAGGACTCGTCGCCCGTCAGCACGAGTACAGGTCTCACCGTACTCGGCTCTCGCCGTAAGTATCGACAGCTCGAATATAGTGTCCCATACCACCATAAATGGCTCACGAGTCTGGTTGCTCACTGGTCACTACGGGGAGGCATGTGGCCTCAGCGTAGGCCGACACTTGACCACGGTGTCCCATACCACCATGCCCGGCTCATAAGTCTTAGCGAATCGAGGTACCATGGTTAAAAGGGATTTCACCAGTAAGTTTGGTACCCTAGGTTCAAGCAGTAGCGTCCAAACATGGTGAACATACATTAGACAGATCGGGTTACTTGACGAGCCTGACTTGCTCGAGCGCACAACAAGTTAAACGACATGAACTGCATAAGCACTTCGCGTGGCCAACCACTATCGCCAACCGAAGTACGACTCGAGTTCGTCGAACACATCTCACGTGGCAAATGAATCACAGCCACGAATTCAATTCTGGTACCGATTGTCTGGACTATAAACATAGCCCCAAACACAATCAATTCTCATCTATAGCATGTGGAATAAAGCATGATAAACAAAGTGATTTAAGCATGCTAGTAGGCATGTTATAAGGCATGTTATAAAGCATGTTAATAAACAAGTTACAAAGCATAATCAAAAGCATGTTGTAAAGCACTATACAAATAGGGATACAAATACATATATTTCATAAGTGAGTGGTTAGAGTAAACAACCACCTGGAGGGTGTCATACATGACTCTAAGGTAGTCGAGAACCCCATCACAGCACCTACCTAAGGCACTAACACTTAAGCACTTACACTCACAAGCAATTTCACCAACACTTGGAATGCACTATTTCAACATACATAACGTATGTTAGAGGAAAGTGCACTAGGGCTGTCCCTTTACCAAACTAGTATTTTATATATATACATCATATTCATACAGCAAATAATCATGACAATTACATCAGCTAATTTTATATCTATAGGGTATTTTCTAGGATACCCAATTTCAACATACATGGTGTTTACAAGGGAACTTGTAATACGGCGATTCCTTTCGCCAAGCAATTAATTTATACGTACATAATATATTTATACAACAATTAATCATGACAAACACCTCGCTAAAATATACATGTATACGGTACTTCTTACAATACCGTATTTCTACATACATAGTGTTTATTAGTAAACATGTATTTAGGCGAATCCTTTCGCCAAATAAGTATTTTATCCATACGTCATATATCCATAAGACAAATAAACATGTCAAACACATTTCTATAAAAAATACGTATACGGTATTTTATACGAATACCTAGAGTATGTGAAATTCCAAATTCTACAATTTTAATCGAAACAGAAAACGGAAAGCACTTTGTACATGTCCAATTGCATGCAGATCATGAATCTATCATTATCTGACATTGAAAGCATTGAAAACCGCAACCTATACACTTAAAGTCCTCACCTTGTGTCATAGAATCGTAACGGAGTTGATAGGTTCGCTAAGCTTCCGTATACGGGAGTTTGGCAACCTAGAGAACGAAACAGGTTAGCTATTTCATAACCTACAATCTATACAACCCTAAAATAGATTAGGGTTAGGGTTTCTTACCTAGAAACGACGCCGGAATCGCCGGGAAAGCGATGAGAATCAGGCGGTGGAGCACGAATAGCGGCAGGGAACAGCAGCAGGGAGTTCCTCCCACATCTCCCTCACTTTCTCTCTCTTTTCTCTCTCCCAAATTCAAATTCGTATGGCTGAAATGGGAGAGGGTTTAAGGTCCTTATATAGTCTAGAACTTCATCAAAATAGACTTCTGGACAAGGTTCACCTAAGTTATAACCAAAACGGAACTTTTTCAGCTCAACGAAGGACTTCTGGCGGGCCTCCTTAAGCCAAAGGTCAGACTTAAGCTCACTAACGTTGGATCTACGTTCTATTAAGTTTTCATTTTGGTCAGGATTCCAGATCACGTGTGGCGGACCAGTTTCAGTTCAACGGTCAGCGGATCTCGATTGGAGATTCCGAGTACATGTAAATGTGTATGAAATTTCTCCTGATCCGATGGTGTAATTTGGTCTGATTCTGACGGTCTAGTTGCTTAAAACTGATCCGCAAACGAAAGATGCCAGATTACTATTCAAGATATTTATTTTTAAAGAAAACAAGTGTTTTCACACTCTCTCGCTCCGGACTCAAGCGAATGGCGCTGGGACACTGTCTGGATTTGATTTCCAAAATGGTTGTCAAGCCCAACGAGGCGGTCCTAATTCCTTAACTTCAAGTTATTCGAACTTCCGACGTGCGGTCCAGATCTGATACGGAGTTTCGATGTGCTCCCGAGAGCAGCCGCGTAATGAGATTGATCCTAGATTTTAGGGTAACCTAGCGTCAATGATTCTACAAGTTTTGGGTCTTGCAGATCGTATTTAAAGCGATTCGAACGAATTCTACTGATTGTTTAGTTCAGTACTTAACCAAATTCCACCCTAATTATGATAGAATACGGTCCTAGGGAAGTTCTACGCCTCTTTCTGACATTTCTAGTTGGTCTATTATTTTCATTATTTTTCTAGTAGTTCATCATTAAGTATACTTCATCTCCACCAAATTTTATTAGGTTTAGTGTTATAGAAAAATTCTAAAAATTCCAGAAGCGGCAGCTGTCCAAACTAACGACTTTCGGACAGTTGTCACCACAAACTATCTTTAACTATATTAATTATTTTATTATACTTTTTACTTATTTTTATATGAAACTAGACTTATTAAGCTTCAATTTAGTTTTTGAATCACCTAAATCGGAGTTATAACGAAGGAGATATGACTTTTCAAAGTCAGACTAAAATCGGAGGAAAAGTAGGCGAAAACGGGCCACTGCCCCCTGCGGCCCTGCCAGGCCCGCCTTTTGGCTAGGCCTCGCCAACCGGGCGATGCCCTCGCCGATCACTGACCTATTTGGGATGATTTTTCTATCCAATATGTAAAATGGATGTATTTTACACACCGGGATGAGTTATTCGACGTGCAATATATGTTTTTGGGGTAGGAGAAGCTGATCTATCCATGTAGCCTACTTATTTCGTGAGATTCCAAAAAGTTAATGGTTAAAAACCTATTTTATTTATTTATTTACTATTTATAGAAATTTTTAGGTTAAGTATTGATCAATATCACCTAAGCTTTAAGATTTGTGCCTAATATGAAAGTACTTAAAAATTTTGAAGGACGAGGTAGTGAAATGTGAGATTTGCGATGAAAAAGTGAGGTTTTCAAGAGAATGGTTTGAAGAAGGGACTTAAGACCCTTGAATTGAGTGTTTGAGAAGTTAAATAGGAGTTAGGATTGTCCCATCGCCTAAAGACGTCTAATTCCAGGTTGGTAAAAATCTGGGGTGTTACAGCCCTTCCAAAAAGCCTAGTTATAAAGGTAAAAAGATATACCTCATCTTGTCTCTGAAAAAGCAAAGGGCTCATGTTTAGATCCTCTCTAAATATAACGGGAGCAATTGACTGATCTACTGAGTTACATCTTTGAGGGGATCCTTTCGGTGAGCCACTTACACCTAATGTGCAGTTGTTCCATTTGACCAATGAAAATTTCATCTCCTCAACTGACTTCTTTGGAATATCTGCCTCATCCACTTGCTCTATCTTTTTGGTTACTGAATCTTTTGTGAAGCACATCACTGGACAATAAAGTAGACTTCAATTCAACAGATGAATCATTGTTTCCTAAAGGATGCATCTTCAAGATAGTGGTGTCTAGGCATATATAACTGCATTTTCTTTGAATACATAACTGCATTTTCTTTGAACAGAAACTAAATGATTGAAAATTGTGATTTAAAGGCGAAAAGAGCTGCTAGCACCTTCAAATCTGACATGGAGGGCATGGGTTGTCAAAATTGAGATTAGAGCTTAATCCTGATTCTGCAGGATCCATGTCCAAAAGTACTTTCAATTTCACGAGGAAAAAAAAAACTAACAATGGTCACCGTGATAGAAGCATGGTTTCACGTGAGCCAAAACTATGTCATATAATATTCTTATAATAAGCAGCACCAAAGTCATAAGGGTGGGTATTTGGACTATTAGAACTTACATTACACCCATTTTTAGGGCAAATGTGATGCTTGATGGTTGCCCCGATTGCTTGTTGTGGAATCTTCACAGAAGAAATAAAGGTAGTATATGAGCCAAGTGTATTTTTAGCATATCATATCCAACCTGGATGCATAGAAAGATTATTAAATTGAACAACAGTTCATGAATCGACTATAGTATAACCACAATGAAATGATAATCATGAAGCAAGTAACAATGTGTAGAACTTTTTCTTTTCTCAAAACCCATCTCAAATCCAAACTTTTTTTCCTTCCATGCAACAAACCAATCCATCCATAACACACATAAAAAATCTATGCACACGTTTATGCCTTTGTAATCGCTAACAAATGAGAGTAGCAACCTTTGGAAGAAGTCGTTTGATGAGGAGCAATGACAACTTGTAGCCCATTTAACAGTGGAGCCCACTTGAGAGTTTGAAAGGCCTGATTTTTGGTGTAGCACAACTACCCTACATACATGAACACCACTTCCATCAAATAAAGACAATTGGGAAAAGCAACAAATATAACTATCTACCAGCTGCTTAGTGATTGTGCCCATAACAGATCATTTTGCAAATAAATGGACTAATTATATCTTTTCCCTATATCAAGCACCAAAATTTTCATGTGTGGCATGATGAACTTCTTTAACAGTTTAGGATGTGTTGTTGTCTTCTATTCTAGTTGAAAATCTCTGTTAGTCTAGCAATACACCTCGAAAACCACTGATTAAAGGGGATAAGACATTATTACTCTAGTTAGTCTAGAAATACAATCAAATTGAGTCATATGGATACAAGAAAGACAACTCAGAATTGCAAAATAAAAATAAAATCAGTAGGCATAGGTTTCTGTAAGATGTGCGAGACAGAACGTGTAAAATTGTATCTATGTAAACAAAGGTAGCAAGAATCCACTATTTTTCAGTTGTAGCAGAAAAGCTGTCATTCAAAATGCGATTTCAAATGCGGATGAACATTTTGTGCAAACATCCACCCAAGATTTCTATATCAGCCCAAACTAAAGAATCTGACGGACAAAAGGCTAATAATTAAGGGAAGCTTGATGCTTTGAATGGACACTGAATGCTTAAGATTAATCAAGCAAGTACCCAGTATTTGGCAAGGATATTTATGCTTCAAAAATGGCATACTTGGGATATGAAGTAGCAACGGGTTTCTTGGTTGCATCAGCATGTGTATCTAAAGTAGATAGCCAAGTTATAATCAAGGAAACAATATGAAGGAGAGAAATAAGCACACCATGGTAAAAGCATTACAAAACGAGCAACATATTGGTGGTTAACTCAACACACCACTTGGTGAAATTACAAGTATGCGGTAATTGGTGAAACATATGGCTCCATTCTCTTAACTAATTTCTTTGTTGTGTTAGGCACACTGTTGTTTCCATTCCTTTTCCTTCTCATCTTATTGTGGTTGTATAAATAAGATGTGCTACAAATAGTTCTCATCTCACTCATGATTATGAGTGGAAGAATCCAAAAAAAGAAGAAAATGAAAACAAAACAAAAAATGCCCATTTAATGCAGGTCCATCGCTAAAATTTCTGCAAAAAAAAAAAAAAAAAGTGTTATATTTGTTATTTTTTGAATTGGTTGCACTGATAGTCATCTCATCCAAATTTAACAAAAAACCACGAGTGAACTGTACAAATTCTCAACCTGAGTAATGTATTTGAACACAGCCAACAAAAAATACGGAACCAAAATTATGTAACCTTCTGAAGTCACCGCAAATGAGCTAATTTTTAATGAATTGATGCCTGTTTTCAGCAATGTTGAAACGTGCCGAACATATTCTACACCAACTTGCAAGTGCATTTTTCTACTCTAACACAAGCATGGTCTTTGACAGGCCGACTCGGACCAACTCATTCCGTCGATGAATAAGTCATGACTAGCCCATTTCAGGGGCTGACAAGTTCCAGTCGGGCTGCAATTGTTACCCGACCTAATTTTTGACTATATTATTAAAGGCCATGTATGTTATTTAACCATGTGTGATCGTTCTTATCCGAAGAAACTTGCTTTTCAATACCTAGAAGACCTCAAAAAGGAATTTGAGAAAGTCAATGGGAGTCAAATAGAAAGCTTTTGCCAGGCCCTATGCTTTTATTAAATTTGGTATGTCTTCTACACCTATTGTTCTATTTGTCTCCTATACATCTTGTCCTATTCCATACATTTTTTTTTTTTGCTTGTCCTATTCCATACATGCATTACTTAATATCAGATCAATCTTTGTTCTAATTCCATGTTGTTTCTTTTGCTGGATTTCTGATTTTTCTTTTTTCTTTTTTTTTTAAAGATACATTCATACTTAAAACTTGGTTGTACCATAGCTTGTGATACAAATTGACTATCTTGCCATTTCTTTGAAATTTGTCATTTGAAAGAATCATAAACGACCAAACCGATGTACGGTACCAAATCTAAGATGTACCAGTTGATTTTAAAAAATCTTTAAAGAGTTTTTGTTGCTTGCCTATATAGCAACAACACAAAATCTTTAGAAATTCTTGTCAAACACATATCTATAGGGCTTTAGGACAAGACCTGATGAAGTAGGAGACAGTTTAATATCATTTTGTTTTCTATTCTCTCCCTCTTACCTATTGTGCTGTGATATTAGCTCATTTAAATACTTACTAGGAATTTTTCTATTGCTATCTACTTTCTTCTATGGAAAATAGTTACAGAGTTGCTGTTACTACAGGAGCCAACTACCAATGAAATCATTTGGAAGTGCACCAAGTTCCAACATTTTGAAATTCAACAACAAACTCGACAAACGTTGGAAGCAACATACTAACCTTCTCTCTTGGTTACTTTGCCACACCATCCCATTCGCAAATAATCGTTAATCATCCTCAATGGGACTGAAATTACAGTTAATGAAATATTAACACCCACATGAAGGAAGAATGTCCAAACTTCTAAAAAAATTTCAACAAACAATAGTCCGAGGGAGTTGGCAAAGGAAGTAGACCCAAGAAAAGAAGCAAACAGGGAATATGAAATCAACTAATCTGATACAAATCTAGAGACTCCCCTAGAGCTAGAAATGATGATAGAAATATAACTTCCAGAGTGGCAGCATAAATTTCCTTACAGATGCTTTGTCAAATATACTAAGTCTAACACCAATAGCAAAGACAGGAAGGCCCTGTCAAATATACTCATTTCTTTATAACACCCCAGAAGGTCCAAATGGTTCTCCTTACTGAAAATGTGATGTAATACTCTCAACCACGCATAAACCTTATAGAAAGGGTGAGAGAGCCTTATGGTACTAGCGTTTTCATCTATTTTGGTTAAAAATCATTATAGATGGTCCATATTCACCACATGCATGTGGCTAACCACTAACTGGATAAGTGGAGCAACATGACTTTAGGCTAGGATATGATCAGAATGTTCCCCACTTGGTGACTGGCACAAATCTCAAGGGCACGTGCCCAAATCACACATTCAATTGTCCTAGCATTTCTCAATGAAAACACCTGCAACAGGCATTTCTTACATAAAAAATCAATCAAATACTCAAAAAAGGAAAAAAAGAAATAAAAGAACATCACCAAATCAACTAGATTTTCTTAATACTAGGCTGATAGAAAAGCATTACTCAGTAAATAAAAACAAGTCAAAAGAAATATTTAAAAGACACTCAATGAGAGAAGATAGATGTCTTATAGAGATAGCCCCTTCTGCACAAAAGGGATGTAACACAACCGAACTGAATTCCTGATTTAGTGATGGGAACTGCACCAGGATGATCAACAAAGAAATGATAGTGTAAATGGTACCCGAGAAACATCCTACCTGAGCTGTAGTGATGGGAACTGCACCAGTTTCTACTCATACAGGAAATGGCCTTTATCAAACAAACGGCAGGGTTTCTTTAGGTCATCAGCTCTGGAAGGAAGAGCTAATCCAAGCCAATGCATTCACCATTTAACAATAGATGCCAATGCACTTATGTATGCCAACCACATGCACTCAATATGCTAAGTTTTCAAGGTTGAAAGAAATCAGTGTTGTAACTGAGATTCTTGCTAATGGTATGAAGGAAAATGTGACAGGGGGAGCTCGATGCTAGCACTCAAATCAGAGATGCATCCACATGATTACCTTCTAAGCAAACAAATGAAGTGACAATTAAAGTAGCAATGACATGAGAAATCACCCACCTGATGAATGATCTCTAGAGTCAAGCTGAATGTGACTTTATTGATCTGGTAACACCACATCACCATGAACAACCTCAGAACTTAAGAAAAAAAAAAGTCATAAGCGAATAAAAGAAAAAACACTAAAATATATGCTGAAAGTTCCAAACACAATCCATAAACTTAAAAGAAGATGGGCCTATAATCAAAAGCTCCAATTTTGGTCACAGACACAACCTCAACCAACATAATGTCATCACAAATGTGGATTTTTCTATGGGCATCAACATCAAGCAAATTCTGCATGGAAACAGATCATGAGAAGTATTCCTGTGACAAATTAAACCATAATATTTTGGTATCCCTTGATGAAAATATGAAAAGGAGAGCACATTCTACTCATGAAAGAGCCTGAACTAGAAACTAAAGCATCTAAGATTAGCAAAGATCAATAATCCAGGCATTTTCATCCCCATATTAGTTAAGAAAGGGATATTACTAACTTGTAGATATCCCATATGGCATGATTGTCGAAAAGCATGCACCACTCATTGACTAATCCAGGTTTTTTTTTTTTCAATAAAAAAGGAGAGAGATCTGTAAAGGGTTTAACACTATTACGGCCACCATTACCGTTACGGAATACCTTGCTCAAGGATCTCAATCGTGTAGAAGGAACTTGAATATCAACATGTCCATTACTTCTCAAAAAATAATTAAATAAAGAAAATATTCGAATGCCCACGAGCTCATTTGAAAAATCTGAATGTGTGTTCGCTTTTCTATTTATGTATATATGCATAAATACACATGAATAGAAAATTCTAATAGTAACAAGAAAAGGAGAAAGAAATTTTGAAGTTGGATGCAAGATCGAAGTAAATAATGTTCTGTTTTATAAAGATAATATTTTCAGAAAGCACAAGTTCACCAACAAGAGGAGAAACAGTCAACTCATGAACTAACAAACCTTGCGTTTGGAATCCTGAGTTGCATTCGTGAATCCATCAATTACTAAGTTCAAAAACACACACCATAACCAAAAGGAGGATTTGGATGATACTCCACCAGCGACAAGGAGAGTGCATACATACTCACCTGTCTAGTAATTCTATTGGTTGAATCAAGGGTCCTTGCTTGCTCAGCTGCTGCTCCATATAGAAATACAGGGACTGCATGATTTGTATTAAATTGACAATGACATTGACAAGTTAAAATCAAAGATACAAAAAGCTGGGAGTGGGTTGTTCCTGAAAGGTAGACCTGCAAAAATCATTCACCAAAGAAACGAATATTTTACACCACCTTCAAGCAATTGATGAATGAAAAAAAAATTACCATTATTTTTCTTTCTAGCAATGGCAATGTGAAATTTTGTATAGTTTGTGATGTAATTTACCACTATTTTCTAATGCTACCATAAATGCATGACAATAGCTGTGAAAGACAATAGACACATGATACTATGAATGCCTGTCTGTGGAGCATTTAGATCTCAAAGAGGGGGTCAAATAGTAATGATTTGTCCAATATTCATATCCCATACCAGGTCAAACCATGTATTCCTGAAACCCATTTCAAATAATCCAATCCAATGTTGAGTCAATGATAAAGCACACTTTGAGATAAATTCATTAGAAATTTTGAAAGACGATAAAAGATCTTAAAGAAGAAACAAGAATCCATTTTGAAATTAGATTTGCTAGAGAGGCCAGCAAGCCTTTTTGAAAATAGAGGCTTGCTCACCTCTAGTGTCTCATTCTTACACATGGTCATGCTTATGCTCAATTTAAACCATTAATCTGGTGGCCTACCTAACTCAAAAATCATTAAAGAAATTATCTTAATCATTGTACTAGTGGCATATGAATGGACTCTTGAGAAAATTTTGAGAAAAGATGGGCATTTGTCATCTTTCATTGGGTAAAAATTACAATGGTCAAATGGCTATGATTGCCAAATCACCATCAATTTCTGCTATGACTTGTTTAAATGGTGGACCATCAGATCAATTGTTCCAATTTAAATAGAAATCCAAAGACGTGTGGTGGAGATCTTTGAGATATACTGGTCGTGAACATCTCTAGCAAACCTCTTTTAAAATTTGTAACTTCGGAAGATTGCAAATGGACATACCTGGAAGACTCTGCAATATTATCCATGCTACTATGCAGCTGTAGGTCATGTTCATTCCTTTCACGCCGCCGAATATATTTGTTACAAAGATCACAATAATCAGTCCGATTCCCACACACATCCTGAAATTACAAAGCAATAGAGAATTACTTAAGAAAATAACGTGACAAATTATCCCATAGAAGAATTATGCTTAAGCAAAGAACATCAACATTTACTACCGATGCATACAGAGATCAACAATGAGCGCGGGAACTCACAATATTCCCATGTAACAATCCTTTGGGGCGGGTTTCACCTTTATGTAGAGCCAAAAGTTGCTAGTATGGTGTCACTGCAAAGTGAACAAGCTACCTGCCCTTGTAACAATTCAATTACCTACATCATATAAAAACATATCCATCTTTGGTATCACTACCAAAACCAAATCTCATCAATGTGCATGGTGAGTTGATATGGAATCATACATCAACATATAACTTTGAGGATTTTTCTTTTAAGGTAACTATTTTATTGATAAAGGCATAAATGAGATATCTACGAACAATTACAACCTCAAAACCAAACAACCAAAGAAGCTAAAGCACAATTAGCAAGGGAATTAATAGACAGCCCAACACATTACATCCAATCTTGCCCTTCTAAAACCCACATTTGGCAACTTGCACATGTTACAAAAGCATCAATCTTTTCTTGTTCTTCTTCTTTTTACTTTTATTTTATTTTTTGAGAGGTAATAACTCTATTTAAAAAGAGGTAAATGCTTCACTAAATTACAAGGCAGCCCAAGAAGAGGACGACAAAGAGCAATCCACAAAAGCCTTTATATTCGAGGCCCACTCTATTACATCCAATTTAACCCTTCCACAAACATCTGAGACCCCTTACTATGATTGCAAAAGCACCTGTTAAGCATCTATCATTTCCTTCCACCCAAATAGCCCAAAGACCGGCAAGAGAGAGATCTTCCACGGTTTCCTCCCTTCACAATCAAGCACGTCCCCCAAGCAAGCAAGAAACATGTTCCCAATTGATCCAGGCATCGCCCAATGATACTGAATAGGTGTAAGAACTGATCCCGGACTTCGCAAAAAGCACAGAAAAATAGATGGCCAATGGATTCTGCATCCCACAAACAGATAATGCAAACATGGGAAATAATCCCGTGCCTTTTCTATAGGTTGTCCATCATGAGGACCCCACTCCTTCCAACCACTGGTGAAAGCCATCACCTTAGGGAGCCCTCCATAAGAGTAAATGAACTCAATTGGGACTCCCAATGACCTCTCCCAGAGTGAATAACCTCATAGAGGGATCTAACTGAAAGCCTCCCAAATCGCTCCCACTTCCACACCTGTGACTCCCTAACGGAGATGGAAGAGGAGCGGCTCGCAAAGTTGGAAGGGTCCTCGAACTTGTATAAGCAGAAACATGGTTTGTAATTGAAAACAACAATCTCATAGGCCTCACCGTGCATAGACCATCCGAAAAAAAAAAAAAGAAAAAAAAGAGAGACAATCTCCATGATGGGGCAATCTTAAACCTTCGATTGGCAGACTGATAATTAGTAATTAAGAGAAAAGCCGCAAGATCCAAATTCAATGTGAATAAGTGCAAGGATTGGATGGCTAAGACCTTTAAACCGGGAGATTTTTGGGGCATTGACTATCAATGATAGTACGCTCGAATCAGCAGTCTAGATTACTGGACCATGGACCCCACTTGTATACAAGGCCTTAGGATCTATACACATCCTTGGGTCAAGGATCATCTAGTTCTTATATGATTCTACACATAGAAACTTAATGCATCATACTTCCATCAAGTTGTGGATGCTTACTCTTCACTAACACCAATCATCTCTACAAAATAAAAATAAAATAAAATCTCTACATAAGATCAGGTTTTGATTGATTAAAGACTAGCGTAATATAAGAAAAATAAAAACCAATATAAAGATGCAAACCACGACACAAAAGTAGCGACTTCTCCTTGAATTCAATATGCAATTGTAGAACAATGCAGCATGTCTATACTCTGCAATCATATAATGTGATGTATGCAAAGCGAGAATTAGTAAGTCAACGTTTCTCCACCTCTCCACACCTAATTTTGGTGAATACATGGTAGCAGCTTCACCACACAAATAGTAACAGAAGCACATTAGTCAATGACTTGAAGTTTATATGAATAGAAGACATCCAAAGAGAACTGTCTGCCTAAGGCAACAACATCATAGCTTGTGGTGCCATGCAGTCTTTCTCACTGGCATGCCACTTGGGTAGGACATTACTATCATGAAAATGGAAGGCATCACACTGAAGGTCACTTCTCGAGAAATCGGTGATCCACTCACATGGTGGACCACACCAGTACATCAAGTCGTGCCATCGGATGTCCATTAATTCCAAAGGTGTGACCCATCCGATGAGCAAGACAGTTGAACTTTTTCCCGGTGATCTTCATAGTGGAATTGGAGCCCAATATTTTCATGGTACAGTTGTCCCTCTAGTGGCATGTTGGCATGGAAGATGGTACGGCACCACATGTGGTCTTGTTGCCTTTTAGTGATCAGTAATGTGTACATTCATTATTACAAGTATCTCGTACTAAAAAAAAAAAAAGTAAAGTCAAATATACATATGCACAAGCATAAGTACAAAACAACGAACAACAATGCCCAATGAGTATGACAAACTGATGATGAGACACATGCTCCTTTTCCTAAGGTACCACAACAGAATCAAGGTTGCGAAAATGTGTAATCTCATCTATATCATCCAAGCATAAAAATCAAATTCATCATATGATTGAACTGACACAAAGAGCACCATGGGATGCCAGCACTCATCTTGAAAGTACATCCGAAAACTAAAACAATAAATATTAGGCACATTTCCCAATCCCTGGAGGTCAAAATGTGCAAATTGTCGAGAACTCCGAAAACTCGAGATTTTGTGGTAAAAAATACAAGCTCGAAGTTACAGCCGATATGCTTGTCTCACATGATATCTCTCTCATCCTCATCATTGCCAACCAGTTACTACTGACAGAACCAAGATGACACATGTTGCGGTTGGTTTTTCCTACTTTCTTATAACTAAATATTGTTGGTGATATAAATTAATAAATAAATAAATAAAAACAGTAGATTCTTTGTACTGGAAATTTTTATTTTTTATTTTTGAAAGATAAGCAACTTTATTAAAGGGCAGAAAAACCGCCAAAAGGAGCAAAAACTTCTTTGTACTAGAATTAGTGCTCAACACTTCACAATTCTAAAAAAAAAATAAATTGTCTTGCAATAAAACAAGGCTCGCGTTTACCTGTGAAGATGAATCAATGTAGAAGCATAGTACATACCATATTCTCATTATGCAAGTGTAACATTTCCTTGTAAACTGGGGCCAAACCCACCCACTCCAAGCTTATTTGTGGTAGAGAAGTTATCCATGGCTGCAGCTATAGAATTAAAATCAAGAAACGGTAGCTCTGAGATACTCTTGCCACTTTGAAGTGTGTTACATCCCTTGTATTGATTTTCAACATGGATTGAACTGTCCATGGGAATCGCCTTGTTTGTTTCTCTCCTCCCTAGTAATGACCAGTATCAAACATTATTCCTGTACCGAAGACTTTCTGTAGACATGAACATAGTCACTAATTGTTGAGGGCATCTCAATCTCCATCCCCTGTCTAAAAAGTTGGTTGGACACATAATCCGTGAATTAGGTGAAACCCAATGCATGTCAATCTCCATCCCCTGGCTACCATGTGTTTAACAAGATGGAAGTTTCTTCGTTGAAGCATTTCTTCAAACATGTAGGAGGCCATGGACAGCGGCGGATATGGCCGCCACGCCATGGTTCCGCCAATTCTCGGCCATTAAAAGAGGAAATGAGAGAGAAAGAGAGAGTACCTTTGACTTCGTACTCGATTTCTTCTAATCTCGCCCTATTGGAGGGAGATCGATCAAATGGTTGCTTCGAAGAGAACGAACTGCGGGAGACGTCAATGGAGAGGGAGGGAAATCAGGGAGATCGAGAGAGGAAGGGAGAGAGAGATCGAGAGAGTACGAGGGAGAGAGATCGAGGAAGGCAAAGGGACAAGCGAGATGGGAGAGAGAGATTGAGGAAGGGAGAGGGAGAGGCACACGGGAGAGAGAGAGAGAGAGAGAGAGAGAGAGAGAGAGAGAGACTTTCGGTAGGATATTGCAGGAGGAGGAGAGGAGAGGAGATGGGTTTTGGTAGAAAAGACGTGGAAGAAGAAGAGGCGCGATGGATTTGGGATAGCCGCGCGTATTGGAGATTTGGGAAAATTGGGCGCCGTGCGGGGATAGGGGTTTTTTTTTTTTTTTTTTTTTTAATTTCAAATCAGCGGCGGTGGCCCTTTTTGTACACAGGCGGCCACATAAAAATTCCGCTCATTTCATCTACAGTGGCGGTTTCTCGTAACCGCCCGTGCTAAAAACGCCCCTAATATCTATATTTTTTGTAGTGGACGTTGGGTTCTCCTTTGGTTGCTTAGAAGAGAAGAGAGAAATAAGAGAGAGAGAGAGAGAGGATGGAATGGAGTAATGGATGGGAGAGAGAGAAAGAGAGGAGATGGTATGAAAATGTTGACTTTTGGGGTTGTTATGTAAAAAAGGTATGGGTTGTGATGGGGTGAGTAATGTGTTGGGTGATGGGTTGTTGATGTGTTGTACTTGACATGTGAGGTGATTGATTAGATTAATTTGACATGTTGTAAAGATTCTCTTGGGATTGTAAACACACTGCGTTTCCTCGAACTGAATGTGGGCCCACATCTCCTGGACTGGGTATCTCCTCGGCGCTTGAGACGCGACGTAGGAATCGCGGCGTTGGCGCGGTCGCACTGGTACAAGTCTTGGGTCGAGCCAACTCTGGAATATGGGATACGACTCGAGGTTGCGTGCAACTGCCGATAAAAGCTTGCGGGTCACTGGAATTCGACCGGGAGGATTGCGGAAGCCTACAGAACGGTATTGGCTAGGATACGAGTTTTACATAGAAAATAATTGTTAACATTAGTGTTACCACTAATATTAGTTAGTGTAGTAAAATAATCATCATGGTGACGCCAATGACTATTAAAAATGAATATTTAAGAATGATAAATAAAATACTACTATTTAATAGGTGCATTTTGTTTATAATAATTTGTTTAGCATAGTGATCCACTAATGGCTAATCTTTAGTAATATTGAAACAAGACTAGAATCCTAATAATAACAACTGTAATATTTGATAATGGTACATTGAAACAAGACTAGAATAGGGAGAAAATGTTGGCTCACCTTGTTGACTCGGCTCAACACCCCTACCAACACCACTCCTCTCTTTCTTTTCCTCTTCTCCTGCTCTTTCTTCCTCTTCTTTCTTTCCCCTCTTTTATCTCATTTCTGTTAGAACCCCAGCTGGCCTGACCCAAACCCAACTTGAATGGGCCACCCCCTGACTCAGCAGCGAGTCAAACTTGGCACGGTTCAAACTGGTGCAGCGACACACCCCTTTCTCTCACCTGTTTTCTTCTTCTTTTTTGCTTCTCTTTCTTTTCTTCTTCTTTCTTCTTTCTGCAACCCGTATTGCTGAAATGTCCAGCAAAAAAGGGACCCACCCAGCAAACTCGGTCCATTTTTGGGCCTGAGTCACAACCGTGACTCAGTTTGGATCAAACGGGTGCAGTAACGCAACCACCCCTTTCACTGCTTCACCTTCCTCTCCTTGTTTCTTCCCCCTTTTTTTTCACTTCTTTGATTCTCTCCTCTCTCTTTCTGCTGATGTAATCACCTAGCAAGGACCACACTCACCACGACTCGGCCAGAAGCTTGGCTCTCGGATTCGAGCACAATGCAGCCACCCTCCCTCTCTCTACTGCTTCTTTCTCTTTTCTCACTTCCTTTTCTTCTCCTTTCTTCCCGTTTCTCCCTGTTGTAGAATCCAACCATCTCTGGACTCCAACACCTTTTGGTCGAACGTGCCTTGAAACGCACTAGCAACGGTGGAGAAGAAGACCATCGTCAATGACATACTCTCTCCCATTGCTCCTTTCTTCATTCCGTCAGCATGGGATGGTCTGTATGGACCCTAGGAAGCTTATTGGTAAGCTCTTTCGAAGCTTTAGGACGATTTGGGTGGTGGGTTTGTGGTTTGAAGGTGGCGGTCGGTTTTTGGTTGCAGTCACAAGAAACGGATGAGAGGTCTCTTTTTCTCAACCCTATCATCCTTAAAACAACCCCCAGCTCTCCCTGGAGCCGTTGGATCAGTGATACATGGTCTAGATTCGATCCAGATAAAGCTGTCACCAAATCCGGTGGGTGGGAGCCAAAATCAAATATGGTTTTCTTTGCAGGTGGAAACCGGGTTTGGATGGTTGAGATGCCCTCAAACGGATGTCTAGGATAAGAGGAATCCTTCTCACTCAAATCGCTGATCCGGCAACAGTGGAGACAGTTTCCATTTATGGAAACGTTATGTTTATAGGCTTTGTTTAGGTCGGTTTTTGTGTGCATGAGGGTGTACTTTAACAGGAGAGACCACCTATTGTTTATTTAGGGTCATCATCTGGTCATGATGAACGGTCCTGATCACTGAGTTGGTCCCTCATAGTGGGCCACGGCACGTCCCAAACGGATACATCCGTCGATTCTTCGGGAAGCAAAGAGAGAGAGAGAGAGAGAGAGAGAGAGAGAGAGAGAGAGAGAGAGAGAGAGAGAGAGAGAGAGAGAGAGATAATCTCTCTTTTTTTAGAGGAACACAGGTCAGCTCTGACTGTGTTGACAAACTGGGTGCATCTCGAGTGCACGACCACTGTGCACATGCGTGCCACTAAGTGGGGTCCATCATAGTGTTTGTGATAAATCCATATTGTCCATTCTATTTGACAAGCCCCGCCATAGCTCTTTACCAAAGGTGGGGTAGATTCAAGGTCCAAGTGGGCCATACGAGTTGATTTCCTAGCTCTAACGGTGGCTTCCATTGATTTAATGGTCGGATCTTCCCAAAATCAAACGTCAACAGTTAAAAGAGTCCAAGAGACCATATGTATACCCAGACCCTCGTAATATGCTAGAAATCAATCAATGTCTTAATGTTTCATTTTTACTTTATTATATCTATAATTATTATTTATTGTTTTTAGTAATTATTTACCTTTATATTTTTGTCATATATAATTTACATTATTATAGATTGTTAATAAATATAAATTATATATACCTTGGTAAGCAAAGACTAATATATATATATATATATATATATATATATATATATATATATATATATATATATATATATGATTTGTATATTATTTGTGTGGTTATATATGTTTTAAGTTTTAACTTTTATATAAAATCTCAAATTGCTTGAAATATGTTATTTATTATAAATTTTATTAATTTATGTAATATAGATTTTTATGATTGAAATTTGTGTAAATAATGTCACAAGTATTTATAATATGGATTGTAATTACATATTAATGGATTATGAAAATTTAAATATTTATGAAGTGTACAAGTAACATTTCATAGTGTATGTATTTAGATCGTATTATAGTATTTATTTAAGCAGTTATATCATGTAACATACATATACTAAGTTATGTATGTGTGTGTGTGTGTGTGTGTGTGTGTGTATATATATATATATATATATATATATATATATGATAATTATTATATTTACACATCCTGAATTGGATGACCAATTTGCTGATCGGATAAATTCCAGTATTACTCCCAGGCGCACCCATTTGCTTTATGATATTTTCATCGATGCTTCTAAGTGTCCCTAAGCTATCTACGATGGTTGGATGGACATGTTTACCAATCAAATTAGAATCCTATGGGTGGGTATTTTGGAGGTGTGATGGTCTGTCTCGAGGAATAACGGATAGATAGCCTGACATATCAGATTTTAACTGGAATGCATGTGAATGTTTGCTCGAGTTAGGTTCATACTTATACTAAGTAGGGTTACTCGGTAGCACCCGAGTACAGAAGGTATGGGGCGTTACACAATATATATTTTCCAACAATCTTAAAGCTTGATTATGGATACTGAAAGTGTTGTATTAGTCAAAATGATGAACCAAGATTTGATCAGAGTAGACCGATTTGGTGGTATGAATTTCACCAGGTGACAAGATAAGTTGAAGTTTCTTTTCACTGCTTTAAAGATATTCTACATCCTGGACCCCAATCCTCAGCCTCTACCAGAAGCAACAGATAACAACACTCCAGAACAAATTGTTGTCAGAATTAAATGACAAGAAGATGAACTGCGGTGTTGCGGTCATATTCTCAACGCTTTGTCTAATCATTTGTACAATCTGTACATAAGAACCACTTCAGCAAAAGAAATCTAGAGTGCACTGGAATACAAGTATAAGGCCGAAGTAAAAGGAACACAGAAATTCCTAATCACCAAGTACTTCAATTTCACAATGGTGCATAATAAGCATCTACTGGCTTAAATTCATAAATTACAATTGATCATAAATAAAATAAAGTCTTTGAAAATTGACTTAAATCTTTTTAAGTCAGAACTATTGCAGCTAAATTAGCTCTAAGCTAAAAAGACTAAGGGAAGAAGTTACTCCATAAATATGAAGAGTTCACTCTTGAACAAATATAAAAGCATTTTCGTATTAAGGAAGAATCTCTTAACCGATATAAGAGGGATGACGCCAATGGTGCATCCTCATCCAAGGTGAATGTAGTAGAAAAACCATCACAAAATAATAACTATGAGAAAAATAATTCCCTAAAACCCAACAATAATTAATGAAAATTCAAGAAAACCCAAAAGAAGAAAAACAGTAAACCCAAAGGTCATTGCTATGTTTGTGGCAAGATTGGACATTTTGTGTGAGTCTGTGGGGACCGCAAAAAGCCTAAGATAGAGGCTATAATACAATAGATGATGATATCGTAGCAATGGTCACGAAAGTGAACATAGTTCAAAAGAAAGTCTCCAGTTGGTGATATGATATATGTGCCATAGTCCATGTATGTAACGACAGATCTGCCTTCAAAACTTATGAAGACGTGACCAATGGTCAAGAGGTTCAAATGGAAAATAAAGGTCAATTGATGACCATCAATAAAGGAACTATGAAACTACTATTTACCTTTAGAAATTAGGTAATCTTTACCAACGTACTACACGTCCCAGACATAAGGATGAACTTAGTCTTATGGGATCTTTTGAGCAAACTTAAGATAAGGGTTGTGTTTAAATTCAGCAAGTTAATCTTATCCAAGAATGGAAACTTTGTGGAAAAGACTTATACTTGTAATGGGATGATTAAGTTTTCACTTCTGCTTATATGGCTGAGTCTGTAACCTTATAGCATAGTAGATTAACACATATTGGCTATACTACTATAAAACTTATGGCTTAAAATGACTTAATCTCATACAATGATAGTGAGAATGATAAATGTGAAGTATGTTGTAACATCCCAAATTTTCATGGCCAAAGTTTGTAATCGTGCCCGAGAAAATCGAGTGTTAATAATGGAGCCTTGGTTAGCGATCAGGTAGATCTAAAGCTCAAGTGGACCAATCTCAGGTGAATATTCATTTTAACCGTTGATCTTGCTGATTCAAGGTTGAAATTTGGTATGTACGACTAATTTATGATACATTAACATGGTGTAAGGTTTCTTATTAAATGGATTATGGGAACCATATAATCTAGGATTCAGGGATCTAAGTTAATGACATTTTTGTAATTATTGTTGATCTAAGAGTTTTATAAAATCTAATAGTTCTATAAGGTTGTATGCACCTTTTTAAACAATTCTTACAAATATATCTACATCTAAATCATTACGGGTAGGGAGCTATTCGCAAATTCGTTCAAGGGAAGGTACTTACGTCAAATTTCATGATGGATGGTCTTGTCCTAAAATCAATGGTCATATGGCTTGGCCGATTGAATGGAGATCATTCCCAATGGATAGATTTGCATCAGGGAATAGATGTAAGGTTAGGATAGTCAGATTGGTATCGTACACATATAAGTATTACATTAAATTTTCATGGTAACACTCGAGAACTTTCAATATTCGGGTATTGAAAAGTTCGGGGTGTTACATATGTATACCGTAAAAAATAACTAAGAAACCATTCCTTAATATGGAGAGATCGTCTCAGATATTCGACCTGGTGCCTAGTGACATATGTGATCTAAATGACGTTCTTACCCGATGAGGAAAGAGGTACTTCATAACATTTATAAATGATTGTTTAAGATATGTGTATGTAGATCTGCTACAAATCTAAAGATGAGACATTTAATGCATTTATGGTCCACAAATCTCAAATAGAAAATTAATTAGTTAAAAAGATTAAAATCCTCCGTAGTGATAGAGGAGAAGAATATTTTTTAATGAATTTTCTACCTATTGTGAAGAAAATGGCATAATATACTAGTGCACAATAACCTACATACCACAACAGAATGGTGTGGTCGAAAGAAAAAATAGAACTTCGGTTGAAATGGTCAACTTAATATTAATATAAGTAGAGTTGTCATTAAACCTATGGGAAAATGCACTATTATTGTGTGCCACGTTCTGAATAGAATCCTATTTGAAAAAACCAAGACATCTCCATTCTAAATATGGAAAGGAATGAAGCCTAAGTTAAGATATCTTAGAGTGTGGGGGTGTTTTGTAAATTGCAAAACTCCTTAACCTAAAAGAACAAGTTGGGACCTAGAGCTATCAAGTGCGTATTTATATGATATGTTCAAAATAGTAAGGCTTATTGACTTTGGACTTAGATTCTAATTAATGTGATTATAAAATCTAGAGATGTAGAGTCCTTTGAGGACTTTTTAGTCATGGAGAAAAAGAATATTAAGATTCAATCTCTTAATAAAACTATAGAGGGAACTCAACAAGAAGTTGATACTTCCAACGAACCTCATAGCAGTCAAAGAATAGGAGTAGAGAAGAGTCTTGACCCTTGTCAAATAGACTCTCAATGTCTTTCTCTTCATCTTATAGAGGGTAATAGAGAGAAAGTCATTAGAAAAATATGTTTGGTTTTAACTATAAAAGATTAATATAAAACCTTTAGTAAAATCATGTCTTTAAGAGACTCCACTTTTTGAAAAGAGGCCATTAATGATTAAATGGATTCGATTATGTACATGTACTTAATATTTTCTTCACACACAGATTACAATATTTAGTATAAGGAGCATGTTAATAAGGAAAGTTATCATGTCTGTCGAGCAAGCCGATAGAAAGTGTATAGTATCTTAAGGTCAAAAGTTTCACATGTACCATGAAAGGTGCTAAGATATTTTCCATTAACACTAAGGCTATAAAGATTTTATGGTGCATCATGGATTGTAGAGAATATGATGTGGCATTCAAAGGGGGCTAAAAATGATTTGTGCATGCTTTATCATATGAAATCTTCTATGTGGAAGTCTGTAGATGGAAAGTTTAGTGATTTTACTATGGATTCACGTAATGTTCTATTAGGACTTCTGTCATGCCCCAAACTCAGAAAACGGGCTCAAAAAATTCCTGATCGCCGAATCCAGTACTGACAGCCTCCATAGTGCCCCATCCTCGGCTTCCGTCATTCCTATGCCAAATTCTTATCTTGGGATCGTACAAGGAGAATTTTTAGTATGAATTTTTATTTTTATTTTTGTAATGGAACATAACCACAAGCATAACCAAGTCACAAAACAACATCACCACATATCCACTATATCAAAAACTTTAAGTACAATGCAGAAAGAGAAATACAAGATGATCAAAAAGCTCCAAAATGATCTGATACGCACTGCAGTGATCTAACGACACCTGCACGTAACGGTCATGCATAAACTTACAAAAGCTTAGAGGGTGGTGTAAGTGTGTGCGCAAGGCAAGTGCCAAGTATACAATATTAGAGTAATGCGGAAGTATGCGGGTAAATCCATGAATGCTATCAGTTGTACCAAAGCTATGTGATGCAATGATGAATGTTATCGACCATACCAAGGCCATGCGATGCGAGGCCTATGTAGCTAAACACTACCAGAAAAAGGGGCAAAGGTTATGGATAAAATTCGTAGCCTTAGACCTATGGCTACGACTCTAATCTATAGCATGATCGTAGTCATAGGTGCCATAACAATAGGTCTGGAACCTATAGCTATGAATTTAATCCGTAGCTATAGGTTAAAACAGCTACGAATATAATCTGTAGCAATTATATCTGTAGCGATAAGTATAAACAGCTACAGATATTATTTGTAGCTAAAAGTCCGTAACAATATGCCAAATTTAATAATGGTTGCAACTGTCGAATTATCGGCTACGGTCAATATCCATAGCTATTTCATACATTAAAATATATATATATATAATCATTTTGTTCATTTGATTACCACATGCATAATCATTCATTCATCCCATTCAATCAATTACAATCCTTCATTCAATCAATTACAATTATAATTACAATAATACCGAAAATACAAATCTTTGGCTTCATTAGAGAAATTTGTTTGACTTCACCCTAAAATTTCAATGATAAAGAATTGAAAGAGAAGATTTATTTTGATGGTATGATTTTTTTTTTCACAAGTAAATAGGCCTTTTTCAGCCATCACCCACTTAAAGAATAAAAAATCGATTGTTGTCCAAGTCTACTCTTTTTCCTTTCAATTTCTTAGTGACCTCAGTAAAATTACTTCCACGGTCATTTATGTATTACTTTGAAGAGTTGTTTTAAAATGCAACTCTAGTAATGACAAAGTCACTTCCTATAATAGCTTCGTATATTCCATCATCCTACAAATAGTCATGACATTCATAAATCAGAATGACCATTGGGGGAAAGAAAAATAAAGTGAAAGAAGTGCATCATGTATAACCATTTTTTTCTTAATGAAATTAATAAAAACTTAAAGAGGAATGAAATTGACACAAAAGGAATGATCTCATCATATAGTTTGTAGGGCCAAAATAAACGTCTGGACAATTTTCACAAGGAGGACCATCGATAGCCACAAGTACCCACTTCCCAAGGAATGGTCTCACGATACGGTTTAGGTTATAAGTTTATGTTAATGTTATAGGTTATAGGTTTAGGTTTAGGGATTTGAGAATACATTTACGTTTTAGGTTTAGGTTTAGGTTTTACATTTAGGTTAAGGTTACAAGTTTAGGTTTAGGTTATAAGTGTAGGTTATAGGTTTAGGTTTACGTTAGGTTATATGTTAAGGTTTAGTGAATTGAGTTTAGGTTATAAGTTATAGGTTAAGGTTTAGGTTATAGGTTAAAGTTTAGGTTTAGGTTATAGTTTTGGGATTTGAGAATAGGTTAGGTTATAAGTATAAGTTTAGGTTAATGTTGTAGGTTATAGGTTTAGGTTATAAGTTTATGTTAATGTTATAGATTATAGGTTTAGGTTACTGAGTTTAGGTTTAGGGATTTGAGAATACATTTAGGTTTTAGGTTTAGGTTTAGGTTAAGGTTATAGGTTTGGGTTATAGGTTTAGGTTTAGGTTATAGGTTTAAGGAATTGAGAATAGGTTAAGGTTTAGGTTTAGGAAATCGGGTTCGGGTTTGGGATCGGGTTTAGGAAATCGTGTTCGGGTTTGGGATCGGGTTTAGGTTTGGGTTTTCAAGTTTGGTTTAGGTTTAGGTTAGGGAGTTGAGATTAGGATTAGGTGTAAGTTTAGGTTTAGGGATTTGAGAATACATTTAGGTTTTAGGTTTAGGTAAAGGTTTGGTTATAGGTTATAAGTTTAGGTTATAGGTTATAGGTTATAGGTTAAGGTTTAGGTTATAGGGTTTGGTTTAGGTTAATGTTATAGGTTTAGGTTTAGGTTATAGGTTTAGGTTATAGGTTTAGGTTATAAGTTATAGCTTTAGGGAATTGAGAATAGGTTAAGGTTTAGGTTTAGGAAATCGGGTTCGGGATCGGGTTTAGGTTTGGGTTTTCAAGTTTAGGTTTAGGTTTAGGTTAGGGAGCTGAGATTAGGATTGAGTGTAGATTTAGGTTCGGGATTTGAGAATACATTTAGGTTTTAGGTTTTAGGTTTAGGTTTAGGTTTTAGGTTTAGGTTATAGGTTTAGGTTTAGGTTAACGTTAGGTTATAGGTTATAAGTTTAAGTTATAGGTTACAGGTTAAGGTTTAGGTTATAGGTTTTAGTTTAGGTTAAGGTTATAGGTTTAGGTTTAGGTTATAGGTTATAGCTTTTGGGAATTGAGAATGGGTTAAGGTTAGGTTTAGGAAATCGGGTTCGGGTTCGAGATTGGGTTTAAGTTTGGGTTTTCAAGTTTAGGTTTAGGTTTAGGTTAGGGAGTTGAGATTAGGATTAGGTGTAGGGTTAGTTTTAGGATTTGAGAATAATTTAGGTTTTAGGTTTTAGGTTTAGGTTATAGGTTTAAGTTTAGGTTTGGCTATAGGTTTCACGTTTAGGTTATAGGTTATAGGTTATACATTAAGGTTTAGGTTAAAGGTTTTGGTTTAGGTGAAGGTTATAGGTTTAGGTTTAGGTTTAGGTTATAGGTTTAGGTTAGGTTTAGGTCTTGGTTATAGGTTTAGGTTATAGGTTATAGTTTTAGGGAATTGAGAATAGGTTAAGGTTTAGGTTTAGGAAATCGGGTTCGGGTTCGGGTTCTGGATCGGGTTTAGGTTTGGGTTTTCGAGTTTAGGTTTAGGGATTTGAGAATACATTTAGGTTTTAGGTTTAGGTTTATGTTTTAGGTTTAGTTTATAAGTTTAGGTTTAGGTTTAGGTTAATGTTAGGTTATAGGTTATAAGTTTAAGTTATAAGTTATAAGTTATAGGTTATAGGTTTTGGTCTAGGTTAAGGTTATAAGTTTAGGTTATAGGTTTTGGTCTAGGTTAAGGTTATAGGTTTGGGTTTGGGTTTAGGTTATAGGTTATATGTCACAGGTTATAACTTTTGGGAATTGAGAATAGGTTGAGGTTTAGGTTTAGGAAATCGGGTTCAGGTTTAGGATTGGGTTTAAGTTTGGGTTTTCAAGTTTAGGTTTAGGTTTAGGTTAGGGAGTTGAGATTTAGATTAGGTGTATGTTTAGGTTTAGGGATTTGATAATACATTTAGGTTTTATGTTTAGGTTATAGGTTTAGGTTTTGGTTAAGGTTTAGTTATAGGTTATAAGTTTAGATTATATCTTAAGGTTTAGGTTATAAGTTTTGGTTTAGGTTAATACAGTCGGCCTCAACAAATCTGAATTAGCCTATACAATCGGCCTCGACAAATCGGAATCGACCTCGATACTCGGCCTCGACAATCGGAATCGGCCAATACAATCAGCCTCGACAAATCAGTATCGGCCAATACAATCGGCCTCGATAAATCGGAATCGGCCTAGGTGATTGGCCTATAGGAAGGTTACAATGTGGACGTTTAACCATCATTACCCATCAATGTGGACCTTTAACCAACATTGCTCCTAAGGAGTGATCCACATAGAGCCATACGTATAATGGGCCCATGGCCTCACACTTATTTGTAGGTGATTCAGAGTGTATAAAAATTTATTTTAGATATTTTGATATGCAACCATGTGCTAATATTTGTTATATGTTTTGTACTTTAATTCACAGAAACTTTTCATTTAAGGTTTGATTTATTTCACTGTAGGCATTGTCTGCCTGTAATATGTTAATTAAAAACTGAAATAGGAAGCAATTTTTTTTTTTTTACTGTATATACCTAAGAGGGCTTCCATGAATTTTATTTATTGCCTATCATATACTTAGAATAACTAAGAGTTTCCCTGTATCTTATTGGGGTAAGCTGATATCGATTCAACATTGCTGTATCAACTGATGTGAAACTGATTTTCTGAAGCCCACTCATTAGGCTATGCATCTACCGTGGCTACAGTACCAATGGCTATGGTCGTACTGTGGGGCTAGTCATATTTAGCTACGGATTTTATCCATAGCTTTTGACCAATTTTGTAACAAAAACTGATGATTTAGCGGCGTCTAACACAACTGTCAGTAAAAGTCCTAGCCGCCGGTAAAGCCTTTACCAACTAAGGCTTTACCGGCTATTAGATAACTGTAGGCAAAGGCTTTACCGGCGGTTTTCTTAGCCTTTCCCGGCGGTTTTGACCACTGGTAAAGGCCAGTTTTCTGTAGTGCATCCAACCTGTTCTAGACGCCACACAGACCTGTAAGAAGGTAAAACACAAATATTAGCTTAGTCCACGATGTGGGACACTCTTTGTAGTGATGTATGTGTTTCACACACATGGCCCACCTAGAAGTGAGATTCACCATAATGTTATTTGTAACCCACCTTGTTGGTTGGTGGACCAACTTAGAAATAGGGCCCACTGTGACATAGGTGTCCTGTTCACCCGGTCCAAGGGGCCCACCTTGCTAATTGTGTTGTATATCTTAGCCATCCATCTGGTTTGAAAGCTTATCTTAGAGCTTGATGCTAAAATGAGGCCAGTACGAGGGTCAAGTGGATTGCACCACCCTGGGAACTATGGTGATTAGACGTCCACCTTAGAAACTTACCTAGTGGGTCCACCGTGGTGCTTTTATGGGCCCACAGCAGTAGTCCATGCTGTGGAAATAGCATGAGTAAGAACGCTGTCCACAGAACATGTGCTCCACTTTATGGGATCCGCTGTGATGTATGCATTATATGTGAGACCCTGAACCCGAGTATCCATTTTATTCCATTGGGTCTCACGGTCCTACCGGTCGAATTTCGGTGACCCATGACCTATAGATTGTATTTTCGACCATCCCTAAGTTTCACCCCATAGACCCGATCCGATCTTACCGAGACCTGCGCCATTGTAGCCACATCGTCGCCGCGGTTCCAATGCCGCATCTCGTGTGGCAATCCGATGGGTAGATCAAAAGATGTACCAATTACAATTCTTAACCCTTGATTTAATGTAGGACCCACTTTAGTGGGGTGTGCACATATCCTAAGGAAGCAAGGCCCACCCTAGGTGTAATCATTCCCTAGGTGCCTAGTTTAGGTAACCTACACCTTTTCTAGCTAGCTATGATAGCTAGAGCCTCCCTAAGCAACTAGCCTAGCTAGCCATCATGTAGCCTCTCTAACCAAGACCATCATTAGCTTCCTTCCCTAAGCTAGACATCATTACTTGCCCTTACCAAGGCCTCCCTTCCCAAGAAAACCCATCAATGCTATGGCTACAACCTTCCTTCTCTCCTCTCTCTTCCTCATTTCTTCTCCTTCATTGCTAGAGGGGTTGGGACATCCAACCCTCCCTCCATTTTTTCAGCCCCCTTCTTCCTTAATCCCCCACCATATAACCTTTGAAACCCCATCTCCACCATTGATCCATTTCCCTTGGTGCTAGAGAATCTTAGTGTGGAAGTTTGGTGATCATCTTTGAGGTGGGTGCTTCTTCTTCTTCCCTTTCTCCTTTTCCTTTTGCTACATGCATGAAAGTATGTAGGGCCCACCAATTAATTCATGATGGAGGCCCTACATGGCTCCTAGGATGAAGGCCATGGGCCTAGATCTTACTCATTTCTTCCATGGTGGATCATTCTCCATGGACGCACCATGACATACTTCCTCTTCATTATATCATCTCATAGGCGATCTAGGCCTTTGCATGCATAGTGGGGAAAGGTATCCCCACCCTCCAACAACTTTTCTTAACGTATAATAGCTTGTATGTAATAAATGTACATGGTGGATGGCATGGATTGTAGTGTGGAAGGTCCATTAGTGGCGGGACCTTCCACAAATGGCCGGATCTCTCTCCTTCTCTCTCCTTCTTCTTCTATTTATTACTGATAATGTGTGGCCCACTAAGAAGTTCAGTAACATCTCAGACCCATCAGGGAGATGGGACATCCAAGCCCACCTTGTTGGATGTCCAGGCCCACCATGCATGCATAGGTTGGGTGGCCTCCAAACTTGATTCTCATGGAGATTTTAATGCACTAATGGATCTAAAATTTAGATAACCCATCAAGGTGGACCCCACATGAGGAATCAGGGCCATGAACCATATGATTAATTTAGATGGTTTGAAATGTGGACAGCCTTTATTGCTGTCCAGATTTCAGGCCCAGTTGGAGCATGTGTTTTGAGCTACGGTTTAAACCTATTTACAGGCCCTTTTATCCCAAATTTCTTTAGGAGTTTTGTAATGTGTGGACCCCACTTTGATGCGGTATGGAACCCACACCCTACCTCCCATGATTAAGGCCCATGGGTTGGGCCAAAGATGGCTAACTGTCCAGAAATTTCTGGACAGTTCAGTAATGCAGTATGGTAGAAAACACTATATTCACATGACATTTTGGAACAAGTGGGCCACCGCAGTGGATCCCACTTGTTGTCCAGATATAGGGCCACCTTTTTTCCCAATTTTCATGGGTTTGGGTGTATCAAAGTCCACTCCATGTGGTCCCAAACATGGGGACAGTTATAATTCCTGCAACAACCAGATTTCTGGATAGATTGTAATCCTGAATCAAAATAAAATACTTTTGAGTATCCAAAAATCATGAAATTTTGTAGACGTATGATCCACCCATGGTAGGATCCACTTACCAATTTTTGGGGCTAATGGATCCCTGTACACACCGTGGCAATGGCTGGACCAGCCCACCATGTTGGGGCATTCAGGTCAGACAGATTTTTGGACAGACTGTTTTCTTTAAATTAATTAAAATACTTCTAGTTATCCAAAAATCATGAAATTTTGTGGAGGTGTGGCCCACCCATGGAAGGACCACCCTACAAATCTTCAGGGCCATCGAGCCCCTGTACCGACCATGGTGCTGCCTGGAGTGGCCCACCAGGTTGGGATGCCCAAGCTGGGGCGTCCAGCCTTGGCTAGCCATCCAAGCCACCTTGTGGGCCCACCTTGAGGAATTGTCCTGCCCCATCTTCCATCCAATCTTAGTCCATGTGGGACATAGCCACCTCCTTCTCTAGTTTTCATTTTCGAGGTCTATTTAGGTGAGTTATGGGCTAATTAACCAGGCCCATAGGGCTACCTACACATGGGACGCCCAACCCATTGGGCTGCTACTGGACATCCAGTCCAACAGCATGGCCCACCTGATTTATGTGTCTAATTTACTCCCTTCATCTGATGTGTAAGTGCTATGGTTTCTACCTCTGATGATTGTCAAATTTTGTAGTGTCAAAACCTCTTGGAATCCGTGTCTTGTGTAGAGTAGCTACATATTCAAGACAGTGCATCTCATGTACAAGAAAAAAGGTCTTTACTTCAAGAACTTCAAATGCAAGATTACATGTTCATATTCAAGTACAACACCAAGTGTGAATTCAATCTTTCAAGTTTCAATGGTTTAAGTTTTTTAAAGCTAAAGTTTCTATACTTTGAACCTCAAGCTCAAGCTTTAATGTTAGTCAAATTCAAGCTTCAGAAGTCTCAAGTTCAAGCTTCATCACATGACAAGATCTCAAGCTCCATGAACTACAAAGAATGACTATCAATTGAAGTAAAAGAAGATTCAATGTTCATACATCAAGTATAAGGTATGAATGACCCTAGATTTACAATAGGGTAGGTCATTTTGAATACATAATTCAATTGGGTCACTTTATAAGTGCATAGTCTATTTTTCGACTAGTCTTAGGCTATGTTCGATTAGTCCTAACACTGACTCAACCAGTCCAAGAAATTCCTCGACCAGTCCTATGTTAGTTTATAATTTTCAGAATTTTTTGTTAAGCCTCGACCGGTCATATTAATAGTCAGACCAGGTTTCCACTAGTCCCGTCTGTCGACCCTGTCGACTGGGGCTTCTAAAGCTCGACTCAAAGTCTAGAACTAAAATGGGTTCGAGCGGTCATATGAATAGTGCTTGACTATGCTCGATTTTCAAAAGTTTGTTGTTCCCCACAGCTCGACTCAAAGTCTAGCAACTAAATGGGTTCCACACGTAAAACAATACAATCGAGGAAAGGACTCTATTTAGTGCTTATTTTACTTTAATTAGCTTTCTTTGTATTTAATTTTGTCGCATTCCATGGAGGCCACTCGAATCAAAACCGGCTAGAGCAGTAAAATCTTCGACCATTTCACAAGTGAGTGTGAACATGGAATGACTTTATCTTATCGCGCCCAAATTTTTAAAAGTTTGTTGTTCCTACGATCCGGTCGTGTAAGCCTTGAAAGACACAATTGTGAACAGACCTTGAAAACCTATTTTCATAGTGAACGCTAATATCCACTGTGTGAGGATATTAGGAGTGGAGTAGTTGTGTGGCTATTTTACTAAACAGTTGGTGTACATATAAGCAAACCACTATAATTTCTGGTCTTATGGTGATTGATTGTTTATTTCATTTTGATGTTGAAATTTCCCTTTACACAATTGTGGAGAATGTTGTAATTTCTTTTATACAAGTGTGGGAATGTTATAATAGCTTAGTTATTTCCATTGCTATTTATTTCTTTCATATCCTCTTTAGTTTAAGTTTTTAATACTCATGCACGTTCTAGTAAGGCTGTCCTGCCATAAACCTCTGGTTTTTGGTGTCAGGTTGTCCTTAGAACCAAGTTTGTATCAACCTCTCAATACTAGATTTTTGAGGTTGTTTTACATTTTTGCATTGTGGATTGTTTAAGTGCTATCTTTATTTATTTGTTTAATTCCGCTGTTAATATATATATTTTTAATTTGGCATAGTCCTATTCACCCCCCTCTAGGACTTAATAGCTCGGCTTTTTTAAGTGGTATCAGAGCCTAATAGCTCGTTTTAATTATTATTTCTTTTGGATTAATTTCCTAAGCTAATCGATCTGAGCTTTGTAAGATGTCAAATTTTGATAGCCTTTCAATCACTAGGCCTCCACCATTTGATGCTCCAACTATGCGTATTGGAAAGCCAGAATGAGGATTTTTTTAAAATCCATGGATGAGATCGTGTGACAAGCCACAGTGACTAATTGGCCCTCTCCTACCACTGAAGTAACTAGTACCGATGGATCTGTAACTGTAAAAGTAATACCTTATTTTACTTGGACTAATCTTCAAAAAAGTGAAAGTAGTGCCAATGCAAAGGCTCTAAATGCAATCACTTGCGCACTATCACCGGATGAATTCAAGATAATTATATCCTGTGATACTGCAAAGCAAGCCTGAGATGTTTTAGAAATGACACATGAGGGACAACAATTGTTAAGAAATCTAAAGTCCAAATCCTCACAACCAAATTTGAGGAATATGTATGGAAGAAAGTGAAACTTTCATGGACTTCTATACAAGATTAAATGACATTATCAACTCTATGCTGGATCTCGGTGATAGAATCCTAGAAAGCAAAGTCTGTGCAAAGATACTACGCTCACTACCTGAACGGTTCAATTCAAAGGTGACTACGATCCAAGAACTTTGTGATACGGATAATATGAGGGTAAATGAATTAGTTGGCTCATTACAGACCTATGAGTTAAACTTTAAAGCTCCTAAAGGTAAATCCATCGCTCTTAAATATTCTAAAAGTGTTTCTCAAGAAAATAGTAGTAATTCTGATTTAGAAAATTCTGAAGATAATATGGCCCATTTAGCTAAAAAGTTTTATAAGATTTTCAAAAGTAAAAAGAGGGTTAATTTTCAAAAACCTAATGAAAAGAAAAGATCTAAATCTAAAACTTAGAAATCTTTAAAAGACAGTCAATGTTACAACTGCCATGAATATGGACAAGTGTCCTAAAAAGGACAAACCTAAAAAGAAAGGTATGTTGGCTACTTAGGAAGAATCTTCCTGCTCTGAAGCCTCTTCTGAGTCAGAAGATTCTGAAATCAAGTCGGGTAATGAAGTTAAAGCCCTTATAACTTTAGCTAAGTTCACTTTTTCAGATAATGATGATTCAACTATTGAAGAAAATCTGAATAGTAATCATGAAAATGAAGAAGATCTTCAAGATGCTTATAATGCCCTATACAAGGAAAGTTGTAAAATTACGGTAAAACTAAAACTTCAGAAAGAAAAGGTTTTAAAACTTAAAGAAAATTTTAATAATATTGTTTTAGAAAAATCTCACATTTCACATTATTTTGAAAAAAAATAAGTGCGACTTAGATTTCAAAAACTCCCAAGTTGAAAACTCAAAATCTGAAAATGAAAAACTAAAACTTGAAGTCTCTTCACTTTTAAGTCTAAAAGACACATGGAGGTATGCCCAAGGTGATCTTAAGTTAGAAAAACTCCTATTCGGATCCAGAAAATGAGGCAACCGATCTGGTTTGGGCTACGGCAAATGTCACGCCCCAAACCCAGAGATCGGATTCACAGGAATCCCAATTGCCGAATCCGGTGCCGATAGCCTCCGTAGTACCCCATTCTCGGATCCCAACGTCTATATGCCGAATTCCGATCCTGGGATCCTACAAGGAGGATTTACTAATGTACATTTAACTCGTAATAAGCATAACCACAAGTTTATCCAAATCACAAAAGCAACATCATCATCACATATCCACTAATATAAACAATTGAATACAGTGTTAAAAGAGAAATATATCTGTCAAAAATCAAAGCTCCATAAGTCCGCTGCATGCTCCAAATTCGATGCTGCTGCAACCTAACGCCACCTGCACGCATCTATCATGCATAAGCTTATATAAAGCTTAGTGGGCGGTGAAAGTGTGTGTACAAGGTAAGTGTCAAGTGAGCAATATCAGAGTAATTAGGGTAAGCGGAAGTACTGACAAGTCCATGAGTCATATAATATCGGGGTACATAATGCAAATAGCTATGCAAATGAGGAGTTAAAGAGAGCCAAATATTAGATGCCGAGGATTCAATGCCATAAATCATAGGATATCGAAATAAGCGGAAATATACTGATAAGTCTATGAGTGCCATCAGCCGTACCAAGGCTATGCGATGCAAGGCATGAATGCTAAAGGCCATATCAATGCTAAGTACTGCGGATGCAATGTAATATGCGGTGCGAATGAAATGACCAAGCTGGAGTGAAGTCGGGATGATAGTACGTAGTATTGCAGGCTATGGGGTCCATTACAAGGGACTTCTATCCAAACCAGTCCCATACCTAAATTTGGATAGCCAGACTCAATGTAGTAGACTCCTGATCTCAGGTTAGTCGCGCGCCCAACCGAAATCCTAGCCATATGAAGGTACACAATAGTTAATTGCACACCACTAGCCCGAGTGGATGGTGAATGAATGAATGAATGAGTATGCAATTCCTTCCCAATAAGTCCACATATCAGTATGGTTCCTCTCTGGGAAATCACCAGGGTGTATTACACTTCAAACCAGATTGCCACCCCATCGCGCGCAATAAGGTGAGTGGAAGAGACCTCACTATCCACCTGCCAATATCGGGCCCGGCTCGTCGATAGCCGACCCATTCCTCGAGCTGGTCAGACTCAGCCTAGCATTGCCCCCTCCTCTCGGGCAGGTAAGGCCGCACCCCCTTCTAACTGACTACGACACAGTGGGAGATGTGGCCTAACGGTATACGGCCCTCATGCGCTCATGCATCCACTCGGTCTAGACGTTGGAGTAACCTCTGGAACCAAGAGGGTTTAGGGACTTTCACCTAGGGATATCTATAGCACCCCATGTAGAACAAATTTTCGGTGTCCCATCTGGCCATCCACGATATGCCTGTGGATGCTACGACCCTGATGTCGCTAGGGCGTACAGTGATCACAACACATAATGTAAGATGCATGAGTCATACAATCCAGTCATGCATCAATCCTGCGCATATTGTGCACTCAGGTGAGACAATCTCCGCCTATCAGAGAGTTTCATAACAACCAGCACTATGACATATGCAATAGTCAATCATATCTCATAACAAACATGCAGATGATGTGTATGGGCATATATTATGATGCTATGTAGTCACATACTCATAATCGGTATCAATAACCGGCATCGATGATCGACCTCTACAATGTGGACATTTAACCAACATTGCCCCCAAGGAATGACCCACATAGAGCCTAACATATATTGGACTCATGGCCTCATACAAGGGCCAAATATACAACACCATGGGCCTCACTCAAGAATTTAATATACATCACGACGAGACTTTCACATGGGCCTAATATACATCACAATGGGTTCCATCGCTTAGCCCTCAAATGCATCACATGAGCCTCATCACATACGCCTCATATACATCACATCAGGCCTTAAACACGGACTGAATACACATTACAACGGGCCTCAAATACAGGCCGCATATACATCACATTGGGCCTTGACAATCGAAATTTGCAATTGGCTACGATAATCAGAATCAGCAATCGGCCACGATAATCGAACTCGATCGATAATCGATCAATTGGCCATGACAAACAGAATTGGCAATCGGCCACGTTAATCGACAATTGGCCACGATCGGAATCGGTCACGATAATCAGCCTCGATCGGTAATTGGTCAATCAGCCACGATAAGCAGAATTGACAATCGGCCACGTAAATCAACAATCGACCACAATCGATAATCGGTCACGATAGTTGGCCTCGATCGGTAACCAGTCAATCGGCCACGACAAGGAGAATCAACAATCGGCCACGTCAATCAACAATCGGCCACGTCAATCAACAATCGGCCATGATCGGTAATTGGTCACGATAATTAGCCTCGATCGATAATCAGTCAATCGGCCATGACAAGCAGAATTAGTAATCGGTCATGACAATCAGAATCAATCGATAATCAAAATCAGCAATTCAGTCACGTCAATTAGAATCAGCAATTGGTCATGACAATCGAAATCAATCGATAATCAGAATTGGCAAATCAGTCACATCAATCGATCATGATAATCGGAATCAGCAATCGGTCATGACAATCGGAATCGGCAATTGGTCATGACAATCGGAATTGATCGATAATCAGAATCAGCAAATCGGTTACGTCAATCGGAATCGGCAATAATCAGTCATGACAATCAGAATCAATCGATAATCAGAATCGACAAATCGGTCACGTCAATCGGAATCGGCAATCGGTCATGACAATCGGAATAGATAAGAATGAGCTTAACAAGGCTTAAGGGAAGGTCACAATGAGGACATCTAACCATCATTGCCCATTAATGTGGACATCCAACCAACATTGCTTCCAAGGAGTGGCCCACATATAAAGCCAAAACATAAAATGAACTCGTGGCCTCACATAAGGGCCATATACGCATCACAATGAGTCACATCCATGGGCCTTTACCCATGGACTCCAAACACATCACAATGGGCCTTAACCTATGAACTCCAAATACATCACAATGGGCCTCAACCCTTGTACCCCAAATATATCACAATGGGTCTCAACTCATGGACTCTAAATACATCACAATGGGCCTCAACCCTTGGACCCCAAATACATTACAATAGGCCTCAACCCATGGGCTCCAAATACATCATAATGGGCCTCAACCCTTGCGCCCCAAATATATCACAATGAGCCTCAACTCATGGACTCCAAATACATCACAATGGGCCTCAACCCTTGGGCCTCAAATACATTACAATGGGCCTCAACCCATGGGCTCCAAATACATCACAATGGGCCTCAACCCTTACGCCCCAAATACATTACAATAGGCCTCAACCCATGGGCTCCAAATACATCACAATGGGCCTTAACCCATGGGCCCTGAATACATCATATTGGGCCTCATACAAGGGTCTCATATATATCACATCGGGCCTTTCCAAATGGGCCCCACATATATCCAACGGGCCGTATCAAATGGGCCACAACAACTATACCATTCATCCATCTATAGCTAGAGATCATTTTAGAGCATTATCACAAAATGAATCATATCCCAAGGATTATCTGGACCATGCCACAAATGGCAGTGGTGATAATGATTTCCGCTATTGAATTCCAATGGACCCTGCCTTAGTATTTATTTTCCATTCGGTCCGTTCATAAGGGTTTCAGTGATCCAAAACTTCCATAACCCAAAAAGGGTTCCAGTGGTAGACGTTCCACTCCACTATTTCTACAGTGTGGTCCACCTGATTTTTCGTATCTGTCTTATTTTCTTCATCTCAACCCTTGAGATGAGCCTGCCAAAAGGATGGACGACATGGATACAATATACATCACGGTGGACTCCACCCGTCCAAATCGCTGGACGGCGTGGATACAAACATACATCAGTGATGGGTCCCACTCATGTGGCCCACCTTACATATAATATAATATAAAATAATAATATATCATATTATAATATAATATAATATATTTAAATTATAAATAGGCCACCGTCTAGACCCATGGAAGTTTTGGATGGTGGAGATTTCATACATCTTTACATGGTGGGTCCACACGTGTGGCCACCTCATATCATTATATATATATATATATATATATATATATATATATATATATATATATATAAAAATATGTATATATAATACATGTCTATACTTCCCGTCCAGATGCATCTGGACAGTGCAAATATCATGCATAAAGGTGGGTCCCACGTAGGGTGGCCCACCACAGCATATATTAATACATTAAATTATAATATATAATATTATATATGTAATATACAATACATATATGTATATATGTATGTGTGGGTGTGTGAAACCGTGCGAGTGGCAGCATCCACTGTCCAGGGACACTAGAGGGCCTGGATGAAAGGGGCCCACCTAATATATTACGCCCCATGTGAATGGACGGTTGGATGTACAGGGAGGTGGGTCCCACGGAACCTGCTGATGTGATGCAGCAGTGGAACTCACGGAGCTTGCTGTCTTACTGCAACAGCAGCTGCAGCTGCTGGTCCCAGCAAATGAACGGCTTAGATGCAACACATATATTATGGGGGTCCATGTTCCAGTTGGATAAGCAGATGGACGGTGTGGAAGGGATCCACATAGCGGCTGGGCCCCACATGTTGCTGACGTCAAATGCACAGGCTGAAGGCTGGTGCGTGCCAAGCTAAAGACCATCAAAACGGTGGGTCCCACCCGTCCAGCATATTGGACGGCCTGGATGAGACCCTACATTACGGTGGGGGCTACAAAGCTTGCTGGCGTTTGGTACGCCAGCTAGTCCATTTTCAAAACAGGTGGGTCCCCACGTGGAGCCCACCATATACTATACTAATATATATGTTACATATAATATATGTATTATATTATATATGAGTCCAGCGTGTGGGATCTCCACCATCCCAACGATGGATGGTGTGGACCTCCACCTACAATAGGATGGGCTACACCGTCTGATGAACTATTATATATATAACACATATTTGTGAGGCCCACTCCATCATGATAGATAGATAAATAGAGAGAGAGAGAGGGAAGCGGTGAGGAGGGGAGGGACCCCGCCACTATGGGCCCTCCCTATATGTAACATCCCGGATTTTTGCCAATCTGGAATTAGACGTCCTTAGGCAATGGGTCGATCCTAACACCTTATTAACCTATCAGAACTCAATCCCAAAGTCTAAAACCGCTTTTGAACCCATTTCCTTCATAAATCCCACCCTTCACCACCTTGTTCTTTCAATTTTTCTAAGTACTTTTATATTAGACACTAATCTTAAGGTTTAGGTGATGAAGAACAATACTTAAACTATAAATTGCTGTAATTAGTAAACACATAAATAAAATGGGCTTTTAACCAATACCCTGATGAAATTTCATGAAACGAATAGGTTATTTAGAACATCCGCCTCTCCTGCCCTAGGATTTCCTCCTGTTGTAATTAGGGTGTGCTTTAGTAAGTATTGATAACTTGAATCACTATATGTGCCAACTACAAAGGCCCAAGTACCACCTTAGACAGAAATCTTACAGGACTAAATCCTTTAGAAATTTGACAAAGTTAACAAAGTGCTAAACTAGATTAGCCATGAAATCCACTTGATCCACTTTAAATACGATCTGCATGACCCAAAACTTGTAGAACCATTGACGCTACATTACCCTAAAATCTAGAATCAATCTCATTACTCGGCTGCTCTCGGGAGCATCTCGAAACTCTGTATCAGATCTGGACCGCACGTCGGAAGTCCGATTAATACGAAGTTAAGGAATTAGGACCACCTTGCTGGGCTTGACAACCATCTCAGAAATCAAATCTAGATAGTGTCCCAGCGTTATTCGCTTGAGCTCGGAGCGGGGAGTGTGAGAAATGTGAAAATAATTCTAAATTAAATTCCAAATAAATAAATCTGAGACTTATCGCTTGCGAGTCACTATTAAGCAACCTGACCGTCAGAATCAGGCCAAATTACACCCTCTGATCAGGGATATTTCTCCAAACATATCCATGTACTCAGAATCTCCGATCGAGATCCACTGACTGTTAAACTGAAACTGGTCCGCCACGCCACGTGCGATCTGGAAACCCGACTGGAATGAAACCTCAGTTGAACCTAGATCCAGTGTTAGTGAGCTTAAGTCCGACCGTACACTGAAAAGGGGCCGCCAGAAGTCCTCCGTTGAGCTGAAACCGATTCACTTTGGTTATAACCTAAGTATACCTTGACCTTAGGTCTATTTTGGTGACTTTTTAGACTATATAAGGACCTTAAAACCCTCTCTCATTTAGTCATATGAATTTGAGAGAAACCCTAGGAGAGAGAAGAGAGAAAAGAGAGAGAAAGTGAGAGAGTTGTGGGAGGATCACCCTGCCACTCTACCTTGCCGCTATACAAGCCCAACCACCTCGATTTAATCGCTTTCCCAGCGATTCCGATGTCATTTCTAGGTAAGAAACCCTAACCCTAAACTGATTTGGGGTTTTGATAGTTGTATGTTATGAAATAACTAACCTAAAGCATCTTATAGGTTGCCAAATCATCATAGGCGAAAGCCTAGCAAACCTATCGAATTCGTTACGGTTCTACGACAAAAGGTGCAAACTTTAGGTGTATAGGTTATGGTTTTCAACGCTTTCAATGTCAGATAATGATAGATTCATGATTTGCATGCAATTGCACATGTACAAAGTGTCTTTGTCGTGTTCTGTTTCAATTAAAGATGAAGAATATGAAATTTTACATATTCTTGGTATTTGTAAAAAGTACTATATACATATAAATTTTAGAAATGTGTTTGCCATGATTATTTGTTGTATGAATATATTATATATGTGTAAAATACTTGCTTGGTGAAAGGACTCATCGTAATACATGTTTTGCTAATATACGCTATGCATGTTGAAATAATGTATTCTAAGTGTTTGTGAAAATGACTGAATGAGTATAGAATTCTCATTCGTGCTCGCCATGACTAATTGTCATGGATTTATTGATTGTTGTATTGGCAATACCCCTTTGGCGAAAGGATTTGCCCTAAATCACTCCACGGCCAACATGTTAAATTGTGTAGCCCAAGTGTTTGTGAAAATGTTTAAATGAATATGGAACTTGGATGCATGCTTGCCATGATTATCCGTTGTGGGTGCACACGAGTAATAATTGGGGCAACTCCCTAGTGAAAGGATTTGGCCTAATACCTATGTGATCAACATACGTCGTGTATGTTGATGTATGTAGTCTAAATTATTTGTTGAAATATCTGGATGAGTAGTAGTTAGTAAATTGTAATGTATAAAGGTGTTGAGATAGGATTCTCAACTGCTTTAGTGATGTGTATGATTTCCTTCATGTAAGTTATTTAGTTTAATCGCTTACTGCATCATGAAACGTATATGTTTGGATTTCCTGTTTACATTGTGTTTTATAACATGCTTGTTAATATGTTTGAATTACTTGTTTGTTTAATTCTGCTCTGATTACTTCACATGTTTAAGTTGTATTCCATAAATCTGTGAAGGTTGATGGGGGAGTGGTGCAACGTTTCCGTGCAACAGCCCTGACATTCCTAAGCAGACAATATTGGATATTTGATTGTATGATTTGAAATCTTGATCCATTACTACTTTAAGTGTTCTAATATTGAATGTGATTGGGACTATGATTATAGTCCAGACAATCGGTAACAGACTTGAGTTCGTGGTTGAGATTTATGTCACCACGTAGGATGTGTTTGACGAACCCGAGTCGTACTTCAGTTGGCGGTAGTGGTTAGGCCACGCGAAGTGCTTATGCACTTCATGTCATTCAGTTGGTTGTGCGCTCGTGTTAGTCTGGCTCGTCAAGTAACCCGATCTGTCTAATGTATGTTCACCATGTTTGGACGCTACTGCTTGAACCTAGGGTACCAAACTTACCAGTGAAATCCTGTTAACCATGGTACCTCGATCCGTTAAGACTCATGAGCCGGGCATGGTGGTATGGGACACCGTGGTCGAGCTGTCGGCCTACGCTGGGGCCACGTGCCTCCCCGTAGTGTCCATTGACCAACCAGACTCGTGAGCCGATTATGGTGGTATGGGACACTATATTTGTATTGTCGGCCTACATTAATAAGGTGATGGGGGAGTGGTGCAACAAATGTGTAATGACCACGACCCTTTGTAGTGACCTCGAGCATACTCTGAATTTGTGGTGAGGCGACGAGTTTTACCGCGTGGTGAATAGAGTATGAAATAGGCCTCTGTATCAATTTTGTGATGAACCGTTAAAGGGTGATGGGGAGTGGTGTAATGGTTTCATGTAATAGCCCGTCGACCCTTGCGACATACTAAAAACACACCATCGTATGAGATTAACTAGGACTGACGACCCTAGAATGGATTATGTTTGGGAATGATATAAGGGAGGTACCTTAGTTTCTTAATCCTGCTGTTTAAAATGGACTAATAACAACTCGGTAATCATGCTTTCAATGTATTGCATGTGCCTGGAAGATGTGGAGCACTGAGGAATGCAAGCATGCCGCAAACGTAAGATGGTGTCGCAAGAGGGAGTGTGTGATGAGGGCATCCATCATGACTGCATTCATACTTGCATTAATAAGAGTAGTTAGGAGTGTTTGATTGTATTTCTTTATCATTACTGCTTGACTGAATTGATAACATGTTAACCTATGCTTTATTGTTCCACTGAGTTGATCACTCACTCCCACGTTACGGGACGGTGTTATACACACCAACCAGACTTGTTTGAGTTTCAGATGATGGCGATGCTGCAAAGCGGAGCCGGACTTTTATGAGGATGAGGAGGATTTCTCCTTTATGCAGTTTCAGGTGGGTTCCTGTGAGCCGTGTCTTGATCGACGGGATTACAGGGATGTTGACTAGATGACTCTACACATTTGATATAATTTGAATTATGCTTGTAATTCTTTAACCTGGTAACCTTATCACACTCTGGAGACTTACCATAGTTTATATATTTTATATATCTATCACAGTTTTCTGCTTGCAATTTAACTGTCTCTAGAGTATGATATGCTGTTTTGGTATAATCCCATTCATATTTCAATGCTCTCATTATAATCATCATTATTTGTATTGCATAAGTGATGCGTTGGAACTCGGGAGCTGAGCTTTACTCAACCCCCGATTTTCATGACGTTACACTATATAATACATACATCAGGATGGGTCCCACATATGTGGGCCCTCAAATCACAAAATCATTAAATAAAAGCACTCACCTCGAGATCTCTTCTTCTTTCTTTCGCCAATGCTTGATAGAGCTCCAAAGGTACAACTTCAACGGTTGAGATGATCTTTGGATGGTGGAGATGGGAGGTAGGAAAGTGGGCCACATAAGCTCTTTCCCATGGAAGCTTGCTTGGACGTGGGATGCTTGCTTGGAGAATGAGAGTTTAAAACTGAGAGAGAGAGAGAGAGATGGGTGTGATGGGTGAAAAGGTGAGTGATGTGTGTACTTGGGTGTAAGAGAGAAGTTGACTTTAGGATTGCTTGGGGATGGGGTTGTACTTGACATGTACTTGACCCTTGATGGGATTGATGGATTGATGGATGTGACAATCAGTAGAGATTCTCTTGGGTTTTTGCAAGCGCGGTGTTTTTCTCGAACAGAACATGAGCCCACATCTCCTGGCCTGGGTATCGCCTCGGCGCGTAATACGTGCCATTGGAACCGCGCAACGGCGCGGTCACAATGATACAAGTCTTGGGTCGAGCCGACTTTGGAATACGGGATACAACTGAGGGTTATGATATCGGTTATAGATCGCGGGTCGCCGGATTTCGACCGAGAGGACCGCGGAAGCCTACGGAATGGTATGGGTTGGGACACGGGTCTTACAACAAAAGTATTCCTCCCAAACATAAGAATACACCTCTGAAGTTTGTGAAAGGAGAGTTTTCAAACTTAAAAGGGAAAAGTCTAAATCAATATTATCCTAAAAATGCTAAAACTTTTCAATCCTTAAAACCTAAAAGCAATCATATCAAATATAAAAATCAGAATCGTAATCCTTTAGCTGAGAAAATTGTTGATTTACTTAAGGAGCTCTTAAAATCTAACTTAATGGATCGGTCTTATAATAATTACAAACATAAGAAGACCAATTATACTCCTAAACCTAAAACTGTAATGAAATGGGTTCCTAAGGTTACTTGTTTGGTTGCTCACACTGCTTTCAAAGCTATAAGCCATTCAAAATGGTACATAGATAGTGGATTATCCAGGCACATGACTGGTGGCAAAGGTCTGTTCACCAATCTTAAAGATATGACTGATGGTTCGGTCATTTTCGGTGACAGTAGCAACTATAGGATTGTTGGCCAAGGTACAGTTCAACTCTTTAACCTCCCTTTATTTAAGAATGTTTTATATGTAGAAGGGTTAAAACACAACTTATTAAGCATCTCTCAAATATGCGATAATAATCATAGTGTAAAATTTACTAACATAGGGTATGAAATTTTAAATAAAAATGGTTCTGTAATATTAACTGATCACAGAACTTCTAAAAACTGCTACATTATAAGTTATTCAAGCTCATCAAATTTATCATGTTACATGGTCCATACCGATGAGTCCGAGTTATGGCATAAATGCTTTGGACATGTACACTACCACAGCTTATATAGATTGAGCAAAAGAGAGTTAGTAAGAGGCCTATCCAAAATATAGAAAATAGATAAAATATGTGGCGAATGCTAGATTGGCAAGCAAACTAGGAGTTCTCACAAAAAGGTGGACTCCAATGCCACATCTAAACTACTCGAACTCCTCCATATGGATCTTATTAGACCAACTAGAATGGAGAGTCGAGGTGGCAAGAAGTACATACTGGTAATTGTTGATGACTTTCCAGATATACTTGGGTAGTCTTCTTAAGAGACAAATCAGAAACTCTCGATGAAGTAAAAAAAAGGTACTTAGACATATCCAAACCAAAAAAGAATCTCAAGTATGTAAGATCTATAGTGATCATGGATCAGAATTTGAGAATACCAGTTTTGAGAAGTTTTACAGTGATCATGGAATATTATATGAATTCTCTGCACCTAAAACACCACAACAAAATGGTATAGTAGAAAGAAAAAATGGAGTGCTTCAAAAAATGGCAAATTTAATGTTAAATAGTATGAAGCTCCCTAAAAATCTTTAGGTCGAAGTCGTAAATACTGCATGTAATATAATTAACCGCATTTATACTAGAAAATCAAATAGTAAAATGGCTTATGAAATGTGGTTTGATAAGAAACCTACTGTCAAATACTTTCAGGTTTTTGGTAGCAAGTGCTACATTTTACGTGACCGAGAAAATCTGGGTAAGTTTGACACCAAAAGTGATGAAGGGATATTTTTATGGTATGCTCTGAATAGTCGAGCATATCAGGTTCTTAATAAGAGGACCGGTGTAATTCAAGAGTCCATTAATGTGGTTATTGGCGATCACTTGAATACACCTGTCACAAGTTCAGAAAATGATGTACTTCTAATTGATAAACCAGATTCTTCATCAAGTCTAAATAACTCTAAACTAAGGACTGTTAAAGACCATCTAACTAACCAAATTATTAGAAACCCTCTCACTGATGTACGCACTCGTAAACAACTAGAAGATATGTGCAACTATGTGTACTTTATATCTCAGATAAAACCGGCCAACGTAAAAGAAGCACTTATTGACGAAAAATGGATAGTTGTGATGCAAGAAGAGCTTAATCAATTTGTTAGAAATGATGTTTGGTACTTAGTTCCTAGACCGAAAGATAAACACATTATCGGAACTAAATAGATTTTCAAAAATAAGTCAGATAAACTTAGTAATATAATTAGAAACAAGGTTAGACTGGTTGTACAAGGGTACACTCAAATTGAAGGCATTGATTATGATGAGACCTTTGCCCCAGTAACTCATCTTGAATCACTCAGACTATTTATATCCATTGTATGCTTTAAAAAGTTCAAAATATACCAAATGGATGTAAAGAGTGCTTTCTTAAATGGCAATTTGCATGAAGAAGTGTATGTTGAACAACCAACGGGTTTTGAAGACCCTAAGAATGTTAATCATGTCTATCGCCTGAAAAAAGTACTCTACGGTTTAAAACAAGCTCCTAGGGCATGGTACGAAAAGTTGACTAAGCTTTTGCTAAGTCATAATTTTTTAATGGGAACTGTTGATAAGACTTTGTTTGTAGAGAAACATAATGATCACATTTTAGTAGTGCAAATTTATGTTGATGATATAATTTATGGATCTAGCTATGCTAACATGACTATTGAGTTTACAGATCTTATGAAATCTAAGTTTGAAATGAGCATGGTTAGAGAATTGAATTATTTTCTTGGGTTGCAAGTTAAACAGCAACCTGATGGTTTCTTTATTTCTCAAACCAAATATGCTCTGATCTTAGTTAAAAAGTTCGTATTTGAGAATGAGAAAAACTTTGATACTCCTATGAGTACTACCTTAAAAGTCTCAAAAGACTCTATAAGTAAGAGTGTGGATCCTAAGCAATATCGCAGTATGATAGGAAGTTTACTTTATTTAACTGCGAGTCGACCTGATATTGCATTTAGCGTAGGAATTTGTACTAGATATCAATCTGACCCTAAAGAGTCACATTTAATTGCTGTTAAGCACATTTTGCGATATGTCGCTAGTTCAACAAATCTGCGTCTTTGGTATCTACATGATACTAGTATTCAATTAGCTGGTTACATTGATGCTGATTGGGCTGGTAACATTAATGATAGAAAATCAACCAGTGGTGGTTGTTTCTATGTTGGGAATTGTTTAGTTTCTTGGCAAACTAAGAAGCAAAGTTCCGTATCGCTCTCAACTGCTGAGGCCGAATACATTGTAGCAGGTAATGCATGTACTCAGCTTGTATGGATGAAAAGAATGCTAAGTGATTACGGAATTGTACAGGACTCTATGGTTTTATTTTGTGATAATTCCAGTGTAATTAATATATCTAAAAACTCAATCCAGCATTCACGAACCAAGCACATTGACATTAGATATCACTACATTCGTGAATTAGTGGAAGACAAGACAATTTCTTTAGAATATATTCCGTCTGAGACTCAACTAGTTGACATATTCACAAAATCGGTCCACAAAAACAGGTTCTCTAAATTGAAATTTGTTCTTGGTATATGCAATTTGAATTGATTGTTTATGTATTTCTGTATCATAATGTATATATTTGTTAATTTAAATGTTTAAATCTCAAAATTTTGAGTAAAATTGCGTATTTTTGGTTGTGCATGACCAATCGAGTACATACTCGACCAGTCGTGACCACGGTTGACATGACCCGTGTAAGCGTGGGTTGTACTTTATTTAGGGGAAAATTCTTTTTCTTCATTTTGGCGTTTATTCTCAACTTGGTCCTAGTCGACAAGTGTAGCCTCCTAGTTCTTCAAGGTTAGTGTTTTATTTATGTTTTTCTTGTAAATTGAAGTTCTTAACACTCCTTTTTCATCATTGTTGTGATTTATTTCTTAATTTATAGTTTTTTTTGGGTTTTCTTCTAAAAAATTTGATCTACTGAAAACCCACTCTACTTATTTTTGCAATATCTTTGATCTATGATTTCTTTGTTATAGATGGAAGGTAGAGCCAAAAAGAAAAGTTCTCATGGTCCTTCAACTTCTTGGTCGACTCCTATAATAGTGCGTAACCTTCTGTCACCCGAAGATGATCCCCTTTATGTACAGGATATTAGGTTGCGGAATGTTATTGTTAAACGACCTGTTCATATTGATCATCTAGCTTCGTTTGATATCCTTCCTCTCCTCCAATTTGTAGGATGCGATAACATACTGCATTGGGGTGGGCCGGCATACTGCTCCATTATGCAAGCTATGTATACTTGTATTACAGATTTTTCTACTAAAAATCTGACATTCACTATCTCAACCAGAGAAGGCACAATTAATGTGGATCGTCATCTTATATCTGGCTTAATAGATTTACCTGTCAATGATGAAGGTATTCTCATCAGCACTCTAGTGGCAAAACCTTCTAAATTTAAAAAACGTATGCTTACTAGAGATTTATGCAATATAGATGCGAAATGGAATTCTAGTGGAAATGCACTTGTCTCAAAGTATTTGTTACCCAAATACAAAGTTCTTCATAGGATATTCATTTCGAATGTCTATCCTTATTCTGGTAACAAAACCGAACTGACTACTTTCATGGTTCACATTCTTCATTCCATCATCTCTGGTACCTCTGTATGTCTTCCTACCTTGATTTGTCATTGCATCATTCAGTTCTGTGTCCATTCAGGATATAGTGACATTCCCTTGGCGTATCTTATAACTGTGTTGACCACTCATAGCTTAGTAGCTATGCCTGTTGGGGAAGTTCCCATTCAATACCTAATCTTCAACAACTACAATTTAAACAAAATGAATCTAAGATTGGCCGCAGGCCAAGTTAATGTGGGTGTTGGTGGAGCTAATATAGTGAATGAAGAAGAAAGTGATTTACCTCCAGATGACATCAACATGGATGATATTTTTGATGAGATCGAATCCGATTCAGCAGATGTTCCTGATTATCGGTCATCTGACTTTGATGCATGGTTGCGCTCACTTGAGGAGAAGGTAGAAAGCATGAATGTGTCCCATGATTTACAATTCAAATATATGCGCAAATAGCTTTAGGCGCCTTAACAAGTGACTTCATCAAATTGATCCTACCATACCTGCTCCTTCATCGGGTTTTGATTAGTAATTGCTTATCTGGTCTGTAATAACTTTTATGATACTTAGATTTCTTTTGCTTTCTAGGTTGAACATGGTTGTTTATGCTTGAACTATACTTGCTTTTGGATTTAATATCTTAATTATTATGTTTATTCCTCATTACTCTTCTTATTCTTCCTTATTTATCTACTTCCATTATCTTTTAGTGGTTACTTCCTTTGCCATATTATGACAAAAGTGGGAGAATTTTATCATGCTTGTGATATGTGGCATGTGGATTGTGAATGGATTGTGTGGATAGGTATCCTTCCATTTTTTGTAAGGGGGAGTATTGTTGGAAGGCTTGATGCGATTTGTTTTGACCTATTGATTACTGGTGCATGATTCTTTAACCAGTTTGTAACTAGTTTATATTGATAATTGGCGCATGATTCTTTATTGTGCCTATAATGCTTATATTTTTTTGAAGTGTGTTTTCTCACAAATTTGACAAAGGGGGAGATTGTAAGTGCAATGGTTTCTAGCTCCTATGATTGACAAATTTTGTAGTGCCAAAACTCTTGGAATCCGTGTCTTGTGTAGCGCATCTACATATTCAAGACAGTGCATCTCATGTACAAGAACAAAGGTCTTTACTTCAAGAACTTCAAATGCAAGATTACATGTTCATGTTCAAGTACAACACCAAGTGTGAATTCAATCTTTCAAGCTTCAATGGTTCAAGTTTTTCAATGCTAAAGTTCCTATACTTTGAACCTCAAGCTCAAGCTTCAATGTTAGTCAAATTCAAGCTTCAGAAGTCTCAAGTTCAAGCTTTATCACATGACAAGATCTCAAGCTCCGTGAACTACAAAGAATGACTATCAATTAAAGTAAAAGAAGATTCAATGTTCATACATCAAGTATAAGGTATGAATGACCCTAGATTTATAATAGGGTAGGTCATTTTGAATACATAATTCAATTGGGTCACTTTATAAGTGCATAGTCTATTTTTCGACTAGTCTTAGGATATGTTCGATTAGTCCTAATACTAGCTCGACCAGTCCAAGAAATTCCTCGACCAGTCCTATGTTAGTTTATAATTTTTCAAATTTTTTGTTAAGCCTCGACCAATCCTGCGGACTGCTCGACTGGTCATATGAATAGTGCTTGACCTGTGCTCGACCAGTCCTGCAAGCTCGACTCAAGGTCTAGCAACTAAAATGGGTTCCACACAACCAGTCGTGGATAGGACTCGACCGGTCATGGAGGCCACTCGACTGGTGGAGCAGGTCCTTCGACCAGTCGTGGAACGACTTTATCTTATTGCGCCCAAATTTTTAAAAGTTTATTGGTCCTATGACCAGTCATGCCGACCTCAGGACCAGTCGAAGATGTGATTTCTGGACTTATAAATAGAGCACGAATTTCAGAGTTTGATATCCAATTCAAGCAAAATCAATACACCGCTCTGAGAGATAAGTTAGTGATATTCTTAAGCTATGTAATGCTCATTTTATATTCTCTTTAATTAGCTTTCTTTGTATTTAATTTTAGATTCTGCATTCCAATTTTATTTGAAAGAGGGATTGAAGTATTCCCATTTCTTGGATTTAAAATCAAATCAAGCTAGCCCAAGGTGATTTAATTTAAAATCAATTTAGAACTTAGAACCATTTCACAAGTGAGAGTGAACATTAAACTTCAATATTGAACTTCTACTTTGAATTGGTTCTTTTGGGCTACATCAAAAGGAGAATATCCAACTAAGTATTTTACAGTTTTTATAAATTCATTGTTTTGGTTTCATTGAGATTGTGCCAGAAAAATCTCTTTGTTCTGGTTTGTCTGAGGTGATCCAGAAAACTCAGAGTGTGGGGTTTTTTAATTGTGCAAGCCCACTTTAAAGACACAATTGTGAAGGTTTTAGGTGAACCTTGAGAAACCTATTTTCTATGGATGGTTAAAGGCCCACCATAGGCCCCAAGCCATTTGTTTAAGGCTCAATGTGAATGTATGTGGAACCTACCTTAACACATGTTTGATCCAGGCCGTCCAAGCCTTGGATTGCCCGATCATGGAGGCACTCTTTACCTAGAGTTGTTAAAAATCCTAGCAAAGGAGAGTCTGTGCTTGGGGTGTAATTAGATTGGTTGTGATATAAGTAGGCCCCTGACATGGAGTTTGTGATTGTGGTACTTGACCATGGGGTTTACCATCCATATGTGGTTTCACCTAACTGACTTGGGATGGAATTCATAACCCTTCCAAATACTGTTGTTTACTCGTCTTTGAACCATTCATGTCGACATGTTTAAAATGCCAGTTTTGGTAATTTCAACATTTCATCCCTAGTCGATATTGGTGGTAGCCCCTTTACATTAAATTGATTGACTACATGTTAGTGGGTGCTACACACACCTGAGACGGTAGTCTCATGGGCCGGGGACGGTGGTAATGGGACACTATGCCCGAGCCGTCGGCCTACACTGGGCCACAAGCTCCCCATAGTGACCGTGAGCTTATTTAAAATGGCTGAGTGTAATTGGATTAATGATGGACTGACTAATCATGTATACATCGCACAGACCAGCTTCTATTGCTATCATACATGAGGTACGTACTGTTTCCGACTGGATGATGTTTTCCAGGTTCGATGATTGCATGGGTGGTGGCCCACTGTCTGCACAGATGAGCATCCCCAGGGCGTGAACGTATTTTATACATCCATGTACTTAATAAAACTGCATCTACTGTATTTTAGATTATCTGTATGCTTTTATATTATTCCTTGTTTAGGGCGACGGTGTGTAATCTTAGTGAGAGATCACACTGAGTTGGCCACTCATTCATCAATATTCAACCGTACAGAGGACGCAGGAACAGAGGGAGTTGCAGAGGAGCGGGAGACGACGAAGGTCGAGGCAAAGGCTTACGATAAAGAGCGGTACCAGGAGGCGGCTGCTTATTTTAGATTGAATCAGTAGTCTATTTACTTATTAACATTTCATTTCATGTTGAGAATTAAGGTTTTATATATGGGCCCCAGCTGAGTGGCCCAGGATATTATTACTATTTGGGTTTTATCTATACTACGCTTGATTCCGTTAAATCGCACTTTAATTTGAGTTTGATTATACTTTTATTTATTAGTTAACACTTGGGTTTTTGAGAGACGAGTGCTATACTCGGGTCTCAAAAATTGGGGCGTTACAAGTTAGTATCAGAGCGAAGTATGAGACAGCCTGGCTGTGGGACCAGCTTACAAACCTTAGAGGGTTAACTTAGACAAAACTTATAAATCCTCCCTTAGAAAAATAGATAGGATGAATGAACATAGAAAAGAATACTTAGGCCCCTCATTAGTTGATTGAACAACTTAGAATTTCTTAAGAAATGATAAGTTGGTCACTTGAACTTAGAAATAAAAACCTTAGCTCCCTTGGGAAACCAAACCAAAAAAAGTGTTGACTGAATAAGGAACTTCTTCGCCATGCAACTACTAAAATTTTCCCCTTATAATATTTCATACTAGTTAGGAACTGTCCTTCACCCCTCTGTTCCTGAACCACAAAATCTGATCTCACAGGAGGCCATGCCATCTACGACGCGGTCACGTCTGGCCCACATGGTCGACATTCACACCATTCCATCGACCGAGCACGAAAGGGAGCGCAGCCCTGTTTATACACCAGGCCTTCCGCCAGGAGTGACAAACAGGGACACAAGGTCGGAAGCTGTAGGAGACTCTCCCTCTCCTTAGATCTTTGCATCAGGGCTGCCATCACAACACTTTGGGCGACGGACACCATCGCTCGAGCCCTCAGCCAACATGTACGAGGATACACCGATGGGAACTGCCGCTTTTGCGGCCTTCGCGTAGATGGCAGCAACAATGCAGCAGCAGGCTGCCTTCATGTAGCAACAACAAGACCCGCATGCTTTAATGGTGGAGACTCTGCGAAGTCGTGGGTGAGAGCCCTATGATATAGAGGCACGAGGCGTCGACATATTCGACCATTTCTTAAGGCTCTACCCACCAACTTTCGGAGGAGCACCTGACTCAGTTCAGGCCGAACATTGGCTTGCATGGATTGCCAAGATGATGGGGCCGTTGGAGTGCTCTGATGCTCAAAAGGTCACCTAGGCTACATACCTGCTTGAGGGAGAGGCTGAGAATTGGTGGAAAAGTGTGCAAAGGAGTGTGCCAACTGGGTACGCCTGGATATGGGCCAGTTTCAAAATAAGGTTTCTGGAAAAGTATTTTCTCCGGTCATGTCGAAGCGAGAAGATTGCACAATTCCTGAAGTTAGAACAAGAAAGTCGGACGATTACCCAATACGAGGCGAAGTTTGATGAACTATCGCGATACGTACCGAAGGCCCTCGAGGATGAGGAGTATAAACTGGAGAAGTTCAAAGAAGGACTGAAGCCCTAGATACAATCTCGGCTATGCACCTGGGATTTCAGGGACTTCCCGAAATTGGTGGACAAGGCAATGCGTATGGAAAAAGATTTTGAGCGCACCGTCCACTCCCGCTTACCAGCTCGGGATGCCCCGTTCTGAATAAGGTAGCCTCCCCCTGTCCCACCTATTCCAGCAGGGAAGTTCAGGCCACTACTCGCATGAGCTCCCCCTGCCTTCAGGCGGAAGCTGTGACTACTGCGGCAGACCCAACCATACCTCTCGGACCTGCTTCAAGCGAATGAGGGATCAAGGTATTCCACTCCCAAGAAACTGATCGCCGCAGAACCAAGCGGTAGTAAGGGCAGCACCCAGGCCTCAACAACCTAGACAGGGACCCTCACATCAGTAGAGGGCTCCCCTTATGCAAGTATATGTTATCGCCGCCACAGAGGCTGAACAGGACCCCCTCTAGACCACTTATGGTACCGCCCATATTAACGGTACCTCTGTACTCACCTTATTTAATTCTGGTGCAACTCTATCTTTTATTGATTTTGTAATTCAATCTAAATTAGAACTGAACACAACTCGAATACATGCTCCCTTAGTTGTAGTATCCCCTATGGGTAAATTTGTAGAAACGGATAAAATGTGTAGAGCATGTCCCATCACACTCGCAAGTCGCTAGATTATCGTAGACCTAATTATTATGCCGATCAAGCAGTTTGACATCATCCTTGGGATGGACTGCCTCACATTGGTGCGTGCAGTCATGGATTGTCGCAAAAAAAAGGTGATAATATCCATCTAAGGGCGTGCCTCCTTCACTTTGAAAGGAGGGGGTAGAAGACGAGAGTTCGAGAGCTTGCAGGCTCTAGAGGAAGCCAAGTCAGCAAAAGTCACTATCAGTTGGATACTAGTAGTCCAAGATTTTCCTGAAGTATTCTAAGAAATACCAGAGCTACCCCCTAGAAGAGCAATAAACTTCTGCATCGACCTCAAGCCAGGGACTGCACTTATATCACTTCCTCCATTTCGCATGCCTCTTTGCTAGATGGAGGAGTTGAGGAGTCAGATAGATGAGCTGCTCGCTCAGGGCTTTATCCGTCCCAGTGTTTCTCTCTGGGGAGCACTGGTTCTCTTTGTCAAGAAAAAGGATGGGTCGATGCGTCTCTGTATAGACTACAGGAGATTGAGCGACGTAATAATAAGAATAAATATCCTTTACTACATATCGACGATCTATTTGATCAGTTGAAAGACGCAAAGTACTTCTCCAAAATAGACTTGCATTCAGGATATCACCAGCTGAAGATCAGGGATGAGGATATCCCGAAGACGGCCTTCAGAACTCGTTATGGGCACTACAAGTTCCTGATCATGTCTTTTGGTCTCACGAACGCTCCAGTAGTTTTTATAAACCTATGAACCGTGTCATCATGCCTTACCTAGACTGGTTCGTGATCGTGTTCATTGATGACATCTTAATCTATTCCAAGAGCCAAGAGGAGCATGAACAACATCTGCGTATGGTCCTAAGTATGCTAAAGGATAACCAATTGTATGCTAAGTTGTCCAAATGCGAGTTATGGGAGCAGGAAGTGAAATTTTTAGGGCATGTGGTAAAGGCGGAAGGGATAGCGGTCTATCCATCTAAGGTTGAAGCAGTGTCTAAGTGGGAGCAGCCCACTACAGTGACCGAGGTTCGAAGTTTCCTGTGTATGGCTGGGTACTACCGATGCTTTATTAAGAAATTCTCTCGAATCGTGCGACCGCTCACACAACTAACAAAGAAGAACGCCCGATTCACATGGGATGAGAATACAGAGGCAGCATTCTAAGAGTTGAAGATGAGATTAACTTCTGCGCCGGTGCTCACTCTTCCATAAGAAGGAGAGGAGTTCGTGGTATATAGCGATGGCTCGAAGTTGGGCCTCAGTTGTGTTCTAATGCAGAATGATAAGGTAATCACCTAGGCCTCTCGCCAATTGAAGAAGCATGAGGAAAATTACCCATCTCACGACCTGGAATTAGCCGCTGTGGTATTTGCCTTAAAGATATGGAGGCATTACTTGTATGGGGAATATTTCCAGTTTTTCTGTGACCACAAGAGCATGAAATACATATTCATATAGAAGGACTTGAACATGCGCCAGCGTCGGTGGATGGAGACCCTCAAAAAGTTCCACTTTGAAATCTCCTACCACCCTGGCAAAGCAAACTCTGTGGCTGACGCTCTAAGTCAGAAGAAGAAGCACGAGCTGGTAGTCACCCTGATGATCAAGGAGTGGGAAATGATGAAATTCGTACAGGACTTCGATATCCAACTCACTCTCGACGAACCTGATGCCTACGTAGCTCTGTTAACTGCAAAACTAACCTGATCCGGCATATGATCTCCATATAAGACCAGGATGAGGAATCGTTAAGATAAAAGAAAGGTGCAAGAAAGGAGAAATGCCCGACTGGAGGGTTGGTGATGACGGTGGTCTTTGATATTAAGGACGAGTATGCATTCCAAATGATGCCGAATTAAAAAAAGAAGTAATGACAGAAGCCCACCATTCCAAGTTAGCCATCCACTTAGGAAGCACGAAAATGGACAATGATGTAAAGAGGCAGTACTAGTGGAACAACATGAAGAGGGATATCGCCGACTTTGTAGCAAAATGCATGGTATACCAGAAGATCAAGGCCAAGCATCACAAGCCTGCTGGCCTTCTTCAGCCACTACCTATGGTAGAATGGAAGTGGGATAGCATTTCTATGGACTTTATATCTGGTCTTCCTAGAATGCAGAGGAAGCACGACTTGATCTGGATCATCGTTGATCGATTGACAAAGGCCGCCAGATTCCTCCTGATCCGCACAATAGTCTTCACCGATAGCTTGGCGAAGTTATACATTTGGGAAGTCGTGCGATCCTACAGAGTTCCACGGGAAATTATTTCAGATCGGGACTCCAGATTTACTTCTACCTTCTAGAAGAGACTGCAGGAAGAGTTAGGCACGAAGCTCAAATTCAGTATGGCGTTCCACCCTCAGACAGACGAGCAGACTGAGAGGGTGAATCAAATCTTAGAAGATATTCTGAGAGCATGTGTCCTGCACTTTCAAGGCAAGTGGGATGACCACTTGGCACTGACAGAGTTCGCATACAATAACAGTTTCCAGTCCAGCATCGGCATGACACCCTATGAGGCTCTCTATGGTCACCCTTGCCGAGCCCCACAATGTTGGGTAGAAATCGGAGAAAGAAGTTTGTTGGGTCCAGAGCTGGTTCAGGCTACTACTCAGGTCATCGACGTGGTCAGAAAATGTCTGCTCACCGCCCAAAGCAGACAGAAGAGCTATGCGGATAACCGACGTCGCGACTTAGAATTTACAGTTGGTGACCACGTATTTCTGAAGGTGTCACTTATGAAGGGTCTGATGAGGTTCAGTCAGAAAGGAAAGCTAGCACTACGTTTCATCAAACCCTTCGAGATCTTAGATCGTGTGGGAGCCGTGGCATACCGCCTTGCACTACCTACTGTACTGGCTAGTATTCACAACATCTTCCACATATCTATGCTGAAGAAGTACACACCAGATGGGTCGCACATCGTTAGTTGGGAGCAGATAGAGCTGACAGATAATGCCTCCTACACTGAGGAACCTATCCATACCTTGGACCACAAGAAGCAGGTCCTACGGATGAAGACTATACCTCTAGTTAAGGTTCTTTGGTCACATCATGGGGAGGAAGAAACAACATAGGAACAAGAAGCAGAAGTTAGGAAAAAGTACCCTCACCTATTCAGTGACACACCTTAGGTAATTTTGAGGGTGAAATTTTTTTTTAGGGGGGTAGACTGTAACACCCCATACCTTCAGTACACGGGTGTTACTTCTTAAACCCACACTAAACTAAAACTAATTTGGGTTAACTAAGAACTTGAACTCGACATACACAGGATGAAGATTCCAATCGACGTTAAAGCCATCCGACGAGGTCTTTAAGAGTCAGCACACACCCTATGACAATCAGGGAGGTGAGGCTACTCGCACACTCTAAGGTTGAACCCATTATATTAGTTAATATTATTGCAAAACACTTGTCACCAACACTTGAGAATTAGTTGGTAATAAATGAAGCCTTCATCATAACTAGTACCCTATATTAACCGTTAAAAAAGTTTATCGGGCCCACCTGATTGACGGATCATGTCATATGGGCTAATGATGGCCCAAGGATGTATGTAATAGACCACCTGGGACTCACCATCAACCCAAAATGGGCCAGGGTCCCTATGAAGGGTTCCCAATACAGATGAATGGTAGGGATTATAACGTTAACATCTCGGTGGGCCCCTACACCATGCTGGTGCACGAAAAGTGTTTATTCCCGCAGTACACTAAGATTATTGGCTCGGTCAAACCAGCTTTGACCGAGCACATCACAAATATCTTCCCGCCATCATCTCTCTCTCTTTTAACCGACCCACTTCAAGCTCCTAGGTGACCCACCACGGCCACTTTCCGAGCATTTTAAACCGTTCAAATCCTTTATGGGACCCGCACGATCAAAACGGTATAGCCGTTTGATCATCTAAATTCGAACGAAGCAAATGGACTACCACTGTCCAATTCGTGCCGAAGATGGCCCGGCAAGCACCTATGGGATGAAAGAGAGAGAGACCGACTTTCCTTTTTAGGAAAGGCGAATCTCAGCCATCCACGGTGAGAACGATCAAAACCATCCGTCCCTCTCCCTCGGTGGCTATAAAAGAGGGCACTATTGCCCTAGGAAACTCACGCCAAGAGAGAAGAAAGAGAGAGAAAGTGAGGAAGAAGGCCGAGCCTCTGTTACAGCTTGAGAGAAGGAGAAATCTGCCGTTTCAGGTAAACCGCTTATTCCCTTTCATTTCTCTGTAGTTCGGCTAAATAAAAGTAACATTTACCTCGATTGAGAATAAGCAAGCCAATGGTTGGGTTCAATCCTACCACATTAGCGTCTGAACAAGCCAAACAATGGCCATTTCAGACCTCTGTTCAGGTCTCATATTGATGTTGTTTTTAGCACTCCATAGAGTTTCGAAACAGCTCAGGAAACCAGCCAAATAATGGCTGAGGGACGAACTGAGGAGGTAGAAATGTCGGGTCCCTTATCGGACTGGAACCGAGCCAATCCATGGCCCTGTTCCGGGCTGAAAAACTGACTTAACTAAAAGCTCTGTTCAGAGCTAAGGGCTGTTTCAATTGAAGCCTTGCTAGGATGCAAAATCTAGGGCAGTGGTAATGGTATTCCAGGCCAAACCAGGCCAAACAATGGCTAGTTTTCAGGCCAAGCTTGGATAAAAGAAATGGGGACCCTGTTTGGGACCGAATCATGTTCAAATGCAGGTGGGCCCTGTACGAATACCGTGGCCACCTTGTTGCATATCCTCACCGTCCACTATCCTCCTCTTGCAATTTCAACCATGGATGTGAGTTTTGGCCACCTACGCTTGGATCGTCCCTCTAGGGATGTTGGAACCCTGACTGTCACGTTGGCAGCCAATCAGTTCACGTAAACTGATTGCCAAAAAAAAAAAGTTGAGATCTCACCGTGGCTGATGAGTCTCTGAAATCAGAGCAGTCCACATGGATCAGGACCTCATGAAACCCCCTAGTTCCAATTTTTACCTTGAACCAAAACTTCGGTGGGCCATGATTAATGCAAACAGTTTCTTCCTTTGCATTGCATTTATCTTTTCTATGGCCCACCAGAATCTTAGATCAGGGTGAAAATTCATTTCCTAAGGTTTCCTGGGATCCCACATCTTATGAACCGTTCGGATTCGACACCTAGGCTTATGTGGGACCCACATATTTGAAAACCCAACTGGGAAGAGAAAAGAAAAGCAGTGCATGCATGCACCTTGCTGGACGCTCACTTGCCAGTCCACGTGAACCAAAAAAAAATGGAGATCTCATCAGATAAGTCCGAAAAATCTGAATCGTCCATGTGGAGCAGAACCTCGGGAAACCCACTGGTTCTAATTTTTACTTTGAACCAACACTTCAGTGGGCCATGATTGATACAAATAGTTTTTTCCCTTGAAATTGCATTTACCTTTGCTATGGTCCATAGGAATCTTTAATCAGGGTGAAAATTTAACCCCTAAGGTTCCTCGAGATTCCACATCTCATGAACTGTTCGGATTCGACGCTATGCTCACAAGGGACTCACCAGATGCTCACGTGCATAATGTATACATGCATATAATGAAAAAAAAAGAGACACATGTATATATTACATAATGCATATGCACAGTGTATAACGTACTCACATATCTTATGAAGTATACACATGTGATATACATATATAATTTGTGGTACATATGCACTATGTATATAACATATACATATATACCATGTAATCTACATATATGTTATGTGATACGTATACACTACATATACAATGTATACCTATATCTTATGAGATATAGCCATACATTATGAGATATATATATATATATATATATATATATATATTGTGATACACTTGTAATGTATATAGTGTACCCATGTATACCACGTGGTGCAAATGTGGTTCATGTGGTGTATACATCATATGCCATGGGATACATACATCAGATATACAAAGTATGCATATATATGCTATGGGATACATATGTAATGTATACATATACACTACGTGATGAACCCATCCTAAGGATCTAGGGAGAAGGATGAGGTTGATCTAGTGATCAAGTAGGCCCTGACTGGACCTAGTTTAATTAAAAACAAGGGTTCATGCTCAGTGAGCTTGATTGCCTTAAGTACAGCCTATGACAACCTTGGCATTAGGGTTTTCCAAACCTCCACCTAACCCCAAGTATTTAGCCTTGTGGCTCACTATCTATTATAAATGGAACTATACAGGGAGATATGAGAGTGGTGTAAACTCACTACGTTCTCAAGGAAACCTGCGTCCAAAAGCACTCTACGCTTTACCTGGTGATGATTTCTTCCCCTTAAGCTTTCCACCCTTAAATAGACCAGAAATGACAGTTTTATTAGTGTAAATGGCTAGCTAGACTAATAATAAACTATGTGTGGAAATAAACTGTATTCGCTTGTTTTATCTGTTAGACATGATAATTCTCATGCTTACTATTGTTTGGATTCTTGAACTGCCTAAGTGAATAATCTATTCATTTATGTCATGTATATTTCAATTGTTGTATATTGATAGGAATACATGTGTCATTCCTTATTTCCCTTTCACGTTGTAATTGTTGCTATGATACACATACTGCTAAAATCTCTCCATGTGAAATCCTAGCAAAGGAGAGTCCGTGCTTGGGGTGTAATTAGATTGGTTGTGACATAAGTAGGCCCTTGACATAGAGGTTGTGATTGTGGTACTTGACTACGGGGTTTACCATCCATGTGTGGTTTTACCTAACTGACTTGGGTTGGAATTCATAACCCTTCCAAATACCATTGTTTACTCGTCTTTGAACCATTCATGCCGACATATTTAAAATTTCACTTTTGGTAATTTCAACATTTCACCCCTAGTCGGCATTGGTGGTAGCCCCTTTACATTAAATTGATTGACCACATGTTGGTGGGTGCTACACACCCCTAAAATGGTAGTCTCATGGGCCAAGGATGGTGGTAATGGGACACTATGCCTGAGCCGTCAGCCTACGCTAGGCCACAAGCTCCCCGTAGTGACCGTGAGCTTATTTAAAATGGCTGAGTGTAATTGGATTAATAATGGACCGGCTAATCATGCTTATATCGCACAGACCAGCATCTATTGCTATCGTACGTGGGGTACGTATTGTTTTCGACTAGATGATGTTTCCTAGGTTCGATGATTGCATGGGTAGCGGTCCACTGTCTGCACGGATGAGCATCCCCAGGGTGTGAACGCATTCCATACATCCATGCACTTAATAAGACTGCATCTACTGTGTTTTGGATTATCTGTATGCTTTTATGCTATTCCTTATTTAGGGCAGTATGTGTAATCTTAGTGGGAGATTATACTGAGTTAGTCACTCATTCATCAATATTCAACCGTACAGAGGATGTAGGAACAGAGGGAGTTGCAGAGGAGCCGGAGATGATGGAGGTCGAGGCGGAAGCTTACGATGAAGAGTCATACTAGGAGGCGGCTACTTATTTTGGATTGAATCAGTAGTCTATTTACTTATTAACATTTCATTTTATGTTGAGAATTAAGGTTTTATATATGGGCCCCAGCTGAGTGGCCCAGAATATTATTACTGTTTGGGTTTTATCTATACTACGCTTGATTCTGTTAAATCACACTTTGATTTGGGTTTGATTATCCTTTTGTTAATTAGTTAACACCTGGGTTTTTGAGAGATGAGTGTTATACTCGGGTCTCGAAAACTGGGGCGTTACACCTTCCCTTCAAATTGGGCTACATTCCTCAATTTTCAAAGATCCCACAACAGGAAACTTGAGGTGAGCTTGCAAACCAGATTCGATTTGTCGTTACCTGAATAGGCTCCCCACCACTGAAGAAGTCTTGCTTTTACTGAGATGGAAGAAAGTATGCTGATCCCAAACTGATCTCCCAGGCATTGCCATGCTTGCTTTACCAGTTCGCTATGCCTAGAAGCAAGTGCTGGATGGTCTCAACCGATGTTCCCCCTGTTGCGCTAAACCTACACCATTCACACCTTGACACGAGCTCAATGTCCTGGTTCTGGACTATAGCATCAACCAAAATAGCTCTCTGCAGGACCTTCCAAAGAAATGTCGAGATCCTTAGAGGCATTTTCTCATTACACATCCAATTTTCCTAGCCTTTTTGCTTGCTGGATTCTCTACTAACCGAGCATGTTGAGTTAACCAAGAACGACCCTGATGGGGTGAAAGGCCAGAAAGGAACCTCCGGGCCATCTGGAAGACAGAAACCCTATTGAAAGGTATAATCAATGACGTCCTGGGTAGAAACTGAAACACCGCTGAAGGCGGGAGAGGGCCGCTCGAGCCCAGGAAATGCTGCACCTGTAAAGACCGAAGAGATGCGGGAATAGGGGCCGAAGCCAATCTCAAAAGGGAGCCAAAGCATGCCCAGTTGACACTCCACAGGTTACAATTACCTGAGCCAAGTTTCCACTGCACTATGGCCTTTAAGAACGGGAACATTGTATGAACTTTCTTCCATAACGGAGATGGAGCAGGAGCTAACCATGGTTGGGGGTTTTCTACTAAATTGACGGTGTATTTAGAAGCCATGAAGGATCCCCACAGGCTCTCTCCATCACTAAAATGGCTGGCCCATGCCATCTTGATGCAGAAGGCCTTCAAAGACTCCGATAACTTTCGAATACCCAGCATGCCATCTAGCTTAGTTCAGGCTAGTACCTTCTAGCTATGCCAATGCATTTTCTTCTTACCCTCAACCCAACCCCAAAAGAAATTGGTGAATCGCTATTCTAGAAAAGATAGAACTTGGGCTGGGAGGTGAGTGGCTGTTATAGTGTGAATCATGATGCTTCCTAGAACATGTTTCACCAAAACTAGTCTACCCGCTTGAGAGAGACATCTATCTTGCCAGCCGCAAATTCGACCTTCAATCTTGTCTATAAGGGGCTGAAAACTGCTAGCTTTCACTCTTTCCTACAGCCAGCAGAATGCCAAGGTACACAAGTTGAGCTGCCGACTTTGAAATACTCAAAAAGGTCTCAATCGCTCTAACTCTAGACGCTGATAGCTTACTAGAGGAGAAGAAGGAACTCTTTCGAAGGTTTATGGCTTGGCGGGAGGCTACTTCATAGTCATCAAGGAAATCTTTCAACTTCCGAAGGGAAGCTTTGCCTCATTTAAAAATAGGAGAGTGTCATCTGCATAGAAGAGGTGCGAGATCTGTTGACACCCATGGGCCAGTTTGTAAGGTTGGCAAAGGCCCTACCCCCCTAATCTCTTTAGGCCCTTACTAAGGACTTCCGCGGCAATAATAAACAAGCTAGGAAAAAGCGGATCTCCCTGTTGAAGACCCCTTGAGGATGTAAAAAACCCGTCGGCAAGCCATTAACGAAAACTGAAAACCATACATTAGCCCAGTAACCTTCAACCATCTGAATCCACCTAGAGCTGAACTCGAATTGAACCAGAACTTGCTTAAGGAAAGCCCACTCCACCATGTCATAGGCCTTTTCTATATCAAGTTTTAGGACAATATTCCCACCACGAACTTTTCTGTTTATGTCTCTAAAAAGTTCCTACGTTAGCGCTATGCTTTCCGAGATCGATCTACCTTGAATGAAAGGCCCCTGCTCAAGAGAGATAATGGAAGGAAGAACCTAAGAAAGCCTCGCCGCATTAACACTTGCCAAGATCTTATAGAAACAATTACATAGACTAATCACGCGGAACTCCGATAACCTAGATGGGGAAGTTGACTTTGGAATGAGGCAAATGAGGGATGTAGTAACTGCCCTTGGGAGGTTCCTGCCTTGGAATAAAAAGATGTGGCCTTGAGTAAGTCTGGCCCCACTACTTCCCAGCAAGACGAGAAAAATACTCCTGAAAACCTGTTTGGCCTAGGGGCCCCATCAGTTGGAATGGCCTGAACCACCGACTGGATTTCTAACATCGAAGGATGGGCTAAAAGCATCTCATTTACCTCCTGAGTAACCAGATGAGGAATACCATCAAGCATGTTAAAAGGGCTGGCGCACATCCCTGCTCTGAAAAGTTGTGTGAAATGGAGGACCGCTGCTTCCCTAATCTGCGCTTGGTCCTTCATGGCTTAACCCAAATCCAAAACTATGCTATGGATGCCTACTTTTCCGTGTCTCGCCGACGCTACCGCATGAAAAAATTTGATGCTTCTATTACCTCATTCAGCCAGCTGACCCTGGATTTCTACTTCTAGAAAATCTCCTGACATAACTCCATCTTGTGTAGATTTTCAGTTGCTTTGGTGAACCTGTTCTGCAGCTCTTTAGGTTGGACAACATTGTTAGCAATAGCTTGCTGAATCTCCAGCTCAGTGGCTTTCAGCGCCTCCTCTGCTAGCTTTACTTGAGAGAAAATGTTCCCAAAACAGTCTTTTTTCCAGACTTTCGAAGCCTGTTTAACTGATTTAGCTTAACTAACATGTTCAAAATGGGATGGTTAGAGTCGACCTGGGCCCACGCGGATCTGATCAGTGGCATGAAGGAGCCATCTTGGATCCACATTCGTTGGAACTTGAATGGTTTTGGACCATTATATGCCTGCTGTGGACTAAGAAGAAGAAGCAGGGCATGATCTGAGGAGATCCACGGTAAATGGTGAACTTGGAAGAGGGCGAAACAGGTTGCCTAATAGGAGTTTAGCAGCACTCTGTCCAAATGCCCCCACACTCTTATCGCCCCAACCTGATTGTTTCTCCACATGAATCGGCTGCCCTTATATCCTACAGCCAAAAGGGTTGTAGAATTTATCATAGCCGAGAATTTTGTTGCATTCGACCTATCCGGTTCCCTATGACTTCTTCTTTCGGAAGCATTAACTACTGCATTGAAGTCACCACATACCGCCCATGGGCCTTACATAAAGTAGGAAGTTGGGGCTAAATCATCCCACAACTCCCTTCTGACATTCCTGACACAATTGGCATAGACTATGGTAATATGAATGATTAGCTGATTGTTTTGCCCTGGGATCGACATTATTATAAACTAATTAGTTGCTTTCACCACTGAGTAAGTGATGTGGTCTCTGAAGAAGACCTAAATCTTGCCACCTGCATCACTATTACAGCACAAGTCGTGGTAGCCCAGAGCTAGGCCAACCCCCACTCGCTTCTCATCCCTGAGCATCGGCTCAAGGATGGCCACTACCCATGGGTTATGCTCTCTAATTAATCTTCTGCACAACCTGATTGTTTGTTGATTTCCTATGTCGCGGACATTCCACACCAGGGTCTTATCCATCTATTACACATCCTGAATTGACAGCCTTTCCTTTTAGTCTTCGCAATATGGATTCCGAGTCTCCCCTAGAGTAAGGGATTCTGGGCCTTCTTAGTACCTTCGTGGCTGTTTTCTCTCTCTGTGGGCTGGGTGAAAGCACCCTGGAATTGCTCAGGCTCTTTACAGTAATTTGCTCTAGTTTGGCTGTGAATTCACACATATCAGATTATTCTGAGAGCTTACCATGGTCTAATTAACCAAAATCATGCAGGGAAAAAAACTGTAAAAAGAACCCAAATTAATTACATTGTATCCTGTTAAAAGAAGAAATGTTTTTGAACCAATAAAGATCTAAGAAAATGCAGATTATGAAGAATTGAATTAGAGCCCCCAAATGGGTATCCAAAAGCAGTCCAAAATTTCCAATCCAAATCACCTCAGGATCAAGCCTGACCACTTGAACTTCATGCATCCCACAAAAGCAGTCCAAAACTTTCAATCCAAGAAAATGCAAATTTTGAAGAATTGAATTAGAGCCACTTAAACTACATACATGCACCCCATAAAAAGATTACCAAATGCCGAATTTTAGGAAATTTCACATCGAATTGCTCTGAAATGAAGACACAATAATTCAAAGCATGCAGAACCATCAAAACAATACCACAGACTATGAAATTAGTCTGTCACAGCCATAAAATGCACAAATTCAGCAAATTAAAACAGAAAATCCAACTAAATCCATGATTCCAAGAAAATCCCTAGAAAATTACAAAATAAAAATAAAAATCACTAATTCTGAACAACAATTAAACTCATATCTCTGCCAAATGTTGAATTTTGGGAAAATCAAACTAGAAAAAATGCAATATTTTACAAAATCTATCAATTGAACATAAAAAATGTCTTAAAGAAATAAACAGCAAAGAAACTAAATAACTCTGAACAACAGCATTTTGAAGTGAAATAAGCAATAACATCTAATTTAGACAATTTGATTAAGACTGCATACAAGAAATTGCATAAACAATTAGTAGCTATGAAGTAAGAGAATTGTAATGCCAAAAATTACAGTACAGAAATACCACAACACAACAATATAAAAAAGAACATGCTTGAACATAGCTTGGACCCGGAATTGCCATGACATCTGCACCCAGAAGTTGCAGTCCAAAATCAACATGTGGCTATTAACAAAAGTAGCAAATCAAAATGAAAAGCTAAATTGAAAATAAAAAATAAAAAAAAGGGTCCACTAAAACCAATGACAATGAACTCATGATAATCGCTTCACTCATCTCCCATCAGCTACGACCTATCATTTATTTATTTATTGATAACAAAATCCAAATGACTACAAAGCATCATTCACCTTTTCAAAGAGGCTCATATTATTATTCTTTACATCTTTATAGGAATTCACTGTTGTAATAGATGTCTTAAATCAAGTTTGTTACTGGGTTTCTCAATGCCATTGATAGTCTGTTCGATGTCACCTTTGATGGCATCGAACAGTTCTTGATCCCATCAATACTTTCCACATTTTCTTCAATTGGTCGCTGGACTAATTAGGCACATTTTCGATACCATCGAGAATTTCTTAAAAATCACATTTTGTCTTTGGACAGTTGTGGTGTTAGTTTGATGTCATTGACATGGTTTTGATGCCATCGAAGGATTATTTTCGATGCCATTGATTAATGTTTGATGCCATCGACAAACTCTACACAGATTTTTACAGAACTGCGAATTTGTAGGATTTGTTTCCTATTTTGATTGTGCTTCCTCCAAAGGTTATATATTAGAGTGTAATCAAAATTGGGAGTATATTAAGGAGATTTTAGGGTTTCTAAATCATCTAAGGGTTTCAAAGGGTGTAGCAAGGGTGAGATTAGAGGTTGTTCGAATTGGGTAAGCTCTTTACTTCGTAATTTCTACTTTCATAGTGATCATATGTTACTTTGTGTTGTGGTTTTTTTAAAAGGGTTTTTCCATGTTAAGCCATTGTGTTCTCTGTGTTTGCTTGGTACTATTGGATTATTATCCTAGATTCATCTTTGTGTGCTTCCGTAGTCCCCCAACAAGTGGTATCAGAGCTAACATTGGGGTAAAGGCTTGAATCTGAATGATTAATATCAATGGAAAACACTAAGTATGATATTGAGAAGTACTCAGGAAAAAATAATTTTGAGTTATGGAAGGTTAAGATTATTATCCTATTAACAAAGCAAGGTAAAGATAGGGCTCTTGAGGAGCGATGACTGTTTATAAGTGATGATGATTGGAAGACTCTTGATAAGAAGGCCAATTCCTCTATCCAATTGTGTTTAACGGATGAGGTTTTCTACAATGTTAAGAGGGCGAAAACCACAACAGATATGTAGGCAAATTGAGAGGACGTTTATGTTAAAAAGTCCCTTGAAAATCATCTACACTTAAAGTTGCAGTTGTTCAACTTTAGGATGGAAGAAGATGGATGTTGATGAAAAAATCTAGATCACCCTCCGCTGAGCCCTATGTGCCCGGAGCAAACCCTGGTCCTGCATAGAACAGTAAATAAAGGAGACCTTGGCTCAAGTAAGGGACCCTCCGATGCCAAAGTTATGCTAGGGAAACTGGGTCTAAGTGGTGTAGAGTAAAGTGAGGGTGCTATATATCGCGTACCTATTCTTGTATAAATGACCAATATTTATACCTGTGGGTTGCAATGAACATGTCCGATAATCTCGGCACAGTCATCACCACTATGCGAGAGCTACGCTTGCATAATTATCGGTAGTTACCCGGAGATCGTGCATTGGGCATTACTCCGGTAGTGCGTTATCGAGGTTGTGCATTGATACTGTTGTTAACTAGGTTCTCATCCGAGCCAACCTTCAGACTCGGATCTTACTCGATGACCCGAGCTAATGGATAACTGGATTATCGATACGTAAGTAGAGAGGCTTGGCTCAGAGGATCATTGAATGAGTAGATACTCTCCTGCTCTCCAAGTTGATATAGTCACGTCAGACGTGCTGTTGTAGCTCCGACATCGGGCTTGTAGGACATGCAATGATTCATCCCGAGTCATGGGTCGGTGTCATAACTCTACAAAATCCCTCAGCTCAGATGTTCACCTTGGGTTAAAGATTTGCTAGTTCGAGGCCCCGCTCATTGGTGTTGAAGTTGACCTTAATATGGATCTGTTCAGATTTACCCATAACCGAAACCCCCGACTCTCTAAGTCCGAGCTCGGACTCAGATACTAACCCTTAGGAAGATGAACCGGGACTTAAGGAAGTGAACCACAACTCTTCTTATAATGATATGCTTCGAGTGCAGCATCACCATGATCACCTTCGAGACCCATGCCACGCACGGAGATGGCCACCTTTTCCGCTCTAGTCATTGAGCGTCATACACGTGGCCATAAATACTGAAGCATTTTGGCCTAGCAAACGGGATGGTGCCACATGGGTATTGAAAGGTGAAGAGTCGTCAGCGCATTTAATGCCGATAGTGCATGGGTCAGGGGCGACGCGAATGGGCGCCAGTACATTGAATGATGGCTGAACGGGGGTCGGAGCGGCGCTTGGTTATGCATATTATAAGCCACCACGTGTACGTTAGGCTCAGATCCAAGCCAATTCAGCTTCAAAGATAGCTGCGTCATGATTACAGGTGGTGGGCTCGGGCTATAAAAATCCCGAGGTTCTTCTCATTTTCACTCTCTTGTATTCAAAAATACCTTATCCTTCCCTTTCTCCGCAGTCCTCTGCTTAAGATTTTCTACTATCGAAAAAGTGCCTTACTAGTCGAAAAGAAGAATTTGTTGGTCGGAAAAGAGATTTTAGTGGTCAGAAGAGGGAATTCTACTCAGAAAAGCTTGCCAGAAAGGAAAATCTACATCAGAGTAAATCGCCTTGACCGTTGTGAGTCCACCACTATCTTGCTCTTTCCTTCACAAATTCAAGTAATTCAGACGAAGTCCGTGAGGTCCAGAATGTGTCGGAGCCTGAGAGTACTGACTCCGAACGGACGAGCTCAGAGGGTACTCTCGAGGCCGTACCCCTATATCCACCCGTAGGACGTGTGATGATTCATCCCGAGTCTTAGTTTGGTGTCATAACTCTGCCAAAGCCCTCGTCTCGAACATTCAGCTTGGGTTGGAGATTTACCAATCTGAGGCCCTACTCATTGGTGTTGAAGTTGACCGTGATATGGCTTGTTGTGATCTAGTCTGTGTTTTGCTCTTCTAGATAACTTCTTACTCGCGCAGTGGGGAGCCCTATCTCAACTGGGATGATTGCCTCCGAGCTGTAGGTTAATGAGAAGGGGGTTTCCCCTATGGACGATTGAGGTGTGGTCTTTTAAGCCCATAACACAAATGGGAGCTCGTCGGCCCAGTTGCCCTTAGCTTCTCTAACTTCATTTTGAGGTAATGTTTGGTGACCTTGTTCACAGCTCCCACTTACCCATTGGACTGAGGATAACGAGTCGATGAATACGCGTTGGTAATACTGAGCCCCCGGCACATGCCTCAGAACCTGTCATTATCAAACTGTCTCCCATTATCGGACACAATGGTGCATGGGATTCCAAAATGGTAGATGATGTTCTTCCAAACAATGTCTGTCACCTTCTGCTTAGTAATTTCCACCACTGGCTTAGCTTCGGTCCACTTGATAATGTAGTCAATTGCCACGATTGCAAACTTGGTCTACCCCTTTCCAAGAGGCAGAGGCCCGATGATGTCGATCCCCCACTACGCGAACGACCATGGCTCACTCATAAGGGTCAGCTCTTATGTGGGCTACGTCAGCACGGCAGTGAATCTCTGACACTTGTCACACCTCTGGACAAAGTTCTTAGAATCCTCTCGGATCGTTAGCCAGAAATGCCCCGAGCTAAGGCTTGGCCTCCAGAATGGTGCCTTCATGAAATTCTCGGATCACATAACCCACTTCATCGATTCGAAGGCATCTGAGGTACGGCTGGGAGTACCCTTTCTTGTACAGTATGTCACCCAGCATCATGTAGCGTGCTGCTCTAACCTTTAGATGTTGAGCCTCCGATTTATCTTAAGGGACTTCACTCGTGGGGAGGTACTTGGTGATCAGATCCATCCAACTTAGAGTTGTCTACACGGGATTAACCATCTCTTGTCAGCTCGGTCGATGCTCGAGCTATCCAAAAATTCCACGGGGACGACCCTCAGAATCTTCCCCTCAATGGCTGAGGCCAGTTTTATGAGAGCGTTGGCCCAAGTGTTTTCGACTCTCGGGATCTGGTTGATGATGCATTTTTAGAACTTGCCAGTCAATTTCAGGGCTTCGGCTACATAAGCTATCATCCTTAGGTCTTTGGTTGCGTACTCTATTGATATGTGGTTTACAACGAGTTGAGAGTTGCAATGCACATCGGGCTTAGACAGCAGAAGTGGTGACCCCAAGTACTGCTTCGGTTACTAGAAGGCATGTTTGCAGTCTAAGGTCCATTCCACTTTCTTGTGAACCTTCAACTGTTGGAAGTTCGAGGCTAGCTCATATCGAGCAATGCCTTGATCTTGTCAGGATTTACCTCGATGCCCTCTGTTTAACCTGAAACCCGATGAACTTACCCAAGCTGACCCCAAAGGCACATTTGGCAGAGTTCAGCTTCATTCGATACTCCTGGAGGATTGAGAAGGTCTCTCTGAGGTCTAATATGTGGTCGAATGCTCTAATACTCTTAACGATCATGTCGTCGATGTAGACTTCCATGGTCTAAACAATCTGTTGGGCAAACATCTGGTTTACCAGCCTCTGATATGTTGCCCCAGCGTTCTTTAGGCCAAATGGCATGACCTGGTAACAGTAGAGGCCTTTGTCCGTGACAAAGGTCATCTTCTGCCTGTCTGGGGGGTACATCGCGATCTGATTATATCTAGAGTAAGCGTCCAAGAAGGTGAGCTGCTCATGGCCGGTCATGCTGTCAACCAGTTGGTTAATCCGAGGTAGAGGGAAGCTGTTATTGGGGCAGACCTTGCCCAGATCCCAGTAATCTAGGCACACCCGCCATTTTCCATTGGCCTTCTTCACAAGGATCACATTTGCGATCCAGTCTGGGTAGTGACTCTCTTCAATGAAGCCGACGTTGTGGAGCTTCAATACCTCATCAACTATGGCCGCATACTTCTCGAATTCGAACGCTCTCCTCTTCTGCTTCACTATCTGTGTTTTGGGTCCACATTCAGCCTGCGAACCATGATCTCTAGAGGGATGCCTAGCATATCTTCATGCGACCATACGAAGACATCCTTGTGCTCTTAAAGAAAAGCCAGCATCTGATCTCGCTGGTCAGAATTCATCGACTACCCGAGCTGAACTGTTCTGCTAGGATCCGCATCCTCGAGCAAGATAGTCATCAAATCCTCAGTGAGGGAGTCTTCTGCAGAGTCCATGGGGTCAAGCATATTTATAGTGAGGTCCTGCTTTACCGAGCCCTTTCTTACTGCCATCGAGTAGCACCTTCGTCCCTCGCATTGGTCTCCTCAGACATATCCGACTTGTCCGAGAACTTCATCATCAGATGATACGTGGAGACGACCACCCTCATTGCATTAAGGGACGGTCGCCCCAAGGTGACATTGTACACAGATGACATGTTTACTATCAGGAAATCCACTAGCAAAGTCACCTAATTCTACCCTTCTCCCTTTACCACTGGGAGGGAAATGGCGCCCTTGGAGATCACCTTGTCTCCGGTAAATTCATGTAGTGGGGTCTTCACGAGTCAGAGGCGTGATTGGTCTATCCCCATTATGTTAAACGCTTCGGAGTAGAGTATATCGACTAAGCTCCCGGTGTCAACCAAGATACGGTGAACTTTGCAGTTAGCCATCATCATCGCCGCGACTGGGGCATCGTCATGGGGATGATGGATTCCCTACTCGTCATCCTCCGTAAACGTGAGGCTGCAAGGGCTTACTCGGAGCTCTTTCCTCGACCTTTCGGACAAGTGGATGTAATGCTTAGGGTCAATACTCCTAGAGTACGCCTTGTGAGCTCGGTTCGAATCTCTGCCACCGGATGGGCCACTATAGATCGTCCAAATCTTTGTGGCTACTTCCTCAGCTCGACGAGGCTGATCGTCTTTCCGAGCCTGTCTTTCTTCTTCCGTATACTACCGCAGATGACCCTTGCAAATGAGGGTCTCGATTTCATCTTTCAGGTCGACACAATCACTGGTATTGTGGTCGTGGTGGCGATAGAAGCGATAGTACTTGTGTTTGTCCCAATGACCGGCATTGGTCTTCATATAGCTCGGCCAATGTAGTGGCCTTTGATCTCGGATATCAAGCAGGATCTGCTCCAGGGATGTGTTAAGAGGAATGTTGGTGATATATGACTCTCAAATTCAGTTATCTATTAGATTTCACAATTAAGTTCAAACTATTAATCCATGATTAGAAGTTTAAACATTAATTCAATCATGATTTCACATGTCACATCTAGCTCACACATTAAGGTTTTAATTTAATATTGAATTGTTAACTTGGTGATCATTAAGCAAGGAAGGAACCAACCTGGGAAATTTGTCCATCATGTTCAATAAGAAGAATTAAAGAAAAAAAGGAAAAAGAATACCCAACTAAAAAATAGTTGTCATCGAAAAGGGCTACCTATTAAAGATCTTTAAAAAGATTGACATAGCGTGAAAGCCATCGATGGAAAAATCAAAAAGCTGGAAGAATGAAAAGTTGAACTGTAAGGCAAGTTTTGGTTTAGGTTATGGTTATCTTGAATGCTCTTGTGATTATCAATGTTATCATGAAAATAAAGAATTGAATCCTTAATTGTGAAAAGTCGAGGTTACATTATAAACCCATGGAACTCAATATTTAGATTTGTTCTAATTGATGGATTACTACTTTGAACTTGACCATGAAGTTTACTGTGCACTTAAGTCTAGGAGAAAGTAATGTCAATATTGATGTATCTTAGAAATCTCGTATCTTGGAATTCTATTGCTTTCAAAAAATCACTCAAGTTTATAGAAATTATCCTGTGGTTCTCAACTTATTTTTTTGCATATTTTGCTCGGGACTAGTAAAATGCTGGTTGGAGTTGTGTCGAGGGTCAAATATTGCATATTAGACCCCAGCATATTACTTTAATCGTGTTTGTGGTGCAAGGTGAATTTAGGAAGCTTTGACTGAAAAGGGTACTAAAAGCATGGATTTAACGCTCAGAAATCACTAAGGCAAGGGACGAACCCCAGGAGACCGAGATCGAAGAATATACATGCCAGAAATCTGAGAAAATTAAGTCATTTATGTTAAAGAGGCATGAAAATCGTATAAAATGCAAGATTACAGGGTTCCCACCATTCGTTTAGCTCGAAACTTTATATTATACTTCAATTTTGGTCTCAACCCCTTAAATGGGGTGGTATAATGAATGGACGGAACGGATTTTACATACACAATATAATGGACCCCACATGGGGATCCTCGTGCATGGTGTACAAGTGCATCGGCCGTGCACCAAAACACCCAAAGTTGGTCAGCGCACGCTGACCGACTTATTTCTTCAAAAACCCAAGAACGTCCAGCGACGGATGTGGTTCGTCTGGGTTTGAGTAGTGGGGCCCACCCATCATCCAAATGAATGATCTGAACCATTCATATTCTCCATAGGGGGGGCATACCCATCACCATGGGGGCCTTTTGGTCCTTACGTATGTACACATGTGGATCGCCAGAAAATGCAGGATGGATGGTGAATTGATTTTATATAGTAGACTGCACCAAAACCTAATAAAAACCACTCCTTTTCAACTGAAATCGCGCTAGGAATCCAATGAATGGGGTGGATTTCTTTGAAAACATCACTGTAGGGCCCCACCGAGCATCTCAGTGCAGGATGGATCGCACCTTATGCACATTCGGTTTTCCCAAATATTGTGAGGTGTTGTGGGCCACCATTTATGGTCGGTTGGATGATTTGAACCGTCTAGAATCTTTAGAGGGGGGTCTTTATCCCAACCATGGAGCTAGAACTAGTTTCTTAGACATCCATCGGCCGAGATAACAGTCCAAACACAAGTTGGCTTGCGTCTTGCGGCTGCGCACGTACCTGCTGCATAAAGAAATTCTCTAGCCACACTGCCTTCCTTATGTATATAAAAGAAAGAGAGAGGGGATGTGAGAATAGCATGTAAGGTAGCCATGGAGGCAAGACGTGGGAAGAAAGAGAGAGAGAGAGAGAGAGAGAGAGAGAGAGAGAGAGAGAGAGAGAGAGAGAGAGAGAGAGAAGGAGAACCATGAAACAAGCCGTCTTCATTGAGTTTTTCTTTCCTCTTCTTCTTTAGTTTCTTCTTTCCTATTAGAGTTTTCTGAGATCTTTAGTTTGATCATGGCTATGATCGGCTAAACCTCTTAGCAAGGGCTAAGAGGTGAAGCTTGTAGCGTGATGGATGGTTTTCTATACTTTGATTCATACTTTAGTTGAACTTTCTCTTTATTGTAGTTTGATATTAAGGAATGCTTTTAGTTTTTAATGGTTTCTTGTGACTTAAATTTCAATGGATCTGCAATAGCTTTGAGCATGTTCTTAGCATTATAAGGCTTGTGAATTTGGGAACCCTATTGTTCACCATCGTCTCCTGGGCATGGTTGAATGACGGAATCCTTCCTTACATTCATACATCCCTTAGATTGGATGTGGATTGGCTAAATTCTATTGTTTGCTTTATCTCATGGGCATGGTTTTGTGATGGAATCAATTCTAATTCTCATATCTATCTTCTCTTGAAAACTGGATCAAAGGAAGTTCAGATTTGGATTTTAATGAAATATCTTCTTACTAGATGAAGATGGGACTCTGAATCCAGTTGCGCTTATGAATCAAGCATAGATTTCCTTGATCTCTACAAGTGGATCCTTAGCACCCTAGTTTCCCACCTTTGAATTTTACAAGCTTTATTTTAATATTTCACCATTATCCTCTTAAAAATCCTTTGATTTAAATTACATCTTTGCCTCGTTCTAGTTCAAGTTACTTTCAGATTACGTACAAGGTTCAGTCCCTGTGGATTCGACCTTGGTCTTACCGAGATTATTACTACATCACAAGCATATACTTGGAGTGTGAACAGTGTACGAGTTAAACTTCCTCTCAGGCTTCCGGCTTGACCTCCTATCCCAAGAGGTATTGTCATCCGACCTCCTCTTGTCTGTGTGCTACGGTTCTTCATCCCTCTACCTCTTGCCCTTAGACGAGGACTCGGAGGTCTGATTATTCTTGAGTGAGCTGAAGAGCTCCACAACATTAGTGTAATTCTGCGCGCGGCTGATAAGCTCGCTAAGAGTTGAAGGTGGGTTCTTCCTGATCGAAAACAGGAATTGGCCCTCCTTGAGCCCGCTGATCATTGCGGACAATGCCATCTTGTCTGAGTAGTAGTCTACCGGCAGAGCCTTCTCATTGAAGTGAGAGATGTAGTCCTTTAATGACTCTCCGCTCTTCTGCTTGAGGGTCGACAAGTGGGTAGACGGCTTTCAGTTCTTTTTACCGACGATAAACTCGGTCAGGAATGATTTGCTAAGCTCAGCAAAGGTGCTGATAGACCTTGACTTCAGCTTTCGATGCCAATTCCTAGCAGCCCCAGTCAAAGTTATTGAGAATGCTCAGCACATCATTGCTTTCGTGGCTGATTAGATCTGCATCCATGACCAGTAGGACTCCACATGCTCCGTGGGGTCCCTGGACCCCTAGTATTGAATGACGGAAGCATCCTAAACCTCGGAGGAATCACTTTGCTCATGATATCAGAAGTGAACGGAGGTTCGGTCTCTTCCATCATTGCTTGCATAGTAGTCGAAGTCGAAGTCTGCTAGTTCTATTGAAGAGTCTTAATTTGACTCTTGAGTTCTTCGAGCTGGGCTTCCCATGGATTTCAGTTCTCGGTGACCGTCTCTCAAGGAACTTCGACCTCAAACGTGTTGTCTCTTCTTCTACTTTCTAATTCATGTCGAAGGTCGGTCGGAGCTAGCGTCGAGGTCACTAACACATAGGTTGGAGCCTGAGTTACCGTATTCTGTGCAGGGTTAGCTCTAACAGACATGTTATAAGACACTCCTGCCTACAAGCTCACCCGCACCGGTTATTAAGCAACTAGGATGACCTCTTCTTGGCTTGGGGGGGCTGCTACCCTTGTTTTTGCCTCAAAGTATTGATTTCACCCCTCAATACTCGAATCTCATTCTACATGGCCTTATACTTGCCTCCTCGACTCCAGGACCTTTAAGATGGCGCCGTTAGAGCTGACTCGACATGGAGTAGCAAGGATGATCGTGGTTGCCCACTCGGATCGGGTTCCGTGATCGCCAATAGGAGTGCTTTCTTCTTTCCTTTCACCATGTCTGGTAAAACTTTCTAGTCTTTTTGCTCGAATTCCCACAAATGGCACCAAAAATGTTGATGCAAAAATCTAGATCACCCTCCGTCGAGCCATGCGTGCCCGGAGCAAACCCTGGTCCTGCACAGAACAATAAACAAAGGAGACCCTGGCTCAAGCAGGGGATCCTTCGATGCCAAAGTCAGGCTAGGCAAACTAGGTCTAAGTGGTGTAGAGTAAAGTGACAGTACTAGATATCGCGTACCAGTTCTTATAAAAATGACCCATATTTATACCCGTGGGTTGCAATGAACGTGTTCGATAATCTCATCATGGTCATCGCCACTATGTGGGAGCTACGCACGCGTAGTCATCGGCATTTACCCGGAGATCTTGCACTGGGCATTACTCCGGTCATGCATTATTGGGGTTGTGCATTGAGACTGTCGTTAACTAGGTTCCCATCTGAGCCGACCTTCTGACTTGGATCTTACTCGATGACCCGAGCTAACAGATAACTGGATTATTGATACGCTAAGTAGAGAGGCTCACCTCGGAGGAACACTGACTGAGTAGATACTCTCCTGCTCTCCAAGTTGATATAGTTGGGTCGGACGAGCTATTGTAGCTCTGACATCGGGCTCGTAGGACGTGCGATGATTCATCCCGAGTCTTGGGTCGATGTCATAACTCTGCAAAAGCCCTCGACTCGGACGTTCACCTCAGGTTAGAAATTTACCAATCCGAGGCCCTACTCATTAGTGTTGAAGTTGACCTTGATATGGCTCAGTTTGGATTTACCCATAACAGTGGAGATGTGGAAGCATACGTCAGTAATTTTAACAAGTTGATTTACAAGTTGCTAGACATGGAGGAAGTTGTCAAAGATGAAGATCAAGCAACTGTTCTGTTAAATTCTCTTCATGCATCGTATGAGTCTTTAAGGGACTCCTTATGCACAAGTAATATGTCCCCAAATGTAGACACCATTATCCCATCCCTTTAGGGAAACACCATGAGAACGAAAAACAGCAGCATGAGGGCCTCTTTTGATGCATTGTTTACGAGCGACCAGAATACTGAGTGAGATACAGGATCTTCTCGGTTGAGATCCAAATCCATGAGCAAGGGCAAGGGCAAGTTAAAGTACTAGGACTGTGGGATGACTGGACACATGGAGAAGGATTGCATAAATCTCAAATCGAAGAAAGAAAACTCAGGCTTCTTCTAAGGAGGCTAACATTGCCACGCCTGATGAAGAGATAAGCACAGGTGATGTGTCATCAGTGTCTATGATCAGACACTTATATGATGATCGTAGAGATGAGTAGATCCTTGACACAGGGCATCATATCACATAACTCCTCATCGAAGTTGGTTCGCTAGTTACATAGAGTGGGATGGCAGACAGGTGTTTATGAGTAATGATAATGCATGTAACACTGTGGCTGTTGGTACAGTGCGCAACAAGATATTTGGTGGGATAGAGCATACCTTGACTAAGGTTAAGCACGTTCCTGACATGAAGATGAAATTGGTTTCTCTTGGTACACTCGTAGTAATAGGGTGCAAGTTCACATGTGTCAATGGTGTCTTTAAAGTATCGAATGGGGCACTCGTGGTTATGAGAGCGCAGAGGCACGGAAACATTTATAGGTTACTCGAAAGCACTTCAGTAGGTGGAGTGATAGTGGTTGTTGCGGATTTCACATCTACATGTATGTGGTACTTTCTGATAGTTGTTTGATTCCAGCTTTTAAGAATTTTGATTTAGATATATGCGAGCATTGTATATATGGTAAACAATCTAGATTATCTTTTACATCTGGAAAACATGTATATAAGGGAGTGCTTGATTATGTGCACTCTGATGTTTGGGGACCATCACTAGAGATTTCCATTCGAGGGTCGTCATGGTTTGTGTCATTCATTGACGACTACTCCTGAAAAGTTTGGGTTTACTTTATGAAACGTAAATCCAAACTCTTCACTGTTGAGGGTCAAATATTACATATTAGACCCCAGTGATTATCAGATTTATGAACATGCCACCGTTTAAAAGCCCAATTTAATCATGTTTGTGACGCAAGGTACATTTGTAAGCGTGGACTACAAAAAGGTGCTAAAAACTTGGATTTGAGATTTTGAAGTCACCAAGGCAAGAGACGGACTCTTGGGGATTGAGATCAACGATTTTACACAGCCGAGATACGAGAAGATCAAGAAACTGAAGCTCAAATGGCCTGAAAAATGTTTAGAATTCAAGGTCACAGGGTTCTCACCATCTGATCGGCTCGAAACTTCATCCAGGGTCAGGAGATCGTAAATGAACCGTACACGTCAAATTTCAGCTCCCGAATCATTGTGGAAGTGGCCTGACGGACAGATCAGCCTATAGACCATTGATTTTAGGCCCACCTGAGATCTGGATATTCTTCAAACTGGAGCTGGACAGCTTAAATGAGATAAGAAAACAGATGGACAGATCAGATCTCTTACACGTAGCACATTGGACCCTACCTGAGTTGGGTGAGCATGGTGCACTAGTGCACCAGCCGTGCACGGCAACTAAGAAACGGTCAAACTGTCGCTGGACCGAGGCTTCTTCTTAAAAACGAAAGATCCATTTTTCCTTCCAGCGTCCGCACAGGGACTCACGGTCGGGTGCAAGTGGGCCACCATCATCATGCATTTGGATGATCCACACCGTTCATTGATTTTAAAGGGTCAAACAGACCGTACCTTGAGCTGTTTCCTGATTCTCTTAGATGTTGTATGAATATGAAGGCTTCGACGTAGGATGGATGATACCAAACAAACGTCCGAAAGATGCCACGTTTTGAATCCAAAATCGTCCATATCTAAATGGTTTTTCGAGAGCAAACTAATGGACAGAATGGATTTCGTAGAAACCGAAATGAGTGGGTCCCACCGACTCTTCTTCTCAAAAATAGAAAAACGTCCAGCGACAGACGCTGGCTCCCTGTTTTTGAGTAGTGTGCCACCATCATCACACTTCAGGATAATCTGAACCATTCAACATGTCCAGAGGGTGTCCACAACCCTATCCATGCTGACTTTTTTCTCTTATCCACGTAATCACACGATTTACACCGTTAAGCGCAGGATGAACGGTCGAGTAGAAGATCTTGTGGACCACACCAAAATTCGACAAAAACCACTCCTTCCTAATTGGTTTTTCGTCAGAAATTCAATGGACGCGGTGGATTTCATCAAAAACATCACTGTGGGGCCCACCGATCATCACAGCGTTGATTTTTTCGCACGCCCTGTGTCCGTGATATTCGGACGCTGCGGGCCGATCCATGATCAAGATCGGGATCTGATTATTCATCCAAACCATCCATTTGATCAGGTAAGGGGTTCTTACCCTCACCACACTGGCAGATTTCAAAGAGGGGAAGATTTCTCCTCTCAAACTCATTCTAAACGCAAGTTGCTGCGTAAGTTTCTTGCGCACGTGGTTGCGTAGACTCCAGCCGAATTCTCTGTTGTGTAAAGGGCCTTCTCCACCACTTCTCCAGGACCAATTCAAACTTCCCATCCACCGTTTTTCACAACTATTAAAGGGAGAGAAGGAGAGAAGGGGGATCATCTACGGCTGGGAGGACAACTGGGACGTGGAGGCTGAGCAAAGACAGAGGAAGAGTATTTCTATTTTTATTTTATTTTTTTACTGTTTTATTTATTTATTGGAGGATGTTTAGCCTAATCATGTTTGGCTAAGTCCTCTTAGCTAGGGCTAAGAGGTGAAGCTTGTAGCATGATGGGAGAGATTTCGTTTGTGCCTCTTATTTATACTGAACAGATGTTGATTTGGGTTTAATTAAAGGAATATTTTTAGTCTTTAATGGTCTGTTGTGACTGAAATTACAATGGGTCTGCGATGGCTTTGAGCATGTTCTTTTCCTTTTTATGTTTATGACATCAGGAAGCCCTGTTGTTCACCATCGTCTCCTAGGCATGGTCGGATGATGGTACCCTTCCTAACCTTCATGGGATGTTGATTGGTTGGTAATTAGTTTAATTCTGTTGTTTGCTTTGTCTCTTGGGCATGGTTTGGTGATGGAATCTATTCTAATTCATATACCTTACATCTCTTGGAAAACTATATCAATGGCAGTTCAGTTAATTTCCATGATTCGTGAAGTATGCGTAAGATCTCCCTGATCTCTACAAGTGGATCCTCTGAATCCCTAGTGTCACTCCTCTGAATTTCTCCTCAGTTTTAGATAATAATTTTACAATTATTCCTCAACTCACAATTGATTTAGAATTCATCTTATTCTAGTTCTAGCCCTAGTTAGTTTCAGATTACGTACAGGTTTCAATCCCTGTGGATTCGACCTTGGTCTTACCGAGATTATTACTACATCACAACCCTATACTTGGGGAGTAAACAAGTTTTTGGCGCCGTTGCCGGGGACTGACGGCTACGATTTTCTGAAATTAATTGGTTTTAGAGTTAGTTTAAGATAAGGATTTTACTAATTTTAATTTTGATTTTGTTTTCTATTTGATTCATAGAACTAACCTATTTCCTATTCTGTAGGTTGTTAAGATAGAACTTCTAATTTGGTAAACTCTTTCTGATTTTCTAGATTTTCTAACTCTTTAGATTTGGTTTGCTTTAGGAACTTCTTCTATTTAGAAACTAACTTATTTTGTTTTGTTCTGCAGGTCTTTAGCTTAGAGACTCCAATTTGGTAATTTCTTTCCAAACCTCTCTTTCTTTCTAGATTCTTATTTTCTTTCTTAGGATTAGGTTTAAGATTTGATTGAGGGCTACAAGTGTTCCATGCCCAAGTGGGCCCGTGGTGACACTCGACGTCTCTTGACTGAAGGAGGATTAGTTGAGGGGTTAACTGTCCATTGCAGGACTAGACACCGCTCGAATTCCCCTGAATTAATTGAGGTTATGGCTGCAAATCAACCTCAAGCACTACCTCAACATAGGGATGAGGAAGTACATGATGAGAATGAGGTGCATCAAGCACCCCTGCCTCGTACTTTACGAGATTATTTACAACCGGCGGGGGTGAGTATGCCCTCATGTATGATTTTTCTTGAAAACACAGGACAGATGGACATCAAGCCAGGAGTTATCCAACTCCTTCCTAAATTCCATGGGCTTGAATCAGAAAGTCCATACTTACACCTGAAAGAGTTTGATGAGATTATAGCCACCTTATACTTTCTTAATGTATCCGATGATACAATCAGGTTGAAACTCTTTCCTTTCTCCTTGAAAGAGAAGGCTAAGACGTGGTTACATTCACTGCGTCCTAAATCCATTAGCACATGGAATGATATGCAGAGGGAATTCATAAAGAAAATTTTCCCACACCATAAAACAATTACCCTCAGAAAAATAATCATGAACTTCGCCCAAAAGGAAGATGAGACATTCTACCAATGTTGGGAAAGGTTCAAGGATCTTGTCAGTTCATGCCCACAACACGGTTTTGAAATGCGGCGCATTACAAATTTTTTCTATGATGGATTGACATCTTCTATACGCCAACTGGTCGAGACAATGTGTAATGGAGAATTCATGAATAAAGAGGTCGATGAGGTATGGGATTACCTCGATAGACTTGCCGAAAAAGCACAATCATGGGACCATTACCCAAAATCAAACACCACGTCTAGGCCAACTCAATCTAAGGAGAAAGGTGGAGTATATCTCCTGAAAGAAGAGGATGATTTAAATTTTAACGTGACTACTCTCATGCGAAAAGTCGAGGCCATGGAAGGAAAGAAGGATAAGGTTACTGAAATTGTTTGCGGCATCTGTGACTGCAACATTCACACAACTGAAAATTGTCCTACAATATTTGCTTTTCGAGGAGTGTTGAATAAGCAAGCTAATGCCGTAAATAACTATCAAAGACTTTTCAATGGACCTACCTCTAATACATACAATCCTGGTTGGAGAAATCATCCAAATTTTAGTTGGAGGAATGGACAAACTGCTACCCCTCAAAGTTTCTTCAATCAAAATCTAAATCAGGGGAAACCTCAAGAAGAACCGGTTCAAAATTTCATGCAAGAGCTGGCCCAGACAATGCGAGATTTTATGCAAAAAATGGATTCATGCATGACGGTTATAGAGAAGGGGATGCTTCCTGCAAACCGTTCCCCAATCCTAAACCACAATATGAGATAAATGATCCCAGCTCTTCAAATCAAATGGGGCACGCTAAATCCATTAACACTCTTAGGAGTGAGAAGATCATTGATAAAACGCTTCCGGTTAGGCCTGAAAAGCCTCAAGATCATAAGATGGCAACAATGATGGATCTGGTGATGCCCCACAAAAATTAGAACCGGAACTTTTAGAGAAGCCAGTTGCTCCATTCCCCCAACGGTTGGTTGCACCAAAATGTCTTTCTAACTCTCAGGATATTCTGGAGGTGTTGAAACAAGTGAAAGTCAGCATTCCTCTACTTGATGTCGTAAAACAGATTCCTTCATATGAAAAATTTCTGAAAGACCTATGCATGACCAAAAGACGGCAGAGTATTCAAAAAAAGATTTTCTTGACTGAGAAAGTGAGTACCATCCTGAAGCAAGACGTGCTGCAGAAATTCAAGGATCCCGGTAGCCCAACCATATCATGTGTAATCGGGAACCATCGAATTAATTACGCACTTCTTGACTTAGGAGCGAGCGTCAATCTGATTCCCTACTCGGTATACAAACAGTTAGGTTTGGGTGAGTTAAAACCCACCCTAACCACACTAAAACTTGCCGATCGCTCTGTTCGTGTACCAAGAGGGATTATTGAGGATGTGTTAGTCCAAGTCAATAGATTTTACTACCCTGTAGATTTTATCATCCTGGACACCGAACCCATCAATAACATGAGCACTTAGATTCCCGTCATTCTTGGTCGCCCATTCCTTGCCATGTCAAATGCAATCATCAATTGTAGGAATGGTGTCATGACTATGTCTTTTGGAAATTTGACATTAGAGTCAAACATCTTTTTCAATAACGGCAGCAACTCAGAGGATGATGACGATGTCCACGACATTAACATGATCGATACTTTCGTGGAAGATAGGACTGTAAGTGTTATGGTCTCATACTCCTTTGGTTGTCAAATTTTGATGTGTCAAAACATCTATCTGTGTCTTGTGCTTGTATGATGATTTATATAAATTCAAGACACTGCATAAATACTTCAAGAAGCTACAAGTTGAACTTTTCAAGAAGCTACATATTGAAGTTCAAGAAGCTACATGTTGAAGTCTCAAGAAGCTACAATGTTGATGTTCAAGTCTTAAGAAATAACTTATGACTTCAAGACTAATAAGCAATGTATGAAGTAGTTGTTATGCTGATGAAGATCTCAAGTTTGAAGGTACAACAAGTTCAAGATCTCAAGCCTGATATGGTTTAAACAATCTACATTCGCTGAATGGTTGAAGTTCAATGTCCATATGACATGATTCAGGTTTGAATGACCTTAGGTTGACCCTTTAAGTAGGTCACTTTGGATACATAAATCAAATATTTATTTTACATAAGTTTGGTCTATTCTACGACCAGTCCTAGCTCTTGTTCGACCAATCCTGGCATTGGTTCGACCAATCCAAGAAATTCCACGACCAGTCCTAAGTAGTTGAAGATTTTTCAGAATTTTTGGTATGCCCACGACCAGTCCTGGAGGTCCTTCGACCGGTCATAGGTGTGGCTTCGACTCGTCCACGACCAATCGTGGATCTATGACTCAAAGTCCAGCAACGTAATCTATGGTCCTACGACCAGTGGTAGGTGACCCACGACCAGTCGTAGGTGACCCACGACCAGTCGTGGAACGACTTTCAAAGATCGCGCTCAATATTTCAAAAATGTATTAGAGCTACGACTACCGAAGGTTTCTAAGACCAGTCGTAGGAACGATTTTTGCTTCTGTAAATTGAACACGAAATTCAGAGTTTTCACACTTCAACTCTATTCTATTCAAGAATTTTCAATTGATCACTCTAAGATAAGTCTGTGTTTATTTTAAGCTACATTGTGCTTATTTAATATTCCTTTTTGCTAGCTTATTTAATTTGATTTTGTTTCTATATTCCAATCTTATTTGAAAAGAGGAATTATCTTATTCCTTCTTCTTGGAATCAAAATCAAATATAACTACGCCCAACAAGTTAAATCTAAAATCTATTAGAATTTAGAACCTTATGAATGTGAGTATTGGAAATTGAACTTTGACATTCAATCATCTACTCCGATTGGTTCTACCGGGCTGCTAAGAAAAGGAGAAATCCAGGTATTTTACAATTTTGTAAAATTTATTTAGTTTTGGTTTTGTTTGAGGTTAAGCCAGAAAAATCTCATTGTATTGGTTGTCTGAGGAAAACCAGAAAACTCAGAAAAGAGGGGTTTTTGAATTGTGTAAGCCCAAGTGAAAAAGACACAATTGTAAAGGTTTTTGGTGAACCTGAGAAAACCTATTTGATAGTGAACGCTAATATCCCCTGTGTGAGGATATTGGGAGTGGAGTAGCTTTTTGTGTGGCTGTTGGAAAACAGTTGGTGTACACACAGGCGGACCACTATAACTCTTTGTCTTGTGGATTGAATGCTTGCTTAATTTTCATATCTTTTATCATTCGATTGTGTGGAATGTACAAGTGGATGTGAATGTTGTAACTATTTATATTTCAAACAAGTGTGGGGATTGTTGTAATAATTTAGATCTATACTTCTGCATTTAATTTCAATTCCTTGCTATTTCATTTACTTATATTAAAATTGAGTCCTTGATCCAAAAGAGGTTCTAGAAATAAGGTTGTCCTACCATAAGCCCTTGTTTATTATGGTGTAAGGTTGTCCTTAGAACTGAATTTGTATCAATCTCTCAATACTCATTTATCAAGGTGATTTAAAATTTAGTATTGTGAATTGATTCATATTGTAAGGCTATTGGTTTAATTTATTTTCGCTAATTTTATTTTAAATTTGGCATAGTCCTATTCACCCCCCCCCCCCCTCTAGGACATATAGCTTGGCCTTTTCAAGGACACCCTTTACTTTATCCTCTGATCCTCTAGAGACGTGCCTGGCCCACTTCCATGAGTTTAATGATGACATGATTAGGGAGATGTGTGTCATGCTGGATACTGCACTGGTACTTGAAGTTAACCGGTGGAGGCCATAATTTAAAAAATTGCCACAAACTGATGCAGTGCCTCTACCGTCTAACCTCAAGGCACCAAAGCTTGACCTAAAACCTTTGCCCTCTGATTTGAAATATGCCTATTTAGGTCAAGATGAGACATACCCGGTGGTGATCTCTGCCCACCTGGAAAAAGAACAGGAGAGTATGCTCATATCTACTCTCATTGAGCATAAAGGAGCCCTAGGATGGACGATCGCGGACCTCAAGGGAATTGACCCCTCGATTTGTACTCACTGCATATATCTTGAGGATAATGCGAAGACCGCTCGGTAACCACAATGTAGACTAAATCCAAACATGAAGTGTTTAAGGCCGGGGTTCTTAAATTATTGGATGTGGGTATTATATACCCTATATCTGATAGTCAATGAGTGAGTCCAACTCAGGTGGTTCCTAAGAAGTCCGGAATCACCATCGTAGCCAATGCTAATAATGAACTTGTGCCAACTAGAGTCACTACTGGTTGGAAAATGTGCATTGACTACAGAAAGTTGAATACCGTCACAAGGAAGGATCACTTTCCTTTACCCTTCATTGATCAAATCTTGGAAAGGCTAGCTGGTCATTCCTATTATTGTTTCCTTGACCGGTATTCGGGCTACAATCAGATTGAAATCGCCCCTGAGGACCAGGAAAAGACCACATTTACATGTCCCTACGGCACCTTTGTTTACCAAAGGATGCCATTTGGACTATGTAATGCCCCTGCCACCTTTCAGCAATGTATGCTGAGTATCTTTTCTGATATGGTGGGCCAATATCTAGAGATCTTCATGGACGATTTCTCTGTCTATGGTTCATCTTTCAGCAAGTGCTTAGAAAGTCTTAAATGTGTTCTGAAAAGATGTGAAGAAAAGAACTTGGTACTTAATTGGGAGAAGTGTCATTTCATGATTCATAAGGGGATTGTCCTTGGACATATCATCTCGTCCAAGGGAATTGAGGTAGATAAGGCAAAAATCGATCTTATCTCTAACCTACCTCCACCCAAGAACATTAGGGACGTGCGATCCTTCTTAGGACACGCAGAATTTTACAGGTGATTCATAAAGGACTTTAGTCTCCTCTCTCATCCTTTATGTAATCTTCTTCAAAAGGATGCTCCATATGAGTGGACTGAGCAATGCCAGGAAGCTTTCACCAAGCTTAAAGGCACCTTAACCACTGCACCCATCATGCAGCCACCCGACTGGAGCCTTCCTTTTGAGCTTATGTGCGACTCTTCTGATTATGCTCTTGGAGCGGTTCTAGGCCAGAGAAAATATAAGAGGCCCTACGTCATTCATTACACGAGTAGGACTTTAAATCCTGCCCAAGTGAACTACTCGACTACGGAAAAGGAACTCTTAGCCGTAGTGTTCGCTTTGGAAAAATTTAGGTCCTATTTGATTGGATCTAAGATCATTATCTATACAGATCATGCGGCACTTAAATATCTTCTTTCTAAGAAGGATTCTAGGCCCCGCCTGATACGATGGATCCTTCTACTCCAAGAATTTGATTTGGAAATTAAAGATAAAAAGGGAGTAGAGAACGTAGTGGGCGATCACCTTTCTCGCCTTAATACCTCTGATTCCCTTGAGGCGACCCATATCAACGACTTGTTCCCTGATGAACAACTGTTCAGAGTCTCCCATTCACCTTGGTTCGCTGATATTGCTAATTATCTTGCTATAGGTTCTATACCGACACATTGGACTGTGCAAGATAAGAAAAAATTTTCACTGAGGTGCGCAACTTCTTCTGGGATGATCCATACTTGTTTAAATATTGTCCAGACTAACTCTTGAGGAGATGTGTCCCAGACGATGAGCATCAGAGTGTCATCTCCTTCTGTCACTCACAGGCCTGTGGTGGTCACTTTTCTGCAAAAAAGACCACGGCCAAGATTCTACAGTGTGGCTTCTATTGGCCCACTATGTTCAGGGACACTCATGAGTTTTGCAAAGCTTGTGAGCATTGTCAGAAATTGGGAGCATTGTCCCGTCGAAATATGATGCCCTTGAATCCCATTCTTATCATAGAGGCATTTGATTGCTGGGGTATTGATTTCATGGGGCCATTCCCCAATCTTTTGAGAATTTATACATTTTACTTGCAGTAGACTATGTCAATAAATGGGTCGAAGCGATTCCGTGTCGAACTAATGACCATCGCACGGTCATTAAATTCCTAAAAGAAAACATCCTTTCCCGATTCGGAACGCCTCAAGCCATCATAAGTGATGGGGGCTCACACTTTTGTAATAGGCCATTCGAGAGTTTAATGAAGAAATACGGTATCTCTCATAAGGTGAGCACCCCATACCACCGACAGACAAGTGGGCAAGCTGAGATTTCTAATAGGGAGATCAAGCATATTTTGGAGAAAACGGTTAACCCTAATCGCAAAGACTGGTCAATCCGATTGACCGATGCCTTATGGGCTTACCGTTCTGCTTTTAAAACCCCTATTGGAATGTCTCCCTTTAAACTCATCTATGGGAAGGCTTGCCACTTGCTTGTGGAGTTGGAACATAGAGCCTACTGGGCGATCAAAAATCTGAATTTTAATCTGAACAATGCTGACTCGCTATGCAAATTTCAATTAAATGAACTTGAAGAAATCCGGAATGACGGGTACGAGAACTCGAGAATTTACAAGGACAGGATGAAGGCGTTTCATGACCATTTACCACATTCAGACAATGGAAGAAAATGATGGAAAAACAGGCAACGTGAAGAATAAAAGTTTTAAGGACTGACAATGGTGGAGAATTGTAACGCCCTGAAAATCGGGGGTCGAGTATGAACTCAACTCCCGAGTTCCAACGCATCACTTATGCAACATACACAATGATGGTTAAATGTTGTCTGAGTTAGCGCAAAAAACATGAATGAGATTATACCAAAACAGTAATTCATACTCCAGTTCATTTGTATAAAGGCAAGCGGAAGACTAAAATTTTATATTCAAACTATGTAAAGTATCAAAATTTTGTGAACTCCAGAGTATGAGTACTAACTGAGTACCAATATACATGTAATGTCTCTAAGTCAAAAAAAGATCAAAATACAATCCTCAAAGAGGCCCTGTAAATCCCGCGATGCAAATCGGCCTAAGCGTAGCCGTCAGAGTACTGCATAAAGGAGAACTCCTCCTGATCCTCCTCATAGTCTAGCTCCGTCTCCTGAACAGAGGCGCCATCTACACCTGTGACAGAGTCTGGTGGGTGTTGCAAACACCGTCCCGTAACGTGGGAGTGAGTAGCTAACTCAGTGGAACAATAAAGCATAGGTTAACATGTTATCAAATCAATCAAGCAAGAATGATAACGCAAAGACAAATCAAACATTTCTAATTACTCTTGTTAAATGCAAAATGATATGACATGATGTCGTATGCCCTGCCAAACCACCCTCAAGCGACATCATCTTACGTTCGCGAATGCTACTCCCTTAGTGCGCCACATCTACAAAGCACATGCGGTGCATGATGATCATGATTACCAAGTTTTTATTAATCCATTTCAACCACAGTATTGGGAAACTAAGGTACCTCCCTTGTATAATTCCCAAACATGATCCATTCTAGGGTCGTCAATCCTAGCTAATCTCATACGATGTTATGGTTTGAGAAGCGTAGTGAAGGCATCGCAAAGGGCTCGTCACCCGTCGGCCGCGGATACAGATCTCACCGTATGCGGCTCCATTGCCGGCCGTCACCAAGTACATATCTCACCGCACTGCTCAATCACTAGCCGTCACCAAGTACTGTGTCTCACCGTACTCGGCTCAACTCATACTCTAGTTACATCGTGAAAGACTCGTCGCCAATCACGTACACTTGGAGTACTCGAAGATACTACGGAGGACTCGTCGCCGTCGCCGCGCGAGCACATGTGTCTCACCGTGCTCGGCTCTCGCCAGAATATCGACAAATTTCGAATATAGTGTCCCATACCACCATAATCGGCTCACGAGGTTGGTTGCGCAATGGTCACTACGGGAGGCACATGACCCCGGCCGAGGCCGACGGCTCGACCACGGTGTCCCATACCACCATGTCCGGCTCATGCGTCTTAGCGGATCGAGGTACCATGGTTAACGGGATCGCCACCGGTAAGTTTGGTACCCAGGTTCAAGCAAAGAGCGACCAAACATGGTGAACATACATATACACATATCGGTTTGCTTGACGAGCTCGACTAGCTCGAGCGCACCACAAGTTGAGCGATATGGAGCGCGCAGCACTCCGTGTGGCCAACCACTATCGCCAACCGAAGTACGACTCGGGTTCGCCAGACACGTCCATCGTGGCGATATGAATCTCAGCCACAACAATAAGTCTGGTACCGAATGTGTGGACTATAGGCATAGTCCCAAACTCAATCAGTGGTAGAGCATAACGTAAAGCATGAAGTAGAGCATGTATTATAAGGCATGAAGTATAGCATGTTATAAGGCATGTTGTAAAGCATGTTGTAAGACATGTTATAAAGCACTAAACACATAGGGATACAATTACTTAGAATTCATAGGTGAGTGGTTAGAGTGAACAACCACGTGGAGAGTGTCATATGTGACTCTAAGGTAGCGGAGAATCCCATCTCAGCACCTAACTAAGGTTCTAACACTTAAACACTTACCCTCGCAAGTGATTTCACCAACACTTGGAATACACTACTTCAACATACATGACGTATGCTAGAGAAGGGTGTACTAGGGTTGTCCCTTTACCGAGCTAGTATTTTATACATATACATCCTATTCATACAAGCAAATAAACATAGCAAACACATCAGCAAATTTTATACGTATAGGGTACTTTCACGTATACCCAATTTCGACATACATAGTGTTTACAAAGGAACATCGGTTTCGGCGATTCCTTTCGCCAAGCTAGTATTTTAATCATGTATTGTATAATCATACATTAAATACATATGTCAAACATTTTTCCAAAAGAAATACGTATACGGTATTTCTACAATACGTATTTTCAACATACGGCACACATTTACAAAGGAACATATATTTTGGCGATCTCTTTCGCCAAACTAGTATTTTATTCATATGTTATATAATTAAACATTAAATAAACATGTCAAGCAATTATCCAAAAAAAATACGTATACGGTATTTCTACGTATACCTAGAATATGTGAAATTCCATATTTCACACCGCTAATCAAAACAGGAAACGGAAAGCACTTTGTACATGTGCAATTGCAAGCAGATCATGAATCTACCATTACCTGACATTGAAAGCGTTGAAAACCGTAACTTATACACTTAAAGTCCTCACCTTTGCCTTTGGAAACGGAATAAATCAGCAAGGGTGATGGACCTTCCGTCTCACGGCCGATTTCTACCCTAAAGAGCGGAATCGGTTAGTCGGATACACCCTACCTCAATTCCACCTCAAATCAGACCTAGGGTTAGGTTTTCTTACCTTCAAATGAGGCGGAAAACACCGGGAGAACGCCGAGAACAAGGCGGTGTAGGCCGTGTAGCAAGCCAAAGCAGCAGGAGGAAGATCGGCAACGATCTCCAAGTCCTTCTCTCTCTTTTTCTCTCTCTCTCTAGGGTTTACACCAAAATTCGTATGGTGTGAGAGGGGCTGCTCTAAGCCCCTTTTATAGCCTCAAACATTACTTTAAAACGGACTTATGTTCATAGGGTACCGCTATATAGGTTTTTTCGCCGCTTTTCCCGCTCAAAAGGGTAGTTCTGTGGCCCTTTTGAACCAAACGTCGACTTAAGCTCACCACCAATGGATCTACGTGGGATTACGTTTTTGACTCATTCGGATACGCAGATCGCACGTGGCGGACCACTTTCGGCCGACGGTCGGTGGGCCACGATCGTAAATTCCAAGTACATGTAAATGTTCCGAAATTTTTCTTAATCCGAGGGTGTAATTTGGTCCGATTCGACGGCGGTCAGTTGCTTAATACCGACACAACGAACGATGCCGATCACTATTCCGATATTTATTTCGGCTTGTGAATAGTGTTTTTCACACTTCCTCGCTCCGATTCAAACGAATGGCCGTGGAATGCCTGATAAGGCCGATTTTTGAGATGATTGTTAAGCCCGGTGGGGCGGTCCTAGTTCCTTAACTTCGGGTTAATCGAATCCCGATGTGCGATCTAGACCTAATACATTTAAGTTTCGTTTCATTCCCGAGAGCAGACGGGAAATGAGTTTGGTTCTAAACTTTAGGTAACCTAGCGTCAATGATCTCAAGCAAGTTTTGGGTCTTGCAGATCGTATTTAAAGCGATCCTAATGGATTTCATAGCTAACGGAGTTTAATACTTAGTTAACTTTGTTAAATTTCTAAAGGATTTAATCCTATGTGATTTCTGGTCGAGGTGGTACTCGACCCAATGTACTGGTAATTTTTCGTGTCGTTACAATCACCCCCTTAAACAAAAAATTTCGTCCTCGAAATTTATACTGTCGTACTCCTCGAGAATCGAGGGTAGTTCTTCCCGACTTCGGCCTCGCCTCCCAGTAGCTTCCTCCTCGAATGATGTGTCCAAAGCACCTTCACAAGCGGATGACCTTGCTACTACGCAGCACTGCTCCTTCCGTCAAGAATGCGCATCGGGCGCAACTCATATGTAGCATCCTCGCTCAACCGTACTGCTCCCATCCGATGATATGCGAAGGATCAGAACGTACTTCTTCAAAGATAGATACATGAAATACGTTGTGCACGGAAGCAAGCGGTGTAGGCAAGGCGAGACGATACGCCACATCACCCACTCGATCCAAGATCGAAATGGACCGATAAACCTCGGTGTGAGTTTCCTTCTTCCCAAACCGAAGGACTCCTTCATAGGGGAAACCCGAAGGAACACATGATCACCGACCTCGAACTCCACGGCCGCCGCCTCGTATCGGCGTAACTCTTCCGTCTCGCTCCGCGCCGTGAGTAATCGACGCCCGATAATGTCTACCTTCTCTCGTAGTCGCCCGAACCAACTCCGGCCAATCGTGCTACGCTCTCCAACCTCTCGCCCAACAAAGGCGGTGCCCTACAAGGTCGACCATATAGAGCCTCATATGGCGCCATGCCAATCGTCGCCGGAAGCCGTTATTGTAGGCGAACTCCCCCGCATACGGAAGACAAAGGGGTCGTCCCAACCGTCCTGAAGTCCAACACACACGCCGCAACATATCCTCCAGAATCCGATTCACTCGCTCCGTCCGCCCATCGCCCGAGGATGAAACGCCGATCGAACTTCAACTTCACACCCATCGCCTCCCGGATACGAGTCCGAAGATGGATGTGAACCGCGTGTCTCTCGTCCGACACAATCTCTAAAGGAACCCCCGTGCACGGACGATCTCCCCGATGTACACCCAGCCACTCGTCGCGGAGTTCGTAACTCGATAGGGAGGAAATGGGCCGATTTAGTCAACCGGTCCACAATCACCCAAATGGAATCGTGCCCCTTCCTCGTCTTCGGCAACCCCGATATGAAGTCCATGGAGATGAAGTCCCACTTCCACTCCGCTTATAGGCATGGGCCGAAGCACCGGAGGTCGGCGATGTTCCGCCTTGACCCGCCGGCATGTCGACACCGAGACACAAACTCAAAGAATGTGGGCCTTCATGTTGTCCCACCAATACGTCCGTCTCATATCCCGGTACATCTTCGTGCTACCAGATGCATCGCAAACTTCGATTATGGGCGGACTCGAGAAGCTCGCGTCTCAAGTCGCACATCCGGGAACACATAGGCGGCCACGAACCGTAAACCCCCATCGATCCAACTCTCCACTCGGAGTCCACACGGCCGCTAGCTCGCTTCTCGAAGCTCGCACGGCCCGTATGTCGCCCTCCCGGGCCTCAACAATCTCGTCGTCGATAAGTGGCCGCACCCGAATGTGCGCAACACACTCAAATGGCTCCTCGACAGTGAGTCTCGCTCGAAGTCCCGCACAAACTCTACCATATCCCACTCGGCTATCATCGCCGGTGCCGCAAATGCACCGCCTTCTTGCGGCTCAACGCGGCTCCGCCACAAGGTTCGCCTTGCCGGGATGGTAGGAAACCTCGAACTTGAAGTCCTTCAAGGTCTCCATCCATCGGTACTGTCTCATATTCAAATCTCGCTGCGTGAATATGTATTTAAGGCTCTTGTGGTCGCAGTAAAAGCTCGAACTCCTCACCATAGAGGTAATGTCTCCCGAGCTTCAATGCAAAGATGATGACCGCCAACTCCAGTCATGTGTAGGGTAATTCTCCTCGTGCTTCCTTAATTGTCTCGAGGCATACGATATTACCCTATCTTTCTCGCATCAAAGACACAACCCAAACCAACGCGAGACGCGTCAAGTATACACCGTGTATTTCACCCCTTGCTCGGCAATACTAGCACAGGGCGGACGTCAACTTGTCCTTCGCCTCCTTAAAAGCCGCCTCCGCCTTCTCATTCAGGCGAACTTCAGTCCTTCCGAGTCGGTGAGACAATGGCCAGCTATCTTCGAGAAATCCCGAATGAAATGTCCGTAGTAGCCACCAGTGCCAAGGAAACTCCTCACCTCAAGAACCGATTCAGCCGCCGCTAATCCCGAATCACAGCAGCCTACCTTAGCAAGGTCCACTGCTATCCCATCCTTGGACACTACATGTCCCAGAACTTGACTTCCTCCCGCAGAAGTCGCACTTCTTGTATTGCGCAAACAACTGGTTCTTCTTTAGTGTCTCCAATACCGCTCGCAAGTGCTCCTCGTGCTCCTCCCGACTCGTGGAGTATATCAAAATGTCATCGATAAAGACGATGACGAATCGGTAGAGGAAGGGCCGAAATACCCGGTTCATCAGATCCATGAACACGGCTGGTGCGTTCGTCAGACCGAACGACATCACTAAGAACTCGTAGTGCCCAAAGCACGTCCTGAAGGCTGTCTTCTGCACGTCCTCCTCTCTCACGCGCAGCTGGTGGTAACCTGACTGGAGGTCAATCTTCGAGAAATACTTCGCCCCTCTCAACTGATCGAACAAATCGTCAATCCTGGGCAAAGGATACTTGTTCTTCACCGTGACCTGGTTCAACCTACGGTAATCAATACACAACCGTAGGGACCCGTCCTTCTTCTTCACGAACAACACAGGTGCTCCCCAAGGAGACACACTAGGTCGAATAAAACCTCTCTCTACAAGCACGTCAATCTGTGTCCGCAGCTCCTCCATCTCACATGGAGGCATACGATAAGTAGGCAACGAGATGGGCGTCGCACCAGGCGTAAGATCTATCGTAAAATCAATCTCACGCCGAGGAGGTAAACCCGGGATAGTCTCAAACACGCCTGCGAAGTCTCGAACCACTGGCGTACTATCTACTGTCGGACCATCGGTCGGCACAAGCAAAGCAAGATAACAATCAACTCGACAGGCCAACCGACCTCGCACCGGAACGTGAAAGCCGCACCGTCAGTCCATAGGCCGTCACGATCCGAGTATCGCAACCTATCTCCGCCCTCATCCCGGTGAGCCAATCCATACCTGTGATAACATCGTAGTGCCACGGCGGAGCAACAATGAGGTCGACGAGCACCGTGTCGCTACCCAAAACTACCGAGCAACCCTCACATAACCGTGTGACATCCGAATGTGTCCCAGTGGCCGTAGTGAGTCTCATTCCCTTAGTGGGAATCGTATGCAAAGATAGGCGTTTCACCGCCCCACAGAAATAATAGAGGTAGTGGACCCGGTGTCCACCAACAAAGAGACGGGAGTGTCGTGAATAAGAGCCGTACCCTCGAAAGCCGTCGAGCCGGAACCGACGTCTCGGGTGCCTCACCACGAGAGTATGAACGCGAGCCTGCTTCGCCGTCGGTTCCGGGCCGTGGAGCCAAGGGTCGCCGTGGCGGCCCGAAGGACGGCACGGAGGTCGGAATGAAGGATGTGCAGGAACGGTCCGTAGCGGCGAGCCGATATGGCCCGTGGATAAGAGCGACCCCAATCTCGCGGTGGCGCAAACCGCTAGCCCTCATGCGTGAGAAGCGCTCTCGCCAGGGTGTCCGGGTTTCCCGCAAAACGTGCGTGTCACCAACGGGCGTCTCATAGGAATAGCCGGCACCGCGGCCCCGGGGGAGAATCACCGAGGCCTCTTACCTAAAATAGGCCTCGCTTCGTACATCCCGTCGCGGTCTCGCAACCATAGTGCCCCGTGATCCGGCCGGACGGTCCACATCCCGCTCGGCCGTCATAGACATGTGGACCAACGCCGCATACGTAGGAATACCGTGGCAAAGATATCCTCGACCGATCTCCGGCCGCAAACCCAAAGAAAATCGACGCATCCGCACCGCTCGTCCACTAGTATAGCCGGGACAAAGCGGCCCAACTCGGTGAAGCGGTGCTCGTACTCGTGATAGTCATGCCTCCCCGCCCGAGGCGCAAAACTCTTCCTCCCGCTCGTGCCGATAAGTCTCTGCGGGTAGTACTTTCGTGGAACCGAGACTCGAAAGCCTCCTGTGTCCACACGAAGTCTACCGCGACAAAGTGCAGAAGACGCCGTCCCACCATAAGCTCGCTCTCTCTCAAACATGAAGGCGGCCGCCTCTACCGCTCGCCTCCGCTCCGAATGTTGAAGCATCCGTAGCATCTTGGAGATGCGGTCTACCTAACCGTAACTCCGCCTCCTCGGGTCCGTGAGAACCCATAAACGAGGGAGGCCTCAAGCGCCGGAATCGCCGAGTAGGCCGCGTGTACCGACCTCTCAAGAGGGAGGTGCGACGGATGGGGGCGAGGCACATCCTCAACCCGAGCAGGAGGCCCGGAATGCTCATCGACGTGTAGATGTCGCAGTGGAGTCGCACTACCACCACGGACAAGGCCTCGGTGATAGTGGCCATAAGCCGCCGATGCCGCCGGGCCGTGTATCTCCCCGCCGCGCCGTCCGCTGCTCGCCGCCGCACCGCTGCCGATGCATCATCATCATCACCGCTCAAACCTATCGGGCCGGCGGAGCACCGGGGAGTCATATCGCAGACGATGATGGCCGGAACGCTCACGGACCGGGCGTGTATGGTGGCAACCCACCGCCAGACCGAGGGGCCGATCGGAACCCAACCCACGGTCCGCAGACCACCACTACTAGAAGGTGTCTCGGTCCATGGAGCCGCCGACGAAGATGTGCGGTGCTCGCGTATATCTGTCGCGGCATACCCTACACAACACAGTGGTACAAACATTGGTGAGATACAAAGATAACACACATCATAAAGCGCTTTTAGCATTCCACACATCATCAAACAAAAGAGGCTATATGCTTTTCATTAACTCAAAATTGTCATAATACATGAACTACAGAGTTTACATGAATCATGACGGAAATAACATTATAGCCAATACATTCACACATCAAACACCTAAACATGCTACTACCTAATGCAACATCCGTACGAAAACACAAACCGCCTATCGCGGTAACCAAAGCAAACACAACAAACTACAATGTGGATGACTAAGCATCCGAAGTAGGCGGTGGAGGAGGAGATTCTTATCCCGTGCACAAAGACAGGATGGCCTTCAACGTACGGGACATCTTCTTGAAATTCTTCTTCATGTAGGCTTCATTCTCTTCGAGTTTAGTTCGAACTTGACCAAGCTCAGCCCGAACCTGTCCAATCTCAGCCCGAACTTGTCCAACCTCTTGCTGCAGGGCGGCTTGCCTCTCCTCAAAGGGCAAATCGCGCATCAGATACATCTCGATCCACACCCCGCTCCCGAGCCGCAGGGGTGAACACTCCTCCGTGTCCCGAGCCTCGTGTTCTTCCTCCCGTATGTCATCACCGCGCTCCTCATCACTCTCACCGGAGGTCAACACTCTCCTCACGGCACTATCCGACTCATCTCCGGACTCGTCGAGCCTCGGGCTTGCCGCCGTTGGGGGCCGATCTTCATATTCCCGAGTGTCGCTTCATTTATGATCGGACCGGTGCAAGATCCTCCATATTCAATCAGTAGCCTACATCACGAGCCATCCCGCATCGCCGGCCAAATGGGAGCGAAAGATCGTTCCCTGCGTAACGAACAACATTAACTATCCGGGATAGGATGAATGTGGGTGCATATGTTTTCCCTGTCCCATCTTGTACAGAAAGTCCACCATCACCCTAGTACATTCCGTGCGGTTACCCCACCGTGGGTATACATTGTATGTGAAGATGTGATGGAGCAAATGGAAGTCTTCGACATCTTTGTCGCCGCAATACAATTTCCTCGCTTCCAAGTAACCCGGCGACCACAGAGAAATCGCGTGCGGCGATCCCTTTCCCGCGCATAGCTTCTAGAGAAGTCATCACTAGGATGCACTTGACCAAGCGGAATTTTTGTGATTCGAGCCACCTCATTCACAAAGTGATTGTGCGCCTTATGCCCTCACAGAGACAGTAGAACTGAAGAGGCTCTACTGATGAGTCTATGATGTGAGCGTAGAAGGCACGAACCGTGTGCTCACATGCGGGGGACTCGCCTTCAAAAACATGATTCCACCCGATATCCACCAAGTGGTCCATCATCGGGTGTAGACCAAACATCCTCTCATCCACCTGAGCTTCAAACACAACCTTACGGCCGCGAAGCGCCCATATTCCATGCCGATCGGTAAGCATTCCTGGCGGGGTGGTCAGGATCCAGGTCTCGCTCGACCTAAACTCCCGCACGGTACTTGTGCCGGCCCCAACATCAGATTTTCTTCGGGAACGGGCTGGCCTACTTGGGCCGGCGTCATCGGCCGCGGTTTTCCTCTTTCCCATGAGAGATAGGATGGAGGAAATGGAGAAAATGGTGGCCACCACACCAAGGAGAGCCATGGAAATTTGTCCAAAATGAGAAACAAAGGGTGACCTCTTTTACCTTCCACAACCAACAATCCAACAGGTGTGGAATAAGCTCCAGAGGTAGGAAATGAAGAAGAAACAAGAAGGAAATGAGATGGGTTAGAATATTACCCAAATTTGAGCTCCAAGGAGGGTTATGAGAGCTCCAACTTGTGGAAATGGGGAAAGGGAGAGGCTAGGGCTGTTGTAGGAGGTAGTGGTGTGTGAGTTATGAAAGAAAATGGAGGGATTGAAGGTTTGGAGGGATGGGTTTTCAGCAAAATCGAAAATGGAGGTGGTGGTGGGTGAAAAGAGGGGAAATGAGAGAGATGAGTGCTTCAGCCCCTAAAATACTAATCAAATGCCAAAATGGCACGTGCCATGGGGTAGGGGGGACCAAACCGACCAGTCCCACGTTTGAAACGTGGCCGGAAAGTCGAAGGGGCGCGGTCCGCCGCCGGTGCCGCGGTGGCGCCGCGGGCCGGGTTTGGCCGGAGCGCGCCGCCGCGGTCCGGTCTTGTTCACAGACTCCTGTGGTGCCAAATGCACCCCGTCTTGGTCCAAAATGTTAACGGATTAGTCGTGGGGCCCACGCACTCAGTTTTGTGCCAAAACGGTCAGTTCCGGCAAAGTCCTGACATAATCTAGTTTTTCCTGATTTTTAACGACTTATTTTTGGTAAATTGTGACCTGGACACGTCAATAGACGGTCTAGGAGTGACTTGGGGTCCATAAGTGTGGTCGGGATCGAGTACGCACTCGATCAAACCGTCCGTGTGTAGCGAACTTCGCCGAACGGCGAAATCGGGAGACCCTCAGATGTTGCTAGATTTTTGCGCACCCTCCTAAGTGAAATGCGTCGGACGTAGTGGGGACATAACTCAGTCCGGTTTAATCAAAATCATGCTCGATACCAACTTGTAACGCTCGAAAATCGGGGGTCGAGTATGAACTCAACTCCCGAGTTCCAACGCATCACTTATGCAACATACACAATGATGGTTAAATGTTGTCCGAGTTAGCGAAGTAATAAACATGAATGAGATTATACCAAAACAAGAATTCATACTCCAGTTCATTTGTATAAAGGCAAGCGGAAGACTAAAATTTTATATTCAAACTATGTAAAGTATCAAAATTTTGTGAACTCCAGAGTATGAGTACTAACCGAGTACCAATATACATGTAATGTCTCTAAGTCAAAAAAGATCAAAATACAATCCTCAAAGAGGCCCTCAGAATCCCGCGATGCACGGCAGGCCTAAGCGTAGCCGTCGAGTACCGCATAAAGGAGAACTCCTCCCGATCCTCCTCATAGTCTAGCTCCGTCTCCGAATGAGGCGCCATCTACACCGTGTGACAGAGTCCGGTGGGTGTTGCAAACACCGTCCCGTAACGTGGGAGTGAGTAGCTAACTCAAGGGAACAATAAAGCATAGGTTAACATGTTATCAAATCAATCAAGCAAGAATGATAACGTTAAAGACAAATCAAACATTTCTAATTACTCTTGTTAAATGCAAAAATGATATGACATGATGTCGTATGCCCTTGCCAAACCACCCTCAAGCGACATCATCTTACGTTCGCGAATGCTACTCCCTTAGTGCGCCACATCTACAAAGCACATGCGGTGCATGATGATCATGATTACCAAGTTTTTATTAATCCATTTCAACCAAAGAAGATTGGGAAACTAAGGTACCTCCCTTGTATAATTCCCAAACATGATCCATTCTAGGGTCGTCAATCCTAGCTAATCTCATACGATGTTATGGTTTGAGAAGCGTAGTGAAGGCATCGCAAAGGGCTCGTCACCCGTCACATGGATACAGATCTCACCGTATGCGGCTCCATTGCCGGCCGTCACCAAGTACATATCTCACCGTACTGCTCAATCACTAGCCGTCACCAAGTATGTGTCTCACCGTACTCGGCTCAACTCATACTCTAGTTATCGTGAAAGACTCGTCGCCAATCACGTATACACTTGGAGTACTCGAAGATACTACGGAGGACTCGTCGCCTTCGTCAAGACGAGCACAGTCTCACCGTGTGCTCGGCTCTCGCCAGAATATCGACGAATATAGTGTCCCATACCACCATAATCGGCTCACGAGGTTGGTTGCGCAATGGTCACTACGGGAGGCACATGACCCCGCCAGTAGGGCCGACGGCTCGACCACGGTGTCCCATACCACCATGTCCGGCTCATGCGTCTTAGCGGATCGAGGTACCATGGTTAACGGGATCGCCACCGGTAAGTTTGGTACCCTAGGTTCAAGCAAGAGCGACCAAACATGGTGAACATACATATACACATATCGGTTTGCTTGACGAGTTCGACTAGCTCGAGCGCACCACAAGTTGAGCGATATGGAGCGCAAAAGCACTCCGTGTGGCCAACCACTATCGCCAACCGAAGTACGACTCGGGTTCGCAGACACGTCCATCGTGGCGATATGAATCTCACCACAACAATAAGTCTGGTACCGAATGTGTGGACTATAGGCATAGTCCCAAACTCAATCAAGTGGTAGAGCATAACGTAAAGCATGAAGTAGAGCATGTATTATAAGGCATGAAGTATAGCATGTTATAAGGCATGTTGTAAAGCATGTTGTAAGACATGTTATAAAGCACTAAACACATAGGGATACAATTACTTAGAATTCATAGGTGAGTGGTTAGAGTGAACAACCACGTGGAGAGTGTCATATGTGACTCTAAGGTAGCGGAGAATCCCATCTCAAAGACCTAACTAAGGTTCTAACACTTAAACACTTACCCTCGCAAGTGATTTCACCAACACTTGGAATACACTACTTCAACATACATGACGTATGCTAGAGAAGGGTGTACTAGGGTTGTCCCTTTACCGAGCTAGTATTTTATACATATACATCCTATTCATACAGCAAATAAACATAGCAAACACATCAGCAAATTTTATACGTATAGGGTACTTTCACGTATACCCAATTTCGACATACATAGTGTTTACAAAGGAACATCGGTTTCGGCGATTCCTTTCGCCAAGCTAGTATTTTAATCATGTATTGTATAATCATACATTAAATACATATGTCAAACATTTTTCCAAAAGAAATACGTATACGGTATTTCTACAATACGTATTTTCAACATACGGCACATTTACAAAGGAACATATATTTTGGCGATCTCTTTCGCCAAACTAGTATTTTATTCATATGTTATATAATTAAACATTAAATAAACATGTCAAGCAATTATCCAAAAAAATACGTATACGGTATTTCTACGTATACCTAGAATATGTGAAATTCCATATTTCACACCGCTAATCAAAACAGGAAACGGAAAGCACTTTGTACATGTGCAATTGCAAGCAGATCATGAATCTACCATTACCTGACATTGAAAGCGTTGAAAACCGTAACTTATACACTTAAAGTCCTCACCTTTGCCTTTGGAAACGGAATAAATCAAGAAGGGTGATGGACCTTCCGTCTACGGCCGATTTCTAGCCTAAAGAGCGGAATCGGTTAGTTTCGTGATACACCCTACCTCAATTCCACCTCAAATCGACCTAGGGTTAGGTTTTCTTACCTTCAAATGAGGCGGAAAACACCGGAGAACGCCGAGAACAAGGCGGTGTAGGCCGTGTAGCAAGCCAAAAAGAGGAGGAAGATCGGCAACGATCTCCAAGTCCTCTCTCTTTCTCTCTCTCTAGGGTTTACACCAAAATTCGTATGGTCTGTGAGAGGGGCTGCTCTAAGCCCCTTTATAGCCTCAAACATTACGAAAACGGACTTATGTTCATAGGGTACCGCCTATATAGGTTTTTTCGCCGCTTTTCCCGGCTCAAAAGGGTAGTTCGGTGGCCCTTTTGAACCAAACGTCGACTTAAGCTCACCACCAATGGATCTACGTGGGATTACGTTTTTGACTCATTCGGATACGCAGATCGCACGTGGCGGACCACTTTCGCCGACGCCGTCATGGGCCACACGATCGAAATTCCAAGTACATGTAAATGTTCCTGAAATTTTTCTTAATCCGAGGGTGTAATTTGGTCTGATTCTGACGGTCAGGTTGCTTAATACTGACGCGTCAACGAACGATGCCAGATCACTATTCCAGATATTTATTTCGGCTTGTGAATAGTGTTTTTCACACTTCCTCGCTCCGATTCGAAACGAATGGCCGTGGAATGTCGGATAAGGCCGATTTTTGAGATGATTGTTAAGCCCAGTGGGGCGGTCCTAGTTCCTTAACTTCGGGTTAATCGGAATCCCGATGTGCGATCTAGACCTAATACGAAGTTTCGTTTCATTCCCGAGAGCAGACGGGAAATGAGTTTGGTTCTAAACTTTAGGGTAACCTAAGCACAATGATTCTGCAAGTTTTGGGTCTTGCAGATCGTATTTAAAGCGATCCTAATGGATTTCATAGCTAACGGAGTTTAATACTTAGTTAACTTTGTTAAATTTCTAAAGGATTTAATCCTATGTGATTTCTGGTCGAGGTGGTACTCGACCCAATGTACAGAATTTTTCAGGTCGTTACAAGAATTTATCTCCACTGAGTTTAATAAATATTGCAAAGATAAAGGGATCATTGGGCTCAACATGGTGCACCACACACCCGAACAAAATGGTATGGCTGAGTAGATGAATTAGACTATCTTGGAGAGAGCCTAATGCATGTTAAGTAAAGCTAGGTTGGTCAAGGACCTATGGATTAAGGCCGTTAACACAACTTGTTATTTGGTGAATTTATCCCCTTCATGGAAATTGATTGTAAGATCCCAAAGGAAGTATGGAGTGGTCATAAGATGGATTACTCAGATTTGTGCATATTTGGTTATGAGGCTTACTCTCATGTACCATTAGTTAAGAGAGATAAGCTAGACCATAGAGATAAAAAGTATATCTTTATTGGCTATAGTGTTGGTGTGAAAGGTTATAGGTTATATGACAAGGCCATACGCAAAGTCATCACTAGCCGTGATGTCGGATTCGATAAAAGCTCTATATTCTGCAAGAATGATCAACGGGAGCAAGAGGAACCAGAAAGGTAGATCGTAGACGTCCAGATTGACACAGACGATACTCAAGCAGAGATGAATGTGCAGACAAAGGTACAGGAGAAAGTGAAGTAGCCACCTGTAAGAAGTAACCCACCACGTGATCGCAAGTTAGTAGCAAGATACAAGGATGACTCTAATATTGCATATACCCTCGTTATAGATGAAGGGGACTTATCTACTATTCAAGAGACTCTTGATGAGCCTGATGCAGAAAAGTAGAAGGTGACTATGGACGATGAGATGGAATCTTTGTATAAGAACCACACATGGGAGCTAGCGCAGCTTCTTGTGGGCCGAAAAACGATCGGATGCAAGTGGTTATTCAAAAGGAAACATTATAGATACAAAGCGAGTCTGGTAGCGAAGGGATATGCTCAAAGACAACGAATCGACTTTGCAAAGATATTCGGGCCGATGGTTAAGAATGTGTCTATCTTTAACACCCCGAACTTTTCAATACCCAAGTATTGAAAGTTCTCAGGTGTTTCCATGAAATTTAACATAGCATGTACATGTGTACGATACCAATTTATCTAACCCTAACCTTACATCTAAATGACTATTGGAAATAATCTTCATCCATAGGTCAAATTATCCGACCATTAATTTTTAAGACAGAATCATCGTATATCCAAGTATCCTCACTTTTCCATCATAATCGACCGTTCAATCAACTATTCACTACTAGGTAAAGATATCTAACCATCCACTTTGAGTTTGGACCACCTAATCATAGTAAACTAATAACCTAATCTCTATATCCACTCGTACACGTATCAAATTGAGATTTTGATCTGTTCATCTTATTCACCATCAATGGATAAGCTTAACCCACCATCAGAACTACAATCTGAAGAATGTACACATGTGAACAAATCACTTGAATTTAACGGTGTACTTTTTCTGTTTCTTGATCACTCAAAAAATCACTTGTGTTCATCCATTTATGAAACTGACCGTACATCCACCTGCATACATGGTTAAAGTATTAACCATCATCAAGTTCTACTATTTTAACATGTCATCTGATCATCCATCATGTGGTTTGATATATGTTCCCTCCCTTAATTAATTTGGTGAATAACTCCTTATCCATAATGATTTAGATTAAGCTCTTATATAAGAATTGTTTAAAAATGTGCTTATAACCATGTAGAACCATTAGATTTTCCAAAACTCTTAGATCAGCAATAATTACAAAAATGTCATTAACCTAGACCCTTGAATTCCAAATCACATAGTTTGCATGATCTATTTGATGTGAAATTTCATTCCATGCCTATGTATTATAAATTAATCATACATGTTGAATTTCAGTCAATAGATCATTGTAAAAGTGGCCCAATTGACAAATTAGCCCCTTAGTCGTTGATTTTGGTGTCCATTGACTGAGAAAAGCTCATAAGCATTCATAGTAGGATATTTCTATTTATATAAACGACTTGGATTACCCATCATATGGCAAGTGTGAAATATGAAGACCCCACTTTGGTAGGCTTTTACTTAGGCTCGAAGTTATCCTTTTAAAGCTTACTAACTTTGTATAAATCTAGATCTTCAGATTTAACCTCTTCCTGTCGTCCATCGTAACTCAAAATTGGACTACACTTTGGCCTCACATGACTATGATATTATGCAAAATTTAAACCCCAATCTATGATCTTACACCATTAAACACGAAACCCAATTCATTTATTTTACAGTAAAAGGTGAAATTTTAGATTTAGACTTTTCCCACCATCGATCAACCACCAAACTTTGTCCAATCGTTTGCCTATCTTGACTACACATCTTTTCCAAAACTGGGCCCTGATCATTAAGCATGGACTGTTAATTAAGATTAAGTCAATTTCATCACCCGCTAGGAGAACTTTCAGGATAAGCCTCTGATCAACTCCATATTCGCAGCCATGGTCTTACTCGACTTTGCAAAACTGATGGATGGAATGGATTTCCCGAAAGGTCAACACAAGTGGACCCCACCTGATCCAATAACCGAACCAAGTTCAGCATTCTCGCTCCACTCGATGTATCAACGTCCGAAGTGGTTGCAACCATGAGGAATCCTACCACCAAGCTCTCTCACGTAGCTCATCTACCATATCCCAACTGTCCAATCCTCATCAAAGGAAATTCCAATGCCTATTAACAAGGTAAGGAATAAAAAAAGCAATAAAACACGGTCTCTTTCGCCGATTTTTTGGAAACAAGCTGTGCTATGTTTCGTGGAACCCACCCACCAAAGCTTGCTATACCATTGATTTTTAGCATCCAGAAGCTCTAAATGAACAATCTAAGATGTCCATTAAGATTGGTTCGAAGAAAGATGGGCCGAAATGGAATCTTCCATTAAAGTAGTGGTCATCTTCTTCGTTTAAACGTTAAACATTGATCGTTAAGGATACACCCTTCCAAGATCCAATCCATTCATCTGATGGCTCACCTAAAACATGTTGTATCCTCTGAAATACTGGAAGAGATGAACCAACAAATCAAGACCATAACAACAAGATCCAGTAACGTATAAATCTATCGCGATAACCCATTTTGTGCACGGCGTAACCCAACACTTCATAGCTACATAAGGAACAATCTATCTATGTTAAAAGGGTATAAAATCCTTCCCTGCCATCATAGGAATAGCCACAACAAATTTGAGAGAGAGAGATGCCTGTAGCATTACCAGGCAGCCACAACAGCCATCGAGTTCAACAGACGAATAAAGTCCAGATCTTGATTTAGTTGAGGTAAGTTGATGGTTCGGATTATTGCTGGTAAAAATTTCAAATAGATATCATCTCTCATCCAAATTTTTTTAAAGTTCAAATTACAAACATTATATAGAAACCAAGTCAAACTAAGTCAAGTCACCAAGCACATTCACTGGATTTTGAGTTTTGAATGGGCTAATTCGATATGTCGAACAAGGTACGCCGTTGTCTAGACTCCATCTAAATTTAAGTCTTCCTATATAGATGTAATAATAGGTTAAAAATCAAATTCAAACCTTAGACTAACTCTAGCTTAAGTTTTTAATCATATAATCTATTCAATGTTGTGATCTAATTGTACAATCCATGTAATCATGTTTAAAATTCAACCCTAAAGTGCATACACAAAATTCTAACGATATGAGAGGGTGATCCAACTTGAAGGTAAGGGTGTTTCCTTTAAATTTTGAAATTTAATTGATTACATCTTTCTCACATGTTCTAGGTTTTATTTATTGTTTATCTTCACCATATGAAATTTCACTTATAGTGATCAATATAATATCATGGACATAATGCGTTACGGGTAGCGGCCCTCTTGGTCGTCACGTAATCCTATGGGTTGGTGAGTAGTGCGCGATCGATGTAGGTAAATCACCATGCGTGTCACATCACTTCTTGAGATTGGATGTCACAAATAATCGCTCCATGAACACATCATGTCACGTAAATCCCCCAATCACATTGTTGTGTTGCCTTGAGATACTTGGATAAATCCACGTTAATGTTAAACACACTGACGAATCTCCGTAGTATGGGATACGAGGCGAGCTAGTTATCTTTAAACTACTTTCCACCTTATGATCATGATTGCTGAGTGTGATGGACCGCACATACTTTTCAAGGCATGCATATCATATAGAATATTTGTGCGTACCTATTTTTAGAGTACGAGATGTATCAGAACTCTTCTATTATTCTTATGAATCACTTGAATCGTTGTAAACTTTAAAGGACAACCACCATTATGAATAGGGCGTTGACCATCTCTAACCGTACAGATGTTGAAGGTGAATCACTGGTTGATGTAAATGATGACGACCATTCTATGGAAGATGAGTTCAAATGGAGAAGAAGAATAGTGCACTATTAGTTTTATTTATTTTTTGCTCCCAACTTTGATAGTGTAATAAGCTCCCATTGAGAGGGCATTTGATGATTTGTTAAATTCTTTTACTCTAATGGAATAATAAATATAGTTGATTTTACTCTCATGAATACCTTCATGAATGCAACTGGATGTGATTAAAAAATAAATAAACAAGGTTCGATTTTGAAGTATCCAAGTTTTACATTATTAACACCTGAAATTTTTGGGCACAAGTATGTACTCAGGCCGTAAAAATTCAGGATGTTACACTATCAAATTCATATTGGCGTTGGTTGCCCAATACGATCTCGAGCAAGAACAAATGGATGTCAAGACTACATTCATGCATGTAGAGTTGGCAGAGCAAATCTACATGAAGTAACCAGTGGGCTATGAAGTTAAAGGGGTAGAGAACAAAGTTTGTAGGTTAATGAGGTCGTTGTATGACTTGAAATAGTCGCTTAGACAATGTTATAAAAAAATTGATTCTTTCATGTTTAGTCAAAATTTTACCCGGAGTGAATACGATCGCTTTGTCTATTACAAGACACTGAGTGATAGCAAAATTCATCATCTTAGTTTGTATGTTGATGATATGTTGATCACCATTCATGATATGTCTAAAATTGATGTACTTAAGACTCAGTTATCAAGGACATTTGAGATGAAAGATCTGTAGGCTATAAAGAAGGTTATCGACATTGATATACATAGAGACAAGAAGAGGAGCAGACTTTGGTTCACTTCAAACCTTTACAGCCCAATACAAGGACCGCAGTCCTACATAAGAACCTATCTAGTGTACACTCCCATCAGAGGCTCCCACAAGAGGCTTTAAATGGTTTTCAATCGGCTAACTAATAACCTTGGTACTAGTTCAAAGGCTTACTTTTACTCTCACTAGAGGCTCTCACAGATACTAACACGTACACACCCATGTTCGATGAATTCAACCCTATATAAGAGACTAAGTGCTACACAAGAACCTATCGAGTTTATGTAACGCCCTGAAAATCGGGGGTCGAGCAGAAGCTCAACTCCCGAGTTCCAACGCATCACTTATGCAACATAATAAATGATGTTTGAATGTTGTCTGTAATAGGGCATTAAACATGAGTGAGATTAAGCCAAAACAACATATCATACTCCAGAACAAGTGAAATTGCAAGTGGAAGACTGTGATAGATATATAAAATAGATAAATTGTGGTAAGTCTCCAGAGTGTGATAATGTTACCAGGTTAATGAATTACAAGTACAATCCCAAAATATACAACATGTGTAAGGTCATCTAGTCAACATCCCTATAACCCCGTCGATCAAGACACGGCTCACATGTAGCCACTAGAAAACCGCATCTACAAGCAAGCATCATCGTCATCGCAAAGGTTCGTCTCCGCCTCATAAGCATTGCGGTCATCTGAAACTCAAACAATGTCTAGTTGGTGTGTACAACACCGTCCCGTAATGTGGGAGTGAGTGATCAACTCAGTAGAACAGTAAAGCATAGGTTAACATGCTATCAATTCAGTCAAGCAGTAATGATAAAGTAGTACAATCAACATTCCTAAGTACTGTAATTAATGCAAGGATGAGATGCGATTATGATGCATGCCCTCGCCAACATACTCCCTCGTGCGGCACCATCTTACGTCCGCGGCATGCTGTCACCCTCAGTGCTCCACATCTTCCAGGTATATGCAATGCGATGATGAGCATGATTACCGAGTTGTTATTAGTCCATTTTAAATAGTAGTATTGAGAAACTAAGGTACCTTCCTTATATCATTCTCAAACAATGATCCATTCTAGGGTCGTCAGTCCTAGAAAATCTCATATGATGGTGTGTTTTTAGGTCACTACAAGGGCTGTCAGGGCTGTTATACGGAATCATTACACCACTCCCCCATCACATTATCAATACAGGGCTAGTTTATACTCTGTTACTACGGAAAGGCTCGTCGCCTTACCACAGATTTAGAGTATGCTTGAGGTCACTATACCGGGTACGGTTAGGGTTGCCAGGGCTGTTACATGGAATCGTTGCACCACTCCCCCATCACCCATCAAAGCAGTGTAGGCCGACAGCTCGAATATAGTGTCCCATACCACCATAATCGGCTCACGAGTTTGGTTGCTCAATGGTTACTACGGGGAAGCTCGTGGCCCTAGCATAGGCTGAAAGCTCGACCACGGTGTCCCATAGCACCATGCCCAACTCATGAGTCTTAGCGGATCGAGGTACCATGGTTAACGGGATTCCACTGGTAAGGTTAGTACCTCAGGTTCAAACAGAGGCATCCACATGGTGAACATATATAAGATAGATCGAGTTACTTGACAAGCTTGGATAGCTCGAGCACACGACAAGTTGGACGACATGAAGTGTATAAGCACTTCGCGTGGCCAACCACTATCGCCAATCGAAGTATGACTTAGGTTCGTCGAATACATCTCATGTGGCGAATGAATCTCAGCCACGAATTCAATCCCATTACCGATTGCCTGGACTATACAATAGCCTCAATCACATTCAATTACGAAATAGTTAAAGTAGTAATGGATCAAGATTTCAAATCATATAATCAAATATCCAATATTGACCGCTTAGGGCTGTCAGGGCAGTTACACGGAATCGTTGCACCACTCCCCCATCACCCTTCACGACTTTTATGGAAAACAACTTAAACATGTGAAGTTGTCATAGCAGAATTAAATAAACAAGTAATTCAAACATATTAACTAGCATGTTCTAAAACACAATGCAAATAGGAAATCCAAACACATACGTTTCATAAACAGTAAGTGATTAAACTAAACAACTTACATGAAGGAAATCATACACATCTCTCAACACTCTTATATATTACAATTTACTAACTACTACTCATTCAGACATTTCAACAACCACTTTAGACTAGATACATCAACATACCTGACGTATTTTGATCACACGGGTATTAGGCCAAATCCTTTCACTAGGGAGCTGCCCCATGGATAAAACACGTGCACCCACGACGGATAATTATGCCAAGCATGAATCCAAGTTCCATATTCATTTGAACATTTTCACAAATACTTGGACTACACGATTTAACATATATAGCGTATATTGGCCGTGGCATGATTTAGGGCAAATCCTTTCATCAAAGGGGGCTCACCAATACAACAATCATATATCCATGACAATTAGTCATGGCGAGCATGAATGCGAATTCTATACTCTTTTAACATACATAGCGTATACTAGCAAAAATATGTATTAGGGCGAATCCTTTCGCCAAGCAAGTGTTATACATATATATAACATGTTCATATGGTAATTAATCATAGCTAACATACTTTCAAAATTTATACGTATACGGTATTTTCTACAAATACGAAGAATACAGTATATTCAACATAGTTAACGTATAACCGAAAAATGAAACGGACAACACTTTGTACATGTGCAATTACATACAGATCATGAATCTATCATTATCTAACATTGAAAGCGTTGAAAACCATAACCTATACACCTAAAGTCCGCACCTTTCGTCATAGAATTGTAACGAATACACTAGAATCTTTAAGCCTTCGTCTACGGTGATTAGGCAACCTGAATCATGAAACAGGTCAGCTATTACATCACCAACACTCTTAGAAACCCTAAAACAGCTTAGAGTTAGGTTTTTTTACCTAGAAATGAAGTCGGAAGGGATGGTTAAGCTTGGATAGCGGTAGGGTAGAGTATCAGGGAGATCCTCCCACATCTCCCACACTTTCTCTCTCATTTCTCTCTTCTCTCTCTTAGGATTTCTCAAATTCATATGGAATGAGGGAGTGAGGGTTTAAGGTCCTTATATAGGCCCAAAACTCTCCAAAATAGACCCAGGGTCAATGTATACTTAGGTTATATTCAAAGGGCATCTGTTCCAGCTCAACGGAGCACTTTTGGAAGCCCCCCTTGAGCCAGAGGTCAGACTTAAGCTCACAGACATTGGATCTAGGTCGAGATACGTTTTCGGTCTGATCAGATTTATAGATCGCCCGTGGCGGACGAGTTTCAGTTCAACGGTCACCGGAACTCGATCAGGGCCACAAGTACACTGCCATGTGTATGAAATTTTTCCTAATCCGAGGGTGTATTTGGGTCAGATTCTAACGGTATGATTTCTTATATCAGGCCCGTAAGTGACAAGTCTCAGATTACTTAAATGAGACTTGATTTCTTAAGAAATCTACATTTTCTCACACTCTTCACTCCGGGCTCAAGCGAATAGCCGTGTGACATTATCTGGATTTGACTTCCAAGATGGTTGTCAATCCCAACAAGGTGGTCCTAACCGTTTAACTTCGCATTAATCGGACTTTCGACATGCGGTCCAGATCTGATACGAAGTTTCGTGATGATCCCAAGAGCAGTTGGGTAATGAGATTGATCTTAGATTTTAGGGTAACCTAGCGTCAATGATTCTACAAGTTTTAGGTCTTACAGGTCGTATTTAAAGTGGATCAAGCGGATTTTGTAGCTAATCTAGTTTAGCACTTAGTTACTTTTGAAGGATAAGATAGTGAAATGTGAGATTTGTGAAGGAAAAGGGTTAAAAAGCGATTTTTGACTGTGGGATTGAGTTCTAACAAGTTAATAAGGTGTTAGGATCGACCCATTGCCTAAGAAAGCCAAATTCCAGGTTGGTAAAAATTTGGGATGTTACAGTTTGGGTTATAAACTCTTACCATCAATCCTACATAAGGAAAGAGAGTATAGACTCACTAATTAACACTAGTTAAATTGAGCCCCTTTTGATGCGTCATCTCAAGTCGCTTGATTGGTACTCTTCTGTCCTTCAATTCACTCCCCTTTCACTCTCATGATCGTTAATGTTAATGCTTTAACTCTAGATTAAACACCTTTTATGTAATAGTCTATTGAGGTGACCAAGGTGATAAGAGGTGTGTAAAATCTCCTACAACTAATAAGGTAGTTAAAATCCTAGGAGATTTACCTATAAGTGTCTTTTATGGGATTTAAACAAATGATATGACAAGAAGATTGGGTCTAATCTCTAGAAAATAGTAGAGTTCAGGTTCATCTTCTCATAAAATGTTGGAATCCTCATTAGAGTGTTAAAACTTATGAAAATAATTTAAAATTCAAGGGATTAGAGGTCTAGGATGTGGGCTATCAATGCAGAATAACCTAGCCTTCTATTACACCACAAACTCCTCAGTTTTTTTAAGAACTGAATGCCTTTTTATAATAAACTGATTTGCAACGGCTATAAAATATCTAGTTAACGACTCTGTCAATAGAATCGAAAAAGCCCTTTGATGAGATAAAAGGTCCATCGATAGGATCGAATAGTTCATCGATCCCATCAAGAAAATCCAAAATTATATATGTTGGTTGTTAGACTCATTCTTCGATTAGATCGAGTGGTTCTTCAATTCCATCGAGTCACATCGACAACCTGTTGATAGGATTGAGGACCAGTCAAAAACTGTTGTTTTTGGCATATGATTTCACAGTAGCTTTGCATATCTTCTAGCCTTACTATTCATATTCCAAGTAGGCTCCAAAGGCTAAGGGATTATTAAACAAGGTCTACCTATTAAGTCATGATCATTTAGATGTTCAAGTATTATTTTGGGTCAAGGGTTAGGGTCACCAAGGAATCTTATATACTTGTTCTTTGCTCCTTAATGCTTATGTCTACTTGTGTCTTCAATCTTCAGCTTCAAATGGCTCAACTGACTCCCTGACACAATGGCTCATGTGATTGACAAACAAGATACACTAGTAAGTGCACTCACAAATTTCCCCTTTATCAACTACATAACAAAAACCTAACCTAGATAATATCATGGTCCATACCAATGACATACCCAAATAACTTAAAATATTACATGTCAAATATAAATGATTTACAACTTGAATACACCTAGACATGTAAACTTGCATTATTCCCTCGTACTTGCTCCCCTATCTTCATCAATCCATACATTAAATAAACAAATCCTATACAACATTATTCATTGTTTTGGTGAGACTTAATATTTCTTCCCCTTTCTTTTAGTATTTGACATAGAGTTAATTCTAATAGATATACCACTAAAAACATAGCATGACACAACTCTATAAATCATGGATAATTTACCAATTATACGACACATATACTAACAAGGAAATAGGGTGCATAAAAATATTAAATACATGGAGCATGCTTATTATAGCCATTCAAAAGATATACCAATCAAATTATGATTGACCAATGATAGTTTATGCTAAAAACATATAATACCAACATTCAACAACTTTAAAACTGGAAAAATAAAAAACGAATGAGTCTAAGAATCCTCGAATATACCTATTAAGCACAAGATGGGGCTAAGTACTCCAATTTTCTTATAACACTCACTCAAATTTAACTATTAGGCTAAAAAATGAGGCTTAATCCTCTTATATAAGCTCACTTATCTAAGGTGTTATGGTCTCCCAAGGTTCTAGGGAGGGACACCATGGTGAAGGTCCTTAAAACATATAAGTGGCTAAGGTCTTCAACACTAGATGAGTCTACTAAATCAAATTCAAACTCCTTCGTATCATCCCAGGTAGCAACCATTTCCTTACCTTTGGATCTTACTTTTCTAGGGAAATCGTTGACATTATGTTCATAACCCTCGCAGCTGCAAAATTGGATGTGCTTAGGTTGTGTAACAAATTAACGTTTATGATTCTCAACCGTCTTGTCCCTCTTGTCACTACTCTTCCATCTTTTCAATTTGAAAATTTTCTTGAATTTTCTTTCAAAGTCATCATCCTCATCTTTAACATCACTATCACTTTTGGATTCAACAATTCTATACTTATGTGAATGCCTATGTGATATTTATGAATGGCAAGTTTCTTTACTCTAGACTTAAAATGTAGTTCATAAGTTTGTAGGGAACATAAGAGTTCTTCTACATTCATCTGTCTATATGCATACACTTTTCTATTAAGGTTATCTTATGAGTGAACCTATCTGCAAGGAATCTAAGAAATTTCGTATATATATGACCAATCGAGATATATGACCAATCGAGATCTTCTCTCTTATACCCCACATGCAGTTACAAATATTGTTAAGTTTATAATAAAACTCCATGAAAGTTTTAGACTCTTTCATTCTAATGTTTTCAAATTGGGTCATTAAGTGTTGAAGCTTTAATCTTTTTTACTTTGTTAATTGCCTTTTGGGTGACTTGCAATATATCACACGCTTCCTTACTCGTTTCACATGTGAAAATATGTTTGAATTCACTGGGGAAAACTGTACAGTAAATAGCATTGAGAGATTTGACATCATAAGTATATTGAACTCTCTCATCGGCACTCCATTTGAATTTATCTTTAAGAGTGCTAATGGTTCTATTATCAAACATGACTTATTCCGCGGGTATAGTCTATCCTTGTTTAAAAATTGCCCTAACCATAGGGTCAAGGGATTAGCATTTCAATCGGCGTAGTTAGACCCAACAAACTAAAGTAGTCGTGTGATGGCACACCCCTCTTAGGTAAACATTTCTTAAGCTCATTGGATCAACTCAAGGTGGTTAAGCCTTTTGATAGCTACCCACTTTGATACCAGTTGAAATAACATATGAAGTAGGATACCACGGCTATGTACAGAAGCTTGATAATGCTATGGAATGAATGGTTGTCCAAGAGGAGAGTAATTAGGACCAAATAATTTTTTTGCCAATTAATATATAATTGCTTACTTAAACTAATATGCCAATATAAACTAAGGCAATTAATTGCAAGGCTTCCAAGCCAATTGATGGTCAAATCACATAGATTACAATAAATATATCATTCAAGCAACTAATATATATATATATATATATATATATATATATATATATGATAATGTACATCTATGTGGGGGATGTGCTAACTATTAACTCCTAGCATTCACTACCAAAAAAAAGGGGCAAAGGATACGGACCACATTAGTTTTTTGCTACGAATATAAACCTTAGCTACAGATGCTACGGTTTTAATCCGTAGCTAAAGAGTTGACACACCATTAATAATTAATGGTGTTGTAAGGGGCTCTATGGGACTTTTAAAAAAAACTATATGTTCTATCTAAGCTGTCCATATATTTGAAAATATTACTTTAGAGGATTAAATAAAAAATCAGCTAGATCGAAGTCTCAAGTGGACCACACGGTAGGAAACATGGATATTAAATCATATTTGCTTCTTATGGTGTGGTCCACTTGGGCCTTCAATATACCTTAAATTTGGTATCATGAACTAAAATAATTTAACAAAATTATGGATTAGAATAGATAAACCAAAACATCATGGTGAGCCCCACGGAGTCGCTGTCAGGACCGTCCACGTTCGTTTATGAGATGACGCCCAAAATTTGGGCATGAGCTCAAAACAGAGCCACACCCAAAGAGGGTTATTTCTCTCTCTCTCTCTCTCTCTCTCTCTCTCTCTCTCTCTCTCTCTCTCTCTCTCTCCTTTCCCTAATCTTTGCATTCCCTATGCTCTTCTTTCCCTAATCCTCTCTCTCCCTCCCTCCCGATCTCTGCTCCATCTCTCCCTCTCGATCTCTGCTCCATCTCTCTCATTCTCCTCTCTCTCTTTCCAATGCATCAGCCGTGAAGAAAATCATGTCGTGAAGCTCCTCTTCTCTATCCCCATTGTAGCAGCCGTGAATCTCCTACCCAAAGAAACACACGCTGTGAATCTCCTCTCCATAGGTTTGATATATTCTTCTCATTTTCTGTCTTTCAGATTTGATACATTGTAACTGTTTGATGAAATGGCCTGCTATCTGTTTGTTAAAATGGCTAGATGAAATGGCATGCTATCTATTTGATGAAATGGCATGCTATATGTCCCTGGAGAGGTGGGCCACACCGACGCTTATGCCTTTGTCATGCTAATGTGCTGGTCTATTGGATTTCTAGGCCAGGCATCAGGGGCAGAACTGAGCATGATTTATAAGAGGAAACTTACAAGTTACTATAATTTTTTGTATTTTATATTCTCATATGTAGAAACTTTTAAAGATGTGATATGGCTATGATAAACATAAGTTATACAGTTTCAATATTATCCACAGAACTCCAAGTTGTTGCATTGATATCCCTTAAAAAATAAAAAATCAGAAGGATTCCGATAATTTTTATTCAAATATCCAAAAGGATGCAAATGGATGACAAGCAGTCGTCCCGAAAGAGAGAGAAAACAACAAGATACCCTGAGAACAATTGCTGGAATACCCCATGACATTAGCTGCCTGAGCCCACTCGAAAATAGACCTTGTAATTTTACTAAAGACAAATTTTTTCCCAGCCACATTGTCCACGGCACATCAAGAACTGAAAATCTCCACAAAAACATCCTGCTTTTATTACATTTTCCTCCACCATGCCAAGCCCTTAGAATCCACTATGGATTGCAACATAACCCAGTACTCCTCAAATAAGTGCAGAAACCTCCACCAAATATCTTGGAAAAAAGAATATTGCAGGAATAAATGGTCAACCAATTCCACATTCCTGAGGCACATTGGGCATTCATTTGGAATGAACATGTTCCTCTTGCTCATACCAGCCCCAAGCCTAAGCCTCATACTTCTCATTTTGAGGCCCCACCTGAGTGTGTGTGGTGTATCTGTTGTTGGCTGGTGTCAGACTGTGAGCTCCCTCCCTGTGGGGCCGGTGGAAATGCCCTCACTCCCTTGACTCTCTCTCTCTGGAATCACCATTAACTCCTGATGCAGTTAGTGGTGACAAAACACCATCGGACTAAATCCACCACTAAACATCCTAGAATATTATGAGCCGTGAATTCTGATCAGTAATGCATTTTGGACGGTTATAAATAGGAGTATCAATTCGATGGGGCTCATGCTAGTCTGGGCTAAGGTTAGCCTGAGCCCACTAGTTTAATCTCGATTTGAAATTGAGGTACAGGCTAGATTAAACGGTCTTAGATATAGGCTCCAGCTTGACTTTATATTGAAACCAAATGTGTATATTTTCTCAAGCCCAAAAATCAAATGGCCTAAAGGGTGAATTGAACCATAAGAGTCCAGATTGGCTTCCTAGTGACAGAAATGCCCCCTGAAAGCAGCAATATTCACGAGGAAGGTGCTTACAATATCTTTCTCATATAGATATGTCTATGTTTCTGCCAATTTGAGGTCATTTACATGGTGTTGATGTCTGCCTCATGTGCTACTTGTAGTAGTGCATGTGAGCTTAGCAGAACTCATTTTCATATGGTATACTCTTATACGATCTTCATTCTATTCTTTGCAGCAGAGGGTCACTCCATTTACATTTGTGGTTTACCTTTGAATGCAACAGTTCTCCAGCTCGAGGAGGAGTTCAAGAAATTCGGACCTATTAGGACTGGTGGTGTTCAAGTCAGAAGCAATAAGGTCTGTTTCATAAAAGTGACTTGTTAAATTGATTTATTTAGTTCGAGTTTACATCTTTGGTTTTCTTTTCTCCTTTTAATTTGTGCAGCAACAAGGATTCTGTTTCAATTTTGTTGAATTTGAGTCATCCAGTTCCATGCATAGCGCAATTGAGGTATGGATGTTGCAGTTGTTCCAATTCATATTCCATAAGTTAGTTAAAATGAAATCTGTTTGATGTTGGTTACAGTTTTTTAATCAGTGGCTATAAAAATTTGAGGGATCCTAATATGTCTTACTAGTCTCCATGAGAAATCCTCATTTAGATTACCCTTTACTAAAAAATAAACACTAGATGAATGTTATTCTGCCCTATACAAAAGCCTTAATCTCCGCCTAGTTGGACTCACATATCCCATTTTACTGCAAAACACCAGTTTCTTACACAAATCATTTTTTAACAGATATACAATGGGATCTACCTGCTCTGCATGGATGGATGGATGGATCATGTAAGTGTGTGTGTGTGTGTGTGTGTGCGCGTGTGCGCGCGCTATTGTTTCTGGATCTGTTCATTTGTTTGTACAATTAGGTTTCCTAGCTTGATTCTATTGCCACTTATATGCATGCCATAAACCAGCCATTCTGCCAAATTTCTCTCTATTTTCAAACTTCACAAAGTTCTTAATTTTCTAACTAATGACTCTTGACTACTGTGCTTTCTATGTATCCTACCAATGTTATTCCTTGTCTCACACACTTACAATTCTTTCTACGTTCTTGGCAGCTTGCATTCACAGGATCAACTGTTACTGGTAAAAGTCGTGCCTGAAATGTCTACCAAAAGCAATCTTAAGCCTGTGACATTAGAGCTTGGAGGGAAATCTCCTTTCATTACCTTTCATTATATGTGAGTATGTTGATGTTGATCAGGCTATAGAGCTTGCACACGCTACTCTGTTTTTAATCAGGTGTGTCTAATCAATTAAACATATAGAAATTTTCTGGATTTCATGGAGAATGATTTTTTTTGAAACTAAGTCTGATTTGTGTACAGGGACAATGTTGTTGTGCTGGGTCTCGTACGTTTGTTCATGAACGTGCTTATGACGAGTTGTAGAGAAAACAAAAAACCATGCTTTGAAACGTGTTGTTGGTGATCCTTTCAAGAAGGGTGTTGAACAAGGTCCTCAGGTAAATTGAAACGTGTTGTTGGTTATTATTTGCTTGTTCTGCTACATAGAAATATTGAATCTTGTTTTATATAATGCATTACTCCCTTTGCTCATAATCTCTTATTCAATCTTAATGTGTTGTAACTTTCAACTATTAAACAATGATGTCTTCTGAAACTTAGCAAGGTATTTACCTATGGACTATCCATATTTTCAGTTCATGACACCATCCTGCTTCTAATCATGTCTATCTTTTGAATACAACCAAATTCTGTTAGCCATATAAGTTGCAGCTGAATTTACCTATTCTTTGATGGTAGGTACCATTCAAAAACTTATTATGATGAATATGTCATATGACATGGTGAAATTGTGTAAAGATGTTGAGGCAGATGTGTCTGATAACAATCTTGAAACACATTTTGTGGTTGGTGATGAAGAATTATTCCCTATAAAGGAAAGGTATGCTGGGTCTAGCATATGACTGGAGACCATGTTGTCAAGAAAATACATAGGACCTATGCAAATTCCTTCATAAAATGGGTTGATTGAGGGGTGCATATATTTTTATTCAGTAATGAAATTTATTTGTGAAGCTCTTTAGGTTTGGCAATTAGTTGCTTGGGGCTTCATTGGACAAATGATCTTCTTAGAGCTATGATACAAGTATGCATTTCTCTGCATTTGATTACAAATGCTTTTCAGTTCTTTCCTTTTAGGTGCATTCGTAAGCTTCTAATGTTCTTATTGTTAAATTGCACAATGAGTTGTTGGTGATGGTCATCCGTTTTGGGTAGATGACCTGTCATGTGTGCACATGTGTTCTTATGTGTGGATGGCTAGGGAAGGATCCACATGTCAGTGGCTGTAGCAAACCTCGTACCTTTTATTTGATCTGCTGCTCAGGTTTACTGAACTGCCTTTTCTATTCTCATTCCAAAATTGACTAAATGAGATGCATTTTATTTGCTAGTTATCTGCTGCCTCTCTGAGTTAATTGTATTCGACTAATATGTTCAATGGTTAGCCTTTGTTGACATTATTCCTCCCATAATGTAATGCAGCTCTTGGAAATTGCACAGGTTCCTAACGAATATGTAAGAGCCATGCTATATGCTGATTTTCTTCTCATTCTTCTTTTGAAATTTTCTAATATCATGTGAATAACAAATCACACTTTCAATATCACGCTAATCAGATGCATGGCTTACTTGAATTTTGAAATGGTTCATATTTGACTGATTTGTGATGTTCCCTTGTGTTTACCAGGTAAATGAATTTAAATCAATAGAAAAATTCAAGATTTTCAACACCAACAACTTGTATGTGAATATTAACCCCTGATCTTCAAGTTGTCTTAATGCTGCATGTAAAATGTTGGAATGTTGATACCTGTTTGTATGGGTGGGTGAGTTTGAAGTCCATTAAATGGTTGGTGGAGGCCGACGCCCTTAAAATGGAGATTATTCCAAACCTTAAGGCAAGCCTTTTTCATTCCAAACACTAACAAAATTTGCTGACTCACTACTACTGGTGTGAGAAGTGCTGACGAAGTCACTAATATTTTCAAGAAGTGGATGGTGTGAAAGTTCTTCAGCTGGAAACTGCAGTAGGAGCAGCGATACGGGTATTCATCAAATGCATTTCTTCATTTCTTCTTTCTAGGAACCAGTTCTTTGATCATGCTATTGGTGCGAATGTTCCTCGATCTCGGTTTCTTCCAGTGAAGGCAACATCTGATTTGCTTATCGTTCAGGTTAATGCTTTTCTTGAAGTTGATCTTGGTTACTTGAATGGATCTTGAGCATTCCTAACAACTTTTTTTTTGTTCTGTAGTTGGATCTTTATACCTTGACCGATGGCTTTGTAATTAGAAACAGTGTAAGAACTAATCCAGCAAACCCTTCTATTGAGTTGGGACCTAAATTTAAAAAGGTGAAATGTTCATATCATATGTCTGGATTCTGTCAAATCCTTGGGGTTGTTCAGCCTTGCATGTTTACAATTGAGTGTCTTTCCTTTCTTTTTTGTAGGTCAGCAACTTTCTCGGTCGCTTCAAGTCCATCCCTAACATCCTTGAGCTTGATAGCTTGAAGGTTGTTGGTGATGTATGGTTCGGTGCTGGTGTAACACACAAGGTATCAAATGAAATGCCATTTCATTTTTGTGACTTTTTTTTTCTTTATCTATTTTTAAATTTTAGGTAATTGCTTTTACATCCTAGAGCTATTTTATGTTAATTCAAATATCCAATAAGAGTTTTGGAGATAGAACATAATGTGAGAATAGTTAGAACATAATGTGAGAATAGTAGGCATATGTCACTCTTGCCCTAGTATTGTTTATTTAGAAATGTGAATGTAGGATGCATTGTATGATTTGATTGTTATTTGTAATAAATGCATCATTTTTTTCCTGATTGCATTGTATGTACTATTCCTATCAACATTAATTGTATTAGATTAGATGAGTTGATTAATCATAGCAAGTTCTTACAATGGTAACAGACACCATTGTTATAATTTATTTTTTTAAGTAGCTAAGGATATTAGCCATAGCCCTTGTTCTTAAAACCGTACCTATTGCTTACTTCAGTATATTGCTACGAAATTCATTCCACTTTTCGCTGCTGATATTATTCGTAGCTGTACACACATTTAGCTATAAAAAGTATAGCTACGGATTCTATCCATAGCTATTGCTATGTATTGTTACGGATTAAATCCGTAGCCATAGGTTTTTTACCTTTAGCTACACCACCAATTACTACGGACTATAACTGTAACGACTTGAAAATTTTCGTACAAAGACCAGAGTACCACCTCAGACAGAAATCACTCAGGATTAAATCCTTTAGGAATTACACAACATTAACTAAGTGTTAAACTAGATTAGTTGTGAAATCCGCTTTAATCACTTTAAATACGATCTGCAAGACCCAAAACTTGTAGAATCTTTGACGCTAGGTTACCCTAAAATCTAGGATCAATCTCATTACCTAGTTGCTCTCGGGAGCACATTGAAACTTCGTATTGGATCTGGACTGCACGTTGAAAGTCCGATTACTATAAAATTATATAATTAAGATCGCCTTGTTGGACTTGACAACCACCTCAGAAATCAAGTCCACATAGTGTTCCGAAGCTATTCGCTTGAGCCTAGAGTGAAGTGTGTGAGAAACGTGGATATTTTAGAAATAAAAATCTAAATTTAGGAAATCTGAGACTTATCGCTTGTGGGGCGAAAATAAGAATTCAGACTGTCAGAATCTGACCCAAATACACCCTCGGATCAGGAGAAATTTTATACACAGGTCAGTGCACTTGTGGCCCTGATCGATGATCATGGACCGTTGAACAGAAACTGGTCTTCCACAGTCGATCTGTCAATCCAATCGGACTGAAAACTTAACTCAACCTAGATCCATGGTAAGGGAGCTTAAGTCTGACCTTTGGTTCAAGGGCGGGCTCTGGAAGTGCTTCGTTGAGCTGAAACAGATGTCCCTTGGCTATAACCTAAGTATACCTTGGCCCTGGGGCCATTTCCATCAGTTTTAGGCCTATATAAGGACCTTAAACCCTCTCTCATTTATTCCATACGAATTTGAGAAAATCTAGGAGAGAGAAGAGGTAAAGAGAGGGAAAGTGTGAGAGAAGTGGGAGAAGATTCCTGACACTCTATCTACCATTCTACGCGCTTAACCATCGCTACCTAATTGCTATTCCGGCGATTCTGCCTTTGTTCTTAGGTAAGAAAACCTAACCCTAATCTGTTTTAGGGTTTCAATTGTTACAAGTGGCATGATAGTTGACTTAACTCATGCTATAGGTTGATGTACCATCGTTGACGAAGCCTTGAAGTTTCTAGCAAATTCATTACGCTTCTACGACATAAGGTGCGGACTATATACATATAGGTTATGGTTTTCAAAGCTTTCAATGTCGGTTAATGATATATTACTGACGTGGACGCTATTTCACGTGCATAAAGTGATGTCCGTTTCGTTTTTCAGTTATACGTTAACTAGGTTGAATATAATGTATTCCTCGTATTTGTAGAAAATACCGTATACGTATGAAATTTAGATTTGTGCTTGCCATGATTAATTGTTGTCTATGTATGTTAGATGCATGTGTATTAACTTCTAGGTGAAAGGATCCGCCCTAATACATGTTTTGACCAATATACGTTATGTATGTTAATAAGTGTAGTCTAAGTGTTTGTAAAAATGCTTGTATGAGTAAGTACTTAGGAGATAGTTCTTTAGGTAGGTGTTGAGATAGGATTCTCAACTACCTTAGAGATATGTATGATTTCCTCCACGCAAGTTGTTTAGTTTAATCGCTTACTTATGAAATGTATGTGTTTGTATTTCCTACTTACATTGCACTTTATAACATGCTTGTTAACATGTTTGAATTACTTTGTTAATTCTGCTTGATTACTCCACATGCTTACTGGTTAAGGATTGAATGAGTTTGGGACTACGGTATAGTCCAGGCAATCGGTAACCGGCCTTAAGTTCGTGGTTGAGATTCATTCGCCACGTAGGATGTGTCTGACAAACTCGAGTCGTACCAAAGTTGTCGACAGTGGTTAGGCCACACGGAGAGCTTATGCGCTTCATGTCGATCAACTTCGGGTGCGCTCGTGCTAGTTGAGCTCGTCAAATAACCCGATTTGCCCGATGTATGTTCACCATGTATGGACACTACTGCTTGAGCCTAAGGGACCAAACTCACCAGTGAAATCCCATTTAACCTTGGTACCTCGATCCACTAAGACTCATGAGCTAGACATGGTGGTATGGGACACCGTGGTCGAGTTATCGGCTTACACTGGGGCGAGGAGCCTCCCTGTAGTGACAAGTGAGCAACATCGTCTCATGAGCCGAATACAGCGATATGGGACACTGTATTCAAGATATCGGCCTACACTAATTAGGTGACGAGCCCTTTGTATTAACCTCGAGCATACTCCGAGTTTACGTATAGGCAACGAGCCTTCCGTCACAACCAGAGTATAAACTAGGCCTGCACTGATGTGGTGACGAGCCCTTTGCAGCGTCCTAGAACCGTAACATCGTATGAGATTTTCTAGGACTGACGACCCTAGAATGGATCATTGTTTGGGAAATGATATAAGGGAGGTACCTTAGTTTCCCAATCCTGTTGTATGAAAAGGACTAATAAGAACTCGGTAATCATGTTCATAACATCGTACTGCATGTGCCCCGGGTTGAAGGGCACAGAGGGAAGAAAGCATGCCGCGACTGTAAGATGGTGTCGCACGAGGGAGTGTAGGCGAGGGCATGCATCATGACTACATTTCATCCTTACATTAATAAGAGTATATAGGATTGTTTGATTGTACTGCTTTATTATTACTACTTGACTGAATTAATAATCTGTTAACCTTTGCTGTATAATTCCACTGAGTTAATCACTCACTCCCACGTTACGGGACGGTGTTTTAAACACCAACCAGACTCTGTCTTGATTTCAGATGATGACATAATCCCTGAGGCGGAGCCTGACTACTATGATGATCAGGACGAGTTCTTGAAATGGCCAAGCTATATGTCCTAGAGGAGGGGTGAATAGGACTTTGCCAAATTTAAATAAAAGATACAGTGGAATAAAAAATAAGAATTTAAATTACTAAACTTGAATTGCAGTATAGGAATGGAAAGCAATAAAAATTTGTACTAAGGACAACCTAACACCAAAAACCAAAGTTTATGGTAGGACAACCTTATTTTTAGAACAAATATAGAAACAGAAGCTCAAACCAATAAAGTAATAGTAAGTGATAAATTACAGAAATATAAATCTAACTATTGCACCATTCACCACTGAGCTTGAAATGAAATGATTACAACATTCACATCCATATATACATCCCACACTGAATAATTAAAGATATGAAATGAAAATCAAACAACTACAAAACACAAGGGATTATAGTGGTTCACCTATGTGTACACCAACTGTTCAACAACAGCCACACAGCTATTCTACTCCTAATATCCTCACACAGGGGATATTAGCGTTCACTAACAAAAATAGATTTTCCCAGGTTTACCTAAAAACCTTCACAATTGTGTCTTTATCTATGGGCTTGCACAATTAAAAAAACCCTACTTCTGAGTTTTCTGGCTCTCCTCAGATAACTAATACAATGAGATTTTTCTAGCAAATCTCAAAAGAAAACCAAACAGAATTTACAACAAATGTAAAATACCTGATTATCTCCTTCGTTGTAGCAGCCCGGAAGAACCAAATTGGAGTAGAGATTTGAATGTCCAAGATCAATGTCCAATACTCACTTTATAATGGTTCTAGGTTCTAATAGATTTTAAATTAAAAACAATGGGCTAGCTTTAATTGATTTTGATTCCAAAAGAAGGAAAACAATAATTCCTCTTTTCATGTAAGATTAGAATGCTAGAAATAAAATTAATCAAATAAAGCTAAAGAAAGATAATATTAAATAAACACACTTAGGTTTGATGGAGCACAGAATTATCTCTCAGAAGGTCGAATTAGATTAACTTGAATTAATTAATTTCTTCTGAGATTCTTGCTCTATTTATAGGTGAGCAAATCACGTATTTGACTGGTCTAAGGAGCTCTTCGACTGGTCATAGAACCAACAGATATTTAAAAATTCAGACACAATAAGATTTGACCATTTCACGACTGGTCGAAGGTATCCTTCGACTGGTCGTAGGTCTCCTTCGACTGGTCATAGGATCCGATTTCAGCGCTGAACTTTGAGTCATAAGTTTACGATTGGTCTTAAATGCAGTCGACACTGTTCCTTCGACTATTCGAACAGACCCCAGGACTAGTCGAAGCCTTACAGAAAATATCCAAATTTTGTAACAAACTTACGATTGATCCAGAAATTTCTTAAACAGGTCGAAGCAGTGCTAGGACTAGTCGAACAAAGTCTAGGACTAGTCTTAGAACTGACCAAACTCACGTAAATCAAACATATGACTTATGAATCCGAAATGGCCTACTCTAAAGGTCAACCTAAGGTCAGTTAAACCTCAATCGTAAAGTAAGGACATTGAAACTTAAGGACAAGTGACTTTTGAAAGTAGTAAACCTTGAAGTCTTGTTATAGCTAATCCTTGAAAGTATCTTGAGTTCTTTACAATCGAACTTACAAGCTTCTTGATATCTTGCAATGTCTTGACTTGAGAGCAATACTTGTCAATCACAGTTGAACTTGAGTAGAACTTTCTTCTTTACACTTGTGAGCATTGCTTGTTCATCAAAGTTGATCTTGAGTGGATCTTTGTTTAATCTTAAGTAGAGCTTCACATAGCAAGTTACATACCAGTGTCTTTGGCACCACAAATTTGACAACAGAAAGGGATATAAACTATAGAACTTACAATCTCCCCCTTTGTCAAATTAGTGACAAAATACACTACCAAAATATGTTTACAGAAAACAGAATATCTAAGTAACAAATCAAGCATAGAATACAGAATATCTGAGTAACGAATCATGCACCGGTTGTCATCAACTGGCACAGTTAATATGAACCTGCAAATATGTTTTCTATGAACCTGCAAATATGTTGTCATCAACTAGCACAGTTAATATGAACCTACAAATATGTTGTCATCAACTGGCACAGTTAATATGAACCTGCAAATATGTTATCATCAAAATATACAAATATTCAACATATCCATTTTCCATCCATGTCTTTATAAGACATATAAAACTCCCCCTGAATAAAACATATCCAAACGAGTGAAACATATCCATTCTCCCCCTTTTTGTCATAAGAGGACAAAGGAAAGCAAGGAACAGAGAGATAAGATATGAGATAAAAGCATAATTAACTCACAAAAAGTAAATACTGAGTATAAGCAAAGCTAACACCATAGTAGTAAAGTTATTACAACTTGAACAACTTAAACACTAATCTGAACCAGAAGAAGGAGCAGGGATAGATGGATCAAGTTTATGCATCCCCTTGTTCAAGCGTCTAAGATATTTGCGCATATACTTGAATTGTAAATCATGAGCAACAGACATATTTTCCATCTTAACATTTATATTATCAACTTTATCTTCCAATGCACTCAGACGGGCATCAACATCAGATGGTACAAAATCTGAATCATTCGTAGAATCAGATTCAAGTTCTTCAAAGATGTCATCCATATTTATGTCATCAGGAGGAAGATCACCAGCTTCTCACTCATGTTCAGCATGACCACCACCACCACCTTAGTCAAGATGAAAATCCAGCTTCATCTTATTGATATTAGAATTGTTAAAAATCAGAAGATGGATAGGTGCCTCTCCAAAAGGCATATCGACTGACATATGTTTAGCCAACACAGTCATCAAATAGGCAAAAGGAATGTCACTGTGACCCGGATGGAGTCTAAACTGAAGAATGAAATGACAAATTAAGGATGGTTAACAAATCTGAGTACCACTGACAACAACATGAATAACACGAACCATATATGATGTAAAATTAGTTTTATTACCCGAATGAGGATACAGATTAGACACAAAGATTTTGTGGATAACTCTATATTTAAGTAACAAATACCTTATGGGAAGCACATTCCCTTTATGTGTCCATTGAACATCCATGTTGCACAAGTCTCTAGTGAGCATACGTTTTTCAGAAATTGAGGGTTTATCAGTCAAATTATGGATAGGAATACCCTCATCATTCACTGGAATGTCCATAAGAGCTCAAATCAAATGACGATCAACGTCAAAAGGCCCTTCTCTAGTAGATATTTTAAATGTTAACTCATCTAATGAAAAAGCACAAATACATGCAAACATGGATTGGGCAATGGACCGGTTTGCTAGCCCACCCCAATGTAATAAGTTATCCTAACCTACAGATTGAAGCATAGGAAGGATGTCAAAAGGTGCAACATGATTAATGAAAACAAGGTGTTCAACAATAACATTGCGTTATCTGATGTCCTGAACATAAGATGGATCATCATCGGGAGGCCGAAGATGCTGTTTAGAAATCGGGGCTGATCTGGAAGAAGAAGATGGACCACGGGTTGTTGTTTTCTTTCCTTTAGAAGCCATTTGCAACAAAGATTTCAAGAAAAGAAAAAGTTGCAAAGGTTTGAGAAGAGGGTTTGCTCAAATTAGATTTTGCAAAAGAAAAACCTCAAATCACAACGAAATTAAAAATAGAAATCTCCAAGAGAGAAAAGAAAACAATCTAGACACAAATCTGCAAGAAAAACGTAAATGGAACACTAACCTTAAAGAAATGTAACAATGGGTTCGACTAGTCGAGGCTCGGCTCCTTAGAGAGTAAAAATGAAGTGAGGAAGAAAGTGAAATCCCCAATTTTTAAGTGATTTACCACGATCTACGACTGGTCATGGATATGCCCGACCAGTCGAACTACGACTGGTCGTGGATATTTACGACTGGTCGAGTACTGGCCAAAAAATCAGATTTCTTGCATACTGACAAAAAAAAATTAAAATTCAAACTAGCAAATATATACACTATGATACAAGTAGGCATAAATAATCATTTTAAAATGCACATGCCAAGATCAAATTTCATCTTGCTAAACCTGCTTTTGTCGAACGGTTTAGTGAAAATATCAGCTCGTTGATCCTCGGTAGGGATATATTCTAGAGATATAACTTTTCTTCTACTAATTCCCTGATATAATGAAATCCAATGTCAATATGCTTAGTACGAGAATGATGAATAAGATTTTTCGAAATATTTATGGCACTAGAATTATCATAATGTAATAACATAGAATCCTATTTAATTCCATAATCACTTAGCATTCGTTGCATCCAAACAAGTCACAGTACATGCATTACCAATTATGCGATATACTCAAACCAAATTTGTTGAAAGATATATAGAATTTTGTTTCTTGCTAAACCAGGAAACTAAATAATTTTCGATATAAAAGCAACCACCACTAGTTGATTTTCTATTATCTAGATTACCAGCCCAGTCAACATCCTAGTATCCAGCTAATTGAACATTAGTCTCATGAGGATACCAAAGACCGAGATTTACACTACTTGCGACAATCTAATAATCCGCTTGATAGTAGTCAAGTGTGATTCTTTTGGATCAGATTGATATCTAGCGCAAATACCAACACTTAGAAAAATATTAGGTCTGCTAGCAGTTAAATATAATAAACTACCAATCATACTTCTATATAATTTCGGATCTACTTTTTTACCTGCAGAATCTTTTGAGAGTTTCAAAGTTGTACTCATAGGAGTATCGAAATTCTTACCATTCTCAAATCCAAATCTCTTAATTAGATTCATAGCATACTTAAACTGAGATATGAACATTCCATCAGGTTGTTGATTTACTTACAACCCAAGGAAATAATTCAATTCCCCAACCATGCTCATTTCAAACCGAGATTTCATCAAATCTGCAAACTTAATAGTCATGTTAGTACAGGTAGATTGATAAATGATATCATCAACATAGATTTGTACTAATAAGATGTTCTCATTATGTTTTCTAATAAACAGAGTTTTATCAACACAACCCATTTAAAAATTATGGCTTAATAGAAACTTTGTTAGTTTCTCATACCATGCCCTAGGAGCTTGTTTTAAACCGTAAAGTACCTTTTTAAGTCGATAAACATGATCGACATTCTTGGGGCCTTCAAAACCCATTGGCTGTTCAACATAGACTTCCTCATGCAAATCGCCATTTAAAAATGCACTTTTCACATCCATTTGGTAAATCTTGAACTTTCTAAAACACGCAATAGATAAAAAAGAGTCTAATTGATTCAAGATGGGCTACTGGTGCAAAGGTTTCATCATAGTCAATACCTTCAATTTGAGTGTAACCTTGTACCACTAACCTAGCCTTATTTCTAATTATATTACCAAGCTCATCAGACTTATTTTTGAAAATCCATTTTGTTCCAATGATGTGTTTATCTTTAGGTCTAGGTACGAGATACCAAACATCATTGCTCACAAATTGGTTAAGCTCTTCTTGCATTGCAACAATCCAGTTTTCATCAGCAAGAGCTTCTTTTACGTTAGATGGTTCTATCTGGGATGTAAAACATGCGTAATTACATATATCCTTAAGTTGTCTACGAGTACAAACACCAGTGAGAAGGTTTTCAAGAATTTGTGTAGTTGTATGATCTTTAACAGTCCTTAGTTCAGAATCAGTCTGATTAGATGAAGTATCAGGTTTATCAATTACAAGAATTTCATCATTATCTGAACTTGAGACTGGTGTGTTTAAGTGATCATCACCACATTGATGGACTCTTGAATCACACCAGTCCTTTTATTCAGTACTCTATAAGCACGACTATTTAAAGAATATCCTAAAAATATTCCTTCATCACTCTTCGTATCAAACTTTCCCAGATTTTCACGATCTCGTAAAATATAGCACTTGCTGACAAAAATTCGAAAGTATTTGACAGTAGGCTTTCTATCGAACCACATTTCATAAGCCATTTTATTATTACTTTTACTAGTGTAAACCCGATTAATAATATAGCAAGTGTATTGATTAACCAACTTTCAAAGATTCTTAGAGAGCTTCATACTATTCAACATGACATTAACCATTTCTTGAAGTACTCTGTTTTTCTTTTCCACTATACCATTTTGTTGTGGAGTTTTGGGTGCTGGGAATTCATGTAATATTCCCTGGTCGTTACAGAACTTCTCAAAACTGCTATTCTTAAATTCAGATCCATGATCACTACGAATCTTACTTATTTGAGAACCTTTTTCAATTTGAATCCTTCTGAGAACTTTTCTTACTTCTTCAAGGGTTTCAGATTTATCCCTTAAGAAGATTACCCAAGTATATCTGGTAAAGTTATTTACAATTACTAAGATATATTTTTTGCCACCTCGACTTTCCGTTCTGGTAGGGCCTACTAAATCCATATGGAGAAGCTCGAGTGGTCTTGATGTGGTACTGGAATTCACCTTTTTGTGTGAGTTCCTTATTTGTTTGCCATTTTAGCATTCACCACATATTTTATCTAATTTTTGTAATTTGGGTAAACCTCTTATAAGTTCCTGTTTGCTCAATCTATATAGATTTCGGTAGTGTACATGTCCAAGACGTTTGTGCCATATATTAGTCTCGTTTGTATGGACAATATAACATGATTGATTAGATGAGCTGGATTCGCTAACAATATAGCAGTTTTCAAAGGTTCTACATCCAGTTAGTATTACTGAACCCTTGTTGTTTAGAATCTCACAGCTTTGATTAGAAAATCATACATTATGGTTATTATCGCATATTTGAGATATGCTAAGCAACTTATGTTTCAAACCTTCTACATATAAAACATTTTTCAACAAAGGAAGGTTATAAAGATGAACCGTACCTTGGCCCATAATCTTGAAGTTGCTGCCATCACCAAATGTGACTGAACCATTAGTCATGCCTTTAAGATCGGTGAACAAACCTTTATCACCAGTCATATGCCTGGAGCATCCACTATCTAGGTAGTACTTTGAATGGCTTGTTGCTTTGAAAGCGGTGTGAGCAATCAAGCAGACAACTTTAGGAACCCATTTCAGAACTGTTTTGGGTTTAGGAGTATAGTTGGTCTTCTTCTGTCTGTTGTTGTAAGAATGACCTGCTGAGTTAGATTTTAAGAGCTCCTTGAGTAAATCAACTATCTTTTCAGCAAGAGGGTTTCGGTTCTGATTTTTAAAATTAACATGGCTGCTTTTAGGTTTTTGAAAAGTTTTCGAAAAACCTTGGTAAGTACTTTTCCCTTTTGAGTTTGAGGACTCTCCTTTCACAAACTTGGGACAAGAATACTTTTGTTTAGAAGATATATTCTTATCATAGCCCAACCTGGATCGATTGCCACATTTTCTTGATCCGAATAATAATTTTTCTAACTTTGGATCACCTTGGACATATCTCCATGTGTCCTTTAAACTCAGAAGAGAAGATACTTCATTTTTAAGTTTCTCGTTTTCAGATTTCAGATTTTCAATTAGGGAGGTTTTGAATTCTAAATCGTATTTTGATTTTTCAAAACCATCTGAAATTTGAAATTTTTCTAAAACAAGTGATTCAAAACATTCTTTGAGTTTAAATGATTACAACATTCACATCCACATATACATCCCACACTGAATAATTAAAGATATGAAATGAAAATCAAACAACCACAAAACACAAGGGATTATAGTGGTTGCACAAAGGTGTGTACCAAGCTGTTTAACAACAACCACACACTACTCCACTCTAATATCCTCACACAGGGGATATTAGTGTTCACTAACAAAAATAGGTTTTCCCAGGTTCACCTAAAAATCTTCACAATTGTGTCTTTATCTGTGGGCTTTCACAATTAAAAAAACCCCACTTTTGAGTTTTCTAGCTCTCCTCAGATAACTAATACAATGAGATTTTTCTAGCAAATCTCAAAAGAAAACCAAACAGAATTTACAACAAATGTAAAATACCTGATTATCTCCTTCGTTGTAGCAGCCGGAAAGAATCAAATTGGAGTAGAGATTTGAATGTCCAAGATCAATGTCCAATACTCACTTTATAATGGTTCTAGGTTTTAATAGATTTTAAATTAAAAACAACGAGCTAGTTTTAATTGATTTTGATTTCAAAGAAGGAAAGCAACAATTCCTCTTTTCATGTAAGATTGGAATGCTAGAAACAAAATCAATCAAATAAAGCTAAAGAAAGATAATATTAAATAAACATACTTAGCTTTGATGGAGCATAGAATTATCTCTCAGAAGGCCGAATTAGATTAGCTTGAATTAATTAATTTCTTCTGAGATTCGTGCTCTATTTATAGGTGAGCAAATCACATCTTCGACTAGTCTAAGGAGCTCTTCCACTAGTCGTAGAACCAACAAATATTTGAAAATTCGGGCGCGATAAGATTTGACCCTTTCATGATTGGTCGAAGGTATCCTTCGACTGGTCGTAGGTCTCCTTCGACTGGTCGAAGGTTTCCTTCGACTGGTCGTATGATCCAAATTTCAGCGCTGGACTTTGAGTCATAGGTTTACGACTAGTCTTAGATGCAGTCGACACTATTCCTTCGACTAGTCGAACAGACCCCAGGACTAGACGAAGCCTTATAGAAAATATCTGAATTTTGTAACAAACTTATGACTGATCCAGGAATTTCATAGATAGGTCGAAGCAGTGCTATGACTAGTCAAACAAAGTCTAGGACTAGTCTTAGAACTAATTAAACTCACGTAAATCAAACATATGACTTATGTATCCAAAATGGCTGACTCTAAAGGTCAACCTAAGGTCAGTCAAACCTCAATCATGAAGTAAGGACATTGAAACTTAAGGACAAGTGACCTTTGAAAGTAGTAAACCTTGAAGTCTTGTTGTAGCTAATCCTTGAAAGTCTCTTAAGTTCTTTACGATCGAACTTGCAAGCTTCTTGATATCTTGCAATGTCTTGACTTGAGAGCAATACTTGTCAATCACAGTTGAACTTGAGTAGAACTTTCTTCTTTACACTTGTGAGCATTGCTTGCACATCAAAATTGAACTTGAGTGGATCTTTGTTTAATCTTGAGTAGTGCTTCACATAGCAAGTTACATACCAGTGTCTTTAGCACCACAAATTTGACAATAAAAAGGGATATAAACTATAACACTTACAGTTCTCTTACATGTAGTTCTCCAGCAGCTTCGCTTAGGCTATCCAGATCGACGGGGATACAAGGATTATCATTGTAGATGTACTATTTTTACATTTTGATTTTTAAGACTATCACATGTATAGGGTGACTCAGAGATGTATTCAGACTCTAGAGACCGATCGTGATCTTTTGACTTATATTCGTTTATTTATGTCTTTCAGTCTTCCGCTTGCGTTTTACAACTTGACCTGAAGTATGAATTACTATTTTGGTATAATCTCACTCATGATTAACGCACTAACATGGATAACATTCAATCGTAAGCATATATGTTACATAAGTGATGTTTTGGAACTCGGGAGTTAAGTTGCTACTCGACCCCCGATTTTCACGGCGTTACAAGTTGGTATCAGAGCATGATTTGGATTAAACTGGACCTGGGTTATGGTCACATGCCATACGCTGATGCAAATTCAACTTAGTTGGGTGTGAGAAAATGTAGAAATAGTCATAGGAATCCCTGTTTCACCAATTGGCGAAGTTTACTGTAAACGATTGCCGAGATCGGGTCCGTACTCTCCCATGATCGCTTAAACCAACCTCGGATCACTCCTAGACCGTCAAACGATGGGCCTAGACCACAAAGTACCCCATCCCAGCCTTTAAAAATTCCTATGTGCAGCTGTACATCAGAATCATGCCCAAAAGGCCCCGAAACGACTCGAATCGGAGTAGGGGGCAAAACCGAGGAAATCCGGTGGGACCCAAGGTGGGCCTCACATGTTTTTGGACTAAGGGGGGGGGGAGGACCTCGCCAAAAGGGCAAGCCCTCTCTAGACTGTCCAGAGACCAGTGAGGCCCTCACCGGTTCGGCGAGGCCTCATAGCCTAACGGGCCTGGCCGGGCAAGCCGGCCCGGACCAACGCATCTTTAGGGTTGTGTGGCCCACTGATGTCGGGTTTTTCATTTTAAACCCTTCCTAGATCACCCCTCCTTCACAAACTACCCCTTCAAGCTTCCCTTTTCTTTAAAAATCCCACATCCCTCACTCAAATTGCCCCACTAAGAGTTCTATCTTCCATTTTCGTGCACCCTCTCTATTACCTGTTGTAAATCCCTCTCTATTGCTCCCTACCCTCTTCATTCTCTCTCATTTGAGCTTTTAAATCCACCATTTAAGTCTCAAATTTGGGTAAACCCACTCACCCATCCCATCTCTTCATTTTCCTTCCTTATTCCCTTTTATTTGGGCCTTGACACTCCCTTTTGAGGTTCAAATCCATGGAGACATAAAGATCTCAACCCTTTCCTCCCTTTTCTTCACTTCTCCATGGCTCTATTCGAGGTTATTATGGCCATTTTCTCAATTTTCACCTTTCTCTCTATCATGGAAAAAAGGAAAGGTGCCGTGGATGAAGCCAAGCCTAGTCACCCCACTCGTTCAAGGAGACCGAGAGGCGCCACCGCAAGCACGGCCGTTGAATACGAGGTACGGACTAAGTGGGATCTCGATCCCTAGGTTCCTCTCCCAAGAGCTCTATTAGCGGATTTATCGCATGGAGTTTATGAGGGCTGTAGGGTCCTTTTTGAAGCACACATGGATAAGCGGCTCTTTGGAGAGTATCTGTTATTGGAGCGCCTAGATGAGGCCAGTTAGGGCCCTGTGTTTGAGGAAAAATATCGTGTAAATGTGGGCACTATTCATGTATTCTATGCCCATATTCAAGAACCTACGTTGGAACCCTTGCAGTTCAAGATTCCTCGGGAAGAGGTCGGGAGGCCACAATTGATGTTGGCCTGATAGCTCGACTTATGGGAATACCGCTTGGCCAAGTCCACGGGAGCGAGACGAATCTGAAGAGTACACGTGAAAGGGATCGCCGCACACAGTTCCTTTGTGGCTGACTAGTTCAGTAGCAACCCAACAATAGCCTTCTAGCGACTAATATGACTGACGATTTCTGTCTGCTTCATCACATCTTCATGTTCAATGTCTACCCCAGGTTGAGCAACCGTAGCGAGTGTACGCACTTGATGGTAAACTTTCTATACCAAGTGGGGAAGGGAGAGAAGTTGTGGGTGCCTACATATGTTATACTACAGATAGTTCTTACCACACGCTCTAATAGAAAGACTGATTCGCTCCCCTTATATGTGATATTACATGCGAGTTCAGCTACGGACTTGGCGCAGAACTCCCAGTGCCGCAACACTTCATCAATGAAACTACTCTCAATCAAATGGAGATTAGGAAATGACAACGACAAGCTTGACTTGAGGAGAGTGAAGATGAGATAGAGAGTGAAGAGGAACACAGTGAGGAAGAGGGTGGAGCTGAAATAGAAGAGGAAGAGAGCAAGAAAGAAAAGGAGGCCCAGGACACGGAGGAGAGCTCCCCTCCTACTGCACTGGAGTAGGACGCTGATCAGGTTGTTAGGGATGCCCGTTTAGCTCAACTTGAGGAGGGTCAGGCTATCTTATGACAGGATCTTATAGCCTGCGAGGTCACTGCATATGTCCAAAGTACTCCTGTCTTCTTATTGGTGGACACTGGGTCCACTATCTTCATCATTTCCTGTGCGGCAGTTAAGCATCTAGCTTTACATACTACTCCCACGAAGGGAGTGAGACTCACTACTACTACAGGGACTTTTTCGGATGTCACACAGATGTGTGAGGGTTGCTTAGTAAACTTAGGTAGCAGGATAGTATTCGTTGACCTCATTGTCGCCCCACTATGGCACTATGACATTATCCACGGTATGGACTGTCTCACCGAGATGAAGACAAAGATTGATTGCGATAATCGGGTCGTGACAGCCAACAGACCTGAAGGCACAGTCTTTACTTTTTCAGTGTAGGTTAGTTGGTCATGTCGTGTTAGATGTTACACTGCTTTACTAGAGCGTGTTGATGGGTCGACGCTAGGGAATATGCCAGTAGTTAAGGAATTTGAGGATGTGTTCAGGACTATCCCTGGATTACCTCCTCGGCGCGAGATCGATTTTACTATTGATCTTGTGCCTAGTGCGACTCCCATTTCATTACCTATGTATCGGATGCCTCCATGTGAGATGGAGGAACTAAGGAAACAGATTGATGAGCTGGTAGGGAAGGGCTTCATATGACCCAGTGTGTCTCCTTGAGGAGCACCTGTGTTATTTGTCAAGAAGAAGGATGGGTCGTTACAATTATGTATTGATTACCACAGGTTGAACCAATTGACTATGAAGAACAAGTATCCTTTGCCTAGGATAGACGATCTATTTGATTAGTTGAAAGGGGCGCGATACTTCTCGAAGATTGATCTACAGTCAGGGTATCATCAGTTGCGCATCAGGGAGAAGGACGTGCAGAAGACGGCCTTCCAGACCAGTTTTGGGCATTACGAGTTTCTCGTGATGTCGTTCGGTCTTACGAACGCGCCAGCCGTGTTCATGGATTTGATGAACGGGGTATTTCGGCCATTTCTATACCGATTTGTCATTGTGTTTATTGATGACATCTTGATATACTCTGCGAGTCGGGAAGAGCACAAGGAACACCTACGAGCAGTCTTGGCTACTCTGAAGAAGAACCAGTTATTCACACAGTACAAAAAGTGTGACTTCTGAAAGGAAGAAGTCAAGTTTCTGGGACATGCGGTGTCAAAGGAAGGGATAGCGGTGGACCTTGCTAAGGTAGCCCTGATTCGGGGCCCAGGAAGCACTGTTTGGTTACGAGGTGAGGAGTTTTCTGGAACTCGCTGGCACTATCGACGATTCATTCGGGACTTCTCCAAGATAGCCAAGCCTTTGTCCCAATTGATTCGGAAGGATCTTAAGTTCGCCTGGAACGAGAAGGCGGAAGCATGTTTCTAGGAACTAAAGGACAGGTTAAGGTCCGCCCCTGTGCTAGTATTGTCAAAGCAAGGGATCAAGTATACTATATACACCGACGTGTCTCCTATCGTCTTGGGTTGTGTCCTTATGCAAAAGGACAGGGTGATAGCCTATGCTTCGCGACAGTTGAGGAAACACGAGGAGAATTACCCTATGCAATACCATGAGTTAGCAGCGGTCATCTTTACATTGAAGCTCTAGAGACATTACCTCTATGAAGAGGAGTTCGAGCTTTTCTACGACCACAAGAGCCTTCGCTATATATTCACTCAGAGGGACCTAAATATGAGGCAGTGATAATGGATGAAGACCTTGAAGGACTTTAAGTTCGAGGTTTCCTACCATCCTAGCAAGGCTAACCTTGTGACAAACGCATTGAGCGGCAAGAAAGCGATAGCATTTGCGGCTCCGCTGATGGTTGAGGAATGGCACATGGTGGAGTTCGTGCAAGACTTCAAGAAGAAACTCATTGTGGGGGAGCCATTTGAGTGTGTCGTGCACATTCGGGTGCAACCACTTATTGATGACAAGATTATCGAGCCCAGAAGGGCGATGAGCGATTGTCTAAGCTTCGAGAGCACGCTAATGATGACGAGGACTCTGAGTGAAGAGTTGGCGCAGATGGGAGGGCCTACAATACCGTGGCCTCCTATGCATCCCAGACATTCATCACTTGAGATAGAAGATTCTCGAGGCTACCCACAAATCGAAGCTTGCGATGCATCCTAGTAGCACGAAGATGTGTCAGGACATGAAGAGGTCGTACTGGTGGGATAATATGAAGGCTCAAATAGCAGAATATATCTTCCATTGTCTCACGAGCTAGCAGGTCAAGGCTGAACATCGCCGACCTCCTGGACTGCTTCAGCCCATGCCCATAGCTGAGTGAAAATGGGATTTCATTTTCATGGATTTCATCTCAGAGCTACCGAAGATGAGGAAGGGACATGATTCCATTTGTGTGATTGTAGATCAGTTAACGAAATTAACCCATTTCCTCCCTATCAGAGTTTCGAACTCAGCAGACGACTTAGCCAAATTGTACATCAAAGAAATAGTGCGTCTACATGGAATTCCCTTGGAGATCGTGTCTGATTGAGACATGCGATTCACATCCATCTTCTGGACTCGTATCCAGGAAGCGATGGGTGTAAAGTTGAAGTTCAGTACCGCGTTCCACCCACAGACCGATGGGTAGATGGAGCAGGTGAATTAGATTTTAGAGGAAATGCTGCGGGCCTGTGTTTTGGACTTCAAGGACAGTTGGGATGACTATCTGCAGAGTTCGCCTACAATAACAGTTTTTAGGCGAGTATTGGCATGACTCCTTACGAGGTCTTGTGTTGGTGCCCTTGCCAAACACCACATTGCTGGGCAAAGGTTGGCGAGCGCAGTTTAATTGGCCCAGAGTTAGTACAGGCGACTTCAAAGAAGATCGACATTATCATGCATCGACTTCTTACAGCGCAAAGCAGACAGAAGAGCTACGCCAATATGAAGCGACGATCGCTGGAGTTCGAGGTTGGAGATCATGCATTTCTTAGAGTTTTCTCTATGAAGGGAGTCCTTTAGTTTGGGAAGAAGGGAAAACTTACGCCGTAATTCATTGGCCCATTCCAAATATTAGACCGAGAGGGTGTGGTGGCATACCGTCTTGCTTTACCCACACCACTTACGGGAGTGCACAACATATTTCATGTATCTATGCTGAAGAAATACATTCCTGATCCTTCTCACATTATCAGATGGGAGCAGGTGCAGTTAAGCGAGGATGCTACATATATATTGTGTCCGACATGTATCCTAGACAAGAAGGAGCAGGTGTTGCATAATAGGATCATCCCACTTGTGAAGGTATTATGGATACATCACACTGAGGAAGATACTACTTGGGAGACAGAGACCGAGGTCAAAAAGAACTACCCTCAAATTCTTGAGGAGTAGGAAAAGGTACTACTTTCGAGGATGAAATTTTTCTTTAAGGGGGTTAGATTATAACGACTCGAAAAATTCTGTACAAAGACCCGAGTACCACCTCAGACAGAAATCACTCAAGATCAAATCCTTTAGGAATTAGACAACATTAACTAAGCGTTAAACTAGATTGGCTGTGAAATTCTCTTGAATCACTTTAAATACGACCCGCAAGACCTAAAACTTATAGAATCATTGACGTTAAGTTACCCTGAAATTTAGGATCGATCTCATTACCCAGTTGCCCTCAGGAGTACATTAAAACTTCGTATGGAATCTGGACCGCACGTCGAAAGTCCGATTACTACAAAATTATATAATTAAGATCGCCTTGCTGGACTTAACAACCACCTCAGAAATCAAGTCCAGATAGTATCCCGAAGCTATTCGCTTGAGCCCGGAGTGAAGTGTGTAAGAAACGTGGATATTTTAGAAATAAAAATTTAAATTTAGAAAATCTGAGACTTGTCGCTTGCAGGCCGAAAATAAGGATTCAGACTGTCAGAATCTGACCCAAATACACCCTCGGATCAGGAGAAATTTCATACACGGTTAGTATACTTGTGGCCCTGATCGATGATCATGGACCATTGAACGGAAACTGGTCCGCCACAGTCGATCTGTCAATCCGATCAGACTGAAAACTTAACTCAACCTAGATCCATAGTCAGGGAGCTTAATTCTGACCTTTGGCTCGAGGGAGGGGGGCTCTGGAAGTGCTCCGTTGAGCTGAAACAGATGTCCCTTGCTATAACCTAAGTATACCTTGGCCCTGGGGCCATTTCCATCAGTTTTAGGCCTATATAAGGACCTTAAACCCTCTCTCATTTATTCCATATGAATTTGAGAAAACCTAGGAGAGAGAAGAGAGTAAAGAGAGGGATGTGTGAGAGAAGTGGGAGAAGATTCCTGACACTATCCTGCCATTTTACGCGCTTAACCATCGATACCTAATCGCTATTCCAGCGATTCTGCCTTCGTTCTTATGTAAGAAAACCTAACCCTAATCTACTCTAGGGTTTCAATTGTTACAAGTGGCGTGATAGCTGACTTAACTCATGTTATAGGTTGATGTACCATCGTTGATGAAGCCTTGGAGTTTCTAGCGAATTTGTTATGCTTCTACGGCATAGGGTGCAGACTATAGACGTATAGTTTATGGTTTTCAAAGCTTTCAATGTCGGTTAATGATATATTACTGACGTGGATGCTATTTCACATGCATAAAGTGATGTCCGTTTTATTTTTCAATTATACGTTAACTAGGTTGAATATACTGTATTCCTTGTATTTGAAGAAAATATCATATACGTATGAAATTCGAAGTTGTGCTTGCCATGATTAATTGCTGTCTATGTATGTTAGATGCATGTGTATTAACTTCTAGGTGAAAGGATCCGCCCTAATACATGTTTTGACCAATATACGTTATGTATGTTAATAAGTGTAGTCTAAGTGTTTGTAAAATTGCTTATATGAGTAAGTACTTAGGGGATAGTGCTTTAGGTAGGTGTTGAGATAGGATTCTCAACTACCTTAGAGATGTGTATGATTTTCTCCACGCAAGTTGTTTAGTTTAATCGCTTACTTATGAAATGTATGTGTTTGTATTTCTTGCTTACATTGCACTTTATAACATGCTTGTTCACATGTTTGAATTACTTTGTTAATTCTACTTGATTACTCCACATGCTTACTGGCTAAGGATTGAATGAGTTTGGGACTACAGTATAGTCCAGGCAATCGGTAACTGGCCTTGAGTTCGTGGTTGAGATTCATTCACCAAGTAGGATGTGTCTGACGAACCCGAGTCGTACCAAAGTTGTCGGCAGTGGTTAGGCCACACGGAGAGCTTATGCGCTTCATGTCGATCAACTTCGTGTGTGCTCGTGCTAGTCGATCTCGTCAAGTAACCCGATATGCCCGACGTATGTTCACCATGTATGGATGGTACTGCTTGAACCTAAGGCACCAAACTCACCAGTGAAATCCTATTTAACCTTAGTACCTCGATCTGCTAAGACTCATGAGCCTGACATGGTGGTATGGGACATCGTGGTTGAGTTGTCGGCCTACGCTGGGGCGACGAGCCTCCCCGTAGTGACCAGTGATCAACATCATCTCGTGAGCCAAATACGGCAATATGGGGCACTGTATTCGACCTGTCGGCCTACACTGATTAAGTGACGAGCCCTTTATAGTGACCTCGAGCGTACTCTGAGTCTACGTATAGGTGACGAGACTTCCATAGTAACCAGAATAAAAACTAGGCCTGCACTGATTTGGTGATGAGCCCTTTGTAGCGACCTAGAACTATAACATTGTATGAAATTTTCTAGGATTGACGACCCTAGAATGGATCATTGTTTGGGAAATGACATAAGGAAGGTACCTTAGTTTTCCAATCCTATTATATGAAAAGGTCCAATAAGAACTCGGTAATCACATTCATAATATCGCACTGCATGTGCCCCTGGTGGAAGACCACAGAGGGAAGAAAGCATGCTGGGACCGTAAGATGGTGTCGCATGAGGGAGTGTAGGTGAGGGCATGCATCATGACTACATTTCATCCTTGCATTAATAAGAGTATCTAGGATTGTTTGATTGTACTGCTTTATCATTACTGCTTAACTGAATTGATAATCTGTTAACCTTCACTGAATAGTTGCACTGAGTTGATCACTCACTCCCACGTTACGAGACGGTGTTTTAAACACTAACCAGACTCTGTCTTGATTTCAGATGACGATGTAATCCCTGAGGCAGAGCCTGACTACTACGATGAGCAGGATGAGTTCTCTTATATGCAGTTCTCCGGCGGTTTCGCTTAGGCTATCCGGATCGACAGGGCTACAGGGTTATCATTGTAGATGTACTGTTTTGATATTTTTGTTTTTGAGACTATCACATGTATAGGGTGACTCAGTGATGTATTCATACTCTGGAGACCGATCGTGATCTTTTGACTTATATTCATTTATTTATGTCTTTCAGTCTTCCGCTTGCATTTTACAACTTGATCTGGAGTATGAATTGCTGTTTTGGTATAATCCCACTCATGATTAACGCACTAACACGAACAACATTCAATCATAAGCATATATGTTGCATAAGTGATGTTTTGGAACTCGAGAGTTGAGTTGTTACTCGACTCCCGATTTTTAGGGCGTTACAATAACCATATCAATAGACCTTTAGCTACGGTTTTTATCCGTAGCCTTTGCCCCTTTTTCTGGTAGTGATTCATGTAATTATACATACATATAATTCTCTAATCAATCGTATAAGAATAATTAAACAAGTACGCAAATGTCAATCTCAAACACAAGCATGTATAGTGGTTCAGTTTCCCTACTCCACTCCCGCCGGACGTTGTCTCCCTGAGTGTATCGGATTCACTATCGAAGGTTTTAAATCAGGTTCACCTCTAACCTTTGTAACCTTACACAAGGACTATGATCCTATGCAGGAACATATTTAGAGTTCACTCCCTTTGGAGATTCCTGTGAGAGACTTTAGTTGGTTTTTTATCGGAAAACTAACAACCTCTGTCCTAGTCCAAAGACCTGCATGTACTCCCACTAGAAGCTCCCATGAAGACTAATACGTACACACCCATGTCCAGTGAATTTGTCCATATACAAGAGCCTATCTCCTATACAAGAATCTATAGAATTTGGGTTATAAACTCTTATCATTAATCCTACAAAAGGAAATAGAGTATGGAGTCACTAATTGACACTTGTCAAATTGAGCCCTTTTGATTCATCTCCTTAGGTTGCATAATATATGCTCTCCGTGCTTCAATTAGCTCACCTTTTACTCCCTCAATCATTGATGTTGATGCTTTACTAATTATTCAACTCCAAGATAAAACACCTTACATGCAATGCTCCATTTAGGTGACCAATGTGATGAAGGTTGGTAAAATCTCTTACAACTAACGAGATAATTGAAATCTTAGGAGATTCACCTAGAATGGTCTTCTAGATGATTGAGACTAATGATATGTTAAGAAGATTAAGTATAATCTCTAGAAAATTATGGAGTTCAAGTTTATCTTCTCATAGGAGGTTGAAATCCTCATCAGAATGTTAAATCTAATGAAGGTGACTTAAAACTAATATGCTTAAAGGTCTTGAATGTGGGATATCAACATGCAATAACTTAGCCTTCTATTACACCAAAAACCCATCAGTTTGCCTAAGAACTAAATGCCCTTATATATATATATATATATATATATATATATATAACTAATTCGTAATGGCTATAAAATAGCTAGTTAATGAATTTGTTAATTGGATTGAGAGCCCATTCGATAGGATCGAAGGTCCTTTGATAGGATCAAACAATCCATTTTTTAGAATTATATCTATTTTTCAGGACTCATTCTTCGATCGAATTGAGCAGTCCTTCGATTCCATCGACTCTCATTGACTGCCTGTCAATGGGATAGATGACCAATCGAAAATTACAGTTTTTGACATATGATTTCACAGCAGCTTTGAACCACTTCTAGCCTTACTTATCAAGTTCTAACCAAGCTTCTAAGGCTAAAGATTGATCAAACAAAGTTTACTTATTAAGTCATGATCATCCAGAGGTGCAAGGGTTGTTTTGGGTCGAGGTTAGGGTCACCAAGACACCTTATATATATATATATATATGTTCTTTTCCCCTTGATGCTCATGTCCACTTACGTATTTGGTCTTCAGCTTCCAAGGGCTCAACTGACTCCCTCACACAATGACTCACATGATTGACAAACATGGTGCACCACACCAAAATAGTGAAAAACAACACAAAAATGCATGGTTTTACGATGGACCTCATCCATCGTATAAAAACAAACAGAACATCCGTCGAGAAATTTTACGACGAACCATGTCTATCATATATGTATACAGAAGTTCATCTCTAATTCATAAAGTCCTACCCTGGAGGAATTTTGGCTAGGATTTCTTGGACAGATAAGAATCTGTTGCAAACTCTAAATTTTTTATAGATATAATTTATTGCAAAGGTCCGTCAAAAAATTCCATCTAAATATCGATTTTAACAATTAGCAGTGTATTATATGTGGCATTTGCGATGAACATGGTCCGTAGCATATTGTTAAGACTCAAGTATTGCATATTTATCCCTTCAATTACATTAGTTTTCTTATCATTTAATTGATAACTTGATTTAATTATATACGTTTTTGTCATGCGAGGTGATTTGGAAGTTTGTCATGAATATGCACTTAAAAAGATAAATTTAGAGCTCAAAAGAAAATAATAAAGAATTGGAAATTTGGAAGTCATTAATGAAGAATCCATATGCCAAAGATCCAATGAAACCAAGTGAGAATGAAGAAAATCGAAGGTTTAAAGTGAAGAAAATGAATCCTGAAAATTGGCCAAAAAAATGATATTCTGAAACTCCGAGTTCTAAAAGAGAAAATCCTGAAATAATTTCAAAAATAGACTTCGATGGCATCAAAGTGACTTCGATGGCAACTACAATTAATGAATTTCATGCTCAACTTGTTGGACAGTTGTCACACCCCAAACTCGAAAATCGGGCTCACAAAATTCCCGATTATCGAATCCGGCACCGACAGGTTCCGTAGTACCCTATTCTTGGCTCCCAACAACCATACACCAGGTTCCGTTCCTGGGATTCTAAAAGGAGAATTTCTAACATGATTTTTTATTCGTAATGACCATAACCAAAGCATAACCCACGAACAATAACCATAAGAACACCATCACAAAATCCACTATGATCAAAAACTTTGAGTACAATGTGTATGAAAGGGAAATACAAGATAATAACAGAAACTCCAGAAGCTCGACTGCACACTCCAACTGCGGCGAGGCTATGGCTACCTCCTGATGTCACCTGCATGCATCAATTATGCATAAGCTTATAGAAAGCTTAATGGGTGGTGTAAGTCTGTGCATAATACGAATGTGCTCAGAACGCAATGCCAGAGTAATGCGGAATCATGTTGATGGGTATATGATGCAATCAGCCGTACCAAGGTGTAACGCCCTGAAAATCGGGGGTCGAGTGTAACTCGACTCCCGAGTTCCAACACATCACTTATGCAACATATTTAATGATGTTTGAATGTTGTCTGTGTTAGAGCAATAAACATGAATGAGATTATACCAAAACAGTAATTCATACTCCCGGATCGAGTGTATAAAAGCAAGCGGAAGACTGAATCGTATATATATGTATGTAAAGAAACAAAATAAACGTTTCATTCTCCAGTAGTATGAATCCATCTCGAGTCTCCATATACATTTGTTTATAATCAAAATGTCAAAAACAAACTAGGTACAATCCCTGTAGAACCCGTCGATCCTGGTAACCTAGTCGAAGCCTCCAGAGAACTGCATATACGAGAACTCCTCCTTGTCCTCGTCATAATCGAGCTCGCCTCCAGAGAGTCGTCGGACCGCCTAAACACGAGACAGTCACGGTTGGTGTGCATGCAACAACAAATCCGTAACGTGGGAGTGAGTAGCTAACTCAGTGGAACAATAAGGCATAAGTTATTATGTTATCAATACAGTCAAGCAGTAATGATAAAGCAGTAAATCAATCACTCCTAGTTACTCTGATTAATGCAAGTATGAATGCAGGTATGATGGTTGCCCTCACCGACATACTCCCTCATGCGACACCATCTCACGTTCGCGGCATGCTTACATCCCACAGTGCTCCACATCTTCCAGGCACATGCGATGCATGATGAGCATGATTACCGAGTTTTTAATTAATCCATTTCAAACAGCAGGATTGGGAAACTAAGGTACCTCCCTTGTATCATTCCTAAACATGATCCATTCAAGGGTCGTCAGTCCTAGTTAATATCAGACGATGGTGTATTTTCTAGGTCACTGCAGAGGCTGCTAGGGCCGTTACGCACAAAGATTGCACCACTCCCCCATCACCCCTTAAACGATTCATCACTATACAGAATATGCTCGCGGTCACTACAAAGGGCTGCCAGGGCTGTTACGCACAAAGGTTGCACCACTCCCCCATCACCTTATCAATGTAGGCCGACAGCGCGAATATAGTATCCCATACCACCATAATCGGCTCACGAGTTAAGTTGCTCATGGTCACTACGGGGAGGCACGTAGCCCGGCGTAGGCGACAGCTCGACCACGGTGTCCCATACCACCATGCCCGGCTCATGAGTCTTAGCGGATCGAGGTACCATGGTTAACGGGATTTTCACTGGTAAGTTTGGTACCCTAGGTTCAAACATTAGCGACCAAACATGGTGAACATACATAAGACACACGGGTTGCTTGACGTGTTCGGCTGGCTCGAACGCACAACAAGTTGGGCGATATGAAGTGCAGAAGCACCTCGTGTGGCCAACCACTATTGCCAACCAAAGTACGACACGGGTTCGCCAACACATCATGTGTGGCGGAACGAATCCCAACCACAACTTCAAGTCTGATACCGGATGCCTGGACTATGGACATAGTCCCAAGCTCAATCAAGTCCTAACCATAGTACGTAAAATATAGCATGATAACATGGTAATTCAAAAACACTAGTAATCATGTTATAAAGCCTAACATGAAGCATGTTAATAAATGAGTTACAAAGCATGTTCAAAAGCATGTTATAAAGCATTATGCAAATAGGGATACAAATACATATATTTCATAGGTGAGTGGTTAGAGTGAATAACCACATGGAGGGTATCATATGTGACTCTAAGGTAGCTGAGAATCCCATCTCAGCACCTACCTAAGGTTCTAACACTTAAGCACTTACACTCACAAGCGATTTCACCAACACTTGGAATGCTCTATTTCAACATACATGACGTATGTTAGAGGAAAGTGCACTAGGGTTGTCCCTTTACCAAACTAGTATTTTATACATATACATCATATTCATACAGCAAATAACCCTGACAATTACATCAGCAAGTTTTATACGTATAGGGTATTTTCTAGTATACCCAATTTCAACATACATAGTGTTTACAAGGGAACTTGTAATACGGCGATTCTTTTCGCCAAGCAATTAGTTTATACGTACTCAATATATTTATACAACAATTAATCATGACAAACACGTCGCAAAAATATACACGTATACGGTACTTCTTACAATACCGTATTTCTACATACATGGTGTATATTAGTAAACATGTATTTAGGCGAACCCTTTCGCCAAATGAGTATTTTATCCAAACATCATATGTCCATACGACAATTAAACATGTCAAACACATTTCCATAAAAAATACGTATACGGTATTTTATACGAATACCTAAAGTATGTGAAATTCCAAATTCTACACTTCTAATCGAAACGGAAAACGGAAGGCACTTTGTACATGTGTAATTGCATGCAGATCATGAATCTACCATTATCTGACATTGAAAGTGTTGAAAACCGCAACTTATACACTTAAAGTCCTCACCTTTGCCTTTGGAATCACAACGAATCAGCAAGGGTCATTGAGCTTCCGTATATGGGAGTTTTCTAGCCTAAAGAGCGGAATCGGTTAGCCTTTACGTAACCTACAACGATCTTACATTAAATCAGACCTAGGGTTAGGGTTTCTTACCTTCAAACGGAATGGATACCGCCGAGAAAACACCTGGAAAGGAGCGGTGTAGGCCGTGCGACAACCGAAAGCAGTAGGAGGAAGATCTTCCACAAATCCCAAGCTCTTCTCTCTATTTTCTCTCTCTCTCTCTAGGGTTTTAATCCCAAATTCGTATGGCTGTGAGAGGGGCTGTTCTAAGCTCCTTTTATAACCAAAAACATTCTGAAAATAGACTCAGGTTCAAGGGTTACTGCTAATATAGGATATTCGTCACTTTTCCAGCTCAAAAGAGAGGTTCTGGTAGCCCTCCTTGAGCCAAACGTCAGACTTAAGCTCACCACCTATGGATCTATGTGGGATTACGTTTTCAACTCGATCGGATTCCCAAATCGCACGTGGCGGACCACTTTCAGTTCGACGGTCAGTGGGCCACGATCAGAAATTTCAAGTACATGTAAATGTTCCTGAAATTTTTCTTAATCCGAGGGTGTAATTTGGTCGGATTCTGACGGTCAGGTTGCTTAATACTAACTCGCAAGCGAAAGGTGCCAGATCACTATTCCTTATATTTATTTTGGGATGGGAATAGTGTTTTTCACACACCCTCGCTCTGGATCGAAACGAATGGCCGTGGAACATCGGATGGACCTGATTTTTGAGATGATTGTCAAGTCCAGTGAGGCGGTCCTAGTTCCTTAACTTTGTGTTAATCGGACTTCCGATGAGCGGTCTAGACCTAATACGAAGTTTCGTTTCATTCTCGAGAGCAGCCGGGAAATGAGTTTGGTCCTAAACTTTAGGGTAACCTAGCGTCACTTGTTTTACAAGTTTTGGGTCTTGCAGATCATATTTAAAGCGATCCCAATGGATTTCACGGCTAATCGAGTTTAGTACTTAGTTAACTTTGTTAAATTTCTAAAGGATTTAATCCTAATTGATTTGTGGTAGAGGTGGTACTCGAACCAACATACGGAAATTTACGGGTCGTTACACAAGGCTATGCAGTGAAAGATATAAATGTCATCAGCCATACCAAAACCATGCGACGCGAGATGCGACTCAAGCATACCAATCCTCATATCAATATATTTCATCAAATATCAATACAGTTCTCATTCTAGATAATCACCGGGGTTGAGTACCTTCCAAATGGCACTACCCCTTTCCTAAGCACGCAGTCCAAGTGAGCGTAAGAAACCTCGCTATCTGCCTGGTCAATAGTCTGCCAATATCTATCTGGCACGTTGACAGCGGACACATTCACGAGCTGGTCAAACTCAACCTATCAATACACCCTACCCTCAGGTGAGTAAGGGCACACCCCTTTCCAACTGACCATGACATAGTGGGAGACGCGGCCTCCTGATATTCGTCCCTCGTGCGCTCATGCATCCTCCCGGTATCGACGTTGAAGTCATCCTCTAGTATCATCAGGTTTAAAGATTTTCATCGAGGGACATCTATGGTTCCCCGATGCTAGAAATAGTATTTTCAGTATCAAATCTGGCCACCCACAGTGTGTTTGTGGAGACAATGGCCCTGATGTCGCTGAGGCATGCAGTAATCACAATCACACACAAATGCAAAGTACATGAGTCACACAGTCCAACCATGTATCAATCCTGCGCACACCGTGCGCTCATGTGGGATAACTTTGCCTATCAAGGAGTCCCATGAACCACCTACATTATGGCGTATGCAATGTCCAATCACATCTCATAACAAACATACAGATGATGTGTATGGGCATGTATCATGATGTTACGTTGTCACAAACTCATAATCGGCAACAGTAGTCGGTATCGGCAATTGGCACGATAATCAACCTCGACGTAATACAGGGTCCATAAATGGATGGCCGATGATGGATTAATTAAAAATCAATGGGGTCCAAGCGTTTAGGTTAACCCACTAGAGAATGATGAGAATGAGCTTAACAAGGCCAAGGGAAAGGTCACAATGTGGACCTCCAACCATCATTACCCATTAATGTGGAACTTTAAACCAACATTGCTCCCAAGGAATGGCGCTCATAGGACCAATCGGATAGGGACCCATGGCATAGCACAAGGGCTTAATGTACATCATCATGGGCCTCAATTACATCAAATGGGCTGAATCAATTGGGCCGATCAATAGGCCAAAACAGATGGGCCAGTACAAATGGGTCGAATTAATTGGGCCAATCAAATGGGCCGAAATAGATGGGCCGGTACAATTGGGCCAAGTTGAATAGGCCGAGTCCAATACATCATGCATTCATTGCAAGAGATCATTATGGCACATAAAAAAAAAATGAATCATATCCAAGGGATCATATGGACCATACCACAAATGACAATGGTGACAATGATTTCCACCATTAAATTTCTAGTGGGCCCACCATAGAATTTATTTTCCCTCCATACTGTTCATAAGGTCACAATGACCATTTTCCACTGTCAAATTCCAGTGGGCCCACCATAACATTTAATTTCCATCCAGTCTATGCATAATGTCACAAGGACCTAGATATAGAGGGAAAACAAATATCACTCTAATCTAGAACCCTACAACCTAAAGTGGTTTTCAATGGTGGACGTTAATCCCATTGTCTTCTACAATGTGGCCCACTTGATATTATATCTATCTTGTTTTTAGTCTCAAGCCTCAAGACAAGCTAGGAAAATGGATGGACGGCTGGATGCAGCACATCCATTAGTAGTGGGCCCCTGTTGCCACCGTGCAGATGGACGGATGGATGAAACGCATACATCTATGGTGGGTCCCACGTCCACGCACAAGTGGACGGTAGGGATACAACACAGCATCATGGTGGGGTCGTACCTAGCATGCCAAACCCACCCTGATATTTATATAAAATCTTATATTATATTATATAATAATATAAAATATTTTATTATATAATAATATATTATCATATATAATATATGTATACATTGTGCGTGTGTGAGAGGGAGTGGGAGTGTCAGCGCTGTCAGTGCCCAGCGTCCAAAGACACTTGACGGACGGCTGATGGTGGGCCCCACATGTATGGACAGTTTGGATGGAACACTTTCATCATGGTGGGGCATTGAACATGGCAAATGAAACACATACACTATGGTGGGTTCCACCAGATAGACGGACGGCTGGGAGGGGGCTTTCCCTTATAGCAGGTTATTGCTGCTGCAGTTGGCCCATCATCAAGGCAGGTGGACGGCCGATAAAACACATACCTCATGGTAGAGCCTTAGTTGTGTTAAGCACGCCATCCAGTCCGCTCATCAGGTGGGTCCCACGTACATGGCCCACTTGTTGTATATATGTCATCCAATCCGTTCTTCAGGTGGGTCCCACGTGGTGCCCACCTTGAAATATATGATTATATATGTATATATTATATATTATATATGCATATATCATGTATATATTATAATATTTATATATATTAAATTAAATGGTCTAGCGTCCAAAGGGTCTGGACGCTCTAGACGGGGTGGAATCTAATCCACATATCATGGTAGGTCCACACGTGTGGCCCACCTCAACTCTATGTGAAGCTGCTATTTGTGTATTTCTTCATCCAGGCCTATCCGGACGGACGGGCAGCACTCACGTCCACTGGACAGTCCATTGAGGTGGACCTAATGCATGGATGACATAGATATGATGCATACTTCAAGGTGGGCCATACAACCAAGAAAGAGAGAGAGAGAGAGAGAGAGAGAGAGAGAGAGAGAGAGAGATATGACACGTGAAGGGGAGGGACCCCGCCACTATTGGACCCTCCTAAATACAATGTATACATCAAGTGGGTCCCATAACAAGTGGGCCCTTAAAATAGAAATCAACGGAGGATCACCCACTTATTGCACTCCACCTTGATCCCTTGGACTCCTATGCTCCTTGCCTTCACTTTTGATGGTGGTTGATGGAGTTTTGATGGTGGGGATAAGAGATAAGAGGGCGGGCTACACTTGTTGTTTTTAGAAGAGAGCTTAGGAAGGTGGACATGTGAAATTTTGGGTTGGCTAGGAGTGAAGAGAGGGAATAAGAGAGAGGGAGAGAAGTGATGGGATGAAAAGGTGATGGAGTGATGGGTGATGGGTGATGGTGTTGTAATTAGAAAGGGATAGGTGGAGAGAGAGAGAGAGTTGACTTTAGGAATGGGAAAGGATGGGTTGTTGTACTTATGGTAGGTGTGATGTGTACTTGATTGATGAGATTAATTGATTGATTGATGGGACATGTTATAGAGATTCTCTTGGAATTCGCAATGCACAGTATTTCTTTAAAATGAACATGGGCCCACATCTTCTAACCTAGGTATTAGATTAGTGCGCGAGCCACGGCGTTGGAACCGTGGCGATGGCGCGGTCACTAAGATAAAAGTTTTGGGTTGAGCCAATGTCGGTGTGCAGGACTCAGCTTAGGATTGTAGGAAAATGTCAGATACGGGTCGAGGGTTGCCAGAATTCGACCAGAAGGACCGTGGAAACCTACGTAATGGTACGGACTATGATACGGGCCTTACAAAAGTTCTAGATAAATTTTGATGGAATTGAAGACAATTCAATGTCATCGAAGGTGCAATCGAAGATTGTTTGATGGCATCGAAGTTTTCCATTGAAGATGCGCAGAGTGCGTAAGTTTGAGGCAATTTGCGAACTTTTTCGATGTGGTGCGAAAGTTTAGTTGTAAAAGTATTTAAAGGAATCTCTAGGCTACTCCAAATCATCTTCTAGGGTTTGAAAATGGTGAAAAGGCTTAGGTGGAGCACCAACAACGTTCTTTCACTTCAATTTCTTTACGGTTCTAGTGGATCTTTTTGTTTTTATTATAGGATGTTAGTCTTCTCAGGCTAATCTCTTAGCTAAGGCTAAAGGATAAATCCTATAGTTTATTTTGATGTTTAGTTTGCTTTGATTCAAGTATATGTTGAACTTCCATTAAGTTTTAGTTTAAATAAATATATATTTCTAGTTTTCTACGGTTTATTGTGACTGAAATTACAGTAGATGTTGTGAAAGATTTTGATATTATCTTATTGGCTTTAGAATCGTGTAATTTTTAAAATCTCGTTGTTCACCATTGTCTCCTAGGAATGGTGGATGATTGAATTCCCAGCGATCATTGCAATTAGACAGATATTTGGGAACCAAACTAATGAAAAGTTCAGATTTATTTCAACCGCTTTATTATCCGATTGGATATGATAAGACTTCGATTCCAATCGAGTTATCATTGAATCAAGTAGATTAATATTGAGATTACCATAAGTGGATTCCTATATCCATAGTCTTTTATTTTTATTATTTCAATTTTTTTTCTAAATTACTGAATTAAAAACCTAGACCAACCAAGTTAGACTTAGATTAGTTCTAGACCGTGTTCCCTATTCCATGTCGATTAGACCTTGTTTTCACCGAGTTATTACTACATCGAGACCATGCACTTGGGGTTGTGAACATATATCCTACCTAATCTGACTTTTCTTCCCAAACCTTAAAATAATAATTTTTTTTTTTTTTTAAGAATTTGATGTAAGAACATGCTTCAGCACCTTGAGCATGTAACATGTAATGATACTCACCGTTTACACAACGTGCAGCTGCATCATTTATTCTATTATTATTATTATTATTATTATTATTATTATTATTATATAAAAGGTTTGGGACCTTATTAGCCATTCGATAAAAAATAAACATCATGCATGGCCTAGTATAGTCCCACGATTGGAAGAGGACCATGAGGTGAATCACTTGGTTTTTGGGTCCACATTGAGTGATAAATCATGAAAAGGGCTTAAATGGGCCAATGGAAGTAATACATAAGTAGTGCACCCAATGGTGTGGGCCCACACAAGTTTTGGTTTAAATAGATTGAGTTTCAGTTAGTTGTAGAAATGGGTTGGGTCATTTTGGGCCTGATTTGTGATCACGTGGGGCCCACATTTGGCGAGGGGATACCACTCTCTAATGGTCTTTTATATGGACTTAAAACCCCAAAGATGGGATCTGGTCAATGTGTACATGAATTATGGTACATGGCTCAATATTGGCAACTGAAATTTCTGCACAACTTGAGTTGGACTTATATTGGGGGCTGATTCCCGATCACATGGGGCCCAATTTAGCCAAAGTAAAAGACCATTTCTCTAGCCATACATATAGGTTACAAATTCCAAGTGATTTCCCCCCACATGTCATACTTGGGGCTCACCTCCTAAACACTTGGGACCCGTTCCAATGAATTGATGGGACATCCCAACCCTCTATGGACTAAACATTCCCCATGGTGGGACCAGTAGCTATGAAGCGTGGGACCCACCATTAGATGTTGAAAAGGGCTACTTGAAACACAATTTGGTACTTAGAAATTTTTCAGAAAAGCTGAAAACACAAAGAATAGAGAATAGAAGAAAGGGAGAAAATATGACCCACCACTTGGAATTTCGGATTGATGATTGACCTTGGAGGGACTTGGATGGTCTTATGTTAATAATGTGGTGGTCCACTTACTCTAGGCTTGATGGTCGGCCACACATTGGCCCCTCCCTCACCCCCCCCAACCAAAAAAAAAAAAAAAAACTAGAATTTGCCAAGTGTTGTAAGGGGAGAAATGATACAGAGACCCCTCTCTTATATAGAGAAAAAGGGTATGATGTGGTATGTGATATGACATTTTGTGCAAATGGCATTAGCGCAAAGTGAGTTGGATTGTTGAGGGTGCTTGGATAGTGGAAAGTCTAGGTGGTAATTCTGTAAATTTCTATTGGTGTTTGGAGTGTTAAGGTGGATCGATGATGTGGGAGGGCCTAACACATACGTTGGCCAAGTAGGATGGTGTCATGACATGCATTGACTATTAAAGATGTGAATGGTGAGATGACATATGATGGGGATGTAAGTGAGTTATGATTGGTGTAAAAGGGTGACATGGCTTTTCCGAGGATATGCATTGGTTGCATGTGAGATGAGGTCACAACAAGCATGGGCCTCCTCTCATGATGGCTTATGATGATGGGTTGATAAGAGAGTTTTTCGTCTTTCAGTGTATGTTGGAGTCTTATTTTGTCTTATACCTATTTTCCTTGGGCTATGGGCTTAAAGGGCCTTAAACTATGGGCTTGGGCTTTGGCCTTTTGGGCTTAGGCCCACGATGGATGCTTGTTCAATAAGATATGTAATTTGAGTTGTGGATTCAACAGGTCGTATCTCACCAACGGAGTGTTGGATTGATGCACGGGTCGCACTTCCACACTCGTGGCATCGGTGTAGTTAATATGGCATATGTTTTGGGTGCAATGGGCGTTGGTTGTCCGAACTCCTGTCTGTATGCTTAGGGTCTACTGTCTATGGGTCAGGCCATTCGGCATACTATGTGACTGTAAGGTGATATGAAGGATAGGGATCCTATAGAGGAGGGCAGATCATCCAATCTCGGAGTCGTAGGATCTAAATGATCTTGCGACATAGTGCCTGTATTTAAATTATGGGATACAAAGAAGTTATTTTAGCATCAAATAATATTGGGGCCCTGTCATATACTGCAAGACATAAGTGACTCAAATTGTCCATGTCGAATAGAAATATAACATCATAACGATTTTAAAAAATAAAATGTAACATCCTGAATTTTTGCCAACTTGTAATTAGACGTCCTTAGGCAATGCGTCGATCCTAACACCTTATGAACCTGTCAGAACTCAATCCCAAAGTCTACAACCGCATTTGAACCCATTTCCTTCACAAATCCCACCCTTTACCACCTTAATCTTTCAATTTTTCTAAGTACTTTCACCCTAGACACTATCTTAAACTAGCTAAGTAGTATAACTTGGATCACCTTATATACAGACTACAAAGGCCTAAGTACCACCTCAGACAGAAATCTAATAGGACTAAATCCTTTAGAAATGAGACAAAGTAACTAAGTGTTAAACTAGATTAGCTACAAAATCCACTTGATCCACTTTAAATACGATCTGCAAGACCAAAAACTTGTAGAATCATTGACGCTAGGTTACCCTAAAATCTAGGATCAATCTCATTACCCAGTTGCTCTCGGGAGCACATTGAAACTCCGTATCAGATCTACACCGCACATCGGAAGTCCGATTAACACGAAGTTAAGGAATTAGGATTGCCTCACTGGGCTTGACAACCATCTCGAAAATCAAATCCAGCCAGTGTCCCACGGCTGTTCGCTTGAGTCTGGAGCGAGAGAGTGTGAAACACTTATTTTCTTTCCAAAATAAATATCTTGAATAGTAATCTGAGACTTATCGCTTGCGGGTCAGTATTAAGCAACCTGACCGTCAGAATCTGACTCAAATACACCCTCGGATCAGGAAAATTTTCATAAACATATCCATGTACTCGGAATCTCCGATCGAGATCCACTGACCTTTGAACTGAAACTGGACCATCACGTGCGATCTGAGAATCCAACCGGAACGAAACTTAACTAAACCTAGATCCAGTGTTTGTGAGCTTAAGTCCGACCGCACATAAAAAAGGGGCCGCCAGAAGTCCTCCATTGAGCTGAAACAGATGCCCTTTGGACAAAACCCAAGTATACCTTAACGTTAAGTCTATTTTGGTGAGTTTTTAGGCTATATAAGGACCTTAGAACCCTCTCTCTCACAGCCATACGAATTTGAGATTTGAGAAAGAGAAAAGAGAGAGAAAGTGTGGGAGTTGTGGGAGGATCTCCCTATCATGCTTCCCTGCCGTTATACAAGCACAACCACCCCTATCTAGTCGCTTTCCCGGCGATTTCAGCTCTATTTCTAGGTAAGAAACCCTAACCCTAATATGATTTGGGGTGTTGATAGTTGTAGGTTATGAAATAGCTAACCTATTTCATTCTATAGGTTGTCAAACTGTCGAATACGGAAGCTTAGCAAACCTATCGACTCTGTTACGATTCTACGACAAAAGGTGTGGACCTTAGGTGTATAGGTTATGGTTTTCAACGCTTTCAATGTCAGATAATGATAGATTCATGATCTGCATGCAATTGCACATGTACAAAGTGCTGTCGGTTTTTCGTTTCGATTAGAGACGAAGAATATGGAATTTTACATATTCTAGGTATTTGTAGAAAGTACCGTATATGTATAAATTTTGGAAATATGTTTGCCATAATTACTTGTTATATGAATATAATATATATGGATAAAATACTTAGTTGGCGAAAGGACTCGCCATAATACATGATTTGCTAATATACACTATGTATGTAGAAATAGTGTATTCTAGAAAGTACCGTATACGTATAAATTTTGGAGATGTGTTTGCCATGATTATTTGCTGTATGAATATATTATATATGCATAAAATACTTGCTTGGTGAAAGGACTCGCCCTAATACATGTTTTGCTAATATACACTATGTATGTTGTAATAGTGTATTCTAAGTGTTTGTGAAAATGCTTGTGAGAGTAAGTGTTTGGATGATGGTGCCTTAGGTAGGTGTTGAGATGGGATTCTCAACTACCTTAGAGACGTGTATGATTTCTTTCATGTAAGTTATTTAATTTAATCTCTTACTATTTTATGAAATGTATGTGTTTGGATTTTCTGTTTGCATTGTGTTTTATAACATGCTTGTTAATATGTTTGAATTACTTATTTATTTAATTCTGCTCTGATTACTTCATATGTTTAAATTGTATTCCATAAATCCGTGAAGGGTGATGGGGGAGTGGAGTAACGAGTGCGTACAACAGCCCTGGCAGCCTTAAGCAGATGATATCAGATTTTGATTGTATGATTTGAATCTTAATCCATTACTACTTTATCTATCTGCAATTGAATGTGATTGGGGCTATTGTATAGTCCAGGCAGTCGGTAATGGGATCGAATTCGTGGCTGAGATTCATTCTCCACATAGGACGAGTTGACGAACCCGAGTCGTGCGTTGTTTGTCGACAGTGGTTAGGCCACACGAAGTGCTTATGCACTTCATGTCGTACAACTCAACGGGCGCTCGTGCTAGTCGAGCTTGTCAAGTAACCCGATCTGTCTTATGTATGTTAACCATGTTTGGACGCTACTGCTTGAACCTAAGGTACCAAACTTACCAGTGGAAATCCCGTTAACCATGGTACCTCGATCCGCTAAGACTCATGAGCCAGGCATGGTGGTATGGGACACCGTGGTCGAGCTATCGGCCTACGCTGGGGCCACGTGCCTCCCCGTAGTGACCAGTAAGCAACCAGACTCGTGAGCCGAATACAGTGGTATGGGACACTGTATTCGAACTGTCGACACCTACGGCGAGAGCCGAATACGGTGAGACCTGTATTCGTGCTGACGAGCGACGAGTCCTTCATAGTGTCTTCAAGTATACGCTACAGTCTATGATTGACGACGAGCCCTTCGCAGCAAATAGAGCATGAGTTGAGCCGAGTACGGTGAGACTTGTATTCGAGCTGATGGCCAGCGATTGAGCTGAGTATGGTGAGACCTGTATTCGAGTTGACGGCCGGCCGATTGAGCCGAGTACGGTGAGTATATTCGGTGAGCAATGAGCCGTATCGGTGAGATGATGATCCGTGCTGATGGGTGACGAGCCCTTTGCGATGCCTTCGCGATGCCTCTCGAACCATAATATTGTATGAGATTATCTAGGCTTGATGACCCTAGAATGGATCATGTTTGGGAATGATACAAGGGAGGTACCTTAGTTTCTCAATCCTATTATTTGAAATGGACTAATAATAACTCAGTAACCATACTCATCATAGCACTACATGTGCGTGGTAGATGTGGAGCACTGAGGGATGAACGCATTCGCGAATGTAAGATGGTGTCACATGAGGGTGGTTTGGCAAGGGCATACATCATGTCATTTCATACTTGCATTAAATAAGAGTAGTTAGAATTGTTTGATTGTACTGCTTTATCATTACTACTTGACTGAATTGATAACATGTTAACCTATGCTTTATTGTTCCACTGAGTTGGCCACTCATTCCCACGTTACGGGACGGTGTTTTAAAACACCCACCAGACCCTGTATTAGATGCAGGTATCACTGGAGCACAGGAGACTGAGCCCGACTTTTATGACGATCAAGAGGAATTCTCCTACATACAGTTCGTTGGAGGCTTCGCATAGACTGTCCAGTGCTACGGGGCTACAGGGTTAATAATTTTAGTTATACTATTTTCACATTTTGATTCAGAACTAACATGTATATACGGTGACTTAGTATTCGTACTCTGGAGATCGAGAATGTTTTGTTTTATATATATCTAGATACACCTTTCAGTCTTCCGCTTACGTTTTATACATGGATCTAGAGTATGAATTACTGTTTTGGTAGAATCTCACTCATGTTTATTGTACTAACACAGACAACATTTAATCATCATTATCTATGTTGCATAAGTGATGTTCTGGAACTCGAGAGTTGAGTTTACGCTCGACCCCCGATTTTCAGGGTGTTACACAAAACAAAACCAAAACAAAAACCAAAACAAAAAAAGAATGAGGCTCAGATTCGGTTTATTTCATACATGCATTTAGGCACACCATTTTCTATGGTGCCTAAATCACAAATAAACAAACCCTCCAAACATGCCTAGACAGCAAATGCAGAGAAAATGTAATTTTCCAAATAAACTAGTAATCGAAAGTAAAATGATATGATTGTCCAGATTTATTTCATCATTGCCTATAATTGAACTCTATGATTTGTTATAAATGAATTTGTTATTTTATGTGGCCTCGGGACTATCGCTTTGCCCGTAAACTTATACCTCCAAAAAAAAATACACATTCAAGTTTCACAAAACCATCAAATACATATCTAATTTACATAAAAAATAAAAAATAAAAAAAATGATGGGGCTTAGATTCAACTTCTTTCAAACATGCATTTGGGTGTACCCTCTACCATGGTTGTATGAATTGCTTGTCTGAAATCACAAAAAAACTCTGCCATGACTGCATGAATTGGTTGTTTGAAATAACACACACACACACACACACACACACACACACACACACACACACACACACACACAAAGAAAAAAAAAGACCCTCCAAACATGCCCAACCAGCAAATGTAGAGAAAATGCATTTTCACATAAAAAATGACAATCAAAAGCCAAACAAAGTATTTTTCACTGCTCTTGTTCAATTATTATTGTGTTTAGTTATAAAATAAATCAGAAATTTCAGTTATAGCACAAATCACATTAGAGTTTAGACATAATAAATCATAGAGTTTAGTTATAGGAAATCACAAAGTTTAGTTATTACTTGAAATTTAATGTGGGTATGTAGTTAATTGTTACCTGAAATTTAGTGTGGGGTCTATAATTATTACGTGAAATTAGGAATTTTTGTAGAATGTCCGCGAGCCTGACTTCAATAATAGCATAATCAAAGAGTTCAACTATAGCACAATTACATAATTCAATTATAACAATTATAGAGTTTAATTTTAGCTGTGAGGTCTATACTTATTACCTAAAATTTTGTAAGGTGTTTATATTTATTACATGAAATTGAAAATTCCTATAGAATTTCCTCAAGGTCGACTATAGTTATAGGAAATCACATATTTCAGTTATAACACAATCAAAGAGTTCAATTATAGTAAAATTACAAATTTTAGTTACGACAAATCAAGATTTTAGTTTTAAGTGTGTGGTACGTAATTAATTATTACATGAATTTTAGTATGGGGTCTGTAGTTACTACTTGAAATTGAAAATTTTGTAGAATGTCCTCAAGCCCGACTTCAGTTATAGAAAATCATAAAGTTCAATTATAACACAATCAAAGAGTTTAGTTATAGCACAACTATAGAATTCAGTTAAATAAATCACAAAGTTTAGTTTTAATTGCAGGGTCTGTATTTATTAAGTGAAATGTGGGGTCTGTAGTTATTATCTGAAATTCAAAATTCCTGTAGAATATCCTCAAGCCCGACTTCAGTTATAAGAAATCACAAAATTCTGTTATGGTATAATCAAAGAGTTTAGTTATAGCACAATTACATAAGTCATTTATAATAAAGAGTTCAGATTTAATTAAGAGTTCTTGGGAAAGAAAAAAAATGTTTGTTTATTTTTTTTTATCAGACTTTTCGTAAATAACGGGAGAGATGCCTACATACTTATCATCGTTATAAGAACAAGTCAATGTAGTTTATCTCTTTTTCCCAGACGACAACACAAAACTGTGTTCAAGTATGAATGGATAGTCCGGTCTTGAAAACTACAAGATCGATGAGAACTTACGTACAAGCTTAAATGATGTATGGAGAGTCAATAATGGAATTTCACCAGAATTTCCTCCAACGTTTTTGGCCGTCAATTTGAAGCTGATTAATCTAATAATCAACTTCAAATCATCTACAAAAAACCTCGGAAGCCTGTTCGGAGAAATTCCATCATCAACTCGCCCTACACCATTTGAACTCGTAAGAGAAAGAAAAAATACTGTGCAAGGTCTCTTCAATCTTAAAGTAAAATGGACCGGAGAGCCATTCACACTTGAAAGTAGTTTTTTATTGTTGTATAGGGAAAAGGAAAAAATGTTTGTTTAATTTTTTTACTGGACTCTCTGTCAACAAAGAAAGAGCTGCCTACATGCTTATCATCATGATAAAATCAAGTCATCGTAGTTCCTCTCTTTTTACATGGAAAAAATATAATAACAAATACATTATATATAATAACAAATGGACAATAGTACATATGTTTGGACAACAGTGTATATATCATAATGCATTGTATATTTAGACAATAATACATAGATGGCATGTACATGGATAACATTTGTATGGACAACATATAAGAACAACGTATACACTACACAAAAATTCAAAATAGTTGCCCAAATAAACTTGTACAAATGGATTTGGTTTGATCATAATAGATTTAATTTAATCAAACACATTGGTGAATAATAAGGGTTTAAGGGTTTAATATGTTTATCAAACGTGTTTATCAACAAGGGTTCAACTTTAAAGGATTCTATGGTCCAATTACTAAATTTAATAAGAAGCTTTGTATTACATACAAAACAATCACATGGAATCACCACTGAGTGTGTGTCAGTACCCACATTAAATTAAAATCATAAGTCATTGCAAAAATATCAAATTAAGATTTTAAACAAATACAAAATATTCAATTCAATTACCATAAATCGAATCAAGAACTGACACCAATAACAGTGATTTAAATCAATTAACAGGCATCATGGTCGAGCCTAAATATTTAAGTCAACCCTTTTTGTATCAATTTTCGAAGTGGAATTCCACCACCCTCCCAAACACAATTGAAACACCATAATGACCGATTTTCCTTAAATGCATGGCAATTATGTGAAATCAAACATGCCCTAAAGGTAATCAATGATGTCTATTTATCATTAAATTTATTCATAACATCAGAAAGACATGAATGAATGGAAAGCACAAATATCAACTTGATTCAAAAGTTTTGTGTCCCCCAATAAGTTTTCAATAGTAGTGAAGACACCCCACCCAGGCTAGCATCTCGAAAATGCTAAGACAATATCCTAATCATATCCGGCCCCCAACTGAACTTAAAACCTAAAACCCTGGTCCCAAGTCCTCAAGCTCCCAACCTGCAACCCGAAACCGCGATCTAAGTCGTCCAGTATACACACAATCTTGCCTATACCCTATACCCAGACTAGAACCCCCTATCTATGCCTAAATCTGCCACTTTGAGTCCCAAAAACCCAAAATAGAGACCACCGGATGAACCAGAGCGTCACACGAAGATCACACATTCGAAACTAGCCCGAACCAGGCCCGGGCGGTAGTCTGACTACCGCGGGAGGTAGTCTGACTATCGCCTGTGGTACTTCGACTACCGCCGCTCACGGCCCGCGTGTGGACAGCTATTCCAGCATCCAAAAGTCAACTTTCCTTCATATTTATCCCTCTCATATTCACTATTTATAGTTTTACCAGCCCTATGAGTTAATGGGAGCATGCCACGTGGCGTCTCTCTCCTCTCCACTAACCACCACTTGCCACATCAGCTTTTACCTCTCCTAAGCCCCAAAATTACCATTTTACCATTACGGAGAGCTATAAATAGCCCTCTCTTCTTTTCATTTTCAACAACAATATCCAAGAGAAGGAGAGAGAGAGAGGGAGAGAAAGAGAGTGAGTGAGGAAGAGAGTGAGGGAAAGGGAAGGAGCTACCAGGCCCCTCAAAGTTCAAAATTTTCCAGCCACCGCCTAGCCCTCAACTCAAACTTTTCAACCCATAAGCCTAACCTAAATTGGTCATGGTTCAATTTATGTTTTAGCCTACTCAAGATCAAGCCAAAGATCCATTCACCTTACATGCATTCATCATGACATCCATTCCCTTCTCAACCCACCTGCTTTTTTATATCTCTAGTGAACGTATGCTCTGTGACTTGTCGTACATCGGATCCTGTCACATCAGAAACTCCTAGTGATCTAGTCCATTTTTCTTACCTCATTATATAAGCATCATAACATCCGCCCTCTAGACACATTGTCGGACGTATGCTCTGTGGCCTGCCAAAATCTCGGATCTTACTACATCAGAAATCTACATATGACTAGTCCCATCATGGCCACAACATCATCATTATCCCTTAAGATTATTTTACCACACTAAGTAGAGACCGTACATTTGTATGGGTAGAGAGGGTGCCTAATACCTTCCCTCTTTATAACTAAGGTCCCTTACCCGGAATCCTGGATCGTAGATCAGGAGTCACTTTAAGGTAGGAGAGTTTTCGGATTTCTCCAACCTTACATATTTCATCGGTTCTAGCCGACTGCGGGATTGTGAGATTAATTGGCTAGTGACGACTCCAACATCCATAAATCAGCCTAATCACCAGCTCAGAGAGACACCCCTTGAAGGGAACATGGGAAAGAATGGAGAGACACCCACTTCCACCCACGGTCAAAGGGACAAAGCCCCACCACCAGCTTGGCAACACAAGGGGCAGAAGCCGCCCATCCACTAGATCGACAAGGGAAAATGGCCTACCCTTGACTGGACAGACATGAAGGTCCCATCATAAGAAGAGTCTGAGGAGCACGAAGAGCTCTAGCTTCTGAGTAAAGAGATCGAATTAGATTCTGACTCTGAGCCCAGCCCAGCAGACATCATGGTCATCAGGACATATGACCCACAAGAACAGACAGAGCGGAACAATGGGGTCGAAAGGGGGAAAGAATCAAACCAGACAGCCATCCCCCTGACAATCGAATCAGCCGGTGAACCGCCCATGGATACCGGTCCCAAAAAAAAATGACAATGTAAATAGTAGTTGGTACCCCAAACTAGGACATGATCAATCATGGTTCATAACACCGTCCTATTCGGGATACCTTAGCGACACAAAAAATCAAAAAAAATTCAAAATACAAAAACATCACATATTCCCAAAAATACTAAAAAAGCAAATATTCCCTAAAACCACAAAACATCAGAAAATCCTTAAAACACCAAAACAATAGAAAAACTTTCAAAACTATTATGCCAAAAACTTCACATGCATTGCAGGAGTTTGAAGTCAACTCGTATGATTTTGATCTGGAGTTGGACTTCGAACTCATGGGTTTGGATGAAGCCCCAGATATGGGAAATGATAATACTGCTCACGAGCTCGAGGATTCTCTCGAAAAGTTCGAAACAAAGGCCAATGTTGTAGCAGACGATTTCAAAATTATGAACTTGGGGTCAGTGGGACTCCCTAGAGAGGTGCGCATCGAAAAATCCCTCTCTCCGGAATATAAGCAGAGGATGATGGAATTCCTAAAACCAAGGTTATCCAACTTTGCCTTCTCCTACGAAGACATGTCAGGGCTCGATGAGGACTTGGTGGTGCACCATCTACCAACAAAGCAAAACATGAAGCATGTCAAACAAAAGCTGCGGAGAATGAAGCTAGAATGGGCTCTGAAGATCCGTGATGAAGTCATCAAGAAATATAACCCATGATTCTTGGTAGTCTCCAACTACCCGGAATGGCTCGCAAATATCATACCAGTCCCAAAGAAGGATGGGAAAGTCAGGATGTGCATCGACTTTAGGGACCTCAACAAAGCAAGCCCCAAAGATGACTTCCCTCTGCCTCACATTGACACACTGGTAGATAATACCATTGGACACAAGATCTTCTCCTTCATGGATGGCTTCTTAGGCTACAATCAGATCAAGATGGCTATTGAAGATCGAGAGAAGACCTCCTTCATCACACCATGGGGAACTTTCTGCTACAGGGTCATGCCCTTCGGATTGAAGAATGTAGGAGCTACATATCAACGAGCCATGACTGCCTTGTTCCAGGATATGATAAATAAGGAAATGGAAGTTTACATGGACGATATGATCGTCAAGTCTCACACGATCGACGGACACTTCAAAGACCTTGAGAAGCTCTTCGACAGGCTGGAAAAATTCAAGCTCCGCCTCAACCCGCAAAAGTGTGTCTTCGGTGCAACCGGAGGCAAGCTGCTAGGCTTCATCATCAGCGAAGATGGTATCAGGGTGGATGAGACCAAGACCAAGGCAATCATCGAAATGCCACTGCCCAAGACTGAGAAAGAAATTCGAGGCTTCCTCGGGCGAATCCAATATATCAGCCGATTCATCGCACAGCTCACACCCATCTGTGAGCCCATATTTAAGCTACTACGAAAGAACTCGCCAAAGGAATGGAATGATGATTGTCAAGCTGCCTTCGACCGAATCAAAAAGTACCTGCCGAATCCTCCAGTACTCATGCCACCCACTCCGGGTAAACCATTACTGCTATAATCTTTGTCGTGGCAGATGCAATCGGATGTGTTCTTGGTCAACACGACAATACGGGAAGAAAGGAGCAGGTGATCTACTATCTAAGTAGATGATTTACGAGATATGAAGCTAAATACTCCAGCGTGGAAAAAACATGTCTTGCCTTAGTCTGGGCAACACAACGGCTACGGCAGTACATGATTGCTCACCCAATCCTTCTACTCACTCGAATGGACCCGTTGAAATACTTGTTCAAAAAACTGGCATTAACAGGAAGGATCACAAAATGGCAGCTACTGCTTTCAGAGTTTGACATCACATATGTCACCCAGAAAGAATCAAGGGGCAAGCACTGGCCGATCATCTAGCCACACACTCTTTGGCCGACTATCAACCATTGAAGACCTTCTTCCCAGACGAAGACATCCTTTTAATTGAGGAAGAAGAAGAAAGGAAGGCAGGAGAGTGGACGCTCTTCTTCGACAGAGCTACAAACTCGAAGGGGAGGAGTAGGCGTCATACTCTACTCTCCTGAAGACGTCCCAGTTCCCATATCTAGAAGGCTGGCATTCCAATGCACTAATAACATGGCTGAGTACGAAGCATGCATCACTGGTCTAAGAGAGGCCATAATCCTCAACGTGAAAAAGTTATGAGTCTTCGGAGACTTGCAACTCATCATCAATCAGATAAAAGGTGACTGGAAGACCAAGGATGAGAAGCTGATCCCTTATCATGTATATCTGGAGAATTTAATTGAAGAATTCGAAGAGATCACGTTCTCTTACATGCCCCGAGCCAAGAATCAATTTGCGGATGCCCTAACTACTCTTGCCTCAATGCTGGAAATCCCGTAAGGAGTGGCTGAATTGAACTCACTATCGAGCTCCAGGAAGAGCCCGCATTTTGCCTACAGATTAATGAAGCAGAACCTCCTTCAAATGATCGACCATGGTACACACACATCAAGGAATACGTCGAACATCAGGCGTATCCAGAAGGGGCAACACCAGTTGATCACCGCACCATCCAACGGATAGCAGCTTAGTTCATGATCACTGGGGCATCCTCTACAAGCGATCCTTTAACCAGATCTTTCTTTGCTGTGTAGATGAGACGGAAGCAGCCGAAATCATGTCAAAAATCCACAAAGGACTATGCGGCCCACACATGAATGGACATATGATGGCAAAGAAGATCCTGCAACTCGGCTACTACTGGCTTACAATGGAGACAGATTGCTGCAAACACGTTAGAAAGTGCTTCAAGTGTCAAGAATACGCAAACTAGATCCATACGCCTGCTTCTGAACTCTACAACCTGACAGCACCATGGCCCTTCTCTGTATGGGGATTGGACATTATCGGCAAGATCAACCCCAAAGCTTCAAAGGGGCATGAATACATCCTGGTGGCAGTAGATTACTTCACCGAATGGATAGAGGCGGCATCTTACACCACCATTTCATCATCACAAGTGGTCAAGTTTATGAAGAACAACATCATCAGCCGATACGGGGTCCCTCATGCCATTATCATTAACAACGGAACTCCGTTCATCAATAAAAGGATGGGCGATTTCCTCGACAAGTTCAAGATTTAATGCCATTGGTCAGCCCTTACCGTCCTCAAATGAATGGTGGGGTTGAAGCCGCAAACAAGACTACTATCTGTATACAAGAAACGATGGTGAAAACATATCGGGATTGGTTAAAAATGCTTCCTTATGCACTCTGGGCTTATCGGACATCTGTACGGTCTGCTACAGGCGCAACTCCATACGAATTAGTATACGGAATGGAAGCAGTGCTACCAGTCGAAATCGAAATCCCATCACTCTGAGTACTACTAGAAAGTGAAGTCGAGGAAGGCGAGTGGCAACAAGCAAGTTACGATCAACTGCATCTGGCAGACGAAAAGCCCATGCGAGAGCTAAGCCATTCCCAATGTTACCAACGGAGGATCGCTCAGGCCTCTAACAAGAAGGTCCGAAAGAGAAGTTTCAAAGTCGGTGACATGGTCATGAAGCGCATTCTGCCACCACATTTACCAGACCCCAGAGGAAAGTTCAAACCTTTATGGGATGGACCGCTGATTATTCGAGAAGTACTTCCAGGAGGTGCTCTTCGGCTCACCAATCTAAAGGGAGAAGATCTTCCCGAGCCCATCAACGCCGATAACGTGAAAATCTATCACGGGTGACTATACCTGACTTTGTCAATGATTACAATCGCAAATTTGCATCCCTCACTTCCCCAACAAAACCAATATATATATAAAATATATATATATATATATATATCTGCCACCTTTCCCATCAGAAACACCAATCATCTCTCCCACAAAAAAACCAAAAAAAAAGAAGGGAAAAGAAGAAAGAAAGAAAAAGAAAGAGAAAAAGAAAAAGAAAGAAAGAAGAAGATCTTAAAAGAAGATCCAGAAAGAGAAAAAGTCCATCCCATAATAATCCAACCAAAAACCAGCTTACAATTGTACTTAAAGACAATGACGGGAAGGTCACCAGTTGGCCGGTTATGAAGGAAGTCTCTCCATCTCTTCCATCACACCCATCACCTCGACAAACAAAAAAAAAAGAAGAGAGAGAAAAGATGTGCCTAAGCAAAACGGGAGAGGTGAAAACCTGAAAGGGCACCTTGAGTAAAAACAGCGGGCATGTAGTGGGCTTGGTGAAAACCTGAAAGGGCGCTAAGGGTAAAAACAGTACAACTACCAAGGGGCAGGCAAGATCAAAAACCCAGGACGTAATGAAAACCTGAAAAGGCGCTACGGGTAAAAATGACGGGAAAAGCCGGATGTAGCGAAAACCTGAAAAGGCGCTATGGGCAAGAATGACAAGAATTAAAAGAAGAAAATAAAAGTGCAGGTACAGAGGAAGCCAACCACCATCACAAGATACAAGGGAAAGCCAACTTCAGATCAATGTTCTATCAAACTCTGCCTAAATCCGGGAATGCGATCTTTGACACCCTCTCAGGGAACCAAGACTCTAAGAACACAATTTAGACTACTGCACAACGTGGGCTGAGCCTAGAATTCTAATCCCAATCATCCAAAGCACAAATCCAAACACAAGCAAACATTGACAAATGTGGCATAAACAAAATATTTCATTCCTTTTTAAAGCCTTTTTACAAGTACACTATTTTTCCTTCTCATTTTCAAAATCCAAAATTTCCATCCATGCAAATGTAAGCAGTCAATCAACAACAGGGATCGCAGGTAAGATCTTACCTCTCATATAATGACAATTTCTGTCTAAGCCTCTCTATCTCCATACCCAGGTAGAAAGCCTCATCTCTGACCAGGCCATGTGCCGCAAGTATGCTCTCATCGTATCGTCGCCCCACTGCCAGCTGACGGGCCATGTCCTCACATGTGTGACGAAGGACAGCAATCTCGCTGATCAGGGGACCATGTGTGGCCAGCAAGAAGGAAGGATCAATGAATGGTCGCTCCTTAAAAGCCTCAAACGAATCAACAACACATGAAGAGGATGAGGCAGTATCACCCACTATGTCCTGGTCAGCAGCCTCGTCCTCCAAATGCTAACCAGGAATCTGGCGATACAGTGACTGCTCTGCTATCCACCGCTGATATGGTACCGTCGCCATGGGAGGAGCCCAGGACTCAGGATTCAACGCTACCGCATCCAGCGAACCCTACCAAGAAATCCAGGCTCGCCTATATAGAGTAGTTAAATCAAATGGAAGAGGGGCGTGCCCAAATACGGAAAAGGCAAAGTCCAGGATATCCTGTCAAAAGCTAAATTGTCGAAGAAAGCGCAAAGGATGGTAAGAGCAATACCCCTGAAGACCTAACAATAGCAAAGGAGTACGAGCGGCATTGCAAATCAATGGTGATCGACAGAGCCAAGTAGCCTCCCAGCTAACCTCCCACCCTCGAAGCTGAGAGAGCATGCAGCGATATAACAACTCGGTGGCCTGAGCACCCAGGGGAAGGCCATCAAGCAGAAGGGACATCACATTATTGCAGTGAGAGTCTGACCATAAGAGTTGAGGAGTCATGAACAAGTGCTCCCTCAACCAAACCTGTAAGGGGCTATGAGTCAAGCTCAGGCTGCAAGCAAAAAGCTGCGCCAAATAGGGGAAAGAAAAAAAAAAGAGAATACCTAGAAGAATGTGCAATAGCCCCGAAGGATGTGGGTCCGCCCCAATGAGCACTTAGTCAACCCTAGAAAAAGCTCCACTAACACCACCGAAGTAATGCTCTTACAATGCAGAACCCGGCGGAATACATCCAGCAAGGACACCAACGATGACTGCCGCCATCCTGAGAAGAGTAGCTCGGCCAAAGCATAGAATATCAGCGCATTCAGACACTGAAGTTGGCAATCTAATCCAAGGGCACCTCGAGAGGTCGAACAGCGATCATACAAGACCTCAAGTGAAAGCTCACTAGCTCTACCCTCAGCGGTAGGAAGAGTGGTAAGGAATTCAAACCAGGAAATCAGGTCGGAAGAACAAACCATCTCAGATGAGGGAATGTGAGGCTCCCAAGTGAGAGGAAGGCCCGACAAGCGTGAAAACTCCTCCACTGATGGGCCCAACTCTATGTCATTGAATGATAACAGGTTCAAGGACGAAACTCAATCATATAGTGCCACACCAAAAAGTTGTCAATCCAAGCGAACTCTGAGGAAGTGGAGAACCTCCCGGAAGCCCAAGGAACTCAACTCGAAGATCTCAGAGTCAGTCAAGCTCTCAATCCAGATATGCAATCGCTCGGAATAGGTATCCCGCGGCTGCAATCGACAACTCCGAACAGGCACACCCTCAATAATCTAGATCCCTGGGTCAGTAGGAGAATCATAAAAAATGAGCATCCCCTCATCCAGTAAGAAGCCAGCATCGCCCATCACATCGCTCAAAGTGTCCTGAAAAACTGCAACAAGCTGGCCTGAGCCGTCAACAACCGTCACATCCGGAGTTGTCTGAAACACGCACGACCAAGGAGCCGCAACACCCAAAATGTCCAAATGGCTGACAGGACATTTACCCTGATCCCTGATATGACTGCCCCATCACTGTCTCGAAGCCTGCGCCGAAGATCTGGCCCAATCCATCCTCTGGAACTCCATCACCTGTCTGATCCAAGCCATCTAAACCACTAAGATGGGGCCCGCCATCCATCCAAGCCTGCTCTACCATATCCACACCATTCATCATCCCCATACTACCATCTCCACCACCCATCCAGGCCTGATCCATCCCATCCATACCATTCACTACCATAATGCTATCATCCACACTGTCCATAGTCATCCCTCCATCGATCAAGCCATCAGCTGCCATCATCACACCATTCCCACCATTCATATCATTCATCCTCACCACATCAGCATCTACAAACCCGGGTGACCCATCTAATGTGAGCCCACCAAGAGCATCCAATCACATCAACCCATCCCCATAACCATCATTGTTGGAGAACAGATCCAAGCCATAAATAGCGTTTATCTCCTCCAAAGGACCCCTTACTCCTCCACCAACCCCCATCAACCCGTTCATAAATGGATTCTCTCCATGATTTATGGATCCACCAACCTCACCATCAATCATGAGCCCATCAATACCTTCATCATGGCTAGCCATAATAAGCCCAAGAAGAAGAAAGGACAAAAGAAAGAAGAGGACAAAGGAAAAGAATAAAAGACAAAAGAGATGGATGAAAGAGATGATCAGACGATAGAGGATGGAGGGGAATATCAGAACAAGAACAAAAGAAATGAACAGAGAAGAGGGGCACTCGCTGGAAGAAAAGAAGAACGGAGGCGGCGATCCGATTACCGCCTGCGGTACTCCAACCACCGCTGTCAGAACTGACATTCTTGCATCGATGCAACACTGACAGAGCAGAACCAGAAGGCAAAAGTCAACGGCGGTAGTCTGACTACCACCTGGGCTCACTTTTGGGTGAAATTCAGGCAGGGCCCACTTCAGAAGGCTAAGACTACAGAACGCACCTCCATATACCATAATAGGATTGCAAAAATGATCAAAAGATGGTCCAAGAAGGCAATAGCCTAGGCCCATCTTCTAAGGCCCATTTCCAAAAAGACCCATTTCCCAGGCCCATCTTTCAAGGCCCATTTCCAAAAGACCCATTTCCAAGGCCCACTTCAAAGAGCCCATCTCAAAGCCCAAGCCCATTCTGAGGCCTAGGCCCATTTTTCAAGGCCCACTTCAAAAGGCCCATCTCAAAGCCCAAGCCCATTTCGAAGCTCAGGCTCATCTTCCAAGCCCATGTCATAAAGCCCATCTCAGGGCTCAAGTCCATCCCGAGCCCGTTTTAAAAGTCTGAGCCCATTTTAAAAGCTCAAGCCCATTTCAAAAGTCCAGGCCCATTTCAAAAATCCAGGCCCATTTCAAAAAAAAAACTTCAAAAATTCTTTTAAAATCCCCAAGGAGTCTACCTCCAAAAGGGATAGTTTTCAAAATTTTCAAAAATAAAAAATAAAGAAGAGAATTTTCCAAAAAAAAAAAAACATCCCCAGGGAGTCCAGCTCCACAAGAGCGTCACCTTTTCACCAAAAATATATATATCATTAGCCCCATTAATTTATTAGTGGAATCCATCTGACTTTTCTTATAAAAACCGGACAACGACGCCCACCCGCTAGATCGAACGGATATTTTTCAAAATATTCAAAAAAATATTTTCAAATAAAATCCCCAAAGGGTCTAGCCCCAAGGGGAATAGCTTTCGAAAGTTTTCAAAAATGCACGCGACTCACAGTACACTAAGGAATCTTCCGTATTCTCCAGTTGCGGTCAGTGCAAGCAGCCAAATAAGATTCGATCTCTTCCGGTCTCCCCGGAGGATGATCGAATCCATACATGATACCTATACGGTTGGCCAGATCTCTATATCTGGACAAACGTACAAATGCTAGTAAGATGAGTGGATCTATCCCTGGAAAGAATAATCAAACTTAAAGCGAAGACAATCCATTGTAAGCAATGTATCAGACTCAGTAGACTACATGGCAAAGGATTACCTGCACATACCTAGTCTGGGATGTTCGTGAAATTTGATCGAGTCCAAGTCGGCGTAGTGAGTTTCCCGTAAGGCACACCAACGCGCAGGGTAGCAAACCACTTTAACGATCAAATGGAACGAATACTCCTAGGGTGATTACGTAGCAAAGGAATGACAGACCTAACGGTATGGGAATCCTTGTAAAGCCGCGACAAATGCACAGAGGCCCTTACTTTTCAGACTTACCCTCCAATGCTGTTAACAATCTGATGTGAAAAGGTTGTGATTGGTGATCCGTAAAGCCGCGACGAATGCGCAAGAGACAATCACAACGTTTTCCTCAACCCTCATGATACGTGCAAGTTATCCTTTTCTAAACAATCAACTGATAATAAAATAATGGCAGGCAACAGATTTGAATCACTATCCTTTTTTACCAGAAGGGTGGGGTGTCCACTTGCTTTAGCCTTCGGTTGCTTGTAACCTTGGCCAAAGAGGGTCATCTGTAGACACCCCACCCAGGCAAGCATCTCAAAAATGTTAAGACAATCCAGGAATCATGATCATGTCCTAAACCGGCCCCTAACCCCAGCTTAAAACATAAAACCCTGGTCTCAAGTCCCCAAGCTCCCAACCCGCAACCTGAAACTGCAATCCAAGTCATCCAGTATACACACAACCTCGCCTATACCCTATACCCTGGCTAGAACCCCTTATCTATGCCTAAATCTACCACTTTGAGTCCCAAAAACCCAAAATGGAAACCACCGGACGAACTAAAACATCACACGAAGCTCACACATGCGAAACCGGCCCGAACCAGGCTCGGGCAAGATGGTCCGACTATCGCGGTGGTAATCTCGACTACCGCCTCAAGATTGATTTCCAATTGCCGCTACTCGCGGCCCGGGTGTGGACAGCTATCCCAGCGTCCAAAAGTCAACTTTCCTTCAGATTTATCCCTCCCATATTCACTATTTATAGTTTTACCAGCCCTATGAGCTAATGGGAGCACGCCACGTGGTGACTCTCTCCTCTCCACTAACCACCACTTGCCACATTAGCTTTCACCCCTCCTAAGCCCAAAATTACCATTTTACCATTAGGGAGGGCTATAAATAGCCCTCTCTTCTTCTCATTTCCAACAACAATATCTAAGAGAAGGAGAGAGAGAGAGAGAGAGAGAGAGAGAGGGAGAGAGAAAGAGAGTGAGTGAGGAAGAGAGTGAGGGAAAGGGAAGGAACTCCCAAGCCCCTCAAAGTTCAGATTTTTCCAGCCACCCCCTAACCCTCAACTCAACCTTTCCAACCATAAGCCTTACCCAAATTGGTCAAGGTTCAATTTATGTTTTAGCCTACTCAAGATCAAGCCAAAGATCCATCACCTTACATGCATTCATCATGACATCCATTCCCTTCTCAACCCCCTGCTTTTCTAGATCTCTAGTGAACGTATGATCTGTGACTTGTCGTACATCGGATCCTGTCACATCAGAAACTCCTAGTGATCTAGTCCATTTTTCTTACCTCATTATATAAGTATCATCACATCTGCCCTCTAGACACATTGTCGGACATATGCTCTGTGGCCTGCCAAAATCTCAGATCTTGCTACATCAGAAATCCACATGTGACTAGCCCCATCATGGCCACAGCATCATCATCATCCCTTGAGATTATTTTACTATACTAAGTAGAGACCGTACATTTGTATGGGCAGAGAGGGTGCCTAATACCTTCCCTCTTTGTAACCGGGTCCCTTACCCGGAATCCCGGATCGCAAATCAGGAGTCACTCTAAGGTAGGATAGTCTTCGGATTTCTCCAACCTTACATATTCTGTGGGTTCTAGCCGACTGCATGATTCTGAGATTAATCGGCTAGTGGCGACTCCAACATCTATAAATTAGCCTAATCACCCCCACCACTAAACCATAACATATACCAACCAGCGTGGACGCCGATTTTTCCAGTGTCTACAAGTAGGCATTCAATTTCCTTTTTTCCAGTGGTGTGGTCCACATACGCTTTGGATCTGCTTCATTTTTTGGCTCAAGTCCTAAAATGGCTGGTAAAATAGTTGGTTGGCATGTTTTATGCCCCGAAATGCAATTCTATACCATTTAATCACGTACTAAAAACAGGCTTCAAATGTAATTCCATATTATTTAATCTCGTAATCCAAACATGCCTCAAATGCAATTCCATATGACTTAATCCTGCGGTCTAAAAGTCCCTAAATGCAATTTCATACCAATTAATCCCGTAATCCAAATGGTCCCTAGATAAGCTAGTAAAATGGATGGACGAAGTGGATAAAACACATACTTTATAGTGGGGTCCATAGATCTTTTCCTGTCACGCCCCTGACTCGAAAACTAGGCTCACATTCCTGATCGCCTAATCCAGCGCCGACAGTCTCCGTAGAAATTCTCAGCTCCTAGCGTCCATCTGCCAGGTTTCGATCCTGGGATGCTACGAAGAGGATTTTTAACATCAGTTTGATTCGTAATAAGCATAACCAAAGGCATAACCCAAAAGTAATAACCAAAAACTTCATCACATTTTCACTATGTTCAAAAACTTATGAGTACAGTGCGCATAAAGGGAAATATAATGATGATAGACAAAAGCTCCAAGATGATCTGCCACATGCTCAAGCCTCAACGTGATCCAACGTCTATAATGACGAATCCATCAATACTATTATTAAATTAGGGACTTTCACACAGGGACATCTATAATAACGAATCCATCAATACTATTATTAAATTAGGGACTTTCACCCAGGGACATCTATATTGACGAATCCATCAATACTGTTAGTAAATTAATAAATCATGAACGATCAGGCCCTGGACGGCCTGGACAATGCATCTCAATGTGGACCTGCACGTGGGCCACGAAGGGAGGGACAGTTTGGATTTAACCCACGTACCCTAGAAGGTGGGCCCCACCAACCCACTGATGTCAGCAGCTGCTGCTGCTGCCGTTGCAAAAAGGGAGGGATGCATGGCAGTGGAAAAACACATATCATGGTGAGGACCCACCGTTCTCAAATGGACGAACGGTTAGGATGTAACATATACATCACGGTGGGCCCTGGAATTTGCTACTGTCCATGGTAGCTCCCAGCTGCAACGACCCCACCGTCCAGATGGACGATGGGATGAAACACATGCCATGGTGGGGCCCTCAGTGCTGGTGGCGTCAGTACCCTACAGGTAGAGGCACATCAGCCAATCAGTTCAAACAGGTGGGTCCCACATGGGGCCCACATGCACATATGCATATATACATGCCTAGTATATATATGTATATAATAATATATTACATCATATTATAATATAAAATAATATTAAAATATATATACTTACTACATATATTGTAATAAAATATATCTAACATCCAGCCACCGCTCATACATCATGGTGATCCCACGCAGTGGGCCACTAGATTTGGATCAAGCTGACATTTATCCTTCCTTATCATCCAGGCCTATATGATCGTCCGGTCATGTAGGCCCCAATTGGGATCAAGGTAGCCCACTTGTCAGACGTCATGGATAAAATACACACATTATAGGTGGGCCACTAATCATATAGAAAGAAAGAGAGGAAGAGAAAGAGGAAAGGAGAGAGATCGGCGGTGACAGAGGGGCCCCGCCACTATGGGGCCCTTCTTGGATACAAGCATACATCAAGGTGGGTCCCACCATATGTGGGCCCTTAAATCACAAAAGAAAATTACAAAAAGAATGAAAATGTGGGTCCAAGATCACCCACCGTCTACTTCTTCTTGGCTCCTTGGAAAGGTAATCACCTTGACTTTGATTTCAACAGAAGGCAATGAAGTTTTAATGGTTGAGATGAGAGATGAGAGAGTAGGAATTGGGCCACACACAAAGCTCTCTTAGAGGCTAGAAAATGCTTGGATGTGGGATTTTACTTCTGGTTTGGGTTTCTTGGAAAAGAAGGGAGAAATAAGAGAGAGAGAGAGAGGAGAGAGGGGGAGAGAGAGAGAGAGAGAGAGAGAGAGAGAGAGAGAGAGAGAGAGAGAGAGATGGATGATGGAGTGATGGGTGAGGTAAGTGATCGGTGAGGTAAGAGATTTGTTGACTTTTGGGGTAATTTGTGTAAAAGAGGTATGGTGTGTGTAAGAAATTGTTGACTTATGGGATTACTTGGGGATGGGTGTGAGGTGATGTGTACTTGACATGTACTTAACCTTTGATAGAATTAATTGATTGATTGATTGAGGTAACATTAGGTAGAGATTCTCTTGGGTTTTGCAACGTGTGGCGTTTTCCTTGAACTGAACGCGGACCCACATCTCCTGGCCTGGGTATCGCCTCAGCGCGGGAGACGCGGCATCGGAACCGCGGCGACGGCGCAGTCGCTAGGGTACAAGTCTTGGGTTGAGTCGACTCAAGTTTGCAGGACTCGGCTTAGGATTGCGCACAAACGTCAGATAAAGGTCGAGGGTTGCCAGAATTTGATAAGGAGGATCGTGGGAACCTACGGAATGGTACGGACTAAGATACGAGGCTTACAGCTCTCCCCTTCTAATAAAAATTTCATCCTTGAAATTTACACAATCATCGCAACTAGACAAAGCTCATAAGGAAAAAGAAACATATCATCATCGTATAAAATTAGAGCCAACATACAAAATATAACACATAATAAAACATCAAAGAGATGAGGATAGCGCTCTTGAAATTCGGCCTCGCGCTCCTAAGAAGCCTCCTCAATAGAATGGTGACCCCACTGAACCTTCACCAACGGAATGACCTTGGTCCGAAAGAGCTGATCCTTCCGATTAAAGATACGAACTGGCTGCTCAATGTAAGAAGCATCCTTACGAACCTCCAGCGGCTGCTAATCAATAACATGAACTATGTCTGACCCACACTTCCTCAACATAGAGATATGAAAATTGTTGTGGACGCCAGACAACTGAGATGGTAAGGCAAGCCGATATGACACGACACCAACGCGCCTAGTGATCTCAAAAGGTCCTATGAATCTCGGGGCAAGTTTGCCCTTCAGTTCAAATCGAACTATGCCCTTCATAAGTGAGACCTTAAGATACGTATGGTCCCCAACAACAAACTCAATAAGACGACGCCGACAACTAGTAAGACTCTTCTACTGGCTTTGAACTGTGCGCATCCTCTGCCTGATAATATCGATAACCTCTGATGTTTGTTGCACAAGCTCGGGATGTAGGAGATAGCGCTCTCTAACCTCGGTCCAACAACTCGGTGATCTACATAGTTTACCATATAGTGCCTCAAAAGGAGCCATACTGATGGTCTCCTGATAGTTGTTGTTGTATGCGAACTCAACCAATCACAGCTGCTCATCTCAGCTACCCCAGAAATCAGTTGTGCAGGCCCGAAGCATATCCTCAAGGATCTGGTTGACCCCCTCGGTCTGGCCATCGATCTCCGAATAGTACATAGTGCTGAGTTACAAATCAGTCCCCATCACTCTCTGAAAGCTCCCAAAAAACTGAGACGTGAACCTCAGGTCTTGGTTAGAAACGATCGAGACTGGAATGTCATGCAGTCTCACAATCTCCTTGATGAATAACCTCGCAAGCCTATCCATCGACCAGATCGTACGCATTATAAGAAAATGTGTTAACTTTGTCCGATGATCCATGACAACCCAGATGGCATCATGATCGCGATGAGTCCTCAGCAAACCCATAATAAAATCAGTTGACACGTGCTCCCACTTCCACGTTGGGATGCTAAACTGCTGTAATAGACCAAGGGGTCTCTGATGATCGGCCTTGACATGCTGGCATATGTCACACTCGGCCACAAAACTAGTGATCTAGCGCTTCATCACCATCCAAAAATACTGTTGCCTCATATCATGATACATCTTCGTTGAGCCAGAGTTGATAGAAAACTGCAATCGATGTGCCTCACTCATAAGATCTCTGCGCAACTCAGGAATATCTAGGACACATAATCGGCCTCTGAAGCAAAGTCCACCATCAAAACCAATCTGCCAATCTGCCTGACTCTCAGATGCCGCCTCATCCATATAACTCTGCAATGACTCATCAGCCTGTAGTACCTCAATCACCCTTGTGACAAGAGAGGGTTGAATCGACAGGCTCGATAACTGCATGATAAAAGACTGCAGACCGAACTCAAAATCACACTCTATTATATCCTCAAGCATCCTCCACTCTTGGACCATCATATGTGCCACCAGGCCTTGTGCCTGACAGCTGAGGGCATCTATCACCACGTTCACCTTACCCGGGTGGTACTGAAGATCGAAATTATAGTCCTTCAGAAGCTCTATCTAACGACTTTACCTCATGTTCAACTCAGACTATAAGAAGAGGTACTTCAAGCTCTTATGAATGGAGAAGAGCTCGAACCTAACCCCACAGAGATAATGTCTCCACACCTTCAGTGCAAAGATAACTGTAACTAGCTCTAAATCATGCGTGGGGTAGTTCAGCTCATGGACCTTGAGCTGACAAGACCCGAAGGCCACTCGTCTCCTATGCTACATTAGGACAATACCCAAACTAATATACAAGGCATCGGTAATAAATCTATCACTCCCATAGGGAAGAGTGAGGACAGGAGCAGACGTGAGGCAGTCCTTTAACTCCATATGCTCACTCACAGGCGTCTCTCCAAATAAACTCTGAGCCCTTTCGAGTCAACCTGGTTAGCAGGGCTGCAATACAAGAGAAGCCCTCAATGAAACACTGGTAGTAGCCCACCAAACCAAGGAAACTGCGGATCTCGGACTCGTTCGTGGGCTGGCCCCACTAATGCACTGCATCGATCTTCGAGGGGTCCACTGTGACGCCCTCCCTTGTCACCACGTGACCGAGGAACTTCACCTCCTCTTACCAGAACTCGCACTTCTCTAGCTTCGCATATAACTGGTGTGCGCGGAGGGTCTACAAGGTAACCTTCATATACTAAACATACTCCTCACAGGTCCTCGAATAACTCCAGATGTTATCGATGAACACCACAACAAATTGATCGAGATATGGGTGGAAGACCTCGTTCATCAACTGCATGAATACCGCAGGTGCATTAGTCAGTACGAAGGACATGACTTGGAACTTAAAATGACCATAACGTATCTTGAAAGCCGTCTTCGGGATATCCTCCTCTCGGGCCCAAATCTAATAATAGCTGGAACGCAGGTCAATCTTCGAGAATAACTATGCACCCTGCAGCTGATCAAATAAATCATCAATCCTCGGGAACGGATACTTATTCTTGGTCGTGATCTTGTTGAGCTTGCAGTAGTCTACGTAGAGCCTCAACGAGCCATCTTTCTTCTTCACGAATAGTACTAGCGCTCCCCATGGTGAACTGCTCGGATGAATAAAGCCTAACTCGCGTAACTCGTCAAACTACTTCTGCAATTCCCGCAACTCCGACGGTGCCATACGATACGGGGCTTCGAAATAAGTGCGGTACTGGGCATGAGATCAATCTGAAATTCGGTGTGTTTGTGAGACGGTAATCCCGGAATCTCCAGGAATACATTGGGGAAATCATAGACAATCGGCAACTGATCAATATAAGTGGTAACGAGCTCTTTAACGACGAAGGACATCAAGCAAGACAATGGCTCTCCTCGAGGCTCTGCAACAAATTGAAACTGCAGTAAGCCTAGTATGTAGAATGTGATTGTCCTCGCAGAACAGTCCAATATGGCGTGGTACTCGGCAAGCCAATCCATGCCCAAGATAATGTCGAAATTTGACATCGGCAGCACGTACAAGTCGGTAGGCAAAAAAATTTCTCCCACTAACATGGGGCAAGATGAACAGAAGCGGCCTAATACTGTAGTCTTCCCCAAGGACATCAATATGGTCAACCCCTCTTGAGCAGACTCTGTCAACAATCCATTCGAATGGCAAAATCCCTCGGACATAAACGAGTGCGAAGCACCGAAATCAAATAAAACTCGAGCAATGCATGCAGAGACTGGAAGTATACCCTCAATGACTCCTCCAAATGACTGTGAATCCTGCTGAGCCGAGTAGAACCTAGCCTGATCCGATTGGGGAGGTGTATGTCCCCTCTAAGCATACTGCTACTGCTGGTATCGCTGAGGCGGTTGAAACTACTGCCTCTGCTGCTGCGGCCTCGGAGGCTGGTGCTGATACTGCTATTAAGGGGGCCTCAGTGGTAGGGGTTGTTGTCGTTGCTGCTGCGGGGTCTCTGCTACTGTTGTAGTGGAGACTACTGTGAACCTCTCGGTTGTTGTTGCTGCTGGGGGCAAGGACACTCCCACATACGGTGTCCCGTCGCATCGCACCCAAAACAGGTGTCAGTGAACTGCCTCGAAAATGGTGCTGGAGGTGCTACTAGCGCTCAAAAAGTTAAGCGACTAATGCACCTCTGCTGTGGTCGACGCTAGTGGGAGTCACTGGAAGGAGCCTGCCTCTTCCAGTCTCTCCTTTAACCGCGATCACTGTGAGAAGCAACCCACTCAGCCTCAAAAATCTGGGCCTTTCATACCACCCCCTCAAAAGTCAGAAGCTCATGCCTAATAACATGACCTCGAAGATCGTAATGCAAGCCGTCCTCAAATCGGCGGGCTCTCCGCTCCTCATCATCTACCAGATATGGTGTAAATCTGGACAACGCTACAAAACGAGCAACAAATTGAGCCACTGTCCATATCACCCTACACCAAGGCCTCAAAAGTCAATGCTCGCTGTCATCAAATGTGATTAGGAAAATACTGTCGGTTAAATCGATCAACAAAGTCCTCCCAAGTCCACACAAAATTGGCGCCTGCTGCTCAGTAGGCTGATGTCCACTAGTGCTCGGCCTCACCCTAGAGAAGAAATACTGTTAATTAGACTCACTGCTGGGTTGTACATTCCATCATATCAAATATCTTTATCACATCGGAGCGATCTCTCAGTTACTGTCGGGCCTGGCTCGCCGTGGAAACACGGGGGATCGAGTTGTCAGAACTCTCAAAGAAGGGCACTCGCGCGCTCCTACTCTTCCTAGCCTGGCGAAATGACAGGGTGCCTGCCCTACCCCTGAATGGTGGCCCTCACAGCCTGCAAAATCTGCTGTAACTGAGAAGCACTCACGGGTACGGTCGAATCTGCACTACTCTCTGGTAGAGGAGATGCATCCTCAGGCTGGGCAGTAGGAATCTCTGGTGGTGGAGTAGGAATCGTAGGTGGTAGAGTGGGAGTCTCAGGTGGTGGAGCGGGAGTCGATCAAGTCACTTTCCTGGGTGGCATGTCCTACAGGAAAAAGCAAAGGCGTCTATCAACTTTAAAAACTCTCGAAGGCGCGCACGTTAAGGGTCTGTAATAAAAGATCGCTAAGCTATCCGAACTCGGGACTTAATTATTCTAACTCATAGCAGATAGGGAATGTTGTTCTCAATTATTCCCAAGTTATGCTCTGTACCAACTTCTGTCACGCCCCAAACTTGAAAATCGGGCTTACAAAATTCTCGTTCGTCGAATCTAGCGCCGATAACATCTATAGAACCCCATTCTCGGCTCCCAGCACCCATCCACCAGGTTCAGATCTTAGGATGCTATGAGGAGGATTTTTAACATCAGTTTGATTTATAATAAGCATAACCAAAGACATAACCCACAAACAACAACCAAAAACTTCATCAAATTTCCACTATTATAAAAAAAACTTATGAGTATAGTGCACATAAAGGAAAATGCAATGATGATAGACAAAAGCTCTAAATGATCTGCCAAGTGCTCAAGCCTTAGCCCTATGCGATCCAATGTCACCTGCACGCAGCAGTCATGCATAAGCTTATGGAAAGCTTAGAGGGTGGTGAAAGTGTGTGCGCAATGTAGTAATACAATTATGCAATGTTAGAGTAATGCGGAATATGTTGATAAATCCATGAATACTATTGGTCGTACCAAGGACATGGGATGCAATGCATGAATGATGTCGATCGTACCAAGGCCATGCGATGCGAGATACAATTCAAGCACACCAATCCTCATCTAAGTCCACATATCAATACAGCTCAACTATGGAATATCACCGGGGTCTAGTACACTCAAAACCAGATTGCCGCCCCATTGTGCGCAACATGGTGAGTGAAAAAGACCTCATTATCCGCCTACCAATATCGAGTTCGGCTCATCAATAGGGGACCCATTCCTCGAGCTGGTCAAACTCAGCCTAGTTGTACCCCCTCCTCTCGGACGGATAAGGCAGCGCCCCCTTCCAATCGGCCACGACAAAGTGGAAAGCACAGCCTTCTGGTATTCAGCACACGACGCTCATACATCCACTCAGTCTAGACGTTGGAGCAACCTCCCGGTACCATAAGGGTTTAGAGACTTTCACCCAAGGACATCTATAACACCCCATGTAGAACAAGATTTTCGGTATCCAATCTTGCCAACCACGATATACCTGTAGAAGCTACGGCCTTGATATCTCTAAGGCATATAGTATATATGTCACACAATACGAGATGCATGAATGACGCAATCCAGTCATACAGCAAACATGCGCATGCCGCGCATTCATGTGGGCAACTCCCTTGACCAAGGAGTCCCATAACAATCTGCCCAATGGCATGTGCTATGATTAATCACTCATGTCATCACAAGCATGAAGATGATGCATATGGGCATGTATTATGATGCTATGTTGTCACATACTCATAATCGGTATCGATAATCGGCACTGATAATCAGCATCGGCCTCAATAATCAGCACCAATTATCAGCATCGACAATCAGCATATAAATAAGGCGGGGTCCATAGAGGAACAGCCAATCAACCATAATATAAAGATCGGCCCTCGGCCGTGGTCATATCAAATCCAATAGCGTGAAACCATCCGTTTATAACGAATGGGACCCATTTATTTAGGTTAACCCACAAGAGAATTATGAGAACAGGCCTAACAAGGCCTAAGGGGAGGTGATAATGTGGACATCCAACCATCATTGTCCATCAATGTGGACATCTAACCAACATTGCTCCCACGAAGTGGCCTACATAGGGCCAAACATATGTTGCACACATGGCCTCACATACAATCACGATGGGCCTCATTTACGTCACATTGGCCTCGTCATATGGGTCATCATACATCATATCAGGCCTCAAATACACAATAGGTGGGCCTTACACCTGGGCCTCAAATATATCATATGGGCCTCATCGCATGGGCCTCAATACTAGTCCTCATATATCAAGTGGGCCTCATTACATGGGCCTAAAATACAAACGGGTGGGCCTCGCCCATGGGTCAAAATACATCATGACGGGCTGCACCAATGGGCTTCATGTATATCAAATAGGCCACACCAATGGGCCTCATGTATCTCAAATCGGGCACACCCCTATGTATTTTTGGATCTGACCTATTCATAAGTTAACATAGAGATAGATGAAGTGAAAACAAATATCAACTTAATTGGAAACTACTGTTACCCTTAGAAGTTTGAACGGTGGATGTCACTGTCCACTATTTAAATGGTGGGGGTCCACTTGAACTTTGGATCTGGCTCACTCATTATTCTTATGCCGTAAAATGATCTTACAAATGGTTGGACGGTATGGATACAACACATGCATCATGGTGGGCCCCACCACCCAAACAGTGGACAGTGTAGATAAAACACATACATCATTGTGAGGCCTGCAAAACTAGCTAATGTCGAACAGCAGTGGGACCCACAGAGCTGGATGGTGTGGATTGTATCCACAAGTGCAGCAGATCCCACATACCTTGTTGATGCTAGAAGAGTAACTATATATCTGCTGCACGTGCAGCCTAGCTGCAGAAGGAGGGCAGAGGTGGGTCCCACGTAGGGCCCACCACACCACTATATTTATAATATATATATATAATTTAATATTAAATTAATAACTCATGAACATCCAGGCCTTGGACGGCCTGGACGATGCATCTCAATGCGGCCCCACACGTGGGCCACCAATGGAGGGACGGTTTGGATTTAACCCACGTACCCTAGAAGGTGGGCCCCACCTGCCCACTGACGTCAATAGCAACAGCTACTGCCGTTGCAAAAAGGGAGGGGTGCACAGCAGTGGAAAAATACATATCATGGTGGGGACCCACCGTTCTCAAATGGACGAACGGTTAGGATGTAACACATACATCACGGTGGGCCCCGGAATTTGCTATTGTCCACGGCAGCTCCTAGCTGTAATGACGCCACCATCCAGATGGATGGTGGGATGAAACACATGCCATGGTGGGGCACTTAGTGCTAGTGGCGTCAGTACCCTATAGGCAGAGGCACATCAGCCAATCGGTTCAAACAGGTGGGTCCCACATGGGGCCCACACGCACAGATGCATATATACATGCCTATTATATTTATGTATATAATATTATATTACATCATATTATAATATAATATAATATTAAAATATATATACTTACTACATATATACATATTATAATAAAATATATCTAGCATCCAGCCACCATCCAGCAAGCTGGACGGTGTTGGATGATGCTCATACATCATGGTGGTCCCATGTAGTGGGCCACTAGATTTGGATCAAGCTGACATTTATCCTTCCCTATCATCTAGGCCTATGTGACAGTCCAGTCATGTAGGCCCCAATCGAGATCAAGGTGGCCCACTTGTCGGACGTCATGGATAAAATACACAATCATAGGTGGGCCATTAATCATAGAGAAAGAAAGAGAGGGAGAGAAAGAGGAAAGGAGAGAGATCGGCGGTGACAGAGGGGCCCCGCCACTATGGGTCCCTTCTCGGATACAAGCATACATCAAGGTGGGTCCCACCATATGTGGGCCCTTAAATCACAAAAGAAAATTACAAAAAGAATAAAAATGTGGGTCCAAGATCACCCACCATTCACTTCTTCTTGGCTCCTTGGAAAGGTAATCGCCTTGACTTTGATTTCAATGGAAGGTGATGAAGTTTTGATGGTTGAGATGGGAGATGAGAGGGTAGGAAGTGGGCCACACACAAAGCTCTCTTGGAGGCTAGAAAATGCTTGGACATAGGATTTTTCTTCTAGTTTAGGTTGCTTAGAAAAGAAGGAAGAAATAAGAGAGAGAGAGAGGGATAGGTGATGGAGTGATGGGTGAGGTGAGAGATTTATTGACTTTTAGGGTAATTTGTGTAAGAGAGGTATGGGGTGTGTAAGAAATTGTTAAATAATGGGGTTGCTTGGGGATGGGTGTTAGGTGATGTGTACTTGACATGTACTTGACCCTTGATGGGATTGATTGATTGATTGAGGTGACATTAGGTAGAGATTCTCTTGGGTTTTGCAACACGCGGCATTTTTCTCGAACTGAATGCGGGCCCACGTCTCCTGGCTTAAGTATCACCTCGGCGCGTGAGACACGACATTAGAACCGTGGCGATGGCACGGTCGTTAAGGTATAAGTCTCGGGTTGAGTCGACTCAAGTTTACAGACTCGGCTTAGGATTGTGTGCGAACGTCGGATAAAGGTAGAAGGTTACCGGAATTTGACAAGGAGGATCGTGGGTGAAATGGTGGTGAAGACCGCACTAATTGAAGAAGGAATATGCCAATATCTCCTAGAGGGGGGTGAATAGGACTTTTTCGAAGATTTAAGATTTATTAAAAATTCCTATTACACTAATCCTAATAACATGTACAAATTAGGATTACTCAAAATTAACTCTACTAGCTTCCAAGCCTTGTAGAGGATCTAATCACAAACTTCTTGAAAGATAAATAAATTGCAACCACGATTGTGATGGATATGACTGTGTGTGTATGAGGTGTGATCTCAGGCAATCAGATATAAAAACATATAAGGAAATCACATAATTGAAAGACAATAACAATCTTAAACGCGGTCATTTTTATAGTGGTTCGACTACTTATCTACTCCACTCCCGGCTGCCGCACTCAACCCTTGAGTGTACCGGATTTCACTAAGGAGGTTTCCCAGGGTTCATCTGAAACCTAAGGTTTTAAATCAGGTTCACCTTTAACCTTTACACAGAGGTTTTTACTTGATTCACTTCTAAACCTGGAGTTTTACTAGTTCACTCCTAACCAGATGTTTATGCTCTCCATAGAGCAAGGGTCTACACAACGCACCCAGATGTTTATGCTCTCTACAGAGCAAGGGTCCACACAAAGCACCCACTACGTACACTCCCGCGGGAGCCCTCCTTAAGGACTTCAAAGGGTGAGAACCACTTAAGACCCAATCCTATAAAGGAATTATCACAAGTGTCCTCTTGGACTCTGGATACTTACAAATAAGCTGATGAGTCCCGTTTAGCTCAATGTCAAAGATCTTCTCCTCCTTGTTGACGAAGAGTCTTCTGCTCCCTTGATCCGCAACATAAAATGATGTACCAATACTAGGCTTTGGGTTGGGTCAAGATTGATGGAATCCTACTCTCTAAAGATTTTTCCTATAAGGAAGATAGAGTAGTTCCAATCATCTAGGCATTCAAGGCATCCCAGCTTAATGATTCGCCATTAAGGTAGTAGCTGGAGGATCCTTGAATGCAGAAGTTAATTTCCCAATCCACTCTATTGAATGTCAATGGTGAGGGTGGATTGGAGGATAAACTCCCTTGAGAGAAAGGACTTGAGATATAAGATATAAGTTAAAACACTCAAAAGCTCTCTCTTCTTTCTCTCACAACAACAAAAGACAAGTCCTCTACATATAGGCAAAAAGTTCCAACGAATATAAAACGGTCATATTTATGACAGAGTTTGATATCATCGAGCAGGTTCAAAATCATCCAGCGTATACTCTCGATAACATCAATGATCTGCTCGATGACTCGGACTCAATGTCATACGCTTTCGAAACTCTTTTGCCAATTAGTCGATAAATCGAAACTATTATTGATGTCATCGAATTTCGAACTCCGATTCCATCGATGACAGGATCGATCCATCGACACATGAAAAAATAAGAGAGACTTGACTTTGAAATATTTCAGGTTTTCATGAATAATCAGGGGAACCATCGAGATCGTCGGAATTTAAATATCGATGATATCGAGATTAAAGTCGATGCATCGATAAATCCAGCGAATTTTTCTTTAAGCTTGCTAGACGATTTATGTCCTTGTTCGATGCAATCGACCTGGTGCCGATATCATCGATATTTGAATATCAATTCTATCGAAGGGCCCCCGATCATAGTTAAAAACAACCTGAAATATCTGCTGTAAGAAATGCGCGCCCTCCATCGATATCATCGATGGACTTCCAATGTTATCGATATTTGATTTTAGATCATATTGGAAGATCATCGATATATCGAAGGAATTTGAGATTTTCATTAAAAAATAGGGGCGCCGGAAATCTGCATGTCGATCTTATCGAGCCATTCTTTGATAGACTCGAGATTTGAATATTGATGATATCTATTGGTGTATCGATACATCGATAATTTGTCTAGATATGTTGTGAAGTTGTTGGACATATTTAGTGCTTATATCGATAGGTATATCGATACATCGATAAATCCGTCCAGATGAATATTTAGTTGCTGGACATTTTTGGTCCTCATATCGATAATATCGTTAAGGTATCAAGGATATTGACAAAGCAGGTCGATCATATCAAGGGTGTTCCGATAAGATCGACAAGGCGAGAAAAACTTGGAACTTTTCCTATTTTGAAAAAACTTTTCTCACCTTAAACCCTATGATTTCTAACTTATTTTAAAGGGTTTTTAATCACCTGGTGTTTTGGGACATGGGATATGAGGCTATAATTTACCTATGGCGAGCTTCCACAAATCCGGTTGAGGTAGACACTTAGATTGATCTTCTTATCAGGCTCTATAGACACTCTGACTCGACACTCATGTAACTTGACAAACCAGGGCACTTTCAATGGAAACCTAAGAAATTGTACGGACTAAGATATAGGTCTTACATTTCCAGTGGCTCACTGAGCCTAACCAAGGATTGAAATTCCTAATTAGGGATTTCAACTTCAAATCGAAGAACAAGAAGAAGAGGAGAGAAATATACCTCTCTGCTCCTGCACCCATTAACACTGCTCTTGTTGCCGTTGCTGTCGCTCGTCCATCAATTGTAGAGAGAGAGAGAGAGAAAGAGAGTGGAGGAAGAAAGGGCGTTGTCATGTTTCAAACCCTAATTCCTAAATTCAATGGGCAGGGACAGTCAAATAAATTCGACAGAATCAACTCGTCAAATTTAGTGCCTTTTTTGTAAAATCTCTCGTGTTTTCAATGTTACTAAATAAGGAAACTAATAGAGCTTTTAAACTTGTCATATTATTAGACTGTTGGAGAAAGAAAGTGAAGAGAAACATGAATGAGAGTGAGGAAATCTCTCACTTTGTCATAGGTTTGTACTGATGCACACGGCCAAGGATCGACTTCAATATGGCTACCACATCGGCATCTCCCCACGTGGGCCCCACAAGTACAATCCACTTTGCCTATCTCTGTTGTCCTATTATGAGCATATCTCGACCATGTTCAACTTCTCGCAGTCCGAGCATCATCTTCTTCATCATTGGTGTCTTGGTGTCCCTTCGAAAGTAGATGGGTCGTCAACAATTTTTACCTAAGACAAAACTATTGTAAGGATTTAAGGCCATCTCCACAAGGTCATTGCCCAAGCGGAGCTTCATTGGAGAAAGCCACACCCATGATGTAGCTTTGCTTCTTCCTCCCTTTCTTTTCTTCTTCTTTTTTTTTTTTTTTCTCGTAATAAGAAAACTAAATTAAGCTAAGAACTAAGAAAATGCCCAAGTGTCCATGTTGGAAAATATAACAAAGACAATTAGATCTATTGGGTTCAAGGCTCAACTTGAATAGTCAATTTCTCAAGACAGATTTGCAGCCATTTTTCTGATAGTTCCAGCAAGTGCAAACGATACAAATTGTCTTCAGGATACAATGAACTCTAAAAAGTTTTGAATAAACATAATAAGAGATTAGATTCGAGAGTACTTCGTAATGGATGATTTATCTGTAATAATACTTCAGGGTAGACCCTAGTTCAATTCAAGTTGCACCATGGCCAACCCACGCAGTGCGCGGACGGTGTAAAGTCCTTGAGGTGATTCGAACCTTGGTTGCAGAAGCAAAAAACCCCTTCTCTTACCGATTGGCTATACACACTTTTTTATATGGAAAGTTTAAATAATTTATATATTTATTTACTTACTAAAAATAACTTTTATTTTTAAAATTTATTTTTATTATAAGAACACAATAGTCCATATACAAATAATCCCGAAAAATGCCCAACTGTCCATATACAAATAAATCATTGTAGCACGGTTCTTTCCAAAGGCTTGAATTGTAGTGAACAATTTATCCCAAGGGGAGTTATTTGATACCCCGGTTGCATATCATGCTTGACAAGTAGGAATTAAACAGATTAAAATTTGTGCAGCTCACCCTTTCTTTGTCATGGTCCCAGGAAATAAAAGGAAAGAAAAAAAATTTAATTGAACAATTCTAATTGTTGATGTGTGACACTTCTTTTCTGAAATATGACTCTTGAATTATTATTTTTCATTACTAACTGTGTAATAAATGTCCAAACCGATTGTTGGATAACCAAATAAGCGTAATTTTGGAAAAGTCTCATCTAGATATTTGTATTCAATGCAGATAATTTCTAGGTGCCTCGGTTTCAAACCTGAATTATTATTTTTCATTACTAACTGTGTAATAAATGTCCAAACCGATTGTTGGATAACCAAATAAGCGTAATTTTGGAAAAGTCTCATCTAGATATTTGTATTCAATGCAGATAATTTCTAGGTGCCTCGGTGTCAAACATCACACTCTATCAGAGTGTCAGTTTTTCTCTAAGAGGGCTGGCGCTTTAAGCTTTTCGATGTCTGCATTGTTACTGGCCTTTCTCTTTTTAAAAGAAAAAGGATGGCAGCCCATGTGATGGACACTCTTTCATCCTACCGCAGCCTCAGTTTTTTAATGAAAAAGGAAGAAATCAATGATGATTACTCTATACAGTATGTGACTTAATGCGCAGACTCACAAGATTTCTACACTAAGGTCCTGGGTTTGAGTACCCACTGTGGTGTGTGTGCTGGTGCCTGCGTAAAGAAAATTAAAAAAATAAAGTTTAATATTAAAAAATTTTAAAAAAAAAAAAAAAGTTTAAAAAAGTAACCTAATCTATTACATATTTTAATAATATCATTGAGGGCAACCTATTGGATCCCATCGGTTGGATTGGATTCAGTTTGTTTTCAACGATCCAAACCCGTTCATATTATAGTGCCTGCTTCAGATGGAGGAGGTCCAAAAGACCTTAGACATCAAGTGAAATACATATGGTACTGTGATATATCTAAATGTAATTTAGAAAACAATAACAAATTTTTAAATGGCAGTGTATTAAGGAGAGCATTTGGATCTTAAGTTACTTAAGCTACTTATTCCTGAAGTAACTTATCTTAGTTTCTAGTTATTAAGTTGAAGTGATTGAATAACTTTAAGTAAAAAAGTTACTTATAATTAATCTTAAACTAAACTCACTTATCTTAAATAAATTATTTATCCATTGTCGTATGTACAAAAAGTAACTTATTTGGTGGTATCCAAACGAATCCTAAATGTGACAGCAACCGATCTAAACCATTGGCCTGATGAGCCCCATCATGGGATGGGCCATCCACCATGTCCACCATCACATGTCCATTTATCTACTTTTGAATGGTTACTGTCAATGGTTCCCATTCAGCCAGATGATAGGATTATAAGATCATCATAGCTTTCCTGTTTTCTATCGCGTCACGTTAGAATTTGCTGGTCTAAGGTAATGGTTACATGAACGGTGCCAGACAGGTCAAGCCCCATTTAATCATTGGGCGCATCAATTCAGTTAGTAGCATCTTCACAAATATCACTAAGATTTTTTGAAAAAATCTCTCCATATTTTAGTGGGAAATCGATTAGATAATATTACAAGTATAATATGTTACTAGAATTGATACCTTAAATCTTCGGGGCTGCTCGACCGATCGAGGAGGTTGCTCAACCAGTCGAAGATCCCGTCGACCAGTCGAGGCCCGTTCGACTCGAAATCCAGGGAGCAAAGTTTTTTTTATGTCCGAGACGCTCGACCAGTCGAGGGTTAGGCTCGACCGGTCAAAGGGGTCCTTCGACCAGTCGAGGGTCAGGCTCGCCTAGTCGAGGGTTACACAGATACTGCGCGGATTTTGTGCGGATTGCGTAAATTTGAGTCAGTTTTAGAGAAGTGCGTAAATGGAGTTTCCTAAACTATAAATAGAGGTCCCTAGGACTATTCTAGGGGAATTTTAAGGCTTTCTAAGAGGATTTCAAGGGTTTCTAAAAGGGTTCTAAGGTTATTAAAGGGTGTAGTAAGGGTGAGATTAAAGGTTGTTCGAATTGGGTAAGTTTCTATTTTCATAGTAAAGATCTGTCGCTTTGTGCCGTGGTTTTTTCCCACAAGGGCTTTCCACGTTAAATCTTTGTGTTCTCTTATGTTTGCTTGGTACTCTTGGATTGTTATCCTAGATCTAGATCTGTGTGATTCTACAGCTCAAATCCCCAACAAGTGGTATCAAAGCAATTGTTGGGGCACAAATCTGAATCTACAGGATTAACAATAATGGGAAGTACTATGTATGATATTGAGAAGTACTTAGGGAAAAATAACTTTGAGTTATTGAAGATGAAGATGATCAGTTCCTTAACCAAGCAAGGTGAGGATGGTGCTCTTGAGGTGAGAAAGTCTAGTATGACTGATGATGAATGAAATACTCTTGATAAGGAGGCCTTATCCTCAATCTGTTTATGTCTCGCAGATGAGGTTCTCTATAATGTTTTGAGAGAGAAAACTGTGGCTAGTTTATGGGTGAAGTTAGAGGATATCTATATGAAAAAATTCTCTGAAAATCGCTTATACTTGAAGCGTCAGTGGTATAACTTCAAGATGGCAGAGGGCAGAGATCTGGAGGCTCACATCAGCAACTTTAATAAATTGGTTTGTAAATTGTTGGATATGGAGGAAGTGATGAAAGATTAGGAACAATCATGTATATTGAATTCTCTTACAGCGTCGTATGAGTCGTTCAAGGACACAATGTGTTCCACGAATAAAACCCTGAGTGTCGACACCATTATCTCAGTCCTTTAAGGGAAGGCTATGAGAAAGTTTAACGGCGACACAGGGACATCTTCTGATGCACTGATTGCGAGAGGCAGGAATTCTGAGCGAGATATAGGATCTTCAAGACCTACATCCAAATCCAAGGGCAAGGGCAAAGGAAAACTAAAGTGCTAGAACTGTGGGATGTTTGGACACATGAAGAAGGATTGTACCAATCCTAAAGCAAAGAAGAAAATTCAGCAACTTCTTCCAAGGAGGCCAATGTTGTCACATCAGATGAAGAGACAAGTGGTAGTGATGTATTATCTATGTCCATGAATGGACACTTGCATGACAATCATGGAGATGAGTGGATCCTCGACACAGAAGTATCATATTACATGACTCATCATCGGAGTTGGTTCGCTAGTTACAGAGAATGTAATGGTGGACAAGTTTTTATAGGTAATGACAATGCCCGTAATATTAGGGCTATTAGTACAGTGAGCATCAAGATGTTTGATGTGATAGAGCGTACCCTAATTGATGTCAGGCACGTTCCTGATATGAAGAAAAGTCTTATTTCTCTTGGTGCACTCAAGGTTATAGGGTGCAAGTTCACTGGTTTGATGGTGTCCTTAAAGTTTCAAAAGGGGTACTCGTGATTATGAGAGCGCAAAGGCACGGAAACCTTTACAAGTTGATCGGGAAAACTTTAGCGGGTGGAGCATCAGCAGTTATTGCAGATTCCATGTCTCTACGTATGTGTCATGCTCGTCTGGGCCACATGAGCGAGCGGGGCATGAAGGTACTTTCTGATCGAAGTTTAATTCCAGCTTTTAAAAATTCTAATTTAGATATATGCGAGCATTGTATGAATGGTAGACAATCTAGATTATCTTTTAAATCTGAAAAACATATATGTAAGGGAGTACTTAATTATGTGCACTCTGATGAGTGAGGATCATCGCCGGAAATTTCCATTGGAGGGTCGTCATAGTTTGTTTCATTCATTAATAACTACTCTGGGAAATTTTGGGTTTACTTCATAAAACATAAATCTTAAGTTTTCACCATATTCAAACAATGGAAGGCGGTGGTGGAAAAATAGTCAGGGCGAAAAATAAAGGTTTTAAGGACTGACAATGGTAGAGAATTTACTTCCACTGAGTTTAATAATTATTGCAAGGATGAAGGGATTATCAGGCACAACACAGTGCGCCACACGCCTGAGCAAAACGGTGTGGCTGAGCGAATGAAATAGACTCTCCTAAAGAAGGCCAGATGCATGTAAGTAATGGTGCATTGGGCAAGGACTTATGGACAAAGGTCGTTAACACGGCTTGTTATTTGGTGAACTGGTCTCCTTCAACGACAATTGAATGTAAAATCCCAAAGAAAGTATGGAGTGGTCAGAAAATCGGCTACTTAGATCTACGCATATTTGGTTGTAAGGCTTACTCTCATGTACCATCAGTTGAGAGAGATAAGCTTGACCATAGAGCCAAAAAGTACATCTTTGTTGGCTATGACATTGGTATGAAAGGTTACAGGTTATTCGACAAGGTCACATGCAAGGTCATCACTAGTCGTGACGTCAGATTCAATGAAAGCTCCATATTCCACAAAAATAATCAGGAGGATCAAAAGGAACCTAAAAAGTTAATCGTAGACGTCCAAATTGACACAGATGATACTCAGGCAAAGACAGATCCGCAAACAAAGGTATAAAATTAGGTGAAGCAGCCACCTATGAGAAGAAACCCACCACGTGGTCGCAGGTTACCAGCATGATATAGAGAGGACTCTAATATTGCATATGCCCCCATTACAAATGAGGGGAACCCGTCTACTATTCAGGAGGCTCTCAGTGAGCATAATGTAGAAAAGTGGAAGGCAGCTATGGACGATGAGATAAACTCATTGCACAAAAATCACAAATGGGAGCTGGCGAAGCTACCAGTGGGCCGAAAAGTGATCGGACGCAAGTGGTTATTCAAAAGAAAACGAGATAGATACAAAGTAAGGTTGTTAGTGAAGGGCTATGCTCAGATAGAAGGAATCGACTTCACAGAAATATTCGCGATGGTGGTTAAGTAGTTGTTTATCAAATTCGTGTTGGCACTAGTTACCCAATATTCATGCAAGGGGAGTTGGAAGAGCGGATCTATATGAAGCAACCAGAGGGCTACGAAATTAAAGAGGCAGAGAAAAAAGTTTGCAGGTTAATGAGGTCGTTGTACGGCCTGAAACAGTTGCTCAGGCAGTGGTATAAAAAAATTTAATTCTTTCATGTTGAGTCAGAAATTTACTCAGAGTGAATACGATCACTATGTCTATTACAAGATACTGAGTGATGGTAGATTCATTATCCTAGTATTGTATGTTGATGATATGTTAATCACTAGTCATTATATATTTGAAATCAACGTACTGAAGACTCAATTATCGAGGACATTCGAGATGAAAAATGGGGGCAGCAAAGAGGGTTCTCAGCATAAATATTCATAAAGACTGGAAGAAGAGCAGACTTTATTTATCATAAGCAGATACCTTGAAAAAGTATTGATCAAGTATGGGATGGACCAAGCAAAGCCGGTGAGCATTCCCCACACGGCTCACGTCAAGCTTTCCTCAGAATAATGTCCTAAATAAAATAAGTAAAAGCATGTTATGTCTCATGTGCCGTATTCAAATGCAGTTGGCAGTTTAATGTATGTCATGGTCTGTACGAGACCAGATATTTCATGAGTAGTCGGTGTTGTGAGCAGATACATGTCAAACCCCAGCAAGCAACATTGGGAAGCGGTGAAATGGCTACTTCGATACATTCGAAGTACGAAAGATTATGTCTTAACTTTTAAGAAGACAATGACAAAATTGGTAGGGTATGTAGATTCCGACTACGCAGGCAGTCTAGATTCCAGAAAGTTTACTTCAGGATACTCGTTTGTACTAGCAGGTGGACCAATCAGTTAGATGTCGAAGCTTCAGTTAGTAGTGGCTCTTTCCACGACTGAAGCAGAATATATGGCAGTGATGGAAGCATTTAAAGAATGTGTTTGGCACAGAGGCATAATAAATCAGTCGGGACTTCAGCAGAAGACCGTGCCGGTCAACTATGATAGTGAAAGAGCTATAAATTTGGCTAAAAATTCTGTTTATTACTCACATACTAAACACGTTGATGTTCGTTACCACTTTATCTAACAGGTGCTTGAGGAAGGAGGCGTGAAACTGAAGAAGATTCACACCCGCATGAATCCAGCAGACATGCTCACCAAGGTCATTCCTACAGAGAAGTTCAAATTCTGTGGAACTTCTCTGGGCTTGGTGATGGCGTAAAAGAAGGACGGAGTGTGCATGGGAAGCGTTGATTGAATCTATGATGTGATGCAGAGATAAGAGAAGAGGTCAAGAAACTACAAGTTTGAATATTGAAGACATGGTGGAGATTATTGTCAGAATTAATGCCTTAAATCTTCTGGGCTGCTCGACTAGTCGAGGGGGTTGCTCGACCAGTCAAAGATCCCTTCAACCAGTCGAGGCCTGTTCGACTCAAAGTCCAATGAGCAAAGTTTTTTTATGTCGACCAGTCAAGGGTCAGGCTCGACCAGTCGAAGGGGTTGACTAGTCGAGAGTTACGCAGATACTATGCGGATTTTGTACGAACTGCATAAATTTGAGTTGGTTTCAGAGAAGTGTGTAAGTGGATTTTCCTAAACTATAAATAGAGGTCCCTAGGGCTATTCTAGAAGAATTCTAAATCTTCCTAAAGGGATTCCAAGGGTTTTTAAAAGGGTTCTAAGGTTATCAAATGGTGTAGCAAGGGTGAGATTCGAGGTTGTTCGAATTGGATAAGTCTTCTCTTTTTATAATTTCTATTTTCATAGTGAAGATCTGTTGCTTTGTGCCGTGGTTTTTTCCTCCAAGGGTTTTTCACATTAAATCTTTCTGTTCTCTTGTATTTGCTTGGTGCTCATGGATTGCTATCCTAGATCTATATCTATGTGATTCCGCGACTCAAATCCCCAACAGAATATTATGAAAATTTTCAAACCGTGGAATCTTCTTTTTTTTTTTTTTTTTTTCTCAACCTTATGTGAAATTATAGCAATACTAATACAAAAAGAGTCTGGATCCTCTGTTATCAGGTCAACAGGATTTTCCTGTTACCCTAGTGGTTTGGCGTCCGAAGCTTTTTTTTATTTTTTCAGTGAGTGTTGATGTGGCCCAATGATTTTTAGGGTATTAGGAACTCTCTGTTGACCTGGTAACAGAGGATCCGGACTCATACAAAAATTGCTTAAAAGTAAAGTTAAGTATCTATTTAAAATTTTAGGATAATTTATTAATTTATTATAATATTTTATCCTATCTGTTATATTAGTTTTAAATTGTCGAAAAGGGGATTAGTCAATTGTCATTATGGGTAGTGGGCGTTTTCCGTCGAAGCAGATTGAACCCCGGTAGAACGTAGCAACGTCTGACCAAATCTGTGTGCATGAGGCCACCTTCGTATATCTGTTTATCTATGCCGTCCATTCATTTTATCATATCATGTTAAAATATGGCCCAAGATTTAGGCAGATCCAATGCTCTAGTACTGGACCATAGCAGAGATGACTTCGAGCATTGGATCTGCCTAAATGTTAGGCCCATACTTTAACATGATCTAAAACTGGATAAACGGACAGATACATCACTGTGGGCCCACACGTATCCGGTCGGACGTTTCCTGTTTGGTGCCTAAAATGGGCGTATTCCCCGAAAGGATATACTTTTGTGCGGAATCAAAAGTCATTGAGGAGACCTGGTGCATCCTCCAATTATCTTAGCCTCATTACCTTGCGTCACTAATGTTTTATTCAAAACAGCTCCGCTGTGCCCACGTACTTGTATAGGCAGCAGGGGTACACGCCACTATGTATGCCAGCATAGCACATAGGGATAATATCCAATTCATCCATTGTACTGGTCACACTATACTAATGTTATAGGTAAAGAATCAGGCCGGCCCAGTAATCATACGGGTCACAATCTATTAAACGTGCCTATGGCTAAGGAAAACTTGCTGAAATTTTCCAAGGTATCCTTTTGTTTTTAGCTTGGCAGCCCATGGATCGGTCAGATTTTGGCTAGGTACATCTTGGATATTGCACCACACGTGTCAACACCATGCCTCCCCACGCATGTCGGCTTAACAGAGCTCTGTTAATAATAATAATAATATATTGATGATTATCATTCGTGTACCACTGATTCAAAAGTTAAAACACGTACCCAACGGTCTGGATAAACGCTTCCTGTCCTTTTCAATTTATTAAGAAGCGGACATTGTAGCTGCCCTTTGGTTTATTAATTATTAATACTGTGTCTTAATATATATATATATATATATATATATATATATATATATATATATATATATATATATATATATATATATATACATGCTCTACCACCTACGCACCTTTGCACAGTCTCATGGGTGTCAAATCCGAATCGTCCATAAGATGCGGAATCCCATGACAACATAAGGGTTAATTTTCACCCTGATCTAAGATTTCGGTGGGCTATAGCAAAGAGAAATTCAAATCAAGGGAAGAAATTGTTTATATTTTTACGGCACACCGAAGTTTTGGTTCGAAGTAAAAATTGGTACCAGAGGGTTTTATGAGGTTCTGCTTCATGTGGACCGTTCAGATTTTTGAGACTCATCAGATATGATGAGTTCTCAAAAAATTTCATACGTAGTCCATGCGAACTGGTTCACACACATATATATATATATATATATATATATATATATATATATATATATATATATATATAAGGGTTGGGGTAGTTTGGGCGATCTGAACATTTCATTTGGTGGCCCCGCTCACAATAGGCATATCCAAATCTAGACGTGGGATGGGAATCGAATTTGGTAGTGAACCCTCTGGTACAGATGTTTGTGACCGTCGGTGTTGAAAAAGTTTTGTGGGCTCCACCATGATGCATGTGTTTCATTCGGGCTAGTCATCTATTATTTTTAGATCATTTTAAAAGATGGGACATCTACATCGTAGTCGGCCCATAGGTCACTGACCAGTACCCACACTGCTAGGGAAGCACATTGGCTGGTGTACCTCACACAGCTATATATGTTACACCCCAAACCGAGAAATCAGATTCACAGGAATTTCAATCGCCAAATCCGGTGCTGACACCCTCTGTAGTGCCCCATTCTTGGCTCCTGGCAATCATATGCCAGATTCCGAACCAAGGATCCTACAAGGATGATTTTCAGAATGATTTTTTTTTTTTTTTTTGTAATGGAGCATAACCAAGTCACGAAACAACATCACCACATATCCACTATATCAAAAACTTTAAGTACAATGTGGAAAGGGAAATATAAGGTGATCAAAAAGCTCCAAAATAATCAGATGCATACTCCTGCCTCAGCGATGCTGCTGTCCAATGCTACCTGCACGCAACTGTAGTGCATAAGCTACAAAAGCTTAGAGGGTGGTGTAAGTGTGTATAAGGCAAGTGCCAAGTATATAATATTAGAGTAATGCGAAAATATGCGGTAAGTCCATGAATGCTATTAGATGTACCAAAGCTATATGATGCAAGGCATGAATGCTATCGGCCATACCAAGGTCATGCGATGCGAGGCTTATGTAGCCAAATGTTATATGTCAGATGCAAAGCAAGCATGTTAGTCCTCATCAAGTACACATATCAGCACAGTTCCTCTCTAGATATCAACGAGGTCTAATACACTTCACATTGACTGCCTCCTCCTTAGCTGCACAGCCAAGTGGAAGAGACCACACTATCCACCTGACCAGTAATCTGCCAATACCTACCCGGCTTGTCGATAGCAGACACATTTGCGAGCTGGTCAAACTCAACCTAACTTATAGCCCCCTCACTCGGGCGGATAAGGCTACACCCCCTTCCAACCGACCACAACACAGTGGGAGACATGGCCTACTGGTATTCGGCATTCGGGCCCTCGTGTATCCACTTAATCTAGACATTATAGCATTCTTTGGTACCAAAAAGGTTTTAGAATTTTCACTCAAGGACATCCTAAGTGCCTACAATGCTAGAGCCAATATTTTTGGTATTTCATACGATCATCCACGATGTGCTTGTGGAGGCCACGGCCCTAATGTCGCTAAGGCGTGCAATGATCAAGTCACATATATGCGAGATGCATGAGTCACACCGTACAATCATGCAACAATCTTGTGCGTACCACGCGCTCATGTGGGACACTCCGTCTCATAAGGAGTCCCTTAAATGTCTCAGCCCAATGGCTTATGCTATGATCAAACATTCCTCATATATATATGATCAAACATTCCTCATATCAAATATATATATGATGCGTATGGGCATGAATCATGGAGCTATATTAAGCATGTTATAAAGTAATGGACTATCCTTACAATGTAGATGGGCCTAGACGGCCTAAACACAACAAGTATGGGCCTATCAATGGGCCCTAAGGAGAGTGACAATGCGGACATTTAACCAACATTAATCTTACGATGTGGACGTCAAGCCAACATTGCTCTCAAGGCATGACCCGCCATAAAACATCATTACACAAACCATGGAGGAATCACACATTGCAATGGACCCTAAGGACATCCCATGGACCTTAAATACATCAAATGGGCAATATCACATGAGCCTTATATTCATCAAATATGCCACATCAATGGGCCGCACCAATGGGCCTTATGTTCATTGCAATGGACCATAACCCATGGGCCTCCAATACATCAAATGGGCCTCAAATATATCAAGATGGGCCTAATCACATGGACCTCATGTATATATCAAGGTGAGCCTCAACAAATGGGCCATAACTACATTAAGATGGGCCTCAATAATGGGCCTCAAATACATCAATATACATAATATATATATATATATATATGAATCATCTCAAAAGATCAACTGGACTGTACTCCAAATAAACAGTGGTAACAATGATTTCCACCATTAAAATCCTCAAGGCCCACGATAACGTTTATTCCTCATCTAATCTGATCATAAGGTCGTAATGACCTAAAAGGGGTTTTAATGGTGGACGGTCAAACCCACTGATTTCTATAGTGTGGCCCACTTGACCCTAGATCTGTCTTATTTTTAGTCTCAAGCTTGTAAGACAAGCTAGCCAAATGGTTGGACGGTTTGGATGTAACATATGCATCATGGTCAGTCCCACCGTCCAGGTGTGAACGGTGTGGATAAAACACATAAATCATGGTGGTTTCCATCGTCCACTACTGTGGACGGCATGATTAAAACACATACATCATAGTGGGTTCCACCGTCCCCTGCTGTGGACGGTGTGGATAGAACACATACATCTTAGGGTCCCACGTGGGGCCCACCATAATGTTTATATGTCGTCCAACCTGTTGATGAGGTCACACAGACTCGGATGGAGAGTAAAAACAAATTTCATATTGATTCAAAACTTTGACAACCCCAAAAAGGGTCTCAATGGCAGCCGTTCAATCATCGTTGTTTCCTATTATGTGGGCCACATGAGCCACTTATACAGTTGAAATTTGGAGGGGAGCCCACTGCCCTAAGGGGCCAACAATTGCACGGTGTTGATGTGGAGTCCACATCACGGTGAGGCCCATGTTTGGGGACCCACGGTCCCTCCTGTCCACCTGTCAAAACGCAGCAGCAGGCGCTGCCAACTTAAATTAATTAATTAATTTTTTTTCATGGTTTTCTCGTAGTTTTTCACGGGTAGGGCCCACATCCGAGGAATCTGACCCTGCCAAAGTCTCTATGGCTCAAGATAAGCCAAATAAGCCCAATATTCGGAATCTTTTGGCGTATCAAAACATCAGGGTGAATTTCAATGGTAGACACATTGTGTGCAATACTATGGCCCATCAGAAAATTAGATTAGCTTCATTTTTTAGCTCAACGCATAAAATGATCTAAGGAATGGAATGGACGACTTGGATTTTAAAAAAGGGCCTGTGTGAGCGGTCCACCCTAAAACTAAAAGAAATCTCTCTTTTTTTTTTTTTTACAATTCACGTCCAGCGTCTCTGGATGCTGGACAGCTTGGCATGACACATATATGTAAGGTGGGCCCTACTTAGGTGGGCCATCGAATGATGGATGGTGTGGATACAACACATGTGAAGTGGGCCCCACCTACAGATGGCCTGGATAAAATATATGCTTCATGGTGGGGTCTACCTGGGTGGGCCACACGGCCACATCTTCACATACAATAGAAAAATGAAAGAGAGAGGGAGAGAAAAAGAGAAAAAGAGAGGGACACATGTGATGGAGGGCTCCGCTACTATGAGCCCTCCCTTGCATTCAATCATGCATCAAGTGGGTCCCAATACATGTGGGCCCACCAAATCAAAGATTAACGGTGCAGATTCCTTCTCCACCCAAATGGACGATCTAGATGACCTCTCTTTATGCAAGGAAAATAAACATCATGATGGGGTCCATGGAGAATGGCCCCATCATGGAATGATCGTGAGAATCAATGTGGGCCATCGGCCACACTTAGGGTCCAAAATGAGATCCATACCATCAATCGGTAGGCCTCACTTGGCCCATCATAAAAACATGAAAATCTAGCTTATAGAAGCACCCACCGTTCAATTTTCTTGGTCTGTTGAAAAGCTGATCTCCTTGTGCTTCACTTTGATGGAAGGTAATGGGGTTTTAATGGCTAGGATGAAGGATTTGGGATGGGAAAGAGGGCTACACAAAACTACTTTTCTCTCCTTAGAAATGTTGGACGTCCACACTCTTTTCTCTCTTTGTTGTTGCTTGGAAAGTGTGGAGAGAAGAGAGAGAGAGAGAGAGAGAGAGAGAGAGAGAGAGAGAGAGAGAGAGAGAGAGGGGGGGGGTTGTAATGAGTGATGGATGTGAGGTGAGTGATGGGTGAGATGAGTGATGTACTTGACATGTATGGGTGTGTAAGAGAGAGGGTGAGAGAGAGTTAACTTAGTGGTTTCTTGACTTGTGGAGAAAGAAAGCATAGGTGTGTGTACTTGACATGAGGTGATTGACTGATTGATAGGACATATTGTAGAGATTCTCTTGGGATTACAAATGCGCAACATTTTCTTCAAAATAAACGTTGGCCCACATCTTCTGGCCTGGGTATCGGACCGGTATATAAGATGCGGCGTTGGAACAACGGCAACGGTGTGGTCGCAATGGTACAAGTCTCGGATTAAGCCGAATCAAATCTACAGGATACGACTTAGGATCGCGCACAAACATCGATTATAAGTCACGGATTGCCAGACTTCGACAAGAAGGATTGCGGGAGTCGACAGAACAGTACGGACTAGGATATGGGTCTTACAATATAGTTGTTGTATTTACGTCAGCAAGTTCTGTGAGTCTGATCATGAGGTATGTGTTATATCCAAACCGTCCATCCATTTTGCGAGCTCGTCTTAAGGCTTAAGATGAAAATTAAGATAAATATAACTATTAAGTGGACCACACTACAAAAAGCAGTGAGGGATTGAACGTCTACCATTGAAACCCTTTTTGGGTCACAGAAGTTTTGGATTAATACAAAAAAAAAAAAATTCCTCTTCATTCAAATCTTTGTGACCTTATGAATAGATTGGAGGGAAAATAAATATTTTAGTGGGCCCTACGAATTTTTTAATGGTGAAAATCATTATCTCTACTGCTATTTTTGGTGTGGTCCAGATGATCTTTGGATATGATTCATTTTTTGGATAATGCTCTAAAAATAGATGAACAGTGTAGATATAATAAATACATCACCGTGGGGCCATGTCACTTTGATCTCCTTTGAACCGTTTGTACAACTTGGAGCTCAAGGAGCGTCGGTAGTGCTCATCTTACCTACAACAGCTATATAGTTGGTGTGTGGTACACCAGCCGAGCTGCTTCCCATGGCTAGGGGAAGCAGATTGGCCGGTGTACCACACACTAGCTATATAGCTGGTGTATTGGCGTCAGCAAGTGTTATGGGTCCATAAGGTATGTGCTATATCCAAATTGTCCATCCATTTGGCGATCTCATCTTAAGGCTTGAAAATAAGACAGATCTAAAGATCAAGTGGGCCACACTATAAAAAATAGTGAGGGACTGAATGTCTACCATTGAAACCCCTCTGGGGTCACAAAAGTTTGGGATCAATTTGAATTTTTTTTTTCTCTCTGCATCCATGTATTTTTTACCTTATTAACATATTAGATGGAAAATAAATATTATGATGTGCCTATGAGTTTTTTAATGGTGAAAATCATTATCCTTGCTACTATTTTTGGTGTGGTCCATTTGAACTTTGGTTATGATTAATTTTTTGTCTAATACTCTAAAATGATATCGGAATGCATGGTAAGGATATAATAAATACATCATTGTGGAGCCCACATAACTTTGATTTTATTTGAACCGTTTGTACAACTTAGAGCTCGAGGAGCATCAGCACTGGTCTTCGCACAACACGTATCGACACCATCTACATAGTTGGTGTGTGGTACACGTGCTAATCTGCTTCCAACTGCTAGTGCCAACACTGTACGGATCAGTAAGAGTCCAATTAAATGCGTATATATAACATCTACATCGCAGTGGGCTCATATATGTCACTGACCAGTAGCCACACCACCGGTGCCAACATGGCTTGGGTCAGTACAGAGTCTAATTAAATTTATATATATATATATATATATAAACATTTTTAGGGCTTGTTTTGATTCTTTAAATATAAATTGAGAAAAAGTTATTTTTATAAAATATAATATTTCTATTTTTTATTTAATTTTTTTTTTTAATGTTGATTTCAATTCTTCCAAAATTTAAATATATATATATATATATATATTCAAATTTTCTTTTTTCCAATACTTAAGAAACATAAATTTGAAGTACCTCACATGGTAGTCACATGTGCCTTTGCCTATCATTATCTATCATAAAGCCCCACACATGTGCCATTATACCACATTTGCAACATGTTCTAGTACCTATCGTTTAATGACCCACACTTCAATGTACTGCATACTCTAAAATGCCATGTCCAATATGTGCCACTCATATATGAATATTGTCTGCTATTGAGCTATCTTTAAACCTTCACATGTACAAAATCTACCAATATAACAGATATGTAACATGTGTCATTGATCACCTTTTAAGTGTCCCACATGTGCAAATGTCCATTCAAGTATTACACATATGCCATGTGCGTAGAGCTGGGCAGAGTCCAACCTGATCCGGTGGATCCCACCCAATCCGAACGGAACCGAAAGCCTGAATCGGTGCGGTTCAAGTAGGACCACTCAGATCTAATCGTACATCGGATCGAGTTCGGATTGTGGTCAATCCGGACCGATCCGATCCGAAATCCAATATGAATGGATCTGATCTGATCCGATCCGATTCGATCGAGTATTGATGAGGGTCGAATATTGCATATTAGACCCCGACTATTACCTGATTTTACGTACATGATAATGCTTAATGCCATATTTTAATTGTGTTTTTATTACAGGATGAAATCAGGAGCATGTATTGAAAAATGATGTTAAAAGCATGGATTTGACTCTCCGGAATTACCAGAGCATGGGATGAACCTAAGAGGACCAATATTGAAGAATTTACATGCCTGGGACCCGAGGAAATCAGGCCGTTCACGTTTAAAGAGGCCCGAAATTGATCAAGAATGAAAGATCACATGGTTCCCTCCATCCAATTGGCTCGAAACTTTATACATGGGATTAGGGACATAAATTAACCGTACACGTAAAATTTCAGCCATTGGATATCTGGGAAAGTAGCCAAACAGCCAGATCAGCCCCTTAATTCATTAAGTGGGACCCACCTGCTATCTGGATATGCCTAAAATTCGGATTCAATGCCTTAAATGGGGAGAACAATTAAATGGATGGATCAGATTTATCACGAATATCATATGTGGACCCCACATGAGACGGGTGTGTATAGTGCACAAATGCACTAGCCGTGCACGGCAAACGAATGACGGTGTGACCGTCTCTGACCGAAGAGAAAAAAGGAAAGAAGTACCTTCTTCCTTCGTTTTCAAGCCACGTAACGGACGGACACTGTCCGTTTTACGGACGCTGGTGGGCCACCTCCATCATCCGTACAGACGATCCAATCCGTCCATATTGTAGAGGGGGAAAATCCCTTCAAAACCATGCTGATAGTTTGTATCCATGCATGCACAAGTGTGCGGTACAGAGGCTACAAAAGGGCTGTCCTGCAACGTCCAAATCTGATCTTTTGTGTTTTCTTCTCTGGGACGCATCATTGGACGTTTAAAACTACCTATTCTTGACTGAAATTTCGTCCTGAATCCAATGGACGGGGTGGATTTCCCAGAAAACACTTTCATGGGGCCCACCGATCACGACAGCGAAAGGGTGCGAAAGTTTCACATAAATTAAGAAATCCGGTTTTCCAGCCGGTTGTGGGCCACCATCTTTGATCATATGGCAGATCTGAACCGTCCATCATGTAGAGGACCCAAGAAAGTCCTAAGGGACGGTGTTTGTTGGAATTTGAACGAGGAAAGTATAGTGTTTCAAGGTCCCGAACTTGGTTGCAAAAAGGTTTTTGCTGCGCGTGTGACAGCTTCCCAAATCCGATTTTCACCACTCCAGCCACTCCATCAACTATAAAAAGAGTTGCAAAACATGAGGAAAGGCATTTAGAGATCCAGAGAAGCAAGAGAATTCCAGATCTAGAGGAAAAGAGAAGAAAGAGAAGAAAGAGAAGAAAGAAGAGAGAGAGAAATTGGTTTGATATTTCTTTTATGAATTTTTATTTATCCATCTGTTTAATGGATTTTATGGGTAACTAATCTCTCAGCTAGGGCTGAGATGAAACCCCTAATTTGAACACCCATTGTTCTATGTTGATTTTACTTTAATTAGATTGATTTGTTTCTTTCTCTAGTGTGCTTGATTGTTTTAAATTCTATACTTCTCCATCTATGAACTTTGATCAGAGTCTATGGATGGATGTTGTTTGGATGCTTATTCTAGGTGCTTGTGTCGATTATGAATAGGTTCCTATAGGGGAAGAGACAGTGGTGCTTTAATGAACAGTATATTCCATATGCCCGACCAAGGACATGGGATATGTTATTCATAGCATTGTTTGAAGGAATTAGACAATCAGATGCCCGATTAAGGACACAGATTGTGCTTTCTCTAGATAAGTTAGATCAATCTAAATTAAAGTGAATTAACAGACAAAACAAGGGTTAGGATAATTAGGGGTGGATTCGAAAGTCCTAGTGCTCTCTCTGATTGAATTTTCTTCCTTATTCTCAATAGTTATTTTCCATAAATTTGTGTTAGTAATTCGCTACATTAATTGTTGGATTAGTTAAGGAGAATCACAGATTTAAATTGTGACGACTACCCTCGTGGGATTCGACCTCGATCTTACCGAGTTTATTACTACATCACAACCCTATACTTGGGGAGTGAACAAGTTTTTGGCGCCGTTGCCGGGGACTGTTTCGTTCCAAATTGAATTTAAGATTCTCTCTTATCATAATTCATAGCTTAGGATTTTACTAACTTAGAATTTTTTTTCTTTATTTTAGAACTAACCTATTTCCTGTTTTGTAGGGTCCTGAAATAAACTTCTAATTTGGTAATCCCTTCTAAGTTTCTTACTTTTTCTAATTTCTATTTTTAGAATTAGGATTTTATTTTTAGAAATTTTTAGTTTCTAATTTTAGATTTAGATTCTTCTTTTAAGTAACTTTCTATTTTCTAGTTTTAGAAATTTTTTTCCTTTTTAGAAACTAACTTAGCTTTTTATTTTTAGTAACTTTCTAATTCTAGGATTTCTTTCCTTTTTAGAACCTAACTCTTTTTTCTTTAGAAAATTTCTAATTTTAGATTTTCTGTTTTAGAAACTAACTTGTTTTGTTTTCTTTTGCATGATTTTAACATAGATCTCCAATTGGTAACATCTTTCTAAATTCTCCAGTCCTCTCTACTTTCTATTTTGAGATTTAGGTTTTCAATTTTTAGGAACTTTCTACTTTCTAACTTGGGATTTGGTAACTTTCTATTTTCTAGATTTAGAAACTTTTTTTTTTTTAGAAATTAACCGTTGCTTAGGATTTTTCTATCATTATTTTAGGAAACTTGATTTGTTTTTGTTTTTATTTACAGGAATTGAGGAAGGAAGCTACTAAGTGAAGGAGGAGCTTCTTAAATCTTCTGCCATCAATCATCTCCTTTTCCTGGTTCTTTCTTCCCATTCTTATTCACATAGTTTTAACTTGTTTTAGAATCTCATAGTTTCTAGTTCTAGTTTTATTTCTTCTAGGTTGCTTCTTAGTTTAGTTTTCTTTCTTACATTGCAATAACATAGTTTATGCTAGGACGTAGATCTCTAGATAAAGAACTAGCACCTTTTGATCCTGAAATAGAAAGAACATTCCATAGAAGATTGAAAGACATCCTAGTTGAAATGGCAGAAGAAAATGGAACTAAAACTGTTAGAGATTATTCAGCTCTTGTCCAATTCAATGCGCCTTCATGCATAGTGTTGCCCACCACCACGGCAGCACACTTTGAACTCAAGACTGGGTCATACAATTGTTGCCTTCCTTTTATGGGTTGGACAAGGAGGACCCATATCATCATGTGAAAGAATTCCTAGACATTTGCTCCACCTTTAAATTCCAAAACTTCTCGACGATTCGATCCGCCTACGCCTTTCCTTTCCTTTTTTTTGAAGGATAAGGCGAAAGCATGGTTGAATTCTCTAGAAGTTGGGTCTATCACTACATGGGACCAATTGTCTAGAAAGTTCTTAAACAAGTTCTTCCCTATTCACAAAACTAATGCTCTCCGTAGAGAAATCACTAATTTCACACAAAAAGAGGGAGGGCACTTTCATGAATGTTGGGAAAGATGGAAGGACTTGCTTCTTAAATGTCCACACCACGGTTTTGAGAAGTGGCAACAAATGCAATACTTTTATGACGGTCTGACACCCCAGAACCGTCGCATGGTTGATGCCACCAGTGGAGGATCCTTCATGACCAAAAGCGATACCGAAGCATGGAAATTCTTTGAAACTCTTGTGTGAAAACTCCCAAGAATGGGACTATTCAGATAGAGGTGAAAGAAGTTCCCAACCACAAAAGAGAGGTGGCATATATGAGATAGGAGTCACACCAGATCTCCATGCCAAGATTGATGGCCTGACAAAGAAGGTTGATGCTCTGATGTTACATAATAGACCTCCACAAACAACTCAAGTCGAGGCATGTGCCATATGTTCTAGTCCTGCCCATCCCACGCAAAGTCTTGTCCATCCAGTGCAAAGATCCCCTAACTTCTTTTCGAACAAGTACATGCAATGAACACTTTTCAAAGACCTGGGAATAATCCTTACGCAGAAACTTACAACCCAGGTTGGGCTAGGCATCCAAATTTCTCTTGGGCAAAAGGACCACAACAAGGAGGACCATCTGGAAATCCTCCCATGCAACCTTACCCTCAAGCTGGCAATCAACAACTCCAACAGTTTCCGCAATATCAACAAGTCCCTTCACAATCACGGAAACCATCTCTTGAGGATACACTCCATCTTTTAATGCAGAGTTCTCTCCAATTCCAAAAAGACACCCAACAAACCTTACTAGCCAACCAGCAAAGCTTACATGCAAATGCGCAATCCATTGCCAAGCTGGAAGTACAAATGGGTCAACTAGCTGCCACATTGAGTGAGAGAGAGAAGGAAAAATTCCCTAGCCAACCTGTGGCTAATCCAAAGGGACAGTATGAGATTGGCTCAAATTCCAACCAAGGGCAATATCATGAGCAAGCCAAATCGATCACTACCCTTAGGTCAGGCAAACAGATTGACAACAGAATAGAGATGCCTAGGGATAAATCAAATTCTAACGCGGAAGATCAAGATGAAGCAGAGAGACACATTAATGCATCCAAAGTCCAAAAGCTCTCTGACTCTCCAAGAGCTACTGATGTGCCACCCTACGTGCCCAAAGCACCCTTTCCTCAACGTCTGGCACCAATGAAGAAAAGAAATAACTTTGATGAAATCCTGGATGTGTTTAAAAAAGTGCAAGTCAACATTCCGTTACTTGATGCCATCAAGCAAGTCCCTCCTTACGCTAAGTTTCTTAAAGATTTATGCACTCAAAAGCGTAAGCAGAATGTTCATAAGAAAGTCTTCCTTGCAGAGCAACTCAGCTCCATGATTCAACATAACACCCCTCCTAAATTTAGGGATCCAGGAGCCCCCACCATTTCTTGCGGCATAGGAGATCATAAGATCGGGAAAGCATTGCTTGATTTAGGGGTTTAGTGTTAATTTGTTACCTTATTCGGTTTATGAGCACTAGGACTTGGTGAGTTGAAACCGACTAAGGTAACATTACAACCGGCTGATAGATCCGTCAAGGTTCCCTGGGTGTTATTGAAGATGTGCTAATCCAGGTTGATAAATTCTATTTTCCAGTGGATTTCATAGTTATAGATACTCAGCCTATCCAGAATCCTCATAGTCAGATCCCAGTCATCTTGGGTCGTCCATTTTTGGCCACATCTAATGCTATTATAAATTGTCGGAATGGAGTTATGAAGTTGTCCTTTGGTAACATGAATATTAAACTCAATGTTTTTAATGCAGGACAACAATCCGCAGATTTGGATGACATATTTGAAGTGGACATGATCGAGAGCCTTGTGCAGGACTCCTTCCGTACATCTTTTGAAGATCCACTTGAGACATGCTTAGCACAATATGGGATGGACTTTGACATCGATAGTCCCATCCACAAAGTCAATGCACTGCTCGACTCTACTCCTATATTGGAGACTGAAAAATGGAAAGCAAAAGTGGAACCTCTTCATCCCTCTGAGACTCTTCCTGACAACACGGTTTCTAACTCTGAGAAGGCAAAAGAGAGCAGGCTGCTTAATGTTCTTAGAGCATATAAGGCAGCAATTGAACGGAAGATAGTGGAAATACAGGAAGTATGCCCTACTGTATGTATGGATCATGCTGTGAAAATGTCACGTGAAATGCAAAGGAAGCGTGATCCTAACATGGAAGAAGTCGTTCGAGCAGAAGTCCTGAAATTATTTGGCGACAGTGTCAGTTACCTCATTACAGATAGCACAGCTCATGGGAACTCACATCACTTGTCTGGGATCGGTTAATTAAGGTATTGAGGTAATTTCTTTAGCGGACCCTGGTTATAAAGATTATTTCATTTATGGTCCACTCTTGTCTGGCTGAAGACGTTAAACTTAGCGCTCCTGGGAGGCAACCCAGCCTTTTGTTTGATTATATTATTTTTTTTTAGTTAGTTGCTTCAATGTTTGTGGGTAACATTACTGCAAACCCTCACGAGACTACAATTCATCAACTAGGGGTAACCTAGGGGTTTAAAGGCTTGTTGCATACGCTAAATGCAATCGAGAGCACCTGCGAAAGTGGTATAGGTAGGATTTTCTTTTTAGAATTTTATTTATTTTTTATTTTTTTGTTTTGTTTTTGTTGATATCTCTCTTGTGCTAACTCGCTTTTATGTTGATATTTTTGAGAACGCCTCTTGATTCTCCATCCAGGTACTATCTTTCCCTCACTCCTCTTTTCTTTTCGTTGTCTCATGTGCATTGCATGCTTATTTCTTTTACATTGAGGACAATGTAGATTTTAGGTTGGGGTGGGAGATTAGGTTACCTAATCAATATTTTCTTAGTCTTGAGCAAAATTGTGAAATTTTTAAAAATTTTCTGGAATTTCTGTTGACTTTGAAGTGATTTTGAAGGATAGTTATGAGTTTGAAATTACAAGATACAGAATATGAGTAATTTAGGACTCTTGGATTCAGTTGTCGTAGATTTCAGCTTAAGTTTGAATTGTTAATCCATGATTAGAAGTTGTAAACATTGATTGAGCCAGGATTGCACATATCAGATCTCACTTACACATTAAGTTTTCAGTTCGATATTAAATGGTAACATGGTGATCATTAAAGCATGAAAGGAACTAGCCTGAAAAAATTTTTGTTAGCATCAGTTTATAAAGAAGAAGAGAAAAGGCTAAGTCACATAATCTTCATCATAGGTTTGCTCCCTATAGATGAAGATTCGATTCCCCATAGTTGACATGAGAAAAGAGTTAGGCGACAAGTTTTCACCATAGGTTTGCTCCCTATAGGTGCAGATTTGATTCCCCTCCTTGGCACCACTGTTTATAAAGGAAATCAAAGGCTGATAGAACGAAAAGATGATCTAAAATGCTAGTGTTGGTTTTTGGGTTGGTTGTCACGAATTACTAATGATATCATGAAATTGACAATTGGATCTTTTAATGATTGTAAGAGATTACACTATTCACTCATGGAACTCAATGTTTAAAATTGTTCTAATTAATGGATTAATATTTTAAACTTGATTATGAAGTTTATCAGAAGCTTGATTTCGTGGAGAAAAATCTTTTCACCATTCATGAATTTTAGAATTTTCACATCTCAACTATCTGCTCACACATCATTTGAGTTTTACAGAATTGTCTTTTATTTCGAAATTATTTTTCGCATGTTTTGCTCTGGGACTAGCAAAATGTCAAGTTGGGGTTGTGATGAGGGTCGAATATTGCATATTAGACCCCGACTATAACCTGATTTTACGTACATGATAATGCTTAATGCCATATTTTAATTGTGTTTTTATTATAGGATGAAATTAGGAGCGTGTATTGAAAAATGATGTTAAAAGCATGGATTTGACTCTCCGGAATTACCAGAGCACGGGATGAACCTAAGAGGACCAATATTGAAGAATTTACATGCCTGGGACCCGAGGAAATCAGGCCGTTCACGTTTAAAGAGGCCCGAAATTGGTCAAGAATGAAAGATCACATGGTTCCCTCCATCCAATTGGCTCGAAACTTTATACATGGGATTAGGGACATAAATTAACCGTACACGTAAAATTTCAGCCATTGGATATCTGGGAAAGTAGCCAAACAGCCAGATCAGCCCCTTAATTCATTAAGTGGGACCCACCTGCTATCTGGATATGCCTAAAATTCGGATTCAATGCCTTAAATGGGGAGAACAATTAAATGGATGGATCAGATTTATCACGAATATCATATGTGGACCCCACATGAGACGGGTGTGTATAGTGCACAAATGCACTAGCCGTGCACGGCAAACGGATGACGGTGTGACCGTCTCTAACCGAAGAGAAAAAAGGAAAGAAGGACCTTCTTCCTTCGTTTTCAAGCCACGTAACGGACGGACACTGTCCGTTTTACGGACGCTGGTGGGCCACCTCCATCATCCGTACAGACGATCCAATCCGTCCATATTGTAGAGGGGGAAAATCCCTTCAAAACCATGCTGATAGTTTGTATCCATGCGTGCACACGTGTGCGGTACAGAGGCCACAAAAGGGCTGTCCTGCAACGTCCAAATCTGATCTTTTTGTGTTTTCTTCTCTGGGACGCATCATTGGACGTTTAAAACTACCTATTCTTGACTGAAATTTCGTCCTGAATCCAATGGACGGGGTGGATTTCCCAGAAAACACTTCCATGGGGCCCACCGATCACGACAGCGAAAGGGTGCGAAAGTTTCACACAAATTAAGAAATCCGGTTTTCCAGCCGGTTGTGGGCCACCATCTTTGATCATATGGCAGATCTGAACCGTCCATCATGTAGAGGACCCAAGAAAGTCCTAAGGGACGATGTTTGTTGGAATTTGAACGTGGAAAGTATGGTGTTTCAAGGTCCCGAACTTGGCTGCAAAAAGGTTTTTGCTCCGCGTGTGACAGCTTCCCAAATTCGATTTTCACCACTCCAGCCACTCCATCAACTATAAAAAGAGTTGCAAAACATGAGGAAAGGCATTCAGAGATCCAGAGAAGCAAGAGAATTCCAGATCTAGAGGAAAAGAGAAGAAAGAGAAGAAAGAAGAGAGAGAGAAATTAGTTTGATATTTCTTTTATGAATTTTTATTTATCCATCTGTTTAATGGATTTTATGGGTAACTAATCTCTCAGCTAGGAATGAGATGAAACCCCTAATTTGAACACCCATTGTTCTATGTTGATTTTACTTTAATTAGATTGATTTGTTTCTTTCTCTAGTGTGCTTGATTGTTTTAAATTCTATACTTCTCCATCTATGAACTTTGATCGAGTCTATGGATGGATGTTGTTTGGATTCTTATTCTAGGTGCTTGTGTCCGATTATGAACAGTTCCTATAGGGGAAGAGACAGGTGCTTTAATGAACAGTATATTCCATATGCCCGACCAAGGACATGGCATATGTTATTCATAGCATTGTTTGAAGGAATTAGACAATCTGTATGCCCGATTAAGGACACAGATTGTGCTTTCTCTAGATAAGTTAGATCAATCTAAATTAAAGTGAATTAACAGACAAAACAAGGGTTAGGCTAATTAGGGGTGGATTCGAAAGTCCTAGTGCTCTCTCTGATTGAATTTTCTTCCTTATTCTCAATAGTTATTTTTCATAAATTTGTGTTAGTAATTCGCTACATTAATTGTTGGATTAGTTAAGGAGAATCACAGATTTAAATTGTGACGACCAGTCCTCGTGGGATTCGACCTCGATCTTACCGAGTTTATTACTACATCACAACCCTATACTTAGGGAGTGAACAAGTATTATATAAGTAATACTTTTTATTTTCATTTTTTTACTACCCGCCTCACCCAAACAAAACCCTAATCCCTCCCTTTTCTTTCTCTACCCGAACGACGCTGCACCCACCCATCTCCTCCTTTCTCTCCCTCTTTCTCTCCCCTCCTTCTTTCTCTCCTTCTTTCTCTCCTTCTTTCTCACCTCTCCTTCTTTCTCTCCTCCTTTCTCTCCCGATCTTGATTCAGCCCAGTCCAAATCCACTATACAGACTCAACTAGATCCGACTTGGTTCGGTTTCGCTGACTAAATTGGACTCGATTTAGGTCAGGCCAGCAAGGATTTGAATCGGATCGATTTAGCCCTAATAAACTCTGTCACGCCGTGAACTCGGAAACTAGGCTCACAAAATTCCCGATCGCCGAATCCGGTGCCAACAGCCTCCGTAGTACCCCATTCTCGGCTCCTGGCACCCATATTCCAGGTTTTGATCCTGGGATGCTACAAGGAGAATTTCTAATAATCAATTTGATTTATAATGAGCATAACCACAAGCATAACCCACGAACAATAACCACAAGAACACCATCACAAAATTCACTATGATTAAAAACTTTGAGTATAAAGCGTATAAAGGAAAATACAAGATAGTGATAATAACAAAAACTCCAGAAGCTCGGCTGCACGCTCCAACTGCGGCGAGACTACGGCTACGTCCTGGCATCACCTGCATGCATCAATCGTGCATAAGCTTATAGAAAGCTTAGAGAGCGGTGTAAGTGTGTGCGCGATATGAGCGTGCTCAGAATACAAGGTCAAAGTAATACGAGATCATGCTAATAAGTACATGAATGCAATCAGCCGTACCAAGGCTGTGGTGCAAAATATGAATGTTATCAGTCATGTCAAGACCATACGATGTAAGATACAGTTCAAGCATGCCAATCCTCATCATATATCAGTACAGTTCTCATTCAGGATAATCACCGGGGTTTAGTACACTCCAAATGACGCTGCCACTCTCCTAACCGCAAAGTCCAAGTAAGCGTAAGAAACCTCACTATCCGCCTAGCCAATAGTCTGTCAATACCTATCTGGCACGTCAATAGCAGACCCATTCACAAGCTGGTCAAACTGAGCCTAATATTGCCCTCTTCTCTCAGGCGAGTAAGGCCACACCCCTTTTCCAACCGACCACGACACAGTGGGAGACACGGCCTCCTGGTATTCGACCCTCGTGTGCTCATATATCTACTCGGTCTCGACGTTGGAGTCATCCTCTGATACCATCGGGTTTAGGGACTTTCACCCAGGGACATCTATGTTGCCCCAATTGCTTAGAACAAGGTTTCCGGTATCCAATCCAGCCACCCACGATGTGTCTGTAGAGGCTATGACCCTGATGTTGCTAGGGCATACAATAACCATGATCACATAAATGCAAGTACATGAATCACCCTACTGTTCACTCCCCAAGTATAGGGTTGTGATGTAGTAATAAACTCGGTGAGACCGAGGTCGAATCCACAGCGACTGAAACCTGTACGTAATCTGAAACTAACTAGAACTAGAACTAGCCTAAGATGAAATCTAAATCAAGTGAATTTGAGGATTAATGATAAAATATGTATCTAAAACTGGTGAAAAATAAAGGTGGGAACTAGGGTGCTAAGGATCCACTTGTAGCAATTGGGAAGTTACCTTGTATTGATTCAAGGACACAACTGGAATTAGAGCCATATCCTATCCAGTTGGTGAAAAGAGATTTGTCAGATCTCTGAATGTCTCATGGATCAAATCATCAACAAATATGATTGGCGTAAATTTGGAAGTGATCCCATCACTTAACCATGCCCAGGAGACAATGGCAAACAATAACAATTTACCAAACCGACAGTCAGTAACAGGAGAATTGTAAAAGTTAGGAAGAATTCCATCACCCGACCATGCCCATGGGACAATGGTGAACAACAGGTCATACTAATTTCACAATCTCAATAATAGGAAAAACATACTTAAAGCTATCGCAGATCCGTTGTAATTTGAGTCACAACAAACCATTAAAAAAACTAAAAATATGCCTTCATAAATAACTAAAATCCATAAGAATTCCACAAAACATGAATTAAAGCCAAGCAAATGTCCCAATCATGCTACAAGCTTCACCTCTTAGCCCTAGCTAAGAGGTTTAGCCGACCATGGTTGGCTAAAAAAATAACATAAAAAAAAAACATAAATAAAATAAAATAACACTCTCTCCCTCTGTCCCTGCCTCCACGTCCAGCAAAAGATCCCCTCTCTCTCCCTCTTCTCACTCTTTTATATATGCAACAGAGGGAGGTCGTTTTTACTTAAGTCGGTTCTTTCGGAGAATTACGCAAAGACGTTCTTACGTTGAACCTTGGTGGGACACATGATCGGATCTTCATGAGAAATCCACGCTGTCCATTAGAATCACAAGAAAAAATCACTCAGATATGGCTGGTTTTGGACTGCTACTGACGTGGCCCTCTTGCCGGTACAGTTCACCGTCCATCTTCCGTTTGGAAGAATAAAAACTGATCTCCACTGTCTTCTAAAATTCGGACACCTAGGACATGTTTATAGGGCTTTTTAAAGCCTGATGGATGGTTCCGATTATCTGGATCATGGTCCATGGAGGCCCACAAGAACGAACAGCGAGCTCTGTTGTGAAACAGAGGTTCCGCGTCCGCCCTGTGATGTTCGGTGGACCCCAGGACAACATTTCATGGAAAATCCATGCCATCCATTGTCTTTAGGGTGAAAAACCGTTTGGATATAGTCTTTTTGGAATTGAATTCGATGTTGCCTTCGAGATTAATTGATGCACCGTCTATCGTCCATTTTAATGGCTGAAATAAAATATTCGCTGTCTTCCGGTATTCTGCCACCTAGGAGATGGTCACGTCTACCCTCTTGATACGATGGACAGTTCAGATCGTCGCTCCGGGCGTCTAGTGGGGCCCACTTGCTAAAACCGGCGGCTGCATGTGAGGACCCTGGTGTGTTTCCAAAAATTCTAAGGAGTTATCGGTCAGCGTAGTGCTAACCGATTGGGACGGTTGCGGTGCATGGCGGTTGGTCATGTGCTGTGCACATGCACCCACATCAGTGGGCCCTACCTTGTTATTTATGAGAGATCCATTCCATTCATCTATTCTTTCACCTCCTTTAAGTGTTTGAGATTAGAATTGAAGCATATCCAAATATCAGGTGGGCCCCATATTGCTGATATGGGAGCTGATCTGTCTGTTGGGCCACTTCCAGAGGGATCCAATGGTTGAATTTTGACGTGTACGGTTAACTTATGATCCTCAAGCCATGCAAGAAGTTTCGAGCCGAATGGATGGTGGGAACCTTGCGATCTTGCATTCTGCACCAGTTTCGGGCCTCTTTAACATGAACGGCTTGATTTCCTCGGCTCCCTGGTGTGTAAATTCATTGATCTTGATCCCCTGGAATCTGTCCCATACTTTTGTGACATCGGAGTGTCAAATCCACGCTTTTACTATCAGTTTTCAGTCAACGCTCCTGATTGCATCCTTGCAACAAAATATAATTAAAATACTGCATTAAACATTATTGTGTATGTAAAATCTGGCAATAATCGAGGTCTGATATGCAATATTTGACCCTCAACACCTACCAAACATGCAACAATCCTGCGCATACCGCGCGCTCATGTAGGGCAACCCCGTTTATCAGGGAGCCCATAAACAATCCGCCTAAAGGCATATGCTATGATCAGTCACTTCTCATACCAAACATACATATGATGCGTATGATCATGAATCATGTATCTATACTAAATATGTTATATAGTGATGGGCTCTAATCAAAGCGAAGATGGGCCTAGACGACCTACCCACTACAAGTATAGGCCTATCTGTGGGCCTTAGGGAGAGTGACAATGCGGACATTTAACCGACATCATCCTTACAATGTGGGCATCTAATCATCATTGTTCCCAAGACATTACCCGTTATTATATATGCCACGGAGGAAACACACATTGCAATGGACCTAATTGCACCCATTGGGCCTTAAGTATATCAATTGGTCGTATCATATAGGCCTTATATTCATCAAGTGGGCCGCATCCATGGGCCGCACCAATGGGCTTTACGTACATTGCATTGGGCCATAACCCATAAGCCTTGCATACATCACAATGGCCTCACAACATGGGCCTTATATATGTCAAAGTGGGCCTCCATAACGGGCCACCAATACATCAAGATGGATCTCAACAATGGGCCTTATACAAATCAAGGTGGGCCTCAATGGACAACCCACAAATACACCAAGATGGGCCTCGCCACATGGCCTTGAAATTATCTCCAAAATGGTTGGACAGTTTGGATGAAACTCATGCATCATGGTAGGCCCCATAGGGATGGAAGGCATAGATAAGTCACATACTCTATGGTGGAGGTCCATACTGATGAAAGGTGTGGACACAATACATACATAAGTGAGTCCAAAGTAGGACCCACCATAATGTTTATTTTCCACCCAATCTAGGGCCCAACATAATGTTTATTTTCCATCTGAACTGTTTATAAGGTCACATGGGCCTAGAGCCCACTGTAATGTTCATTTGCAATCCAACCTATTTATAAGGTCACATGGACCTTAGGGGCCCACTGGAATGTTTATTTTCCATACAACCTGTTGATAGGGTCACGGCCATGGGGCCCACTGAAATATTCATTTGCCACCCCAACCTATTCATAGGATCACACGGTCAGGGAGGGCCCATCATAATGTTTATTTTCCATACAACCTGTTTATAAGGTCACGTAGACCTGGGGGTGGGCCTGGGGCCCGCCTCAATGTGGTTCACCAATCCAGCCCACCCATTATGCATGTCTCACTTGGCTGAAGGTTCAGACTAAGTTTCATCCACATCCAAATTTCAGGTAGGCCCCACCAGGTGATTTTGTATGTTTTAGGCATGTCCTCACATGATTTTAGACGGTATGGCCCACCTGAGCTCCGTATACGGTTGATTTTTAAGTGGCCCGTAGCCAGGGGGAGGCCCACCCATTGCACGATGTTGATGTTCGAAACGCATCACGGTGGGGGCCCACAGCTGGGGCCATGAGGCCATTGCTTCGTTCCTCGCCAGTAGCCGAAAGGCAGCGCCACTGCGCCTTCTGTTTGTCTGAAGAATAAAGAACGCCGTTCTTCTTGTTTATTTATTTATTTATTTATTTTTGAAACCACATTTCATGTGGTTTTTCAACGGTAACCACCACAGTTTCTGATGCTATGGCCCACAAACTACTCGGATCAATTTCATTTTTTGGCACAACACCTAAAATGAGCTAAGGGAGAGAATGGATGGCTTGGATTGAGTACATACATCAGGGTAGGGCCTGCATGAGTGGCCACCATTTCCTTTTTTTTTGTTAGCTTGCAAGTACACACCCATGACAGTACACGCCCTCCATGTTAGCCTACCTTCACGTCCAGTGTCTCTGGACGCTGGACGGTATACACACAAGCCTCATGGTGGGTCCCACATGCACGTGGCCCACTATACATATATATAGTATAATATTAATATAATATTATAACAATATAATATAATATACTACTACATACATATATATATGAAGGGTGGATCTCACCTGAAATGCGGTGGACCACACCATCTGATGGATGGAGTGGATTTAACATAAATTGGTGGGGCCCACAACATTCAAGGGAAAAGAAAGAAAGAGAGAGAGAGAGACAAGAGACAAAAGATGGTGATGGTGGGGCCCCGCCACTATGGGCCCCACATGATACAATTCATACATAAAAAATGGGTCCCACCAACAAGTGGCCCCAAGAAAAGAAATTTAATGGTGGATCACCCACCTCTTGTACTCCTCCTTGCTTCCTTAACCTCCTAAGCTCCTTGCCTACACTTTTAATGGTGGTAGATGAGGAATGGACGGTTGAGATGGGAGATGAGAGAGTGGAAAAACGGGCCACACTTGTTGTTTGGGAGAGGGAGAGAGCTTGGACGGATGGAGTGTCTTGGGTTGCTTGGGAGAGAGCTTATGTAACATCCCGAAAATCGGGGGTCGAGCATAAACTCAACTCCCGAGTTCTAGAACATCACTTATGCAACAAAATGAATGATGTTTGAATGTTGTCGGTATTAGTACATTGAACATGAGTGAGATTAAGCCAAAATAACATATCATACTCCAGAGACAGTTAAATTGCAAGCGGAAGACTTTGATAGATATATAAAATATAAAAACTATGGTGAGTCTCCAGAGTGTGATAAAGTTATCAGGTTAAATAATTACAATACAATTCTAAAATATACCTAATGTGAGGAAGTGTAATGTCTTCTATCCCAAGTACCATAGCCCCGTCAATACAATACCAGGTCTTCATAGACCTGCCAGAGAGATACAGATAGGAGAACTCCTCCTCATCATTATAGAAGTAGTCCGGCTCTGCTTCATAAGCATCGCCATCACCTGAAACTCAACAAATCTGGTTGGTGTGTACAACACCGTCCCGTAACGTGGGAGTGAGTAGCTAACGCAGTGGAACAATAAAGCATAGGTTAACATGTTATCAATTCAGTCAAGGAGTAATGATAAAGCAATACAATCAAATACTCCTAACTACTCTTATTAATGCAAGTATGCATGCAGTCATGATGGATGCCCTCACCACACACTCCCTCGTGCGACACCATCTCACGTTCGCGGCATGCTTTCATCCCTCAGTGCTCCACATCTTCCAGGCACATGCAATGCATGATGAGTATGATTACCGAGTATTTATTAGTCCATTTCAAATAGCAGGATTGGGAAACTAAGGTACCTCCCTTGTATCATTCCCAAACATGATCCATTCTAGGGTCGTCAGTCCTAGTTAATCTCAGACGATGGTGTATTTTTCTAGGTCACTGCAAAGGCTGCCAGGGCTGTTACGCACAAAGGTTACACCACTCCCCCATCACCTCTTAAACGATTCATCACTATACAGAAACAGGCCTAGTTCATACTCTATATACCGCGGCAAAACTCTAAGGCTCACCGCGATTTCAGAGTATGCTCGAGGTCACTGCAAAGGGCTGTCAGGGTTGTTGCTAGCATTCGTTGCACCACTCCCCCATCACCTTATCAATGTAGGCCGACAACACGAATATAGTGTCCCATACCACCATAATCGGCTCACGAGTCTGGTTGCTCACTGGTCACTACGGGGAGGCATGTGGCCCCAAAGATAGGCCGAGAATGACTCGACCACGGTGTCCCATACCACCATGCCCGGCTCATGAGTCTTAGCGGATCGAGGTACCATGGTTAAAAGGGATTTCACTGGTAAGTTTGGTACCCTAAGTTCAAGCAATAGCGACCAAATATAGTGAACATACATTAGATAGATCGGGTTACTTGATGAGCTCGGCTAGCTCGAGCGCACAACAAGTTGAACGACATGAAGTGCATAAGCACTTCGCGTGGCCAACCACTATCGCCAACCGAAGTACGACTCAAGTTCGTCAAACACATCTCACATGGCAAATGAATCAGCCACGAATTCAATTCTGGTACCGATTGTCTGGACTATAATCATAGCCCCAAACACAATCAATTGCAGATAGATAAAGCAGTAGTGGATCAAGATTCAAATCATACAATTAAAGTCTGGTATTATCCGTTTAGGGCTGCCAGGGCTGTTACACGCATTCATTACACCACTCCCCCATCACCCATGACGGATCGTACAACATAAACATGAATTTAAACATACGCCTTACATAAATAAAATCATACAATTAGTTGAGCATGTTAACAAGCATATCATAAAGCATATTATAAAGCATGTTATAAAGCATGTTATAAAGCACTACTTAAATAGGAATACAAACACATATATTGCACAAGTAAGCGATTTAAGTAAACAACCTCATGGAGAAAATCATACATGTCTCTAAGGTAGTTGAGAATCCTATCTCAACACCCTCCTAAGGCATCAACATCTAAACACTTACTCACACAAGCATTTTCACAAACACTTAACATACACTATTTCAACATACTTAGTGTATGTTAGCAAACATGTATTAGGGCGAGTCCTTTCGCCAAGCAAATATTTTACGCATATATAGTATATTTATATAAGAAATAATCATGGCAAACACATCTCTAAAATATACATGTATACGGTACTTTCTACAATACAGTATTTCAACATACATAGTGAATATTAGTAAAGCATGTATTTGGGCGAATCCTTTCGCCAAATAAGTATTTTATCCTTATACCATATATTCATACAACAAATAATCATGTCAAACATATTTCCAAAATTTATACGTATACGGTATTTTCTACAATACAGTATTTCTACATACATAGTGTATATTAGTGAAACATGTATTTGGGCGAATCCTTTCACCAAATAAGTATTTTATCCATATATCATATATTCATACAACAATTAATCATGTCAAATACATTTCCAAAATTTATACGTATACGGTATTTTCTACGAATACCTAAAATATGAAAAATTCCATAATCTACATCTTTAATCGAAACAGGAAACAGAAAACACTTTGTACATGTGCAATTGCATGCAGATCATAAATCTATCATTATCTGACATTGAAAGCGTTGAAAACTATAACTTATACATCTAAAGTCCGCACCTTTTGTCGTAGAATCGTAACGGAGTCGATAGGTTTGCTAAGCTTCCATATACGGCAATTTGGCAACCTATAGAATGAAATAGGTTAGCTATTTCATAACCTACAACTAACAACACCCTAAATCAGATTAGGGTTAGGGTTTCTTACCTAGAAATGACACCGGAATCGCTGGGAAAGCGATGAGAATGGTGCGGTTGAGCATGGATAGCAGCAGGGAAGAGTGGCAGGGAGATTCTCCCGCATCTCTCACACTTTCTCTCTCTTTTCTCTCTTCTCTCTCTAGGGTTTCTCTCAAATTCATATGGCTGCAATGAGAGAGAGTTTAAGGCCCTTATATAGCCTAAAAATACTCCAAACTAGACTTATGGTCAATGTATACTTGGGTTTTGTCCAAAGGGCATCTGTTTCAGCTCAACGGAGCATTTCCGGAGCCCCCCCTTGAGCCAAAGGTCGGACTTAAGCTCACCAACGTTGGATCTATGTTTAGTCAAGTTTTTGTTTCATTCGGGATTCCAGATCACGCGTGGTGGACCAGTTTCAGTTCAACGGTCAGTGGGTCTTGATCAGAGATTCTGAGTACATGTAAATGTTTATGAAATTTTTCCTGATCTGAGGGTGTATTTGGGTCAGATTCTGATGGTCTGGTTACTTAATACTGATCCGCAAGCGACGAGTCTCAGATTACTATTCAAGATATTTATTTTGTAAAGAAACTAGTGTTCTCACACTCTCTCGCTCCGGACTCAAGCGAACAGCCATGGGACACTATCTGGATTTGATTTCCGAGATGGTTGTCAAGCCCAGCGAGGCGATCCTAAGTCCTTAACCTCGTATTATTCGGACTCCCGATGTGCGGTCCAGATCTGATACGGAGTTTCGAGATGCTCCCGAGAGCAGCCGGGTAATGAGATTGATCCTAGATTTTAAGGTAACCTAGCGTCAATGATTCTACAAGTTTTGGGTCTTGTAGATCGTATTTAAAGCGATTTAAACGGATTTCGTAGCTAATCTAGTTTAGCACTTAGTTACTTTATCTCATTTCTAAAGGATTTAGTCCTATAAGATTTCTGTCTGAGGTGGTACTTAGTCTTTTGTAGTTTGTATATAGAGTGATCCAAGTTATACTACTTAGTTAGTTTAAGATAATGTCTAGGGTGAAAGTACTTAGGAAAAAATTGAAAGAACAAGGTGGTAAAGGGTGGAATTTGTGAAGAAAATGGTTTGAAAATGAATTTGAGGCTTTAATTGAGTGTTTGAGAAGTTAAACCGGTGTTAGGATTGACCCATCGCCTAAAGACATCTAATTCCAGGTTGGGAAAAATCCGGGCTGTTGTAACTCAAGAAAATGGAATAAACGAATAAAATAAGAAAAAGAATGGATGGTATGGTGTGGTTAGAAAAATGGGTAAAAGAGGGATGGTTTAGTTTGAAATTTTTAAAGAAAGGGGTGGTGAGGGAGAGAGAGGTTTGACTTGTGGGAAAAGGAGGAGTGGGGTGGTTGTACTTGGGTAAGGGATGCATTTATGGTTGATTGATGGGACTTGTTGTAGAGATTCCCTTGAGATTCACAACACACGGCATTTCTTCGGAATAAATGCAGGCCGACATCTTCTACTCTGGGTCTCGAATCAGTGCGCGAGTTACGGCGTTAGAATCGCGGCGACGGTGCGGTCGCTAAGGTATAAGTTTTGGTTCGAGCTGACTTCTGTATGTGGGACCCGGTTTAGGATCACGAGCAAATATCGGATACGGGTCGAGGATTGCGGAATTCGATCGGAAGGATCATGGAAGCCTACGGAATGGTACGGACTAGGGCACGGGTCTTGTAAACTCGATCCCGGATTGAATCAAGTTCAAGTCAGGTTCTCGAAAAAATTGGATCGAGTTGAGTTGGACCTAATCCGATCTGACTCGACTCGATGCCCACCTCTACATGTGCCACATGTACCACAATCTATTTTAAAGCACTATACTCGTGCCGATGTGCCACATATGTGACATATACAACCACACATTATCAATTGTGTCAACTTGTCACATGCCCCAATGAGCTACATCTGCATACATATTGTAAGTGCTATATTGTATAAAGCACACATTTGTTTGTTAAATTTTGTTTATACAAAACAGCTTATAAAGTGGTCTATCTAATGTAGATTAAGATGGAAATTTCAAGTTCTCGCTTCAAGTCAAGCAAGTTCAACATCTACTATGATTCATGACCCTACTATAGTTCAAGTCATGAAGTAGATCAAGATGAAAAGTTTAAGCTTTACTAAGTTCAAGTTCTACTACACTTCAAGTAGAAGATCTAGCTCTATCTTTAACTTCATGTTCTATTAAAGAATCAAGCAGAAGAACAACTTTCAAACTTCAATGTTCAATCTTTTCAGGTATAACAGACCCTAAAAAGACCTTAGACTTAGGTGCTTTCAAATGACAAACTTATACGGGTTTTTATACTTTTGTTAGGCTTAAGTTCAACTAGTCTAGGCTTAGGTTCGACTAGTCTAAGCTGTGGCTTGACCAATCTACGAAAATCTTCGACCAGTCTACGTTTAAATTTCAAAAAACGGATTTTTCTATTGCTTCCTCGATCAGTAGAGCAAAATGCTCGACCAGTCAAAGAGGGACCTTTGACTAGTCGAGGGTTGCTCTACTCGAAGTCCAACAACTAAAATCTGACACCCTTGACCAGTTGAAGCCCATGCTCGACTAGTTGAACAGGGCCCTCAACTAGTCGAGCAGGGCCTTTGACTAGTCGAAGAACCGTTTTATCCGGTCACGCTTAAAATTTGAAATTTTGTTAAGCCTTAGACGAGTTGAAGCAACAACTTTTCAGCCTCTAAATAGAGGTTTTCTCTCAATCTGAAATTACAAATCCAAGCTACTAAAAGCCTTCATCAAGAGATAAAGAAGTCCCAATTATCCTCAAGTTATTGCATGATATTCTTAATATTTATTTAATAGCTTTTTGTTTTAATTCCTTGATCTCCTTTTTATGAATCGTATTCTTTAAAGAGAGTAGATACTCTTCTTTGATATATTGAGGAATTCAAACAAGTTTTGGTTTGAATCGATTTAAAATCAATATAGAACCTAAAACCCTTGTATATGTGACTGGACATTGAATAATCTACTACAAGAGAAACGGTTCTATGGGCTATGTAAAAAGATACGTCTTCAAGGTGAAGATAAGTATATTTCTATCTTTTATATTTTGGTTTCTCTGAGATAGTCAGAAAATCTCAATTGTTGGTTTGTTTGAGATAACCAGAAAATCTTAATGTGGGATTTTTGTTTGTGATAGCCCTTTAAAATCACAACTGTATCAAGTTTTAAGGTGACCCTGTGAAAACCTTGTTTATAGTGAAAGCTAATATCACGTGGATTGTAATTATTGAGAGTAGAGTATGTATAACTGTTTGAGAACAGTTGTTATACACACCGAATCACTATAACTCTTGGTGTTTGTGGCGAATGTTTACCTTTTGCATTTGTGGTGAATGGTAGTAATTTAATTTATGCATATGTAGTGAATGCTTGTAATAGATAACTCTATTATTTCTTGTTTGGTTTGAGATCTTAATCCTTACGATTGTTCGTGAAATAAGATTGTCCTTCCTAAACTTTGTTTTGGGTGTAAGATTGTCCTACGAACTAAGTTTGAATCTATTTTTCAATACTAGAAAGAGTACATTTCCTTATTTTTTTATTAATTTAGCAAGTTAATTTTTATTTAGCATAATCCTATTCACTCCCCCTCTAAGTCTGTTAAGCTCGCCCTTTTCAAGTGGTATCAGAGCTAAGTTGCTCAAATTTTATTTTATTTTTGGATTAATTTCCTTGAGTTAAAAGATTTAGAGCTTTCATTATGTCAAATTTCAATAGCTCGTCTATTACAAGGCCACCACCTTATAATGGCTGCATACTGGAAAGCCAGATAAGAATTTTTCTAAAATCCTTAGATGAAAGCATGTGGCAAGCAACTATAACCAAATATAAACTACCTATGTCTGAAGTATTAGGCAATGATGAAACTAAATCTATGAAAGAAGCTACATTTTATTTATGGACTACACCTCAAAAAAGCGAAAAAGTGCAAATGTTAAAGCCTTAAATGTCATAACTTGTGCTTTATCACCTGATGAATTCAAGAGAATTATTTCATGTGATACAGCCAAACAAGCCTGAGATATTCTTGAAATAACGCATGAAGGAACTTCTGTAGTCAAGAAATCAAAAGTTCAAATCCTCACCATAAAATTCAAGAAAATTCGTATGAAAGAAAATGAAACTTTCATGAACTTTTATACAAAACTAAATGATATAGTAAATTCCATATGGGTTCTAGGAGATAGAATCCCAGAAAACAAGGTCTGTGCAAAAATACTGCGATCTCTTCCTGAGAGATTCAATTATAAAGTAACCGTCATTCAGGAATTAAGAGATACTGATCAAATGAAGGTTAAAGAGTTAGTTGGTTCTATCTAAACGTATGATTTAAATTTTAAAGTTCCTAAAGGTAAGCCCACAGCTCTTAAATCCTTTAAATCTGTTGCAAAAGAAAATTTTATTAATTCTGATATTAAAAATACAGAAGATGATATGGCTTTACTTGCTAAAAAATTTTACAAGATTTTTAAAAACAAAAAAAGATCAGATTTTCAAAAACCATTTGACAAAAGGAAAGGAAAATCTAAATCTTGGAAATCTGTAAAGGATAGTCAATGTTTCAACTGCCACGAATACGGGCAATTGGCGAATAAATGTCCTAAAAAGGATAAGTAAAAAAGAAAGGGCATGTTAGCTACTTGAGATGAATCATCCGACTCTGAAAGTTCTTCTGAGTCTGATGAATCAGAACAAGAAAATTCAAATGATGTAAAAGCCCTAATAATTATAGCCAAAGTCACCTCCTCAAATAACTGTAACTTATCTGATTATAAAAATCTCAGGAATGACCCTAAAAATTAAAATGAAGATGATCTTCAAGATGCCTACAATGTCTTATACAGGAAAAGTTGCAAAATTTCTGTCAAACTAAAAATTCAAAGAGAAAAATGTTTTAAATTAAAAGAAGAACTTGAAAACAATATTTTGAAAAAATCTTATCTTTCAGATTGTTTTGAAAAGACAAAACTAAATTTAAATTTCAAAACCTCTGGGTTAAAAAAACTCGTAATAGAAAATGAGAACCTAAAACTCGAAGTTTCTTCTCTTTTGAGTTCTAAGGATACTTGGAGATATGCTCACAGAGACCCAAAGTTGGAAAAACTATTAACCTCATCCAGAAAATGTGGCGACAAATCAGGTTTGGGCTATATCAAAAATAGTTCTTTGAAAAATAAAAATGTATCTCCTATATTTGTAAAAGGAGAAACCTCAAACTTAAAAGATAAAAATTTGAGAAACTATGGTCAAAATGATTTCAAAAATCCAAAATCTTTTTAAGTTTCTAAGATTAATTCTAATGCCATCAGTTATAAAAATCAAAGATATAATAAACCTCCTTTAGCTGAAAAAATAATGGACGTACTCAAAGAGCATCTAAAATCCATGTATATCTATTTATTTATGCCGTCGGTCTATCCATTTTATCAGATCATGTTAAAGTATGGGTCAAAAATGAGACAGATCCAAAGCTCTAGTGGACCACACCAAAGATGACTCTTGCATTCATTCTTGTGTGGTCCACTAGAGCTTTGGAACTATCTCATTTTTGGCCCATATTTAAAATGATCTGATAAAATGGACGAACCTACGGATACATCACGGTGGACCCCACACATATCTGGTGGGACGTTTTCTGGTTTGACGATGGGTCGGACGCAATTCGCTAGCCTTTTCGGTGTCTAAAACGGGCGTATTCCCCAAAAGGTTATACTTATGTGCGGAATCAAAAGTCATCGAGACCCGGTGCATCCTCCCAATTATCTTTAACCTTGTTTTATTCAATACGGCTTCGCTATGCCACGTACTTGTATCGGCAGATGGGGTACACGCCACCATATATGCCAGCATGGCACGTAGGTATAATATTCAATTCATCCATTGTAATGGTCACACCATGCTGATGTTATAGATAAAGAATCAGGTTTGCCCAGTAATCACGCGGGCCATAGTCTATTAAACATGCACATGGATAAGAAAAACTCGCTGAAATTTGCCGACCTACCTTTTTGTTTTTTGCTTGGCAGCCCATACGACAAAGTAGATCAGTAGGATTTTGGGCAGGGACATCTTGGATATTATACCACACGTGTCAACAGCAAGGGTCGCCACGTATGTCGGCTTAACAGAGCACTGTTAAAAAAATATTAATAATATATATTTGATGACTATCATGTACCACTGATTCAAAAGTTAAAACATGTCCCAATCCGTCTTCATAAACGTTTCCTTGTCCTTTTCAATTTACTAAGAAGCGGACATTTTATTTAGAGCGTCATCTAAATATTTTCAGAGGACGGGGATTAGATACCGACAGGTTGAGTAGCTCGCTACTGAAGTGACGTTACCAAGTTCGGTGGGACCCACCATGATGTATGTTTTATATCAACACCGTCTACCCCATTTGGAGAGATCATTTTACAACATGAGACAGAGAATGAGTCGGATCTAAATCTGGAGTGGACCCACCACATAAAACAGTGGGAGGAGAGATGCCCACCGTTGAAACCCTCCTGAGGTACACTAAGATGTTTATCTGAGATCCAATGTCTTCATAAGTCAACACAGACATAAAAGAAGGGAAAACATAAATTTCAGCTTGATCGAAAACTTCTGTGGTCCTTAGGAAATTTTAATTGTAGGGGTCACTCTCTCCACTGTTTTTCGTGGTGGGGTCCATTCGAGATTTTTATCTAACTAATTCTTTTGGTTGATGCCCTAAATTGACATCTCCAAATGGATGGACCGTGTGGATACAATATGGTCCGTCCTACGTAACTTGGTGACGTTACTTTTGTAGCGAGTCTCGCTACTCAACCTATCAGTAGCTAATCCCCGTCCATTTTTAGAAGCGCTTGGGTTAGTTGCGCCGAACCGAACGTTTCGTTTGGTGGCCCCGCTAACAATGGGCATATCCAAATATAGCAGTACGTTTGGACTCGGATTTGGTAGTAGCCCCTCTGTACGGACGTCTGTGACTGTTGGTGCTGAAAATGAGGTGGACTCCACATCTAGGCTATTCATTTATTATTTTTTTAAAGAACATTTTAACAGATGAGATAAAAGTATGTAGCATATTCGATTCTCAAGCAGGCTACACCAAAACCCTTGTCATTAAAAACGTTCGCAGGGTTACAAAAATTTTCAATCAATCTAATATTTGTATGTTCCCTTAATCCAGAGCCACGCCACACAATCAACAAACTAGATGAAAATTACACATTCAAGTGGACCATAGGAAGATTTTAATGTTACTCGTTTGGCTATTTCCTGTAATCCACCTAGATTTAGTAGCCTAATTTTAGGTATTATCCCCTTAAAACATCTACATCTTAGTGGGCCCATAGGTCACTGATCAGTACCCACATCGCCAGTGCCAACATGGCATGGGTCGGTACAGTGTCCAATTAAATGCTATATATATATATATATATATATATATATATATATATATATATATATATATATATATATATATATATATTATATCCGAATACTTAGCTGCCAAACAATTCAACTGGTGCTAACTTTTTTGAGAATACATCATACATGATGTGACACCAAAATTTGAATGGTCCACATGAAGCAGCATCTCATTAAACCTCCTTGACCACTTTTTTACTTTGATCCAAAACTTTGGTGGGCCATGAAAAATGAAAACAGTTTCCTCCCTTAATTTATATTTCTCTTTATTATGGCTCACCAGAATTTTAGATCAGGGTGAAAATTTATCTATTAGACGGTTCAAATTAGATGTCCATAACACGTGTACAAAGTGTGAAGTGCGTGGGTGAGCATGACTTATATATATATATATATATATATATATATATATATATATATATATATATATATATATATATATATATATATAACATCTACGTGGCACATGGCTATCTGTAACGCCCTGAAATTCGGGGGTCGAGCATAAACTCAACTCTCGAATTCCAACGTTTCACTTATGCAACATAGATAATGATGATTAAATGTTGTCTGTGTTAGTGCAATAAACATGAGTACGATTATACCAAAACAGTAATTCATACTCCAGATTAATTGTATAAAGGCAAGCGGAAGACTGAAACTGTATATATATGCATGTAAAAGAAACAAAACCATCTTAATTTCCAGAGTATGAACCCATCTGAGTCACCATATACATATATCTGTTTTATGAACAAAAGGTCAAAAGTACAACTAAGGAAATAAGCCATGTAAATCCCGTCGATCCGGCAGTCTAGTCAAAGCCACCAGAATACTGTGTGAACGAGAACTCGTCCTGGTCCTCGTCGTAGTCCGGCTCAGCCTCCTGAGTCATCATCTCATCTGCACCTAAGACAGAGTCTGGTTGGTGTGTACAACATCGTCCCGTAACGTGGGAGTGAGTAGCTAACTCAGTGGAACAATAAAGCATCGGTTAACATGTTATTAATTCAGTCAAGGAGTAATGATAAAGCAATACAATCAGACACTCCTAACTACTCTTATTAATGCAAGTATGAATGCAGTCATGATGGATGCCCTCACCACACACTCCCTCATGCGACACCATCGTACATTCGCGGCATGCTTGCATTCCTCAGTGCTCCACATCTTCCAGGCACATGTAATGCGATGATGAGTATGATTTTCGAGTTGTTATTAGTCCATTTCAAATAGCAGGATTGGGAAACTAAGGTACCTCCCTTGTATCATTTCCAAACATGATCCATTCTAGGGTCGTCAAACCTAGATAATCTCATACGATAGTGTGGTTCTAGGGCGCTGCAAAGGCTGTCAGGGCTATTACACACAATTGTTACACCACTCCCCCATCACCTTTTTAACTATTCATCACTAATTGGATACAGGCCTAGTTTATTACTCTATACACTGCGGCAAAACTCGTCGCCTCACCGCAAATTCAGAGTATGCTCGAGGTCACTACAAAGGGCTCGTCACCAATCAGTGTAGGCCGACAGCTCGAATACAGTATCTCATACCACCGTATTCGACTCACGATTCAAGGTTACTCACTGGTCACTACGGGGAGGCACGTGGCCCCAGCGTAGGCCGACAGCTCGACCACGGTATCCCATACCACCATGGCCGGCTCATGAGTCTTAACAGATCGAGGTGCCATGGTTAACGGGATTCCACTGGTATGTTTGGTACCATAGGTTCAAGCAGTAGCGTCCAAACATGGTGAACATACATTAGACATACCGGGTTTCTTGACGAGCCTGACTAGCTCGAGCGCACAATCAACTGAACGACATGAAGTGTATAAGCACTTCGCGTGGCCTAACCATTGTCGCTAACTGAAGTACGACTCTTGTTTGTCAAACACATCCTACGTGGCGAAAAGAATCTCAACCACGAACTCAAGTCTGGTACCGATTGTCTGGACTATAAACATAGTCCCAATCGCAATCAATCCTTATTCAAAGCATGTGGAACAAAGCATAAGAAGCAAAGTAATTCAAACATGTTAACAAACATGTCATAAACCATGTTACAAAGCACAAAGTAAACAAGACCTACAAACACATGTATTTCATAAGTAAGCGGTGAAATTAAACAACCAACATGGAGGAAATCATATACATCTCTAAGGTAGTTGAGAATCCCATCTCAACACCTACCTAAGGCACCATCAGCCAAGCACTTACTCTCCCAAGCATTTTCATAAACACTTAGAATACACTATTTCAACATACATAGTGTATATTAGCAAAACATGTATTAAGGCAAGCCCTTTCACCAAACAAGTATTTTACACATATATAATATGTTCATACAGCAAATAAACATGGTAAACACATTTCCAAAATTTATACGTATACGGTACTTTCTACAAATACCTAGAATATGTAAAATTCTATATTCTTCGTCTTTAATCGAAACGGAATACAGACAACACTTTGTACATGTGCAATTGCATGCAGATCATGAATCTATCATTATCTGACATTGAAAGCGTTGAAAACCGTAACCTATACACCTAAAGTCCTCACCTTTTATCATAGAATCATCACGAATCCGATAGGTTTGCTAAGCCTTCGTATTCGGCAGTTAGGTGACCTATAGAATGAAATAGGTTAGCAATTTCATAACCTACAAACATCACAACCCCAAAACAGATTAGGGTTAGGGTTTCTTACCTAGAAACGAGGTCGGAATCGCCGAGAAAGTGATGAGAATGGAGTGATGAAGCTTGTGTAGCGACAGGGGACAGTAGTAGGGAGGTTCTCCGACTTCTCTCACACTTTCTCTCTCTTTTCTCTCTTCTCAAATAGGATTTTTCTTAAATTCGTATGGCTGGAAGAGAGAGGGTTCTAAGGTCCTTATATAACCTAAAAATACTCCACAATAGACTTATGGTTAAGGTATACTTGAGTTATAACCAAAGTGAGCCAGTTTCAGCTCAACGGAGGACTTCTGGCGGCCCCTTTTCTGCGTGCGGTCGGACTTAAGCTCACCAACCTTGGATCTAGGTACCATTAAGTTTTCATTCCAGTAGGGTTTCCAGATCACGTCTGGCAGACCAGTTTCAGTTCAACGTCAGTGAAACTCGATCAGAGATTTCAAGTACACTGCTATGTATATAAATTTTTTCCTGATCCGAGGGTATATTTGAGTCAGATTCTGATGGTCTGGTTGCTTAATACTGATCCGCAAGTAACAAGTCTTAGATTACTATTTGAGATATTTATTTATAAAGAAAACCAAGTGTTCTTACACTCCTCGCTCTGGACTTAAGCGAACAGCCGTGGGACACTGTCTGGATTTGATTTCCGAGATTGTTATCAAGCCCAGCGAGGCTGTCATAAGTCTATAACTTCGTATTATTCGGACTCCCGATGTGCGGTCCAGATCTGATACGGAGTTTCAATGTTCTCCCGAGAGCAGTCGGGTAATAAGTTTGATCCTAGAATTTAGGGTAACCTAGCGTCAATGATTCTACAAATTTTGGGTGTTGCAGATCGTATTTAAAGTGATTCAAACGGATTTCATGGCTAATCTAGTGTAGCACTTAGTTAACTTTGTCAAATTTCTAAAGGATTTGATCCTAAGTGATTTTTGCCTGAAGTGGTACTCGGGCCATTGTACGGGATTTTTCGAGTCGTTACAATCTACCCCCCTGAATGAAAAATTTTATCCTCGAAATTAGTACCTTTTCGTACTCCTCGAGGAGCTGAGGGTAGTTCTTTTGGATCTTGGCTTCTGTCTCCCAGGTAGCTTCCTCCTCTGTATGATGTGTCCACAGTACCTTCACGAGTGGAATCACCTTGCTATGCAGTACCTGCTCCTTTCTGTCAAGGAAACATGTCGGGCGCAGCACATATATAACATCCTCGCTCAACTGTACCTGCTCCCATCTGATAATGTGTGAAGGATCGGGAACGTACTTCTTTAGCATAGATACATGAAATACGTTATGTACAGCTGCAAGTGGTGTGGGCAAAGCGAGATGATACGCCACAGCACCCACTCGATCAAGGATCTGAAACGGACCAATGAACCTCGGTGTGAGCTTCCCCTTCTTCCCAAACCGAAGGACTCCCTTCATAGGGGAAACTCTGAGGAATACATGATCACCGACCTCGAACTCAAGCTGTCGCCGCCTCGTATCGGCGTAACTCTTCTGCCTGCTCTGCGCTGTAAGAAGTCGACACCTGATAATGTTTATCTTCTCTGAGGTCGCCTGTACCAACTCCGGCCTAATCAAACTGCGCTCGCCAACCTCAGCCCAGCAATGCGGCACTCTGCAAGGACGACCATACAAGGCCTCATATAGAGCCATGCCAATACTCTCCTGGAAGCTATTGTTGTACCCGAACTCTGCATAAGAAAGACAGTCATCCCAACTGTCCTTGAAGTCCAAGACACAGGCTCGCAACATATCCTCCAAAATCTAGTTCACCCGCTCTGTCTGCCCGTCGGTCTGAGGGTGAAACGCAATACTAAACTTCAACTTCACACGTATCGCTTCCTGGATACGAGTCCAGAAGATAGACGTGAACCGCGCGTCTCTGTCCGACACGATCTCTAGGGGAACTCTATGCAGACGCACAATCTCTCTGATGTACAGCCTAGCCAGCTCGTCTACAGAGTTCGTGACTCTGATAGGGAGGAAATGGGCCGATTTGGTCAACCAATCCATGATCACCCAGATGGAATCGTGTCCCTTCCTCATCTTCGGTAGCCCCGATATGAAATCCATGGAAATGAAGTCCCACTTCCATTCAGCTATGGGCATGGGCTGAAGCAGTCCAAGAGGTCGGCAATGTTCTGCCTTGACCTGCTGGCACGTCAGACAGCGAGAAACATACTCTGCTATGTGGGTCTTCATGTTGTCCCACCAATAAGACCGTCTCATGTCCTGGTACATTTTCATGCTACCAGGGTGCATCGTAAGCTTCGATTTGTGGGCAATCTCGAGGAACTCCTGTGGCAAGTCATGAATATCAGGAACACATAAGCGGCCACAGTATCGTAGACCCCCATCTGTGCCAACTCTCCACTCGGAGTCCTCGACGTCGCTAGCTTGCTCTCAAAACTCAGACAACCTCTCATCGCCCTTCTGGGCCTCGATAATCCTATCATCAATGAGTGGTCGCACCCGAACGTGTGCGACACACTTAAATGGCTCCTCCACGGTGAGTTTCTGCTCAAAGTCTCACATGAACTCTAGCATATCCCACTCTGTTATCATCAGTGGAGGTGCAAATACAATCACCTTCTTGCGACTCAACGCATCCGCCACAAGGTTGGCCTTGCCAGGATGGTAGGAGACCTCGAACTTGTAGTCCTTCAAGGTTTCCATCCATCGGCGCTGCCTCATATTCAAGTCTCGCTGCGTGAATATATACTTAAGGCTCTTGTGATCGTAGAAAAGCTCGAACTCCTCTCCGTAGAGGTAATATCTCCAGAGCTTCAATGCAAAGATGACAGCTGCCAACTCAAGGTCGTGTGTAGGGTAATTCTCCTCGTGCTTCCTTAATTATCTTGAGGCATACGTAATCACCCTGTCCTTCTAAATAAGGACACAACCCAAACCAACACAAGACGTGTCAGTGTATATCGTGTACTTAACCCCTTGCTCTGGCAATACTAGCACAGGGGCGGACTTCAGTCTGTCCTTCAGCTTTTGAAAAGCTGCTTCTGCCTTCTCATTCCAGGCGAACTTCAAATCCTTACATGTTAATTATGACAACACCTAGCAATCTTTGAGAAGTCCCGAATGAAGGGTCGATAGTACCCTGTCAGGCCAAGAAAACTCCTCACCTCGGTAACCGAGCCAGGCTGCTTCCAATCCTAAACCGCGGCTACCTTAGTAAGGTCTACAGATATCCCATCCTTGGACACCACATGTACCAGGAACTTGACTTCTTCCTGCCAGAAGTCGCACTTCTCATACTGCGCAAACAACTGGTTCTTCCTCAAAGCATCCAACACCGCTCTCAAGTACACCTCGTGCTCTTCCCGAGTCGTGGAATGTATCAGGATGTCATCAATGAATACAATGATGAATCGGTATAAGAATGGACGAAATACTATGTTCATCAAGTCCATGAACATGGCTGGTGCGTTCGTAAGACCGAACGACATCACTAGGAACTTGTAATGCTCAAAATAGGTCCTGAAAGCTGTCTTCTGCACGTCTTCATCTCTGACGTGCAACTGGTAGTACCTTGACTGCAAGTCAATCTTCGAGAAATACTTCACCCCCTTCAAGTGATCAAACAAATTATCTATCTTCGGCAAAGGATACTTGTTCTTCACGGTGACCTGGTTCAACTTACGGTAATCAATACACAATCGTAGTGAGCCATCATTCTTCTTCACAAACAGTACAGGTGCTCCCCAGGGAGACACACTAGGTCATATAAAGCCCTTCTCTACTAGCCCGTCAATCTGTTTCCGCAGTTCCTCCATCTCACACGGAGGCATGCGATACGTCGGTAAAGAGATGGGTGTCGCACCAGGCGTAAGATCAATGGTGAAGTCGATCTCGTGTCGAGGTGGCAACCCAGGAATCGGTGCAAACACGTCCATAAAAGCCTGAACTACAGGCGTATCCTCAAGCATCGGAACATCAACAACCTCTAATGAAGAAGCGTAACATCGCAACCGAGTAGCGTGACTGACCTGAACAGGAAAAGTAAAGGCCGTGCCATCAAGTCCATAGGCAGTCACCACCCTAGTCTCGCAGTCGATCTCTGCTCACATCTCAGTGAGCTAATCCATATCGAAGATAACGTCGTAATGGAATAGGGGGACGACGATCAGGTCAACTAGTATCACTTTGCCACCGAAGTCTATCTGGCAGCCCTCACACATACGAGTAACTTCAGAGTAAGTCTCTATAGCAGTGATGACCCTGACTCCTCTCGTAGGAGCAGTAACTAAACCTAGACGCTTGACTGTCGTGCATAAAATCATAGAAGTAGTGGACCCAGTGTCCACTAATAAGAAGACGGGAGTACCTTGAACATGTGCTGTGACCTCGAAGGCCATAGACGCAGAAGGTGCAGTCTCTGGTTCCTCTGCTATAAGTGCATGAACATGCGCCTACTGCGATCGGTTAGGCTAGGGTACCATGGGCCGTTGAGGCGGCCTGAAGCAAGATGCAGGTGGTCGGAAGGACGGATGTGCAGGCACCATCCGAAATAGTGGAGTCGATATAGCCTGTGGGCGAGAACGACCAATCATCTGCTGTGGAGAGAACCCGCTATCCCTCATCCGCGCAAAACACCTCCCAATAGGATGACCCTGTTTCCCGCAGTATGTACAGGTCACAATAGGGCGCCTCATTGGAGCCACTGGCGCTGCGATCTTGGGAGGAAAATCAGCACGAGACCTCTTGCCAAGGAAAGGCCTGCCCTGAACATCTGACCGTGGTCTAGTAACCATAGCACCACGGAAGCGTGCCAGCCGATCAACATCCCGCTCCGTCCCAATCGCTATATGAATCAACTCTGCATAAGATGGTATGCGGATACAGCACATCTTCGACCGGATGTCAGGTCGCAAGCCCTCAGTGAAGCGTCGAATCCGCATCGGCTCGTCAGCAAGTATAGTCGGGACAAAGCGGCCCAACTCTGTAAAGCGGTACTCATACTGAGTAACGGTCATGCCTCCCTGTCTGAGGTGTATAAACTCATTCTCCCTCTCGTGTCAGTAGGCCTGATGGTAATATTTCTCGTGGAATCGGAACTCAAATGCTGCCTAAGTCCACACATAACCCACTGCGACGGCCTGCAGTATGCTGTCCCACCATAAGCTAGCCTCCTTCTCGAACATAAAGGCGGTCAACTCATCCTGTTCAGCCTCAGAACAATGTAGCATCTTCAGTATCTTTGAGATGCGGTCCAACCAGTACTTAGCCTCCTCGGGTCTGTAAGAACCCATAAAAGTCGGAGGCCTCAAGCGCTGAAATCGCTCGAGCATACCTCGAGTACCCACGTCTCCCGTAGGGTACGCAACAGGTGTAGGCAAAGGCACATCCTTAGCCTGAGCAGGAGGCTTTATAGGCTCAGCAGGATGTGTAGATGGCGAAGGTGGAGTCGCACTCCCACCCTAGGACAAGGCCTCAGAAATAGTGGTCATAAGCTGCTGGTGCTGGTGCTGCTGCATCTACTGCTGATGCATTATCAACATCAACTACTCAAACCTATCAGTAGGTGGAGCATCTTGCGGCTCATATGGCGTCGAAGAGGATACCCGGTTCTGCTCGCGAACCGGGGGTGTATAAGGTGGCAATCCACCAGTAGGACCAGCAGAAGGCTGATCCGAGGCAGAACCCGGGTCCGTAGGACTACCTCTGTGAGGAGTCTGGTCCATCAAGTCAGTGAGCAAGAGGGGTGTCGTGCTCCTTGTAAACCTCCGTGACATGCCCTATACAACATAGGGTACATCGCAAGTGAGATAAAACATGACAACACAATTCATAATCACTTAAGCATTCCACAAACATCATAGCAAAAGAAGCTGCATGCTTTTCATTTACCAAAATTGTCACAATACATGGATACAGAGTTACATGAATCATGACAGAAGATGTAGGGGAGCTAATACAACCAAACTTCACCTACGACAAAAACATACTACTAACTACTACATTCATCAACATAAAAACATAAGCCCCCTAAAGCGGTAAGCAAACAACTACATACAACAACTTAGATGATTAGGCATTCGATCCGGCGATGGAGGAGGAGCATCCTTGTCCTGTACACAGCACAGGATATTCTTCAATGTGCAAGACACCTTCTTAAAACTTCTCTTCATGTAGGCTTCGGTCACCTCAAGCTTGGCTCGGGTCTCACCAAGCTCAGCCCGAACCTGTCCGATCTCTTGCCATAGGGCAGCCTGGTTCTCCTCAATGCGAACCATACGAGCATCCCTCGCAGCCTGAGCAGCATCCGGCTCTGGTGTTCCAGGAGGAGAGCTCTCCTCAGTATCCTGAGCCTCATCTTCCTCTTCCTGTATCTCATCACCGCCTCCTTCTTCGCTTCCTGCCTCGAGGTCAACACTCTCCTCACCAGCGGTATCCGACTCATCTCCAGACTCGTCGAGTCGGGCTTGCCATTGTCGAGGGCCAATCTTCATATTGTTAAGTGTAGCCTCACTTATGATTCAGATTGGTGCAAGGTCTTTCATGTTAAGCGTATAGCCGACATCTCGAGCCATCTTGCATATCAGGCGGCCAAATGGGAGCGAGAGGTCATTCCTGACAGATCGAACGACCTGAACTATCTGTAATAGGACGAACGTGGGCAAGCATAAGTTGTCCCCATGTCCAATCTTGTATAGGAAGTTCACTATCAACCGAGTACACTTCGTGCGGTTACCCGACCATGGATACACATGATATATGAAAATGTGGTGCAGAAAACGGAAGTCATCCGTCAACTTCGACAACGAAAGACAGTTTCCTCACGTCTAAGAAACCTGTCGACCATAAAGGTATCATGTACGACGATCCCTTTCTCGCGCACTCCTAAAGAAGTTGTCATTAGGAAGCACTTCACCATGTGGGATGTTCATGACCCACGTCATCTCAACCACAGTAATTGTGTGCCTTATACCCCTCACAGAGACCGTGAACTAAAGGTGCTCCAACGATGGGTCTATGATATGGGCATAGAAGGCATGAATCGTGTTCTGACATGCAGGAGACTCACCTTCAAATATAGGACCCCATTTAATGTCCACCAAGCGGTCCATCATCGAGTGGAGTCCAAACATTCTCTCATCCACGTGAGCTTTAAACACTATCTTACGATTAGCAAAACGACCATATTCGAAGCCTATCGGAAAGGCATTTCTGATCGAAAGTTGAGGATCTAGGTCTCGCTTCGACCTATACTCCCAAACTGTGCTAGGGCTGGCTTCATCGTCCACTTCTCTCCTTGATCGGGTTGGACGACTAGGCCCAGCTTCATCTGTAGCAGTCTTCCTTTTCCCCATAAGAGAAAGGACGGAGGAGACGGAGAAAATGGCCAAAATAATGGTAAAGAAAGCCATGGAAAGTGACGATAAGAGAGAGAAAGGGCTGCTCTCTTCACTTCACCATGAACTTGGGTCTTAACAGTGGTTGTAGAGGCCCAAACGACTAGGGTTGAAGAAGAAAGAAGGAGAGATGAAGTGGGGTAGGGGGTGTGCAAAATTTTGGGACGAAATGGGGAGTGTATGGGCTGAAATGAAAGAGAAAGGGCGAGAATAGGGAGGTAGGGTTGCTGTGAACGATGGGAATGGTTGGGTTGTGGTCGAAAATAGCAGATTGGGTGATTGGGAGGGAGATTTGAGAGAGAGGGCAGCTGTTGGAAGGCTTGGAAGGGTGGAAATGAAGGATGGGGAGCAAACGAAATAGAAATAGGGGCCCCGCACAATTTCGTGGGCCCCACACATGTCTTGGGGTCAGGCTGACCCTGACCAGACCTAGCCCGACCAGACCTGATGGGCTCGACCACAGTGACCGCGGTTCCACCACGGTCCGGTGGGCCAGGAAATGTGCCACTGTGGTAGGGCGGTGTTCACCACCCTCCCAAGGTGCCAAATGCACCCTTGTTCTGTCCTAGGTCCCTCTGGATTAGCACGGGGAGGCCCACGACTCCGTTCGTTCCAAGTTCGGGTAGTTTCGAGAAGGCTCTAATCTAAACTGCCATCTACTGTGTTTTAACAGTTGGGGTTGAGTGAATTGTGATCTAGACCCGTCAATAGACGGCCTAGAAGTGTTTTGAGATTGACTCGTGTGACCAGGGTTGGGTACAGACTGGATTTCGGCATTCGTTTCAGTGAACTTTGCCGTTGGACGAAACTGGGATGACTAAGATTGTTACTACAATGTTCTCGCACCCACCTATGTCAAAAGGCGTCAGCGTACGTCGTAGGAACATAATTCAGGTCCGGTTTAATCAAAATCATGCTCTGATACCAACTTATAACGCTCTGAAAGTCGGGGGTCAACCATAAACTCAACTCCCAAGTTCCAACGCATCACTTATGCAACATAGATAATGATAATTAAATGTTGTCTGTGTTAGTGCAATAAACGTGAGTGTGATTATATCAAAACAGCAATTCATACTCCAGATCAATTGTATAAAGGCAAGCGGAAGACTGAAACTTTATATATATGTATGTAAAAGAAACAAAACCATCTCAATCTGCAAAGTATGAACCCATCTGAGTCACCACATACATATATCTATTTTATGAACAAAAGGTCAAAAGTACAACTAAGGAAATAAGCCCTGTAAATCCCGTCGATCTGGCAGTCTAGTCAAAGCCACCAGATTACTGCATGAACGAGAACTCTTCCTGGTCCTCGTCGTAGTCCAGCTCAGCCTCCTGAGTCATCACCTCATCTGCACCTAAGACAGTCTGATTGGTGTGTACAATACCGTCCCGTAACGTGGGAGTAAGTAACTAACATAGTAGAACAATAAAGTACAGGTTAACATGTTAGCAATTCAGTCAAGGAGTAATGATAAAGCAATACAATCAAACACTCCTAACTACTCTTATTAATGCAAGTATGAATGCAGTCATGATGGATGCCCTCACCACACACTCCCTCATGTGACACTATCTTATGTTCGCAGCATGCTTGCATTCCTCAGTACTCCACATCTTCCAGGCACATGTAATGCGATGATGAGCATGATTTTCGAGTTATTATTAGTCCATTTCAAATAGCAGGATTGAGAAACTAAGGTACCTCCCTTGTATCATTCCCAAACATGATCCATTTTAGGGTCATCAAACCTAGATGATCTTATACGATAGTGTGGTTCTAGGGCGCTGCAAAGGCTGCCAGGGCTATTACACACAATTGTTACACCACTCCCCCATCACCTTTTTAACTATTCATCACTAATTGGATACAGGCCTAGTTTATACTCTATACACTGCGGCAAAACTCGTCGCCTCACCGCAAATTCAGAGTATGCTCGAGGTCACTATAAAGGGCTCGTCACCAATAAGTGTAGGCCGACAGCTCGAATACAGTGTCCCATACCACTGTATTCGGTTCACGAGTCAAGGTTGCTCACTGGTCACTACGGGGAGGCATGTGGCCCCAGCGTAGGCCGACAGCTCGACCACGGTGTCCCATACCACCATGCCTTGCTCATGAGTCTTAGTGGATCGAGGTACCCTGGTTAACGGGATTTCACTTGTAAGTTTAGTACCATAGGTTCAAGCAGTAGCGTCCAAATATGGTGAACATGCATTAGACATATCGGGTTTCTTAACGAGCCTGACTAGCTCGAGCGCACAATCAATTAAACGACATGAAGTGCGTAAGCACTTCGCATGGCCTAACCACTGTCGCCAACTGAAGTACGACTCGGGTTCATCAAACACATCCGTGGCAAAAAGAATCTCAACCACGAACTCAAGTCTGGTACCGATTGTCTAGACTATAAACATAGTTCCAATCTCAATCAATCCTTATTCAAAGCATGTGGAACAAAGCATAATAAGCAAAGTAATTCGAGCATGTTAACAAATATGTCATAAAGCATGTTACAAAGCACAAAGTAAACAAGAACTACAAACACATATATTTCATAAGTAAGCGGTTAAATTAAACAACCAACATGCAGGAAATCATATACGTCTCTAAGGTAGTTGAGAATCCTATCTCAACACCTACCTAAGGCACCATCAGCCAAGCACTTACTCTCACAAGCATTTTCACAAACACTTAGAATACACTATTTCAACATACATAGTGTATATTAGCAAAACATGTATTAGGGGGAGCCCTTTCACCAAACAAGTATTTTACACATATATAATATGTTCATACATCAAATAAACATGGCAAACACATTTCTAAAATTTATACGTATATGGTACTTTCTACAAATACCTAGAATATGTAAAATTCCATATTCTTCATCTTTAATCGAAACGGAATACAGACAACACTTTGTACATGTGCAATTACATGCAGATCATGAATCTATCATTATATGACATTGCGTTGAAAACCGTAACCTATACACCTAAAGTCCTCACCTTTTATCGTAGAATCGTCAAGAATCCGATAGGTTTGCTAAGTCTTCATATTCGGCAGTTAGGTGACCTATACAATGAAATAGGTTAGCTATTTCATAACCTACAAACATCACAACCCCAAAATAGATTAGGGTTAGGGTTTCTTACCTAGAAACAAGGTCGGAATTGCCGGGAAAGAGATGAGAATGGAGTGATGAAGCTAGTGTAGCGGCAGGGGATAGTAGTAGGGAGGGTCTCCCACTTCTCTCACACTTTCTCTCTCTTTTCTCTCTTCTCACTTAGGGTTTTTCTCAAATTCGTATGGCTGAAAAAGAGAGGGTTCTAAGGTCCTTATATAGCCTAAAAATACTCTAAAATAGACTTATGGTCAAGGTATACTTGGGTTATAACCAAAGTAAGCCAGTTTCGGCTTAACGGAGGACTTCTGGGTTATAGCGGCAGGGTTTTTCTATGTGCGGTCGGACTTAAGCTCACCAACCTTGGATCTAGGTACTATTAAGTTTTCATTCCAGTAGGGTTTCCAGATCACGCGTGGCGGACCAGTTTCAGTTCAACGGTCAGTGAAACTCGATCAGAGATTTCAAGTACACTGCCATGTATATGAAATTTTTCCTGATCTGAGGGTGTATTTGGGTCAGATTCTGACGGTCTGGTTGCTTAATACTGATCCGCAAGTAACAAGTCTTAGATTACTATTTGAGATATTTATTTATAAAGAAAACTAAGTGTTCTTACTCTCCTCACTCCGGACTCAAGCGAACAGCCGTGGGACACTGTCTGGATGTGATTTCTGAGATGGTTATCAAGCCCAGTGAGGCGGTCCTAAGTCTATAACTTCATATTATTCGGACTCCCGATGTGCAGTCCAGATCTGATACAGAGTTTTAATGTGCTCCCGAGAGCAGTCAGGTAATGAGTTTGATCCTAGAATTTAGGGTAACCTAGCGTCAATGATTCTATAAGTTTTGGGTCTTGTAGATCGTATTTAAAGTGATTCAAATGGATTTCATGGCTAATCTAGTTTAGCAATTAGTTAACTTTGTCAAATTTCTAAAGGATTTAATCCTAAGTGATTTCTGCCTGAGGTGGTACTCGGGCCATTGTACAGGATTTTTTGGGTCATTACACTATCATTCATCTTTAAGCACTTCACGTGTACAAAATGTGCAAATACGTGAGATATGTAACATGTGCCACTAATCACCTTTCAAGTATCCTATATGTGCAAACATCCATTCTAGTGCTCCACATATGTTATGTGCCACGTATACCACAATCCATTTTAAAGCACTATACTCGTGCTAATGTGCCACATGTGTGACATATACAACCACCCATCATCAATTGTGTCAATGTGTCACATTTTCTAATGGGACACATGTTGAGTCTGAAATATTGTATATTTTCTCATGTCATGCATTGATTTTATAAGCACATATATGCTTAATTGATCCATTTACGTATGTTTTCCTATGCGATGTGATTTAGAAAGCTAAGATGTAAAAGACACTTAAAGAAAAGATTTAATGCTCAAAGAATGACCAATTGAATATTTGGAGATTTAGAGATGATTAATGAAGAATTCAAGTACCGAAGATCCAAGAAAACCAGGTGCAAAAGAGAGAGAAAAGACTGGTCGAATCATAAGTTCGATAGTAAAATAAATAGACTGTTCGGTCCCACCTAAGGTCAGTTCAATCCAACCTAATGTATACAGAACAATCCAGTAACAAATAATGATTTTTAAATTTAATTTGGTTTGACATTCGATTCGATCGAAGCCAGGTTCAGTGGGACCATAGGTCCCTTCGATGTGACCTAAGGTAGACAGAGACTTGAGATGTAAATCAAGAAAATTCAGTTACAATCGAGAGTTAATTCAATGCGACCCAAGACATGTTCGGTGTGGCCGAAGATTATCGCTGGCTGTAGTCGAAGCATAACAAAAGTGTGTAAATTGAAGTCAATTTCAAGTCGGTCATAGTTTTTCTTATTTAAAGGGATATTTTAGGCTTTCTTTTATACGAATTAGGGAGAAGGTGTAGAGCATGGAGTTGTGGAGCCTCTATAAAGTCCTCTTTCTCTCATCTTTCTATTTTATTTAGTTTTAATGTTTCTCTTTTGGAGGTTTAGTTCAATCGTGTCTCAAACTAACTAATCTCTTAGCTATGGCTTAGAGGTAAAGTTTGTAGTTATTCTTAATGCTTAGATTACTTTGATTCAAGTATTTGATTTGAATGTTGAATAATTCATTGATATTTATTTTGAATAAAGATTTATTTCAAGTTTACTTTGATCCATTGTCAACTTCAAACGCATTGGATTCTTAGAAAAGTTAATAATAGTTTCTTATTTCTTTTGCAAGAGATTGATCTGTAAAATTCATTGATCTATTGTATACTCCGGACATGATAGATGCTTTGAATTCCATACAATTAATACTTGGGTGCATGATGAAGGAATCAATTTAATTGAAGTTTAAATCTATTTTGAGTTTATGAATGATGATTTAACTACTCTATTATCCGGCTGGATAGGATAAGACTTCAATTCCAATTGAGTAATACAATTGAATCAAGTGAATTAATATTAAGATATAGCTATAAATGGATCCTCGGCGCTCCAATGTTTTATCCTTAATAATTTCTTTCACAATTAATCCTTAAAACAAATTCCATTGATTAATTTAGTTCTAGTTCTAATTCTAAAATATTTCAGAAATCGCACAATTGCAAGTTCTTGTGCGTACATCCTCGGTCTCACCGAGTTATTACTACATCATAACCCTGTACTTAGGGTTGTCATAATACTGCATTTGCAATATGTGCTATTCATATCTTTAAGCACCTTACATGTGTGATTATGCCACATGTGCCTCTATGTATCTTTAAAGGCTCCACATGCACTACACATTTTAACCACATGCACAACATGAACCACCATCCATATTCAAGCATCCCACACTACATATGCTAAATTTATCTTCAACGCATGCATGTGCTCTCTTCCATCTTTGAATAAAACTTTCATACTAAAATTTTCTTCATTTTTCTAAAAGAAAATGAAAATGAAGAAAAAATTATCAGAAAAATCTTGTTGTGATATAATAAAGAGAAATGACTTTTCATTTCTCATAGTTTTTTAAAATAGTGTGTAACAAAAAAAAAAAAAAAACCAATTTCATCAATTTTTTCCATAAATCTAAAAAGGCCTCACCATCCCTTATGTCTAATTAATAAGCATTTATTCTTTGACTTTTGATTGGTTACGTCGTGGCCTATTTAAATTTTCAAACATCTTGTAAATACATTGATAATAGGTAATAATTACTTACCTAAGTAATTACTATTAGTGCACTAATTTGTGCACCTTTTTATCAATCACATGTCTTTGTGTGTCTATGAGTCACTTGAGCCTTTGGAAGTTGAAGACCGTAGACACAAGAGGACATGAAGCATTAAGGAAGTAAAGAACATGTAAATTGAGGTGATTGAGTGACATAACCTTAGATTTAAAATAACCTTAGCCTCTAGATGATCATGCCTTAATAAATAAACATTTGTTTGATCATTCCATAGCCTTAGGAGCTCAATTGGAACATGATAAAATGGGCTAAAAAAGGTTTAGAGCTGCCGTAAAATATAGTCCAAAACAACAGGCTCATAGGTGATGTCAAGCGAACTTGATCAATCAAGAGCACTAACCGATTGATCGATGGCAACTGAAATTGTCCAGCAAGTCTCTATGTAGAAACCATTTCGATTGATTGATCGATACGCCCAGTTCGATCAATTAATAGCTCTCAAAAGCATCTAACAAATTAACTAGTTAAATTTGTGGACGTTCGATTGATCTAAGGAATTCGATTAATCGATTGATCGAAGGCTCATATCGATCGACTAGCAACGAAAAAAAAAAAAAAAAAACTAGTCGTTATAGATCTATTGGGGCTCATTTCCTATATAAATTAGTTCCAGATATTTTTAGAGACGATGGTTTTGAGTGAGTTAGAAACCCTAGTGTGTCCTAATACTTTTCAATACTTCTAGGCTCTTATGCAGAGGGATCCAAATCATCTTACATATGATTAATTACTCTAATGAGCATTCTAAGCTCCTTGTGAAGATAATCTTGGTTTCTTGCATTCTCTAGAGTTTAGACTCCACATCTATAAGTGAATCTTTGTCTAAACATCCTTTAAAATACCTATCTAGGTGAATCCCTCTTGGAAAATAAATATCCACTAGTTGTAGGAGATTCCACCGTCCTCCCACCATTTTAGTTCTCTCATCTGTGTATCGTATACAAGGCGGTTAATCATATAAGATGAGGCATCAGTATCAACGACCAGGGGAGCAATTGAGAAGTTGATCCAAGCATGGGAGAGTATTGAAGAATCATCTCAAGCAAGACACAACAACTGAGCTCTATCTGACAAGTAAGTTATCAATTGTAAAGTCTACATGATATTTCCTTCTGTAAGATTGAGTGTAAAGTTTGTGACCCAAACTCAAATAAGTTCTTATGTAAGACCTAGGATCTTGTGTAGAGCATAATTCACTGGACATGGGTATGTACGTGTTACTCACCTTGGGGAGCCTCTAACAGGAGTGTATGGAAGGCATTGGATTAGGACTGTTAGTGGTCGTTGGTTATCCGATAAAAAACCAACTAAAGTTGTAACGCCTCATACTTTTTAGTACTCGGGTGTTACCGAGGGGACCTAATTTAGCATAAACACAAATCCAATTTATGTGAACATTCACACACTTTAACCTAAACCTGACCATTAGGGGTAACCTGTATCTATAGATCGAGCCATCTGACCCTCTAAGCATAGGATCAATAGTTAGATCTTTATATATAATGACTTTAGGACAACTATAACTAGTGAGAAGTGAGTCTGAAATATTTGCATTTCTGGATCACAAGATCCGACCGCTGGATTTGTAGATAAACTATGGAATTTGAGATAGATCATTGGATTTAGGCCTCACATCATACGATGATGGATCTTATCATTAAAACTAGTCATTTGATCCATCTAAGGGACTCCTGGACCGTCGATGAACTATCCTGAAATAATTCATCCATTCAAACCCAACATCGCTTGTTCAATTAAGAGGTAAGGGCGATTAATTGTAAAAATGACTGTTGAATTTGCCCTAAATCGGGTTACAAACTATTAGGCATGCTGATTATGGAAAGAGTATGACCGTCAAATCAGCGATAATTTAGAACTGAAGTCAAAGATTCTAAGGCATGGCCCACTTAGACTTTTGATCGGCCTAATCTTTGGTTAAGAGTCATACCTGGACCCAAGGGATTTGATGAGTGAGCCAAATTTCACATAACAGCACTGTGGGCCCCACTCTGGAGTGCATGTACATGGGAAGTGTGTGCACCTGCGTTGCATCAAACTGGGAACTTCGGTCAATCGGGTTTGACCCGATGGAATCAGCAAGAAAGCATGAGCTTTTCTCGCTTGTACGAGCTCGAACGAGCAATGCTCACTGTCATTGGTCATGGCCCACCACGATTATCCAACTGGATGATTTAAACCGTCCATCTTGTGCGTAGCAGGGGACCGACCAGAACCATGGTTGTCCAACCTTGATCCAACAAGTAGACCTTACCATCGCCAAATTATATATAATCTCAACAAAAGGGTTCCTCCTAACAAAGCCAAGTAGGCACAAACAAAGCTAATTAGGCAAAAAGTCCATTTAAGTATACAACAAAAGGGATTCCACCCAACGAAGCGAATTCAGGCATAATAATTTACATGGATAGTAAGTTACAACCAATTCTATTTAATCCATTTCACAAGATGACCAGTAATTCAAGGTGCAAATTCAAGTGTGAGTCACAATCCACATAAATGATATTCATACAGGTGACGATTCAAACACATAAATAATTCATAACATATGAAATGATCAAAGCCAAGCATCAAATAATTTGAATATGAAATTGTATTGTGCTAATATCACAATGTTAGGAGTTAAGAGCTATGAATAAGTCCTAGAGGCGGGTGAATATAACATTTTTAAAATTTTAATTAATGTAATGGAGTGTGTGCGAGGTAATACACTAATCAAGATATAAAGTTACAAATAAGTCCATTGAATGAGATAACAAATTCTAATGTAGGAAAATGATTCCAACACTTAAGCTACAATCTACTTATGCATACATAGTGATTAAAAGATCAAATCCAAGCAAAAAACAAAATCAATTCAACACATTATAAATACGATGTAAAGTGATTTGATAAATTGCCTACTCCACTCCTGAAGGACTAACTCAAACTCGAGTTTTTCAGATTTCCATTATCCCATATGGTTTTCAAGGTTCATTGTTGAGTGTGAAATATTGCATATTTTTCCGTATTTATACCTTGGTTTTATAAATATGATAGTGCTTAATCAATTTAATTATACATGTTTTTATGTGCAAGGTGATTTTGAGAGCTTAAGGAGAAATTGATCCCAAAAGGAAGATTTATTCTCAAAAGATTACTAAATGAAGATTTAGAGATTTGGAAGTTATTAATGACGAGTTCACATGCCAAATATCCAAGAAAACCAAGTGAGGAATGAAGCAAATCAAATATTTGAAGTGAAGAAAAAGAATACTAAAATTGTCCTAAAAACAAACATATTCCTGAAATTGTTCTGAAAATGCATATTCTGAAACTCTAAATTTATTTTGAAAAACTGTGCAGAGTACATAAATTTGAGGGAGTTTAAACTCCGAGTTTATTTTTCAAAACTGCACAGAGTATATAAATTTGAGGCGGTTTCTAGATTTTTCCAAGTCGGTGTGAAAGTTAGAGTTCTACGACTATAAATACGACTCCCTAGGATGCTCCAAAGCATCTTCTAGGATTTGCAAAGATCTCAAGAAGCATACACAAGAGTGGAGCAGCCGCCAAAGAGTTTTTCTTCTTCCCTATTTTATTTTTTGTACTTTTTTAAGAGATTTGGTTTTAATCATGTTTATGGTTGGCTAAACCTCTTATGTGAGACCCGTATCCTAGCCCGTACCATTCCTTAAGCTTTCGCGGTCCTCCCGATCGAATTTCGGTAACCCACAATCTATTATCAGCGTTTGCGCTCAATCTTGAGATGTGTCCCATATATTAGAGTCAGCTCGACCCAAGACTTGTACCAGTTCGACTGCATCGTCGCTGCAGTTCCGACTCCGCGTCTCGCAAGCTGAGGTGATACCCGGGCTAAGAGGTGTGGGCCTACATTTAGTTCGAGGAAAACGCCGCGCATTACAAATCCCAAAAAAATCCATCGCACCAAATGTCAAGTACACATCCCATCACTCCCATCACTCACACCCATTCCCAAGTACAACACCTATCCCTGAAGTTAACTTTTTCTCTTACACAACCCATACATGTCAAGTACACATCACTCCATCACCCATCCCTCTTTCTCCTTACCTCTCTCTCTCTCTCTCTCTCTCTCTCTCTCATTTCTCTCTCATTTCCTCCCAAGCAACCGTCTATGGATTCCATGGAGAGAGAAGCTAGGTGTGACCCACTCCCTACCATTCAATCCCACCATCCAAAGTCCATCTCAACCATTAAAATTGTTCCCTTAGAGCTCTAGCATGCATTGGTGGAAGAAGGAAGAGGAGATCCAACGGTGGGTGTTCGTAGCGTTATATTTTGACTTCTATTTTGATCAAGTGGACCCATTTTGATGTATGTGTTGAAATTTAGAGGGACCCATAGTGGTGGGGTCCCTCCATCTCGTCTCTCTCTCTCTCTCTCTCTCTATTTCTTCCTTCTTCCGTGTTTCATGGCCCACCTTAAAGTATGTATAGTATCCATGCCATCCATTCAATGGGCCCACCTTGTTGAACTGTCCAGTGGATGGCATTGTTGCCCGTCTGTCTAGACAGACCTTGTTGAAGGAAAGCACAAATGTTAGCTTGATCTAGAATGGGTGTACCACACCACATTAACCCACCTTGATGTTGATGACATCCACACCGTCTAGATCCTTGGATGGTGGGCCCCTTTCAGACGTGTGTTTTAAATCACATCGTCCAGCATCCAGGGTCTAGACACTGGACCCCTTTCCCAAATAAATAAATAATATAATGTAATATAATATTATATTATATATATGATATATACATATACATATGGTATGTGTAGCTGGTGGCCCCACGTGGGACCCACACATACCAAAATCCAGGTCATCCAGTCTATGTGGGGCCTACCGTGATGTAGTGTCTTATCCGCAACCGTCCAGTGGATGGTGGAATGGAGCCTACCTTGATGCTTATATGTTATCCACACCATTTGTCCATCTGGACGAGACCCACCTGGTGCGTGGGTGGAATCAAGATCGTTCATCTGTGCATTCACACCAGCAGCAAGTAGCTGCTATTTTTATATCAGCAAGATGGTGGGGACCACCATGATATATGTGTTTCATATCCAGGTCGTCCGTGCCTGGACGGTTCTGTGGGCCCTAACATGAGGTATGTGTTAAATCCATGCCATCCAACACCCTGGATGGGTGGGACCCACCCTTGTATCATCACCGTCCAAACTCTGGACGGTGATTGGCTGGACCACCTCACACTAGCCTATAGTTGATGTATTGACATCGGCAAGTTCTGTGGGTCCCACTACTGTATACGTCAGCAAATTCTGTGGGCCCACTATGTCATGTGTTATATCAGAGTCATCCATCTGCTGGAGGGCCAACAGCCCCACCATAATGGGTATGTCCATCCAAACCGTCCACCCATTTGGCTAGCTCATCTTAAGGCTTGGGATAAAAATGAAGCAGAATTGGTGATCAGGTGGACCACACTGCAGAAAACAGTGTGGAGTGAACGTCCACTATTAAAACCCTTTTTGGGGTCACGGAAGTTTGGATCAATATGAAATTTATTTTTCCTCTTAAACCATGTCCTTGTGACCTTATGATCAAGTTAGACAAAAATAAAATAAAATAAAATAAATAAAATAATAATAATAATAAAATGGTGGGCACTGCGAAATTAAATGGTGAAAATCATTATCTCTACTGTTATTTGTGGCATGGTCCAAATGATCTTTCGATATGATCTATTTATGGAAGTGCTCTAAAATGACCTTTAAATTAGGTGAATGGTGTAGATGGTGTGGCCCCACTTGATGTATACGAGGCCCATTGGTGCGGCACACTTGATTTTATGAGGCCCATTGCTGCGGTCCATTAGTGCAGTCCACTTGATGTTTATTAGCCCATTGGTGCGACCCATTGATGCGGTCCATTGCGATGTGTAAGGCTCATATCATGCGGCCCATTATGATGTATATTAGGCCCATGTCATACGTGTGTATTGGGCCCATGTCATGCGGCCCATTGTGATGTGTATTAGGCCCATGTCACGTGGCCCGTTATGATGAATTTTTGGCTCATATGATGTGGCCCATTGTGATGTATTCTAGGCCCATGCGATGCGGCCCACTTGATGTATATGTGGCCCATGTGATGCGGCCCATGGTGATGTGTATTTGGCCCATATGATGAGGCCCGTCATAATGTATATGTAGTCCTTCTATAAGGCCCGATGTGATGTATTTATGACCCATGTGTCGAGGCCCATTGTGATGTATGTGTGGCCCATGAGTGAGGCCTGATGTGATGTATTTATGGCCCATGTGCCGAGGCCCATAGTGATATGTATTAGGTCCTTGAGTGAGGCCCATGGTATTGTATATTAGGCCCTTGTGTGAGGCCATGGGCTCATTATATGTTTGGCTCTATGTGGGCCACTCCTTGGGAGCAATGATGGTTAAATCTCTACATGGATGGGCAATGATGGTTAAATATCCACATTGTGACCTTCCCTTAGGCCCTTTGTTAGGTCAATTACTGATTCGGATTGTCGAGGCCGATTCCGATTGTCAAGGCTGATTCCGATTATTGAGGCCGATTATCGATACCAATTACGAGTATATCATCCGATACCGACTGTGGGTATGTGACAGCATAACATCATAATACATGCCCATACGCATCACCTGCATGTTTGTTATGAGATGTGATTGACCATTGCATATGTCATGGGGTGGGTTAATTATGGGACTCCCTGAGAGATGGAGTTGCCCCACATCAGCACACGGTATGCGTAGGATTGATGAATGATTGGACTGTATGATTCATGCATCTTGCATTTTGTGATATGATCACCATATGCCCTGGCGACATTAGGGCCGTGACCTCCACAAGCATGTCATGGATGGACAGATGGGACACCAAATGTAAGACCCGCATCCTAGCCTGTACCGTTCATAGGCCTTCGCAATCCTCCTAGTCGAATTCCTACGACTTACGATCTGTTTTCAGCGTTAGCGCGCGATCCTGAGTCATGTCTCGTATTCCAGAGTCGACTCAACCTAAGACTTATACCCTTGCGACCGTGCCTTCACTATTGTTCTGACGCTGTGTCTTGCTTACTGAGATGATACCCGTGCCAGGATTTGTAGGCTCGCATTCAGTTCGAGAAAAATACCACATGTTGCAATTCTGAGAGAATCTCTACGAAACGTCACATCAACCAATCAAATCAAGTCAAGTACAAGCAACCATCCCCAAGTACAACCACCTCTCTCATAAAGTCAAATCTCTCCTTACACAAGTACACCTATCACCTTCACTCAACACTCCCCATCACACCCATCTCCCTCTCTCTCTCTCTCTCTCTTACATCTCATTCTCTCTCTCCATCATTTCTTCATTTTTCAAGCAAACCATGAGACTCCAACGTCCAAGTCTCCACATGAGAAGCCATGTGTGGCCCACTTCCCACCTCCTATCTCCACCATCCTAAGAACATCTCGACCGTTGAAATCATCCCCTTGGAGCTCTAGATCATGTTGGCGGTGGAAGGAAGAGTCCATGATCAAAGGTGGGTGCTTCTCTCTCTCTCTCTCTCTCTCTCTCTCTCTCTCTCTCCCTCTCTTTTAATATTTTGAGGTGATGATGTGGCCATGTGGCCCACCCGGATGTACCCCACCTTGATGTATGTGATGTCCAAGCCATCCATCAGATGGACCCCATGGCCGTCCAAGTCATGTGGGCCCTACTTAATGGTGATGGGAAACACGAATATCAGATTGATGCAAATCAAGTGGACCACATCCACATGGGACCCACCTTGATGAATATAATCCACGCCATCAGTCCAGCGATCCGAGGACGCCGGGACGTGGGTGGTGTGATGTGTGAATAGATAATGGTGTGTAGTAATGTGAGAAATATATATATATATATATATATATATATATATATATATATATATATATATATATATATATATATATATATAAAGTAAGCTTGGTTTAAGCTTTTGGGGTGGGCTACTCATGCAAGCCCCACCTTGATGCATTGGTCTAACCTAAGCTGCCCATTCCTTTTCCTTGCTCATTTAGACGTTGACCTGGAAAATGAAGCCAATCCAAATCTCTGGTAGGCCGCACCATTAAAAGAATTATTTTAATAGTGATGAATTTGTTAGGGTCCACTGTGATGTTTCTATATGTCAAAATATGCTGAATATTGGACTCGTTAGATGCATCCCGGGCTATAGAACCCAGTAGGCGGACCGGATCGTCATGATGTGGGGCTCACCTATGAAATTCTTTTAAAAAATAATATTAATAATATAAAAAAAATAAGTCGATGTTGCTACTGCTGTGGGCACTAACAGCGAGCAGCGTCCTGGCGCTGGCAAAACGGGCAGGGAGAGTTGACCCCACCTCAGGCCCCACCGTGATGCATTTGAAGCATCCACACCGTACAATTGATGGGTCCCCTTTAGGCATGGGCATGTCCTAAAAATCAGGCATTCATGGCACTCAGGTGGTCCACACCATCAACAACAGTAGGATTAAAAGTCTGCCATTGAAACCCTTTTTAGTGTCACAGAAGTTTTGGATCATTATGAAATTTGTTTTATTTTTCCTCTTCATCAGAGTCTGTGTGAACTTATCAATGGCTTGGATGAACGATAAACGTCATGGTGGCCCACGTGGGAGCCACCTGCATGAGGATTGGCTGGCGTACGAATACACCAGCTATACAGCTACTGTGAAAGTCTAGCCGTGAGGCTGTGCCACATCCAGACTGTTCATTCATGTGGGGCCCGTTGTGATGCTGGTGTGGCACTTACCTGCCACGTGTGTGGAGCCCACCTTGAACTTACATGTTTTATCCCAGCCGTCCATCATTTGGACGGTGGGTGGCCACCTGATGTAGGTGAAATATGCTCACACGGTGAAAACATTAAGATATGCTTTCTTTTTACTATTTTATTATTTTTTTCCTCTTTCATGGTATTACAGGAGGTTGGGATATATATATAATATTATATTATGGTGGCCCCACGCGGGACCCACCTTGATTTATTTATTATAATCCACACCGTCCAGATTATGTTGGACGGTGCTGGACAATGGTTGGACAGTGTCAATTTACATGGATAATGTTTGGATGGTGCTGATTTGTGCTGATCATCATTAGTGGGCCATGTTCTCCATAGAATGATAGTATATAGTGATATACATGATGCACCTGCCACTATTGAAATGATTTTAAATGTAATCCAGGTTCTCACCCACATCATAGTGGGACCCACCATGATATATATGTTGTATATTCACACAGCCCATTCATGTGGCCCCCACATAATGAACGTGTTCTACCTACTTCCTCCATCCATTTTGACGTAGGCCACACCTTGATTTGTTTATTGTATCCACATTGTCCATCCCTGGATGTGGGGCCCACCTTAGCGATGTATCTACCACACCATCTAGCATGGGACAGTGGGCCTACCATGATGTACGTGTTTTATTGATGCGGCCCACTTGTTGTGTTTATAGCCCATGTGTTGAGGCCCATCGAGGCCCATTGGTGCAGCCCGTGGATGCGGCCCGCTTGATGTAATGCGACTTATTGTGATATACTTCCAGCACGTGATAAGGCCCATTGTGATGTATTTGAGGCCCATAGGCGAGGCCCAATGTAATGTATTCAAGGCTTATGGGCGAGGCCCATTGTGATGTATTCAAGGCCCATGGGCGTGGCCCATTGTGATTCGTTTGAGGCCCTTGTATGACGCTCAATGCAATAAATGAGAGGCCCATAAAGGGGCCCATTGTGATGTATGTGTGGCCGATACGTTGTATATGAATCCCTTATGTGGGCCACTCCTTGGGAATAATGTTGGTTAGATGTCCACATTAATGGGTAATGATGGTTGGATGTCCACATTGAGACCTTCCCTTAGGAATTGTTAGGCCCATTCTCATAATCCTCTTCTGGGTTAACCCAGGTAAGTGGGCCCCATTCACCCTAGACGGATGGTTTCGCACTATCGGATTTGATATAACCACGGCCAAGGACCGATCTTTATATTATAGTTAATTGGTTGTTTATCTATGAATCCTACCCTGCGTAGAGGCTGATTCCAATTAGCGATCAAGGCCGATTATCCTGGCCGACTGCCGATTCTTATTGTCGTGGCTAGTTGACCGATTATCGTGGCCGATTACCGATTATGATTGTCGTGGCCAATTGACTGATTATCGATCGAGGCCGATTATCGTAGCCGATTGTTGATTCTGATTGTCGTGGCCAGTTGACCGATTATCGATCGAGGATGATTACTTCTGATTGTCGTGGCCGATTGATTGATTATCGATCGAGGCCGATTACCAATTATGATTATCGTGGCCGATTACCAATTATGATTATCATGGCCAATTAACCGATTATCGATCGAGGCCGATTATCGTAGCCAATTGCCGATTATGATTGTTGTGGCTGATTGGTCGATTTTCGATCGAGCCCAATTATCGTGGCCGATCGTGGATTCCGATTGTCGAGGCCCAATGTGATGAATATGAGGCTTATGTGATGAGGCCCATTATGATGCATTTGAGGGCTAGGCGATGGAGCCCATTGTGATGTATGTTAAGCCCATGTGAGAGGTCCATCGTGACGTATATTAAACTCTTAAGTGAGGCCCATGGTGTTGTATATTGGACCTTGTGTGAGGTCATGGGTCCACTATATGTTAAGATCCATGAGGACCATTCCTTGGGGGCAATGTTGGTTAAATGTCCACATTGTCGAGGTCGATTGTCGATGCCGGTTATTGATACCGATTATGAGTATGTGACAACATAGCATCATGATACATGCCCATATGCATCATCTGCATGTTTGTTATGAGATGTGGTTTATCATTGCATATGTCATTGAGCATGTTATTATGAGACTCCCGATAGGCGGAGGTTATCTCATATGAGCACACGGTATGCGCAGGATTGATGCATGACCGGATTGTATGACTCATGCATTTTGCATCATAATTACTATACGCCCTAGTGACATCAGGGTCGTAGCCTCCATAGGCATATCGTGGATGGCCAGACGGGACATCGAAAATTTGTTCTAGCATCGTGCTACCATAGATGGCCCTGGGTGAAAATCCCTAACATCAAGACCGAGTAGATACATGAGCGCCCAAGTGCTGAATACTAAGAGGCCACGTCTTCCACTGTGTCGTGGTCGGTTGGGAGGGGGTGTGGCCTTACTCACCCGAGGGTATAGGGCATTGCTAGGCTGAGTTTGACCAGCTCGTGAATGGGTCCGCTATCGATGTGCCGAATAGGTATTGACAGACTATTAGTTAGGTCGATAGTGAGGTTTCATACGCTCACTTGGACTGTGCTGCTGGGAGAGCGGCAGTGCCATTTGGAGTGTACTAAACCCCGGTGATGATCTAAGAGATGAACAGTACTGATATGTGGACTTATTGAGCAGGAATTGCATACTCATTCATTCATTTATTCACTATCCACTCGGGCTGGTGGTGCGCAACTAGTTGCTACGTGTACCTTCACAATGGCCAGGATTTTAGTTGGGGTGGGTATGAGACTGGTTTGGATAGAAGCCCCTTGTGATGGACCCCATAGCCTGCGATACTACGTACTATCATCCCGACTTCACACTCCTGCATGGTCATTCCATTCGCATCGTATATTGCATTACGTTCGTGGCATATGATGTTTTGGGTTACCTGTGTTTCTGCATTTATATGGTTTAGATACGATATCTGATATTTGACTCTTTATGACTCCTCATTTATATAATTGATCTGTATCGCGTATTCTGATATTGTTCCTCATTTGTATAGTTGATCTGTATCACGTATTCTGATATTGTTCCTCATTTGTATAGTTGATCTGTATCGCGTATTCTGATATTGTTTCTCATTTGTATAGTTGATCTGTATCGCGTATTCTGATATTGTTCCTCATTTGTATAGTTGATCTGTATCGCGTATTCTGATATTGTCCTCATTTGTATAGTTGATCTGTTTCACGTATTCTGATATTGTTCCTCATTGGTATAGTTGATCTGCATCGCGTACTCTGATAACATATGATTCATGACCTTGTGCCTATTTCAACATTGTATGATTGTGACATTGAGTTGAATACTTGGCACTTACATTGAGTTGAATACTTGACACTTACCTTGTGCACATACTTACACCACCTTATAAGCTTTCTATAAGCTTATGCCCGATAGATGCATGCAAGTGATGTTAAGTTGTAGCAGTGTTGAGTTTGGAGCGTGCAACGGTCTTTTGGAGCTTGATTTTCGATTTATGTATTTCTTTTTCAGCATTGTACTCAAATGATTATATTAGTGGATATGTGATGATGATGTTGCCTTTATGAATTGGGTAATCTTGTGGTTATGCTTCTTATGAGATAAGTGTATATAAAAAAATCCTCCTTGTATCATCCCAGGATCTGAATCTGGCGTATCGACGCGAGGAGCCAAGAATGGGATACTATGGAGGCTATTGGCATCGGATTTGGTGATCGGGATCCTGTGAATCCGATCTCTGGGTTTGGGGTGTGACACCGAAAATGTTTGGTTCTAGCATCGGGCCGCCATAGATGGCCCTGGGTGAAAATTCTTAAACCCTCTTGGTACCAGAGGATGCCCCAACGTCTAAACCAAGTGGATACATGAGCGCCCGAGTGCCGAATACCAATAGGTCACGTTTCCCACTGTGTCATGGTCGGTTGGGAGGGGGTGTGGCCTTACCCTCCTGAGGGAGTAGGCAATGTTAGGTTGAGTCTGACCATCTTAAGGAATGAGTCCGCTATCGACGATCCGGACCCGATATTGGCAGGCGGATAGTGAGGTCTCTTTTAGTTACCCAGTTGTGCGCTTAGATAGGGACGACAGCTGGCGTGGAGTGTAATAGACAACGGTGATTATCCCAGAGATGTATAGTACTGATATGTGTACTTATTGAGCAGGAGTTGCATGCTCATTCATTCATTCATTTACTATCCACTCATGCTGGCGGTGCGCAACTATTACGTATACCTCCGCAATAGCCAGGATTTCGGTTGGGACGCGCGATTAACCTAAGATCAGGAGTTTACCACATCGAGTCTGACTATCCAAATTTAGGTAGGGGACTAGTTTGGATAGAAGTCTCTTGTGATGGACCCCATAACTTGCGATAATACGTACTATCATCTCGACTTCACACTCCAGCTTGGTCATTTTATTCACACCGCATATTGCATTACATCCGAGGAATGGGTTCTATGTTTCTGCATTTATATGGCCTACATGAGGTTGATGGTATTCGTGGACTCATCAGGATTTGCATATTTCATTGCATCCTTAGTATATGATATTTGACTTACCATGTTTCCGCATTATAGAGCTATTTTACATTGCTTATTCAGTATATGATATTGGCTTATTTGCTTTTGCATCGCATTGCCTTGATAAGGCTGATAGTATTTATGGACTTACCAGTATGTTCCTCATTACTTTGATATCGTACGATTTATAGATTGTCAGTATTTCCACTTACTCTGATATTTGCTTGCTTGGCACTTATCTTGTAAACATACTTACACCACCTTCTAAGCTTTCTATAAGCTTATGCACGATAGATGTATGCAGGTGGCGTTAGGTTGTAGCAGCGTTGAGTATAGAGCATGTAGCAATCTTCTGGAGCTTGATTTTCGATATATGTATTTCCCTTTCAGCACTGTATTCAACTGTTTATATTAGTGGATATGTGATGATGATGTTGCCTTTGTGATTTGGGTAAACTTTTGGTTATGCTTCTTATGAGATAAATGTACGTTGGAAAATAAGAGTAGGCTCGACCCGAGAATTGTACTAGTGCGACCATGCCATTGCCATGGTTCCAAAGCCGTGACTCGCACATTGAGGTGAAACCCGGGCCAGGATATGTGGGCCCGCGTTCAATTTGAGAATAACGCCGCGTGTTACAAATTCCAAGAGAATCTATCACATCAAATGTCAAGTACACATCCCATCACTCACACCATCCTCAAGTACAATACCCATCCTTAAAGTCAACTCTCTCTCTTACACAACCCATACATGTCAAGTACACATCACTCCATCACCCATCCCTCTTTCTCCTTACCTCTCTCTCTCATTTCTCTCTCTTTTCCTCCCAAGCAAGTGTTTATGGCTTCCATGGAGAGAAAGAAACTAGGTGTGGCCCACTCCCTACCACCCAATCCCACCATCTAAAGTCCATCTCAACCATTAAAATTTTTCCCTTGGAGCTCTAGCATGCATTAGTGAAAGAAGGAAGAGGAGATCCAGCGATGGGTGTTCATAGCATTATATTTTGACTTTGATTTTAATTAAGTGGACCCATTTTGATGCGTGTTGAAATCTAGAGGGACCCATAGTGGCGGGGTCCCTCCATGTCGTCTCTCTCTCTCTCTCTCTCTCTCTCTCTCTCTCTTTTTCTTCCTTCTTCCCTGTTTCATGGCCTACCTTAAAGTATGTATAGTATCCATACCGTCCATGCAATGGGCCCACCTTGCTGGACTGTCCAGCGGACGAGATTGTTGCCCGTCCGTCTGGACAGACCCGGATGAAGGAAACCACAAATGTCAGCTTGATCTAGAATGGGTGGGACACACCACGTGGACCCACCTTGATGTTGATGACATCCACACCATCCAACTGCTTAGACAGTGGGCCCCTTTCAGGCATGTGTTTTAAATCACACCGTCTAACGTCCAGGGTCTAGACGCTGGACCCCTTTCAAAAATAAATAAATAATATAATGTAATATAATATAATATTATATATATATATATATATATATATATATATATATATATATATATGATATATACATATACATATTGTATGTGTAGCTGGTGGCCCCACGTGGGACCCACACGTACCAAAATCCAAGTCGTCTGGTCTATGTGGGGCCTACCATGATGTAGTGTCTTATCCACGACCGTCTAGTGGATAGTGGAGTGGAGCCTACCTTGATGTTTATATGTTATCCACACCGTTCGTCCATCTGGACGGGACCCACCTAGTGCGTGGGTGGAATCAAGACCGCCCATCTGTGCATCCCACGCTAGCAGCAGATAAATACTGTTTTTATGTCAGTAAGATTGTGAGAACCACCACGATATATGTGTTTCATATCCAGGCCGTCCATGCCTAGACGGTTCTGTGGGCCCTGACATGAGGTATGTGTTAAAGCCATGCCGTCCAACACCCTGGACGGGTGGGACCCACCCCTGTATCATCACCGTCCAAACTCTGGATGGTGATTGGCTAGACCACCTCACACCAACCTATTGTTGATGTATTAACGTCAGCAAGTTCTGTGGGTCCCACTGCTGTATACGTTAGCAAATTCTGTGGGCCCACTATGTCATGTGTTATATCTGGGCCATCCATCTGTTGGACGGCCAGCAACCCCACCATAATGGGTGTGTTCCATCCAAACCGTCCACCCATTTGTCTAGCTCATCTTAAGGCCTGGGACAAAAATGAAGTAGATGTAGTGATCAGGTGGACCACACTGCAAAAAACAGTGTGGAGTGAACGTCCACCATTGAAAACCTTTTTGGGGTCACGGAAGTTTGGATCAATGTGAAATTTCTTTTTCCTCTTACACCAAGTCCTTGTGACCTTATGATCAGGTTGGACAAAAATAAAATAAAATAAAATAATAATAATAATAATAATAAAATGGTGGGCCCTACGAAACTAAAAGGTGAAAATCATTATCTCCATTGTTATTTTTGGCATGGTCCAAATGATCTTTCAATATGATTTATTTATGGAAAGGCTCTAAAATGACCTTTAAATTAGGAGAATGGTGTAGATGGTGTGGCCCCATTTGATGTATATGAGGCCCATTGGTGCGACCCATTGATGTGGCCCACTTGATTTTATGAGCCCCATTGTTGTGGTCCGTTGATGCGGGCCACTTGATGTTTATCGGCCCATTGGTGTGACCCGGTGATGCGGCCCATTGCGATGTGTAAGGCTCATATCATGCGGCTCGTTATGATGTATATTAGGCTCATGTCATGCGGCCCATTATGATGTGTATTAGGCCTATGTCATGCAGCCCATTGTGATGTGTATTAGGTTCATGTCACATGGCCCATTATGATGAATTTCTGGCCCATATGATGTGGCCCATTGCGATGTATTCGAGGCCCATGTCATGCGGCCCACTTGATGTATATGTGGCCCGTGAGATGCGGCCCATGGTGATGTGTTTTGGCACATGTGATGAGGCCCGTCGTAATGTATATGTAGTCCTTGTATGAGGCCTGATGTGATGTAATTATGGTCCATGTGTCGAGGCCCATTGTGATGTGAGTGAGGCCCGATGTGATGTATTTATGGCCCATGTGCCGAGGCTCATACTGATATGTATTAAGCCCTTGAGTGAGGCTTATGGTGTTGTATATTAGGCCCTTGTGTGAGGCCATGGGCTCATTATATGTTTGGCTCTATGTGGGATACTCATTGGGAGCAATGATGGTTAAATGTCCACATTGATGGGCGATTATAGTTAAATGTCCATATCGTAACCTTCCCTTAGGCCCTTTGTTAGGCTGATTACCGACTCCGATTATTGAGGCCGACTCCGATTATCGAGGCCGATTCCGATTGTCGAGGCTGATTATCGATACCAATTATGAGTATATCATCCGATACCGACTATGAGTATGTGACAACATAGCATCATGATACATGCCCATACGCATCGCCTGCATGTTTGTTATGAGATGTGATTGACCATTGCATATACCATAGGGCAAGTTGTGTATGGGACTCCCTGAGAGATGGAGTTGCCCCACATCAACGCACGGTATGCACAGGATTGATGCATGATTGGACTGTGTGATTCATGCATATTGCATTTTGTGATATGACCACCATATGCCTTAGCGACATTAGGATCGTGGCCTCCAAAGACATGTTGTGGATGGCCAAATGGGACACCAAAAATATTTGGTTTTAGTATCGGGCCACCATAGATGGCCTTGGGTGAAAATCCCTAAACCCTCTTAGTACCATAGGACTCCCCAATGTCTAGATTGAGTAGATTCATGAGTGCGTGAGTGCCGAATACCAGTAGGCCACATTTCTCACTATGTTGTGGTCGATTGGGAGGGGGTGTGGCCTTACCTGCCTGAGGGAATAAGCAATGTTAGGTTAAGTCTGACCAGCTTGAGGAATGGGTTTGCTATCGACAAGTTGGGCCCGATATTGGCAGGCGGATAGTGAGGTCTCTTCCACTTATCCAGTTGTACGCTCGGATATGGACGACAGCTGGTGTGGAGTGTAATAGACCTCGGTGATTATCCTAGAGATGTACAGTACTAATATGTGGACTTATTGAAAATGAGTTGCATAATCATTCATTCATTTATTTACTATCCACACGGGTTGTTGGTGCGCAACTATTTGTTACTTGTACCATCGAACTAACCAGGATTTCGGTTGGGGCGTGCGACTAACCTGAGATCATGAGTTTACCACATCGAGTCTGACTATCCAAATTTAGGTATGAGGCTAGTTTGGATAGAAGTCTCTTGTGATGGACCTCGTAGCCTTCGATACTACGTACTATTATCCCGACTTCACACTCCAGCTTGGTCATTTCATTCTTATTGCATATTGCATTACATCCGTGGCATGAGTTGTTACGTTTCTGCATTTATATGACCTAGATGAGATTGATAGTATTCGTGGACTCATCAGGATTTGTATATTTCATTGCATCCTTAGTATATTTCATTGCATCCTTAGTATATTTCATTGACCCCACTAAAAGACTATAGATAGATCACACTGCTCCAAACATGCATAGGAGCAACTTGAATCGATATATCAACACCCCGTCTCACTTTGTCTCTTGATTTCTCGCACTTTTTCTCTTTCAACTATAGAGGGAAAAAAAGGGGTATTTATACCTCACGAATACTTTTCCTCCAAATTAGAGTTCACATGTGAGATTTTTGCAACTTAACATGACCCACCGGGCAAATCTATGATTATTGTTGGTCAAACTGGCAGGGACAGACAGCTCTATTGGTCGAACCAACAAAACATGGTTTCTTCCTGTTTTCTTCCTACTCAGGTCGGTCAGACCAACAGGTGGGCCGGTCGAACTGACAAGGCCTTGATTCCTCACCTACTTGAACCTATTTTACTACTTCAAGGTCGTGGGAGAATCCAAATTGAAGAAATTCATTTCGGATAAGGAGAAGTGGTTGCTCAAAGTATAAATTGAAAATTAGCCATAACTTTTGGTTTGAGATGAGTTACTGGATACATGACATATGAATTTTGACTGGAATAAACCATCTCAGGCCAACCAACCCGCTTAAGTAGGCCGCGCAACTCCATCTCACAAGAAACAACTCATTCTTCTTGAAAATCACAATTTTATGAACAACTTACTATTTTTAATAAGTTTTAGGTTGGACAAATCTCTTTCATTTTAGAGTTTTAGTATGTGACGTCTTCTTATGATTTGCTTCTTATCATGTCAGGAATCATCAGGCAAAGTTAGAATAAGGCTTATTATTTTTAGTAAAATTTACTATTTTAGATAAGTTAGGGTTTTCAGAATTAAGGTTCACCTACAATCTTTAAGTTTTAGGTTCCAAACATGTGTATGTACGTGCGACTACATAAATATTTGAAAAATTTATGTGTAACACCTGATAACTTTCAATACCTAAGCATTGGAGGGCCAGGGTATTACAAATAAGCTATTTACAAAGGTTTAGACCGGTTTTCAAGGCGAAAATTCTCCTATATTTTAAAACAAGCTCAAATATAAATAATTACTTATTTAGAAATAAGTTGGAAAATCAAACAAGCCATAATGTTCACTAATCAACTAATTAAAAAAAATCACTAATATTTATTTTTAAGATCAATATAAACCAAATCCTATTATTTGTGCCATTTATCTTGAGTTTGTACATAGCCTTTCGTGCTAGCATATCAACCATCATACTATACCACAATACTAAAGTTTCTCTTGTTGAAAAAAGGGATAGTAATAGAGATCCTCGGCCACAACGCGTTAATAAATTATCTAAATAACTTTTCTTTAGGGTGAAAACCATACTTGTCTTGAAATAAAGCAAAATTTTATTATTATTATTATTTTGTTTAGTTATATCAAGTATCATAAAATATTGTAAAGGGTTTTGTACTAAAAATTTCCTTTGATCCAATGATATTTTCAAAACATCCTTTGACTATTCATATTTACCAAATCATTCCTTTGATAGAACGGATAAAGAGTGAAAAGTCTTATTTACCCTTAGATATACTTATGCATAACTGAAAACACTGCTAAAAACCAAAACCAAAAATCCCACCTGGTTGATATAGCCAATCACGCCTACATTGAAAGCTATGTGGGCCTCATCAAGATGTGTTTATGAAATCCGATCCAATCTAATTTTAGTTATAGATCTCAAAAATCAACCTCATCAGTGATTCAGTGGACCATATGAGTAGAAACAATATAAATGGAAATACCCACCCTCCAAACTCTTTCCCTCTATGTGGCCCACCTAAATCATGATTGTCCTAAATTTTAGGCCCAAGGCTTGAATCCTTTTGTGGTTCTAATGGTTTGAGTAGATTTCACATAATCATCACAAGAGGCCTATAAAAAATCAATGGTGGCCGTCTCTCTCCAATCGATTTCTTTGGTGTAGCCCAACTGAATCATAGATTAGACTAGGTTTTTGGCTGTAGGCATAATGTTGGATTACACATCTAATGGTTGGAGTAGATTTCAGATAAACATTAAGGTGTGTCCCGCCAATAATTGATTGAGGCATTTGTCTCCTTAATTTGAGATCTTCTTATATTTTTTGAGACGTGGATTGTGTATTGATGTTGTTTATAGCCAGTAGCTATTGGACGACTCTCTATGGAACCCACCATGATGTATGTGTTTTATGTTGTATTTTGTTTCAAAATAATTATTAAAATTTTGATTTTTCAAATTTTTGGTTTCCCTCCACATTTGAAATTTTTTGCGTTTTTGGATTGTGGGTTTTGTCCCACATCAGATTTGATAAAGTGAATCCTCTTGTATATAAGATAGGCTTTTTGCCTTGGGCTTGAGCCCCTTTCACGGGTATGTGAATTTGGTCCTGTGGGGGGGGCTATGCCAATAACTCTAATCTATGCCATTGACCACACGCGCGCGCGCGCCGAGCTGAGCCGTGCCGAGCCGAGTCCAAATCCGAGTTTGTGTGCACGACGAGACGGGACAGGCTGGGCTGGGCGTGGGTGCGGGTGCGGTGTGAGTGTATTCACGTGGGTGTGTGAATGGGTACTCGTAGGACTTTATTTGCAAGAGTGTACTCGCACTTGCGCCATTTCGTTTTAAACTAGAGAGACGCATTCGTTCCGGTTGGTCGCACCTGTTGGGTTTAAATCCAATAGACCTAATCCTTTATAAAGGGTACTTATCCACCACTTCAGAGTCTATGTAAAGACTTTCGATTTATGTTTACAAATATGAAAAAATTATCTTATAAATACTGTTTTAAGAATTTTAATTGTTGAGCTCATCACTGAGTTAACTCAGCACTTTCGGGTTAAACTACAAGTGGTTTGAGCCCGCGTACAATGAGTGCACCACTGGGACCAAGTCATAGTCGTTGTATCTTGGAGGTCGATTGCTATGGAAACCTACTGCACTTAGGACGCTGTCCAAGGGGAGCAAATTCGATTTCAAGCCGAGTGACTTAGTCACGCCTCGAATCAATTCAATAAGTCCTCTTTCTCAAAATTTTATTTCCTTTTTTGGTTATCGATTTTATATAGTCTATTTTAACCAAATATTCCAACAATCTTGAAATCGAAATTGTTGAATTACATAGACTATGGCTGCAGTAACAGTAAATACTTCTGCCGAGTTAGCTAAAATCGAACTGTTCCCTGGACAATGCTTTAAATGGTGGAAACATAAATTGATGTTCGCATTGACCACCCTTAAAGTTTCATACATACTGTCTGAATCATTTACTATAGATCCAGCAAATCAAACCGAAGTAGCAGATGAAAATAATTGTAAAAACTATATTCTAAACTTTGTCCAATGAACTATATGATGTGTATGCTTCTTATGAATCTGCTAAAGACATATAAATTGCTTTGGAAAAAAAGTACATATTAGAAGATGCAGGTACTAAGAAACATGCAATTGCTAATTTCCTTTATTATGAAATGACAGACGATAAACCTATCACAAATTAAATTCAGGATTTTCGAAATCTAGTTCATAAACTATCGACAGAAGGAATTAAGTTGGATGAAATGTTTCTATCAGGAGTGCTAATAAAAAAGTTACCGCCCTCTTGGAAAGAATATAAGCATATAATGAAACATAAAAAGAACGAAGTTTCTTTCGAAACCACTATCGTACACATACGAATAGAGGAGGTCAATAGAATCAGGGACCAAAAAGAAAATGAAAATGAGATAGATTCAAAGGTAAATCTTATAGAATCTAGTTGGGAAAACAATAAGAAAAATGGTAAATGTCATGACTGTGGCAAACCTGGACATTATGCAAATGAATGCAAGCTCAAAAAGAAGAATGCAAACAATCAATTCAAAAAAAAGGAAAATTGCTTCAACTGTGGAAAGCCTAGGTATCACATTAAAACCTATAGGCTTAAGAAAAATAAAGATAAGCCGCATACTAATCTTACAGAAACAGGCAATGAGTCTGACATGGTAGTAGCTGTGGTGTCAGAAGTCTTCCTTGTAAATAACTTAGAGTGGGTACTAGACACTGGTGTAACTAGGCACGTGTGCAAGGATCGTAACATGTTTTCCTCCTACCAGTATCAGGAGATGATGAATAAGTATTCATGGGTAATCCTAGAACATCTCTAGTTGTAGGGAAAGGGAAGACATAGCTTTTGCAGTAGGAAGGATAAGTAGATATATGCATAACCCTGGAAAAGAGCATTGGAATGCCTTGTCTAGGATTTTGAGATACCTAAAAGGCAGTATGGCGTATGGTTTACATTATAATGGTTTTCCTGTTGTATTAGAAGGATACAGTGATGCTAACTAGATCAGTGATTCAGATGAGACAAAATTCACTAGTAGATATGTCTTCACTTTAGGTGGAGGAGTAGTCTCTTGGAAGTCTACCAAACAGACATGTATCACTCGGTCAACTATGGAATCCGAGTTTATTGCCTTAGAAAAGGCTAGATTAGAAGCCGAGTGACTTAGAAATCTCTTAACTGATATACCATTGTGGCTAAAGCCTGTATTGGCCGTGTCTATTTATTGTGACTGTCAAGCAACTATAACAAAAGCAAAGACTAAAATATATAATGGAAAGAGCATGCATATTAGACTCAGACACAATATAGTGAAACACATGTTGCGTGATGGAGACATATCTGTTGACTTTGTGAGGTCAAAAAAGAATCTGGCAGATCCTCTGAACAAAGGACTATCTAAAAGGTTAGTCAATGATACATGGAAGGGAATGGGGCTGAGCCTAATATATGAGCTGCCATTGTCGACAACCCAACCTATACAAGTGGAGATCTCATGAGATAAGTTCAATGGGTAAACAATAAGACATATGTAAACGATTGCACTGAGTTATATGAGCCCCTTCTATGGTGTATAGTGCGAGCAGCAACGCAGAAGGATGAGTTTTTAAAACTCTTAATGGATTCATAGCCATATATTTGGTAGTGTATACAGTTGCTGCATACACTTAATAAAATTCACCTATATGGGTGTGGAGGTGGAGGCCGCTTCCTATGAGAATCTTGGCGAATTCTCTAGAGCACCCATGAAATTCAGGTAATGGTTGACACGCCCCAAACTCGAAAACTGGGCTTACAAAATTCCCGATTGCCGAATCTGGCGCTGACAGCCTCCGTAGTACCCCATTCTTGGCTCCCAGTGCCCATACGCCAGATTCCGATCCTGGGATCCTACAAGGAGGATTTTCAGTATGATTTTTTTTTTGTAATGGAGCATAACCACAAGCATAACCAAGTCACAAAACAACAACACCACATATCCACTATATCAAAAACTTTAAGTACAATTTGTATGAAAGAAAAATACAATATAATAAAAGTAACAGAAACTCCAAGAGCTCTAGAAGACTGCTGCACGCTCCGAGCTCAATGCTGCCGCAACCTAACACCACCTGCACGCATCTATCGTGCATAAGCTTACAAAAGATTAGAGGGTGGTGAAAGTGTGTGTAAGGCGAGTGCCAAGTGTACAATATCAAAGTAATGCGAAAATATACGGTAAGTCCATGAATGCTATCAGCTATGCCAAAGCTATGTAATACACGGCATGAATGTTATCGGCCATACCAAGACCATACGATGCGAGGCCTATGTAGTCAAATGTCATATGCGAGATGCAAAGCAAGCGTGCCAGTACTCATTAAGTACACATATCAGTACAGTTCCTCTCTGAATATCATCGGGGTCTAATACACCTCACACTGACTGCCTCCTCCCTAGCTGCACAGTCAAGCAAGTGGAAGAGACCACACTATCCGCCTGACCAGTAGTCTGCCAATACCTACCCGGCTCGTTGATAGTGGACACATTTGCGAGCTGGTCAAACTCAGCCTAGCTTATAGCCCCCTCACTCAGGCGGATAAGGCCACACCCCCTTCCAACCGACCACGACACAGTGAGAGACGCGGCCTACTGGTATTAGGCACTCGGGCGCTCGTGTTTCCACTTGGTCTAAACGTTGGAGCATCCCTTGGTACCAAAAAGGTTCTGGAACTTTCACCCAAGGACATCCTAAGTGCCTACAGTGCTAGAACAAAGTATTTTCGGTATCTGATACGACCATCCACGATGTGCCTGTGGAGCCATGGCCCTGATGTCGCTAGGGCGTACAGTGATCAAGTCACACATATGTGAGATGCATGAGTCACACCGTACAATCATGCAGTAATCTCACGCATACCACGCGATCATGTGGGGCACTCCATCTCATAAGGAGTCCCGTAAATGTCTTAGCCCAACAGCTTATGCTATGATTAAACATTCCTCATATCAAGCATACAAATGATGCGATGCGTATGAATCATGGAAGTGCACTAAGCATGTTATAAAGTAATGAACTATCCTTATATCGAAGATGGGCCTAGACGACCTACACATAACCAGTATGGGCCTATCAATGGGCCCTAGGGAGATTTATAATGCGGACATTAAACCAACATCATTCTTACAATGTAGACGTCAAACCAACATTGCTCCCAAGGCATGACCCGCCATAAATATCATTACACAAACCATGGGGAGTCACACATTGCAATGGACCTATATACATATCATTACGCCTCGACCTATAGTCCTCAGATACATCAAATGGGCCCTCTCATATGGGCCTTATATAAATAAAGTGGGCCGCATTAGTGGGCCTTATGTACATTGCAATGGGCCATATCCCATGGGCCTTTGAATACATCACAATGGGCCTAGTAACATGGGCCACAAATACATTGAATGGGCCTAAACACATGGGCCATATATACATCAAGGTGGGCCTCAGTAATGGCCACAAATACACATCAAGGTGGGCCTCAGTAACGGCCACAAATACACATCAAGGTGAGCCTCCATAACGACCACAAATACATCGAATGGGCCCCATAACATGGGCCTTATATATACACCAAGGTGGGTTCCACTTGAACTATAAATCTATCTCATTTTTTTTTTAGCCTCAAGCCTTAAGACATGCTTGTTGAATGGTGGATGGTTTGGATGCAACACATGCATCATGGGTGGGCCCCAAAACAGCCCACCATTATATATATGTGTGTGTGTGTGTGTGTGTGTGTGTGTGTGTGTGTGTGTGTGGGAAAAGGTACAATGCATTAAAGCTGATTTTAACGTCCCATGAGGTCGAGTTGTGTGGGCCCCGCCGTGATGTGTTTCGAACATCTACGCCATCAGCCAGATGCACCATTCCATCCTAAGCCTAGGTCTCAAAAATCAAGTCAATCCGTGACTTGTGCAGGCCACACCACATGCAGAAGTGGAGAGGGTCGTGCACCATTTAAAACATTCATAACCATTTTGAGGGCCCACAAAGATGTGGTTTGTAAATCCAGCCCATCCATTATGGGTGTCCCACTTGATTGAGGGTTTAGACCAAGTTTCAGGTGCATGGAAGACTCCAGGTGGGACCCACCGTCCACTGGACGGTGTGCACAAAACACCAACATCACCGTAGGCTCCACCGTCCACTGGATGGTGGAATACAACACATACATATTACAGTGGGCTCCCACCATCTGCCTAGACTGTGGGGATAAGACACATACATCACTGTGGGCTCCACGCGGGGCCCACCATAACATTTATTTTACATCCAAATTGTTGATAGGGTCGCACGGACCTGGGTGAATAGGAAAAACAAATATCAGATTGATTCAAAACTCCCGTGGGCCCAAAAAGAGTTTCAATGGTAGAGTTCAGTCACCGCTATTTCGTGTGGTGTGAGCCACCTGAGATCTAGATAGGCCTGAAATTTGGAGGGGACCCACCTCAGGGGGTGGTCCACCTCATGGACGGTGTGGATACAAAATATGCATCATGGTGGGGCCCACGGATGGAGCCGTGGGTTGCTGCCCAGCCGCCCACTTCAATGCCGAGACGCTCGTCATGGCTGGCAAAGAAGAAGCAAGGCCTTCGCTTCTTAAATTTTTTTTTGAAATGCAGTTTTTCCGCAGTTTTTCAGGTGTGGGGCCCGCGTCTGATGAATCCACTCCAGCCATTGGATTCCACAGCCCATAACAGATCTATCAAGACCAATATCGGGCCTCTTTCAGTGTGTAAAAGAAATCTGGGTAGATTTCAATGGTAATAATACTGTTTTCAACACTATGGCCCACTAGCTACTCCGATTAACCTCATTTTTCGGCTCAACGCCTAAAATGGGTTGGTAAATGGAATAAATGGCGTGGATCGAATACATACGTCAAGGTGGGTCCTATATGAGTGGTCCTTCTACAATGCTTAGAAAGCCAAGCTCATATTTATGTTTTCTTTCCAGCAGCGTCCAGACGCTGGACATTTTTGGGCTTAACGACCATATTTAAGGTGGGCCCTATTTAGGTGGGCCACCACATGATGGACGGTATGAGTTCAACATATATAAGATGGGCCCCACTCATGGACGGCTTGGATAAAATACTTATTTCATGGTGGGGTCCATCCGAGTGGGCCACATGGCCATATAATCATATGAAGGAAAGAAAAAAAAATTTAAAAGAGAGAGAGATAAGGAGAAAAGGGCGGGACACACGTGTGATGGAGGGACCGCGACACTATGGGCCCTCCCTTGCATCCAATCATACATAAAATAAATAATCAAAGTGGGCCATCGGCCACATCTTAGGGTCCAAAGTGAGATCCATACCATTGATCGGTAGGTCTCACTTGGCCCATCTAAGAAAACATGAAAACTACCCTATCAAAGAACCCACCAGTTGATCTCTTCGGTCTATAGAAACGCCACCCTCCTTGTGCTTCACTTTAATGGTGGAGATGAGAAGTGGATGGCTAGGATGATGGGTTTTGGAATGGGAAAGGTGGACCTCACACATGTATTTTTTTATCTCATGAAAGGCTTGGACGTGGGTGCTTTTAGTTGCTCGGAATTGTGGTGAGAAATGAGAAAGAGAGAGAGGGTTGTAAGGGAGAGAGAGTGATGGATGTGAGGTGAGTGATGGGTGTGACGCCCCGGTCACTGCTTCATGTGGGCGGGCACACATGTGGGCGGGCCCCAGTGTGTGGTGACATGAAACTCTCTTGTGTGGCCGGTGCTACTATATCTTTGAAGCGAGCTCACGTTGCAGTTGACTATGCAAAGATAACTTGTCCCACATCAGAAGAGTTGTCTGGAGTTGTGGTGGTTATATGTTGGGTTCTTCCCTTAACAGACATGACGCATTTTAAACCCGTGAGCTTCGACAAAGCGGACAATATCATGTGCTGTGGGGGTGGGCTTTACAAATGGTATCAGAGCCGAGGACGCTCTCCGCCTCGGTGGGGATAATGTGACGCCCTGGCCATCGCTTCATGTGGGCGGGCCCCTGTGTGTGGCCGGCAAAGCTCTTGTGTGGTCATGTGCAAAGCTACTATGCTTGAGCGAAGCTATCGTTGCGAGGTTGATATGCAAAGATAACTTGTCCCACATCGGAAGAGTTGTCTGGAGTTGTGGTGGTTATATGTTGGGTTCTTCCCTTAACAGACATGACGCGTTTTAAACCCGTGAGCTTCGACAAAGCGGACAATATCATGTGCTGTGGGGGTGGGCCTTACAATGGGTGAGGTGAGTGATGGTTCGACTTTGGTGGTTGCTTTACTTGTGGAGAAAGGAAGCATGGGTTGCTTTGTACTTGACATTGAAGTGATTGATTGATTGATGTGGTTGATTGATTGATGGGATTGATTTAACAATGTGTAGAGATTCTCTTGGGATTGAGAAAGTGCGGTGTTTCTTCGAAATAAATGTCGGCTCACATCTTCTAGTCAGGGTATCGAATCGGTGCATTAGTCGTGGCGTTAGAACCGCGGCGACGGTGCGGTCGCATTGATACAAGTCTTGGATTAAACTGACTCGAATCTAAAGGATACGACTTATGGTTGTGCGCAACGTCGATTATCAGTCACCGATTGCCGAACCTCGACGGAAAGGATCGCAGGATTCATCGGAACAGTACGAACTAGGATACGGGTCTTACAGCTCTCCCCACCTAATAAAAATTTCATCCTCGAAATTTACACTACCATCGCAACTAATGTAACTCATAAGAAAATAGGAAACATAACATCATATATAATCAAAATGCAGCATATCATCATAATCAAACATCTAAGGGATAGGGATAACGCCCATAAATCTCAAGCTCTAACTCTCAAGACGCATCATTCATAAGTAATCTAGGAAGACGGTGTGTGGGTTAAGTCACATAAATCGTCGACGACCGCTTCCCGATGATCGAGGATCTATTTGGGCGGCATAAAACCCGCCCGGGCTGCTGGGAGGTGCGTGTTCTCTCGAGGTCTCTCTGCCTTTGCAGGGAGGTCCCGAGGTCAGGTCTTGCCGTGGTCGCGGCACTTTCTTGTGGGGCCGTTGCGAGGCCGATATGGTGTCCCCGCCGCCGATGCTTTGTGGTGGCTCTCGCGGAGGTAGATGAGGTGCCCTCGGCTGTTGCTGATGCGGATACTCGTGAACGTGATGTCCTGTCCTACCGTATCCAAAGCAGGTACCGTTGAATGGTCCCGAAGGTGGTGCTCGGGGTACTGCCAGCTCTCGAAATACTGGGCGGGTCGTGCGGCGCTGCTGTGAATGATGCAGCTGCGGCTGCGAACTACCAGAGGGCGCCTTCCTCTTCTGATCTCCCCTTTGATCACGGGCTCTCTGTACACCAGCCCAATCTGTCTCATATATCAGGGATCTCTCCACTATCTGCTCAAATGTCGGAAGCATGTGTCCGATCATATGACTCCAAAGGGCAGGACGCAAACTATTCTCAAAACGGCGGGCCTTCCGCCCCTCATAATCCACAAGATACGTCGCGAACCTCGAGAGTGCGACGAAACGTGCCTCATACTAGGACATAGTCATGTTTCCCTGGACTAGAGTCTCAAACTCTAATGCGCGCTACTATCGCACATGCTCAGGAAAGAACTTTCGGTCAAACCGGTCCACAAAGTCCTCCCAGGTCCACTCAAAATCGGTTGCTACCGATCGGGCTATAGATGCCCACCAATGCTGAGCCTCACCCTGAAGGAGAAATACGGCTAATAGGACTCACTGCTGGGTCGTGCAACCATGGTATCGAATATCTTCTCCACCTCAGAGCACCATATCTCGGTTGCAGTGGGGTCTGGCTCACCCCTGAAATACAGAGGATCGTGCTGACGGAAGTCCTTGAGAAGGGCGCTCGCACGCTCCTGCTCGGCCTCGGCTGGTGTAACAGTGGGACACCTGCTCTGCCCCTGAAGAATGGCGGTCATCGCCTGAAGCATCTGCTGCACCTAAGTGGCACTCACAGGTATGGTCGGATCCGCACCGGTCTCAGGTAAAGGAGTGTCATCTACAGGTTGGAAATCAAGAATATCTGGTGGTGAAGTGGGAGTCACAGGTGGTAGAGCGGAAGTAGCAGGTGGTGGAACGGGATTCTCTCGGGTTGCTCTTCTAGCCATTATATCCTACAGGAAGGAACAAGGGCCTATCAGCCTTGAGATTTCTCGAAGGCATAAACGTCAAGGGTCTATGTTATAAAATTGCTAAGTTATTCGGACACGAAACGTAATCATCCTAAGTTCATAGCAGATATGTGATGTGATCTCAGGTATTTCCAAGTTATGCTTTGATAACAACTTCTATCATGCCCCAAACTCGAAAACTGGGCTCACAAAATTCCCGATCGCTGAATCCGGCGCTGACAGCCTCTGTAGTACCCCATTCTCGGCTCCCAGCGCCCATACACCAGATTCCGATCCTGGGATCCTACAAGGAGGATTTTTAGTATGAATTTTTTTTTTTGTAATGGAGCATAACCACAAGCATAACCAAGTTACAAAACAACAACACCATATATCCACTATATCAAAAACTTTAAGTACAATGTGTATGAAAGGAAAATATAATATAATGAATGTAACAGAAACTCCAAGAGCTCCAGAAGACTGCTGCACGCTCTGAGCTCAATGCTGCCACAACCTAATGCCACCTGCACGCATCTATCGTGCATAAGCTTACAAAAGCTTAGAGGGTGATAAAAGTGTGTGTAATGCGAGTGCCAAGTGTACAATATTAGAGTAATGCAAAAATATGCGGTAAGTCCATGAATGCTATCAGCTATACCAAAGCTATGTAATGTAAGGTATAAATGCTATCGGCCATACCAAAACCATGCGATGCGAGGCCTATGTAGCCAAATGTCATATGCGAGATGCAAAGCAAGCGTGCCAGTACTCATTAAGTACACATATCAGTACAGTTCCTCTCTGAATATCACCGGGGTCTAATACACCTCACACTGACTGCCTCCTCCCTAGCTGCACAGTCAAGCAAGTGGAAGAGACCACACTATCCGCCTGACCAGTAGTCTGCCAATACCTACTCGGCTCGTCGATAGCGGACACATTTACGAGCTGGTCAAACTCAGCCTAGCTTATAGCCCCCTCACTCAGACGGATAAGGCCACACCCCCTTCCAACCGACCACGACACAGTGGGAGACGTGGCCTACTGGTATTCGACACTTGGACGCTCGTGTTTCCACTTGGTCTAGAGTTGGAGCATTCCCTGGTACCAAAAAAGTTCTGGGACTTTCACCCAAGGACATCCTAAGTGCCCATAGTACTAGAACAAAGTATTTTCAGTATCCGATACGGCCATCCACGATGTGCCTATGGAGCCATGGCCCTGATGTCGCTAGAGCGTGTAGTGATCAAGTCACACATATGCGATATGCATGAGTCACACCGTACAATCATGCAGTAATCTCATGTGTACCACGTGATCATGTGAGGCACTCCGTCTCATAAGGAGTCCCGTAAATGTCTTAGCCCAACAGCTTATGCTATGATCAAACATTCCTCATATCAAGAATACAAATGATACGTATGCGTATAAATCATGGAAGTACACTAAGCATGTTATAAAGTAATGAACTATCCTTACACCGAAGATGGGCCTAGACGGCCTACACATAACCAGTATGGGCCTATCAATGGGCCCTAGGGAGATTTATAATACGGACATTAAACCAACATCATTCTTACAATGTAGACGTCAAACCAACATTGCTCCCAAGGCATGACCCGCCGTAAATATCATTACACAAACCATGGGGAGTCACACATTGCAATGGACCTATATACATCTCATTAGGCCTTGACCCATAGTCTTTAGATACATCAAATGGGCCCTCTCATATGGGCCTTATATAAATCAAGTGGGCCGCATTAGTCGGCCTTATGTACATTGCAATGGGCTATATCCCAAGGGCCTTTGAATACATCACAATGGGCCTCATAACATGGGTCACAAATACATTGAATGGGCCTAAACACATGGGCCATATATACATCAAGGTGGGCCTCAGTAACGGCCACAAATACACATCAAGGTGGGCCTCAGTAATGGCCACAAATACACATCAAGGTGGGCCTCAGTAACGGCCACAAATACACATCAAGGTGGGCCTCAGTAATGGCCACAAATACACATCAAGGTGGGCCTCCATAACGGCCACAAATACATCGAATGGGCCCCATAACATGGGCCTTATATATACACCAAGGTGGGTTCCACTTGAACTATAAATCTATCTCATTTTTTTTTAGCCTCAAGCCTTAAGACAACCTTGCAGAATGGTGGATGGTTTAGATGCAACACATGCATCATGGGTGGGCCCCAAAACAGCCCACCATTATATATATATATATATATATATATATATATGGGAAAAGGTACAATGCGTTAGAGCTGATTTTAACATCCCATGAGGTCGAGTTGTGTGGGCCCGGCCGTGATGTGTTTCGAACATCTACCCCATCAGCCAAATGCACCATTCCATCCTAAGCCTAGGTTTCAAAAATCAAGTCAATCCGTGACTTGTGCAGGCCACACCACATGCAAAAGTGGAGAGGGCCGTGCACCATTTAAAACATTCATAACCATTTTGAGGGCCCACAAAGATGTGGTTTGTAAATCCAGCCCGTCCATTATGGGTGTCCAACTTGATTGAGGGTTTAGACCAAGTTTCAGGTGCATGGAAGACTCCAGGTGGGACCCACCGTCCATTGGACGGTGTGCACAAAACACCAACATCACCGTAGGCTCCATCGTCCGGTGGACGATGGAATACAACACATACATATTACAGTGGGCTCCCACCGTCCCCCTAGATGGTGGGGATAAGACACATACATCACTGTGGGCTCCATGTGGGGCCCACCATAACATTTATTTTACATCCAAATTGTCGATAGGGTCACACAGACCTGGGTGAATAGGAAAAACAAATATCAAATTGATTCAAAACTCCCGTGGGCCCAAAAAGAGTTTCAATGGTAGAGTTCAATCACCGCTATTTCGTGTGGTGTGGGCCACCTGAGATCTGGATAGGCCTGAAATTTGGAGGGGACCCACCTCAGGGGGTGGTCCACCTCATGGACGGTGTGGATATAAAATATGCATCATGGTGGGGCCCATGGCTGGAGCCGTGGGTTGCTGCCTAGCCGCCCGCTACAGTGTCGGAGGCGCTGCCTGCGCTGGCAGCAGCAGCAGCGGCTGCTGCTTCTTAAATTTTTTTTTTTTTGAAATGCGGTTTTTCCGCGGTTTTTCAGGTGTGGGGCCCGCATCTAATGAATCCACTCCAGCCATTGGATTCCACAGCCCATAACAGATCTATCAAGACCAATATCGGGCCTCTTTCAGCGTGTAAAAAAAATCTGGGTAGATTTCAATGGTAATAATACTGTTTTCAACACTATGGCCCACTAGCTACTCCGATCAACCTCATTTTTCGGCTCAACCCCTAAAATGAGTTGGTAAATGGAATAGATGACGTGGATCGAATACATACGTCAAGGTGGGTCCTATATGAGTGGCCTTTCTCCAATGCTTGGAAAGCCAAGCTCATATTTGTGTTTTCTTTCCAGCAATGTCCAGACGCTGGACGTTTTTGGGCTTAACGACCATATTTAAGGTGGGCCCCGTTTAGGTGGGCCACCACATGATGGACGGTGTGAGTTCAACACATATAAGATGGGCCTCACTCATGGATGGCTTGGATAAAATACTTATTTCATGGTGGGGTCCATCCGAGTGGGCCACATGGCTATATAATCATATGAAGAAAAGAAAAAAAAATTAAAAGAGAGAGAGAGAAGGAGAAAAGGGCGGGACACACGTGTGATGGAGGGACCCCGACACTATGGGCCCTCCCTTGCATCCAATCATATATAAAATAAATAATCAAAGTGGGCCATCGGACACATCTTAGGGTCCAAAGTGAGATTCATACCATTGATCGGTAGGTCTCACTTGGCCCATCTAAGAAAACATGAAAACTACCCTATCAAAGCACCCACCGGTTGATCTCTTCGGTCCGTTGGAATGCCACCCTCCTTGTGCTTCACTTTGATGGTGGAGATGAGAAGTGGATGGCTAGGATGATGGGTTTTAGAATGGGAAAGGTGGACCTCACACGTTCATTTTTTTTATCTCATGGAAGGCTTGGACGTGGGTACTCTTGGTTGCTCGGAATTGTGGTGAGAAATGAGAAAGAGAGAGAGGGTTGTAAGGGAGAGAGAGTGATGGATGTGAGGTGAGTGATGGGTGAGGTGAGTGATGGTTTGACTTTGGTGGTTGCTTTACTTGCGGAGAAAGGAAGCATGGGTTGCTTTGTACTTGACATTGAAATGATTGATTGATTGATGTGGTTGATTGATTGATGGGATTGATTTGACATTGTGTAGAGATTCTCTTGGGATTAAGAAAGTGCGGTGTTTCTTCGAAATAAACACCGGTTCATATCTTCTGGTCAGGGTATCGAATCTGTGCGTGAGTCGCGGCGTTGGAACTGCAGCGACGGTGCGGTCGCAATGATACAAGTCTTGGATTAAACCGACTCGAATCTAAGGGATACGACTTATGGTCGTGCGCAACGTCGATTATCAGTTGCGGATTACCGGACCTCGATGGAAAGGATCGCAGGATTCATCGGAACAGTACGAACTAGGATACGAGTCTTAAAATGGTGTATAGCTGAAACGCGCCGAACCGCAGAATCACTTGCAGATGAAAAGTTGTGTGATGGATGTACTTGCGATGTACATTAAAAGGATTTAGGTTCAAGACTATGGTGTCACCTGATTCCTATAAACCTGTCTTGCTTACTCTAATATCCGTTCAACTCTATGGTGACACCGACACCATTGCACAACTATTACACTTTAACCCGAAAGAATTTTATTTTGAAACATGTGGGGGATTGTTGTATTTTGTTTCAAAATAATTATTAAAATTTTTTTGTTTCCCTTCACATTTGAAAATTTTGGTGTTTTTGGATTGTGGGTTTTGTCTCACATTGGATTTGACAAAGTAAATTATCTAGTATATAAGATAGGCTTTTTGCCTTGGGCTTGAGCCCCTTTCAGGGGGCATGTGAATTTGAACGGGGGGGGGGGGTTTATGCCAATAGTTCTAATTTATGTCATTTACCACACACGCTTGCGCACGCCGAGCCGAGCCGAGCTGTGCCAAGCCGAGTCGAGTCCCCGTCTAAGGACGTGTCCGTGTCCGTGTGCACGTGCACGATGCAACGCGACGGGACAGGCTGGGCTGTGCCTGGGAGCGGGTGCGGGTGCAGGTGCAGTTGCGGGTGCGGTGTGAGTGTACTCGTATGAGTGTACTCGTGTGAGTGTATGTGTATATGGGTACTCGTGAGACTTTATTTGCGAGAGTGTACTCGCACTTGCGCCTTTTCGTTTTAAACTAAGGAGATGCATCCATTCCGGTTGTTCGCACTTATTGGGTTTAAACCCAACGGACCTAACCCTTTGTAAAGGATGCTTATGCACCACTTCGGAGTCTATATAAAGACTTCTAATTTATGTTTACAAATAAGAAAAAATTATCTTTCTTATAAAACTCTCTCTGATGTTGTTTTAAGAATTTTAATTGCTGAGTTAACTCAGCACTTTCGGGTTAAGCTGCAAGTGGTTCGAGCCCGCGTACAGTGAGTGCACCACTGAGACTGGTTCATAGTCGTTGTATCATGGAAGTCGCTTGCTCTGAAAACCTGTTGCACTTGGGACGTTGTCCAAGGGGAGCAAATTCGATTTCAAGCCGAGTGACTTGGTCACGCCTCGACTCAATTCAATAAGTCCTCTTTCTCAAAATTTTATTTCCTTTTTTGGTTCTCGATTTTCTATAGTCTATTTAATTCAACCAAATATTCCAACATTTTTATTCACATTGTCCATCCATTTTTTATATCATTTTAGGGCATGAGCTTAAAAATGCGGCAAATCCAAATCTTAGGTGGATCACACCAAAGGAAATAGTGGTGATTGAACGCCTACCATTAAAAACCTTCTTGGGGAGCACAAAAGTTTCGGCTCAAGCTGATATTTGTGTTTTCCCTTCATCTAGGTCTCTATGACCTGATCAGTAGCTTGGATGGCAAAGAAACATTACAGTGAGCCTCATGAAGTTTTTAATGGTGGGTGTCCAATCACCTATGTTTCTTATGATATGGTCCACTTGAGATTTGGATCGCTCACATTTTGGGTTAATATCCTAAAATGATCTAGAAAAATGAATGAAAGGCGTAGATAAAACACATGCATAATGATGGTACCTCATAGCATTATCCAATAACAACCTTGCTATTGACACCATCTGTAGGCAACTCCATCCTATTTTCTCTTAGAAATTTTACGCTTGCTATACTAAGGAAAGAGAAATTTATGGGATGCACATCCAAGCCCACCTTGATCTGATATGAAATACACTTTGACCATCGGACATAGTTTATAACATTCCACTTGGTATCGATCCCGAGCGGGGTGGCTAACATGGAGTGTGTGTGCTGACATGGGTGTGTACTACTAAGCTAAAAATAATAATAATAAATAAATAAATAAATAAAAATAATAGTCCACTCTTTTTTTTTTAAAAAAAAATATGTAATTACAATAAAATATTTGAATCTAAATATTCATATTAGTTCTATTTTAATGATAATTAAATATTAAAGTAATGTAAAAACATTTTCATTATAGTTTTACTGTCCAAAGACAAACTAGAGCCATGGGTCAAGTACCCTTAGTCCAAATTGTTACCATGCAATAATTTGTAATCATTGCTCATCAAAGTACACGGGAGATGGACGACAATTTAGGATCGTTTGGTTTTAAATGAATGATGATTACTTTTGTGGTTTTTCTTGGAAATCCTCCCATTATTACACCCCAACTTATCAACAATGCCTACTTAGTTAGGGCAAGGCAGCCTTTTTCTACTAGGAATGGAAGTCTCGTGGTGATATGGCCATTTAACTGTGCTTTTGTTACTGGAAATCAGGAAAATCTAATAAAATTGTTAGTTTTACAACGTGGAAATATAATAATTATAATTATATTTTTAAAAAATCACCTCCAAATCAGGTAAAACGATGGATATTTTACTTTCCATTACAAACAAAACAAGCCCCCGCGTGATACAGCCAGCCAGCTGGTATGCATGCACGTAGCATGTAACATGGCGCAAGGTAACAGACGGACGCAAATTAGCTACCGACAATGTTACCAAGTTTCGTGAGCCCCGTCATGATGTATGTTTTGTATATACACTGTCCATCCAAATGAAGACATCATATTAAGACATGATTCAAAGAACGAGTCTGATCCAAATTAAAGCTCGAGAGGACCCCACCATATAAAACAGTTGGGAGAGTGCCACCCACCATTAAAAAGTTCTAAGTGCCACAGAAGTTTTCGACCAAACTAATATTTGTGTTTTTCCTTCTTTCATGTCTACTTAACACATGAACAAGTTGGATCTCAGATAAACATCATGGTGAACCTTTGGAAGGTTTCAACGGTGGGCATCACTCTCTCCACTGTTTTCTGTGGTGGGTCCACCCCAGCCTTGGATCTGACTCATTCTTTGGAAATTGCCCTAAAATGATCTCTTCAAATGTACGAACGGTGTGGATACAACGCATACATCATCGTGGGGCCCGCAGGACTTGGCGACGTCACTTACGTAGCGAGCATCTCTAGTCAACCGGCAAGGATTCCATCCGCGTTCTACAGATTGCGTCCTACCCATCCGTCCGGGCAGGGATATGTGGGGCCATCGTGATGTAAATGTTTTATCCATGCCGTTCATCGCTTTTCTCAGATCATTTTAAGGTCTAAAAATACGAATTAAGCAGGTCCACAGTTCCAGTGGACCACACCAAAGGAATCTACGGTGATAAGGACATCCACCGTTGAAACCTTTTTAAGGGCCACCGTGATGCTTTTTTACCATCCACCTATTCATAAGGTCATGTGGACGTGGATGAAGTGAAAACACAAATATCAGCTTGATCCGAAACTTCGCCAGCTCCCAAGAAGTTTTTTACGGTGGACGTTCAATCCCCACTTTGTGGTCCATATAAGACTTGTACCTGCCTCGATTTTTGTCTCGTATTGTAAAATGATCCAAGAAAAATGATTAATGACATGGATAAAACACTTACATCATGGTAGGCCCACAGATCCCTGCCCGGACGGATTAACGTCCGGGCGGGGGTAGGACGCAGTCCGCGTCCGTCCGTAACACACTTGTTTATCATCGTTTACTGTGGGTCATCGGTTACTGTGGGCGGCAGCAAGCAGATGCCGTAGGCGTTACGCAGCTGTCCATTTTATTTTAAGCACTGTAATCCATGTGAAGAGAACTGAATCGCCTGACTTTCCGGCCACGTATTCTATCATGTGGGCCGTACCTGACACGAAAGATTCAAGATGATCTTCTTGGAAATTGGTTTTCAACATGGTATTTCTTCCTAGACTAGTAAAGATGATAATGGAAAAAGATAAAAAAGAGCTATCATCGGCACTAATGCAACTATGTACTCGTTAACACGTGTAATTTGGCCATGTTTGTGACATCTGAACCGTGTATCAAGTGGGCTCAACATGCAGATGACTTGCATGAAAACTTATGGTGTCAACTGATTAGTCGTTCCACAGATGCATGGAGACAATGGGACCGTTTAGAAGATTGCCCAAGTTAATTTTTGAATATTTGCGAATGGCACACCTGATGAGGGAACAAGCTTGACTTTTGAAGCATCCTTCAAAACTATTGCGCTCGATACGCGCGCGCGCGCGCACACGTGTACGGGCGCGCGTATATAGTACGCGTGCACGTACGCCCGCGCGTAAGCCCGTACGCCCGCGCGCGTAGATAGTACGCGCGCTACTTCAACCAAAAAAAATAAAAAAAATTTATTTCTTTTTATTCCTCGACCCCCTGTCATAACCTACGCAAAAAGCAACTTTATCGCCTGATGCATGGTTCGGATGCCCCGCATGTACAATGCAAGTGTGTGTGTGTCTGCAAAGAGATGTACATGTGGCCATGCATGGCCTCTTGGGGATGTTCATCGCAATGGACCTTTAACCTTCCCGCAACTCGTACATGCATGCAGCTCTGTGGTAGCTCTGTGGTAGGTGAAGTTAGACCGTCCAAATGGTTGGCCTTACCGTAATGGCCCACAACAGATAAACCACACCAAACAGGAAATCCTGGCCGTAAACAAATTTATTATGGCAGGAGTAACAGTGTAGTAGTGGGCGCTGATTAGGTGTTACCCTGGTGACAGCTTAGTGGCTGTTACCCTTACCGTAGGGCCCACCTTGATCATTTTTTGTATATCCACTCCGTCCATCTGTTTTTACATACCATTTTAGTATCTGGTCCCAAAAATTAAGCATATCCGGCTGTCAATGCGCCACGGCCCACTATAAGAAGATTCGTGATGTTTATTTGACATCCAAACCGTTGATAAGATCAATCAGAACTGGATGAAGGGATAATACAAAGATTAGAACGATCCAAAACTATTGTCACCTACAAGAGGCTTTTAATAGTCATTCACCACTTTTTCCAGTGGTATGGTCCACGGGAGATTTGGATTTGGTTAATTTTTCGGGAAATAATAGGGCGAACGGACGAGTCCGTACGACGCCTTTAGGATTTTTGCTGGGCGGATAGTTAGTATTGGAAAAGCCACTTTTTAGGGTTCGACAGCTGCTATTTTTATGAAAATACCCTTGGACGGTTAGGGTAAGCAGTTGTAGAAGGAGGGGTATTTTAGTCCTTTTAGGTTCATCCGTACAACCCTAGTCTAGTTTGCAAATTAAGGTTTCGTTGCAGCGAATAAACTTGCTGGTTGAAACCTGCGGTCTATACGCCTCAAGAACCCTTTTTTCGGGTAACATCCTTAAATGAGATGAAACGAGGGATGGGTGGCCTGAATATGAAACAAATTCAACGAGGTGACCCGACAAGGTAAAGGTGACACCCACTAATCCTCTCCCAGTACTAGGGCGATAAATGATACACATGCACTAGAAAAAGCTGGTGGAATGGAATGGTTATGTGTGGCTCCGGCCTCACCGCCTCACCCAAGATTAGAGTTGGGCACGTGACAACTTGACTTGGTTGACCTGACTTGTCCAACTGGTTCAAAACCAACTCGAACCTAACCGAACCGAATAGGTGAGTCAATCCGAATCGAGTACACTTTGCCCAATCTAAACTCAAATCAAGTTGAGTTCAAGTTACCCAATAACTTGACCTGACTCAACTTGAAACCCAACTCATTTAGACTCGACTCGATCTAAAACTCAACTCAATTTTGGTTTAGATATATACAACCAAAAATAAATAAATAAATAAATAATCTTTGTAAAATCTTACCCTGCTTGCCGCACCCAACACGATCTCAAACTCTCTCCCTCCCTCATCCTCCTCTTCTCCTAAGCTTGGCAGCCACCCACCACCACCACTACCCTCCTCCTCCTCTCTATCTCCTCTCCACTCCCTCCCTCATCTCTTAAGCCCGAGCCCCGACAACCGCTCGTCTCGAGCCCGACAGTGTTGTAGCAGCTCATCTGGACGATTCGCACCCACCCAGCCACCCGAATCTTCCTAATTAAAGTAATTTACTAAATCCTATAGCGTTATTTTATTAATTTTTAATTTGGGAGGCTTTGTAAAATTAGGGTTGGGTATGGTTGAAATCATCTACATCCAAGCTGGATGTGGTGTGCGTCAAAGCTGGCTCGGGTTCGGCCGGGATGGGTGTGGACCATGTGGTATGGACGGGCTGGCTGTGATGCGTTCGGGCTGGGTGTAGACTGTGTGGTGCATCAAGCTGGCTCGAGTGCAGTTGAGCTGGTTGTGGTGTGTTCAAGCTAGCTCGAGTGCGATCGAGTTGCCTGTGGTGCGTTTGGGTGACCCGCTGACTCAAATCGAGTTGCTGACTCGTTTGGGGCTTAGGTTTGGTCTAAATGTTGTTGGAAGTCCAATAGAGAACGAGGAGAGAGAGAGAGAGAGAGAGAGAGAGAGAGAGAGAGAGAGAAAAGGAAGAAAAGAAGCAAAAAATGATGAGAGGAAAGAGAGAAAAGAAGAAGAGGAAGATAAAAAAGGAAATTGAGTCAACTCGGTTTCAAACTGAGTCAAGGCTGACCCGTATCCCATGCCATTCAGGGACCGTGGTCGGTCAGCAAACCAACTACGTTCGGCTCCCAGTCCCAATCCTAGTGTTATGCATCGTTGTCAGGTAACATTTCCACCAAATCCAAATCAGCTGAGTCGATTCAATGAGTCAATGTTTTCTTTCTACGACTAGATGGGTCTCATTGCATTAATATTATTGTCACACTCTTATTATTAGGATTTGCTAACATCATATAGGATTAGCCATTAACGAATAATTTATGCTAGGACTAGATATTATAAATGAAATTACAATTAGTGAACAGTTGTATTTTACTTACTGTTCTTAAACATTATCATGATAGTAGATCATAATATTAATTAACATCATAATGATTAATATTAACATGTTACGCTAATTTAGTTGTTGTGAATGAAACTACCATTAATATTATTAGCATGGTATCTTTCACTTGAGAATATTATCTTTAATAATAAGTTGTATCATTTTATTACAACTGTAATGATAATCATTACATGGTCACGAATATTAGCTATATCATTAACGTTAAACTGTAACCAACCATATTATTATTATATTGTATTTAAGCTGCACATACATCATAGTTCTACTCTAGAACTAAACCCTATGGTGAAAACCCTAAGCCCTACACAAAACCCTAAACTTGGGCAATCCAACTGCTAGGTTAAGACCCTAAATAGTGTGTAAGCTTGGGTCTAATTGTACAACTTTGCAATTGATGGTAGGAATTGATTCCAAGGAAGCACGCACATCTTAGCAATGGTGCAGGCGGTTCAAGCATAAAGTGAGGACTCATCCTTTGAGCTTCCCACTTAATTTCATTAATCTGGATATAGATGATGGCATGATTCCTCTAATTGAATTACTTACCTTACTATTGAATAAGCTAAATTGTTGTGTTAGCTGGTAGACATCTCTCTTTAATTATAATATACATAAATGATTTGGTGATAATATGCTATCTTTAGTCGTACATTGTTAATTAAGTGTATGTCTGCCGTTTGTGATCGAGTGATGTAATGAATGAGACCTATCATGAACTCACCATCTTGTGATCCATATTTGGCTTACGTGGCTTAGATCGTTTATTTTCCCTTTATGGCTTTGATGGGTCATTGGTGTCCTTTTGTGGCTTGATGGTTATATTCGCATATCTCGTTGTTTCCTAGCCATCTTGCGGTGTTCAGTCGTATTGTGATTTTTAGGTGGAGCGGGTGTTCGCTTGGCGATTTTCTAGCCATCTTGCAGTGTTCACATACGACACGATTTCCGCGTGGTCTAGAGTTTATATGTTAATTTTCTAGCCATCTTGCGGTGTTCAGTCGTACCATGATTTCCTGGTGGAGCGGGTGTTCTCTTAGTGATTTTCTAGCCATCTTGTGGTGTTCACGTACGATATGATTTTCGGGTGGTCTAGAGTTTGTATGTTGTTTATCTCTTCATCTTGCAGTGTTCAGTCGTACGATGATTTTCGGGTGGAGCGAGTGTTCACTTAGCGATTTCCTAGCCATCTTATGGTGTTCCGTACAATATGATTTCTGGGTGAAGTAGACATCGGTATGTTGTTCTCTCTTCATCTTGTTGTGTTCAGTCGTACCATGATTTCTGAGTGGAGCGGGTGTTCGCATAACAATTTTTTAGTCATCTTGCGGTGTTCACGTACGATATGATTCCCAGGTGAAATATAGGATTAAAGGTTGATTTTCTATTCACCTTATGGATTCACTTGTACCATAATTTTCAGGTAAAGTGGGTGTTCGCTTAGCAATTTTCTAGCCATCTTGTGGTGTTCACATACAATGTGATTTTCGGGTATAATAGAAAGTCGTATGGTTGATTACTTGATTACCTAAATATATATCCTTATATTGCTATTGATATTATATTTGCTTATGATGAGATTCTGTTGACTGGCTTGATTTTTAGTGTATGATCATGATTATAAAATGTCCTGTTTAAGATATTCATTTTCATGACTTGCGAGCTGTATTGGATTATGAATGATGAGTGTGCAATCTTAGAGCGTGCTCCTCACTGCGATAGCCATTGACGCTATCAAACCGTAACAATTAATGCAGGTATAGAGCAAGCCGATGTTGTTCACAGGGTTGCTATAGGATTTCACATCCCAAGATTGTTGTAATTTACTTTATTTTACATGTAATATTATTTCATTTTGTATTGTAAGAGTGAGGACATTGGTTTGTATAAATCATTATGGGCAGCTTCTTGGATATTCCAAATGTAAATGAAATTTTCCTTTATGTCTAATTGTTCATACTACGCTCATCTGCTTACTCTGATAATATAGTTGAAAAAAAATATGTATGTGGACTTTGGTTCTTTATATGTTAACACTCGAGTTTTTGGGAAACGGGTCGTATACTCGAGTCTTGAAAACTCAGGGCGTTATAGGGCCCTACCATGATGTATGTGTTTCATCCCTGTCGTCCATCTATTTTTCCATTTCATTTTATGGTATGAGACAAAAAATGAGGTATATCCCAATCTCAACTAGACCACATTATAGGAAACAGTGTTGAATGAGCGTCGACCATTAAAAACCTTTTGGGGGCCATATAAAGTTTTAGATCAATCTGATATTTTTTCCCTTCATCTGGGCCTATATGACCTAATCAACAGATTGGATGTCAAATAAAAAGTACAGTGGGCCTTAGGAGGGTTTTAATGGTGGATATCCAATCACTATTGTTTTCATGTGGTGTGGTCCACCTGAGATTTATATCCCTCTCATTTTTGGTATCAAGCCATAATATGATATGTAAAAATGGATGTATGAAACACACATCATGGTGGGAACCATAGAGCACTAACCACCAGCCACGGGTTTGGTGTCAGGGGGAGTAGCCAATCCGTTTTCCTCTTGGACGCCATACGATGACGACACTAAGTATTGTGGGCCCCACTATGATGTATTTGTTATATCTACACCATCCATCCATTTTGAGATATCATTTTAAGTCATGAGCCAAAGAATGAGGCAGATAAAAATCTGTAGTGGACCCCACCACAAAATTCTCAAGTGCACCACACCACATGAAAACAATAGTAATTGGATATCCATCATTAAAATCCTCTTAAGGCTCACTGTACTGTTTATTTGACATCAATATGTTGATTAGGTCATACAGGGCCAAATGAAGGGAAAAAACAAAACTCAGCTTGATCCAAAACTTTTGTGGCCCCAAAATGGTATGACATCCAATATTATACTGTTTATATTTTTTTAGATGTCTTCACATAGTTTTAGATGGTATGGCCCACTTGACTTTATTATATAGATGATTTTTGAGATATCTCATGACCTAAAGGGGACACATCAAATCCACAGTGTTGTTGTTTGACACACATCATGATGGGGTCCACAAAACTACTAACATCAATTCTTAAGTTCTCAAGAGGTCAGTAAGTTGGGTCACAATTTTGACCAGAATATTTGGCCCATTTTACATGTCTGGTCCATTCACTCTATTTTATTGATCAATACCCTCAATTTGACTAGTTACTCGCCTCAATTAGGCTACATATGAGAAAGATATTAGGCATACAATATGTCCGGACTTTATATCGAAAGTTTAGCTCAATTGACAAGACTGTCTAAGCAACCAGATGCAACCAAGAGTATTATAACTTTCGGTACTCCCAAAGCATATTGGAGCATTTTCTACTAGGCATATTACGATTATTGAAAGATTAACATTAAAAAATAAAATAAAATACAATAAAATAAAATTAAAAAAAATTAGAAAAAAATAGTTTGGGTGGTAAAGGGCCGGGTCTGGACCTGTCAGAGTCGATCCAAACAGAAAAACGACTCAACCCGGTTTTGGATTTTGGACTAGTTCTTCTGTTGTAAACCCGATGAAATACAACGGGCCAACCCAACCCGTTACCACTCCTGGAAATCCATACTTGGCGAAGGAGACATCATCCCCACAGACGGCTGAGGATGAAGCACACTAATAACACAACCTTCACCACAGGGTTTCTCTCCCTATGAAGGGGTGGTGAGTTTTAGGGATTAGGGTTTAGGGTGGGTGGAGAGTTTTCTGCCGAGCATTGTATTTATAGAAGGTTGGTTGAGAAATAATCTCATGGGCTAGAAGTGTATGGTAATTTGTGCATGCACATAGTTTAATCTGTACTTGCTGAAGTGCTGATCATCTATCAGGACTGTACATAAGTCCAAGTCCATTCCTCATAGGCTTCCTTGAAATAATAATACGTATCGGAGGATCCAAACCTTCTACTCAGTGGCGAGCAAAAATGGATGGAAGAAATTTTAAATAAAAAATGAGCCCAATAAAGAAAGTTATCACTATCTGATTTCTGTGATTTTATCACAGTAGTACAAGAATAGTGGACCGGACATATTGGATAGACCACAGTAATTTTATTTTTCACAGATAAATTTCAATTTCCATTTAAAAATAACATATTATTTTCAAAATGTATAGTTTAAAAACATTTGATTGATTAGCTTGTTATGTGGATCAGGCCTCTGTCATAGTTTCGGATTCTCAGCTTGTTATGTGGGATTAGCTTGTATTGTCCAAGTTAAGCAAATAAATGAGTTCAGTATATTAGTTTTATGAGTAGTTGTACATCAATGAGTTTAGTATATTAATTTTATGAGTAGCCTTATAAATTTACTTTATGTTAACATTTTTAATTATTTTCCATTTACTTACTAGGTTAGAATCTTTATATGCTCTTAGATATTATTAAGAAAACACTAGAGGCAGACTTTTAGACCTAGAGAGCATTTGTTAGATAAAGGAGCAACATTGTTTTAATCTAAATTAGTAATTATATTTTTTTGGCAAAGATATGTGATAGCATTTATTTTATACATCTCTTTTTATGAATTCTTGGATTGTTGAATTAATGAGTTTATTTTCCACATGGAGACCCCTTGATGCAAATTAAAGGATTGTTGAATTAATTACTTTGTTTTTATATAGACCAGAGTTTTATCGACGAATATTTTCGTTGCCAAAAAGTGGTTTTCTACTTTTTACCGACGCAAATTTTCGTCAGTAAAACTCCGCGCCAAAATTTTTGGGCTAAAAAATATTACACTTTTACCGACAAAAATTTTTGTCGGTAAAAGTGGTTTTTTTCGGGAAAAATGTTTTTTACCGACAAAAATTTTTGTCAGTAAAAATCTTACCCCGAATGTTTTCAAAACAGTGTAAAAATTTTGTTAGTGAAAAACATATAACTTTTATCGACGACAATTTTCATTCGTAATAACATTATTCCCGACGGTTTTAGTCCGTCGGTAAAGCTTAGGGTGAAAATTTTTGAAGAGAAAAACATGGCACTTACCGACGAAAAGTTTCGTCGGTAAAAATATTATTCCCGATGGTTTTCATTCGTTGGTAAAGGTCATGGTGAAATTTTACTAAATAGACCACTTACCAACGAAAATTTTCATCGGTAAAAACAATATTCCCGACGATTTTGGTTCGTCAATAAAAGTCGGGGCAGAAATTCTCTAACTCAAATAGACAACACTTTTACCGACGAACATTTTCGTCGGTAAAATTATTATTCCCGACAGTTTTGGTTTGTCGGTAAAACTCTTACCGTGAAACTTTTCAGGACAGCGGGAAAAGTTTCTAAGTTACAAATTAGATCATTATTCCCGACGAAACTTTACGTCCATAAAAGTCTCAGTGGAAAATTTTTTATATTAAAAATATAACACTTTCACTGACGAAAATATTCGTCGGTAAAAATACTATTCCCGACGGTTTTTGTTCATCAGTAAAAGTTAGGGTGAAAGTTTGCTAAGTTAAATAGACAACACTTTTGCCGACGAAACGTTTCATCGGTAAAACTCTCAGCGGAATATTTTCTATCTTAAAAATGTAACACTTTTACCGACGAAACATTTTCGTTAGTAAAAACATTATTCCTGACGGTTTTAGTTCGTTAGTAAAACTCAGCACAAATTTTCTAGGTTAAAAATATGACACTTTTACTAATGAAAATTTTCGTCGGTAAAAGTTGTTTTTCGGTTTTTCACCAACGAACATTTTCGTCAGTAAAACTCTGCACCAGAATTCTCGACCTTAAAATTATAACACTTTTACCGACGAAAATTTTCGTCGGTTAAAACATTATTCTCGACGGTTTTGGTTCGTTGGTAAAACTCAGCACGAAATTTTCTAAGTTAAAAATATGACACTTTTACCAACGAAAATTTTCGTCGGTAAAAGTTGTTTTTTGGTTTTTTACCGACGAACATTTTCATCGGTGAAACTCCGCACCAGAATTCTTGACCTTAAAAATATAACACTTTTATCAACGATATTTTTTTCCGATAAAAGTGGTTTTTTACAGAAAACTTTTACCGCGGATGTTTTAAAAATAGCGCAAAAAATTTCAATCTTAAAATTTGTAATAGTTTTACCAATGAAAAATTTCGTCGGTAAAAGTGCTTTTTTACTGACAAAAAAAATTTCGTCTGTAAAACGCTACTTTTACCGATGAAAAAAATTGTCAGCAAAAAACTCGTTGGTAAAAGCACTGTTTGTTGTAGTGGTTAGATCCAAACCGTCTATCAAAGGAACCACACTGCAAATTAGTGGAGGATTGAACAACTACCATTAGAACTGTTTGAGGTCATAGAAGTTTTGAATCAACATAAAATCTATTTTTTTCCTCTTAATTCAGGTCTTTGTGACCTTATGAACAGATTGGATGGAAAATAAACATTATGGTGGGCCATGTGATTTGTTTAACAGTGAAAATTATTATCTCCACTGTTATTTATGGTATAGTCCAGATGATCTTTCGATAAGATTCTTTTTTGGGTAATGCTCTAAATGATCTCTAAAAATAGATGAATGGTGTAGATAGTCAAACTAGGACGGTGGGTCCCACTTGATGTATATAAGGCTCATTGTTGCGGCACGTGTATTGTGGTCCATTTGATATATATGAGGCCTATATATTGCGGCCCATTTGATGCATATGAGGTCCATGTATTGTGGCCCATTGTGATGTATATGATGCCCATATATTGCAACCCATTTGATGTATATGAGACCCATATATTATGGCCCATTTGACGTATATGAGGTCCATGTATTGCGGCCCATTGTGATGTATATGAGGCCTATATATTGCATCCCATTTGATGTATATGAGGTCCATGTATTGCGGCCCATTGTGATGTATATGAGGCCCATATGAGTGAGGCCCAATGCGATGTATGTGAGGCCCTTGTGTGAGGCCCAAAGCGATGTATATGAGGACCGATGTGATGTAATGATGTTTATGATGGGCCATGCCGTGGGAGCAATGATGGTTTGATGTCCACATTATAAGAGTAATAATGGTTAAATGTCCACATTGTAACTCTCCCTAAGGCCCATGATTAGGCCCATTCTCACCTCCCTTTAGTGGGCGAATCCAAATCGTTGGGCCCCTATGATCGTTAGGCCCATTCTTGACATAAGTAAGTCGTCTATGCCCATCTTTGATATGAAAAGAGTACATCATTATCATATAACATGCTTAGTATAGTTTCACTATTCATGCCCATGCACATCATATGAGGAGTGATTGATCATAGCACATACCATTGGGCGGATTATTATGGGACTCCTTGATAGGAGGAGTTGCCCATATAAGCACGCGGTATGCGTGGGATTGCTGCACGACTGGATAGTATGATTCATGCATCTCGCATTGGTGTGATATGATTTCTGTACGCCTTAACGACATCAGGGCCATAGCCTCCTGTAGACAACCCACCCAGGCTAATATCTTGAGAAAGTTAAGACAGTCCGGAAACTATGATCATATCCTAACCCTAACCCTAATCCTTACCTAAACTAAACCCTAACCCAAACACTAGCTGTAAACCCCAGTCCAAAATCCCCAAACTCCCAATCCACGGCCCGAAACCATAATTCAAGCCGTTCAAGATACACACAGCCTCGCCTATACCTTATACCTTAGCCAGAACTCCCTACCCATGCCTAAATCTACCACTTTGAGCCCCAGCCCAAAATGGAGACCACCGGACGAACCAGAGCGTCACACAAAGCTCACACATGTGAAACCAGCCCAAACCAACCAGTCGGCGACGGTTTGACTCCCGCTCATGGTACTTACTTCAACTGTTGCCACTCGCGGCCCGCATGTGGATAGCTGTCCCAGCGTCCAAAAGTTAACTTTTCTTCAAATTTACCCCTCCCATATTCACTATTTGCAGTTTTACCAGCTAATGGGAGCACGCCATGTGGCGTCTCTCTCCTCTCCACCAATCACTACATGCCACTTTAGCTTTCACCCCTCCTAAGCCCTAAAATTACCATTTTACCATTGAAAAGGGCTATAAATAGCCCTCTCCTCTTCTCATTTCAAGACACACCAAAAACTAAGAGAAGGAGAGTGTGAGAGGGAAAGTGAGAGAGAAAGAGAGTGAGTGAAGAAGAGAGTGAGGGAAAGGGAAGGAGCTCCCAAGCCCTCAAAGTTCTGATTTCTCCAGCCACCCCCTAGCCCTCCTCTCAACCTATCCAACCCATAGGCCTAGCCCAAATTGGTCATGGTCCGATCCATGTTTTAGTCTATTCAAGAATCAAGCCAATGATCCATCATCCTACAAGCATTTATCATGACATCTACTCTCTTCTCAACCCCTTTGCTTCTCTAGATCTCTAGTGAATGTATGCTCGTGACTTGCTGTACATCGGATCCTGTCACATCAGAAATTCCTAGTGATCTAGTCCATTTTTCTTACTTCTTACATAAGCATCATTATATCCGCCCTTTAGACGCATTGTTGGACGTATGCTCTGTGGCCCGTAGAAATCCCGGATCTTGCTACACCAGAAATCCACATGTGATTAGTCCCATCACGACCACAACATCATTATCATTTCTTGAGATTATTTTATCACACAAAGTAGAGACCATACATTTGTACGGGCAGAGAGGGTGCCTAACACCTTCCCTCTTTATAACCGAGGTCCCTTACCCGAAATCCCGGATCGCAGATCAGGAGTCACTCTAAGGTAGGAAAGTCTTCGGATTTCTCCAACCTTACATATTCTATGGGTTCTAGCTAACTGCAGGATTCTAAGTTTAATTGGCTAGTGGCGACTTGAACATTCATAAATCAGCCTAATTACCCCCATCATCAAACCATACCATACAAATCAGCATGGGCGCCGATTTTTCAGTGTCTACAGAATGGCGACTCCACTGAGGAATTACTAGCTCACACTAATGAGACCCAACTCGAAAACGTGTGGTATCTCAATCTCAAGAGACATTCATCACTACATTCACAAAAATAAACCAAAAAAAAAAACTCTCTTTGACTTGTACTTTTTTAGGCATAGATTTAAACCATGACCACTCAATCCCGTATAGCCGCAACCTCTCAAGCAACCCATGAAGAAAAGCCAGCAGCTCAGCCATCTCTCGAAACATCAACGCTTGCACCCGCATCAATATTCACACCCACACCAATACCTACGCCACTACCACCAGTGGTTCAGAGAGACCTTCAAACCAATGTAACCACACAGGAGCTGCTGCTTCGAAAAATGCAAGAGCTACTACTTCACTTAGTGCCAAGTCCTATGCCAAATACACAAGCAACCCAGCCTAGTGTACAGAACAGTTCACTTCCTCAAACCCCTTTTGCATTTTCTCTCATTCTTCCAGCAAATCCTGTGCTCCCTCTCCCAGAAGAATTAGCACCAGAACACAACAGCTAGCAATTGGGAGCAACCCTCCTACACACATCTACTCAGCACATCACAATAATCAGGTTACAACACAACTTCCCCCTAATGGGAACCACAGACAAGAACTGGCGGATGCCCATGAAGGGGGCCAGTTTTGAGTCCAGCTCTGTGAGTGCTATGGTTTGATTCCTCTTTGGTTGTCAAATTTTGTGTGTCAAAACCTCTGTATGTGTCTTGTGTTTATATCTTCAAGCAACAATATAGAAGATATTAAAGAAGAGTTCAAGTTCAAGACTCAAGCTCAAGTTCACATGTAAGAACTCAAGCTCAAGTTCACGTGTACTCAAGGTCAAGATTCAAGCATAGTTTGGGACTTAAGTGCAACTCAAAATGACATTGTTTTCAAAGCTTGTGAAGTAGTTAAACTGCATCAAGAATAACTCAAGCTTCATGATGATCAAGGTCTAAGCAAATGAAGTTTTCAATGTCCATACTTCAAGTCCCAGGTATGATAAACCTTAGATTGACCTTAGGGTAGGTCATTTTGGCTACATAATTCATTTGAATACTAATACATGATTTTGATCTATTTTAAGATTAGTCCTAGACCTTGTTCAACCAGTCCTAGCATTAGTTCGACCAGTCTAAGAAGTTTCAAGACCAGTCCTAAACTTATTGTAATTTATCGAATTTTCTTGTTCGGCTTTGACCAGTCCTGGAGTCTGCTCGACCGGTCGTGGGATGGTCTCGACTCGACCCTCGACCAGTCATAAAGTTTCAACTTAAACTCCAGCGACTAAATCAAGTGTCGCACGACCAGTCGTAGAGGGCTCTCGACCGGTCGTGGACTGCTTTCGACCAGTCATGGACTGCCGACGACCGGTCGTACAACGGTTTGATCCGATCACGCTCAAAAATTTAAAAATCTATTTATCCTTCGACCAGTCATGGTGACCCTAGGGCCAGTCGAAGACGAATTTCTGCAGCTATAAATAGCACACGAATTTCAGAGTTTTTCATTGAATATTAAGTGAATTCAAGGCTCCACTCTAAGATAAGTATGTGTTTGTTTTTAAGCTATATTGTGCATAATTCTATTTCCTTTTGTTAGCTTATTGTTATTTGATTTTGATTTGTATTCCAATCTGATTAGAAAATTGGGATATTATTAATTCCTTCTTCACAGAATCAAAATCAAATACAGCTAGCCCTAAGTTGATTAATTTAAAATCAATTAGAACTTAGAACCATTGTAAAGTGAATATTAGACATTGAACTTCCATATTCAAACTTCTACTCTGATTGGTTCTTCAGGGTTGCTATAAGAGGAGAAATTCAGGTATTTTACAATTCTGTAAAATTTCTATTTTTTTGGTTTTTGTTTGGGATTCGCCAGAAAAATTCCATTTGTGTGGTTCTCTGAGGAGAGCCAGAAAACTCAGAAAGAGGGTTTTTGGATTGTGTAAGCCCAAGTTAAAAAGACACAATTGTGAAGGTTTTAGGTGAACCTGTGAAACCTATTTTGATAGTGAACACTAATATCCCCTGTGTGAGGATATTAGGAGTGGAGTAGCATTCTGTGTGGCTTTTGTTTAACAGTTGGTGAACACACAGGCGAACCATTATAATTCTTTGTCTTGTGGATTGAATGCTTGCTTAATTTTTTACCTTTTATCATTCAAAGCTGTAGAATGTATGTGTGGATGTGAATGCTATAAATATTTACATTTCAAGCAAGTGTGGAGAATGTTGTAATAATTTAGATTTATATTTCTGCAATCTATTCCTTTATTTTTTTTGAGTTTTAGATTCTCTAATTGTTCTAGTAAGGTTGCCCTGCAATTTTTATGGTGCATGGTTGTCCCTAGAACAATCAATATTTGAGATTGCATTCTATTCCTCAGTATAGTATCAATTTGTTTATTCCTCTAAAGTTTGAGTTCTTGATACAAAGACTTTTCTAGAAATCAAGTTGTCTTACCATAAAGTTTGATTTTTGGTATAAGGTTGTCCTTAGAACAACTTTTGTATCAATCTCTTAATACTTGTTCATTGAGGTTGCTATTCATTTAAGCATTGTGGATTGATTTACTTTATTTGGCTATCTTGTTATTTAAATTCCGCTGTAATTATTTTAAATTTGGCATAGTCCTATTCACCCCCCCCCCCCCCCCACACCTGTAGGACATATAGCTTGGCCATTTCAAGTGGTATCAAAGCCTAATAGCTCGTTCTTATTGCTTTTTATTTGGATTTATTTCCTAAGCTAACGATCTAAGTTATATAAATAAGATGTCAAATTTTGATATCCTATCAGTCACTAGGCCTCCACCCTTTGATGGCTCTAACTATGCCTATTGGAAAGCCCGAATGAGGATCTTTCTCAAATCAATGGATGAGAGTGTGTGGCAAGCCACAGTGATTGAATGGAGCCCTCCTACCATTGAAGTTACTGGTATCAATGGATCAAAATCAATGAGAATAACACCTTATACTTCTTGGTCCACACTTCATAAAAGTGAGAGTAGTACCAATGCAAAAGCACTAAATGCAATCACTTGCGCACTATCACTGGATGAGTTCAAAAGAATCATATCCTGTGATACTGCAAAGCAAGCCTGGGATATATTAGAAATGATACACAAGGGTACTTCAATTGTAAAAAAATCTAAAGTCCAACTCCTGACAACCAAATTTGAAGAAATTCATATGGAGGAAAATGAAATGTTTATGGACTTTTACATAAGATTAAATGACATTGTAAACTTAATGTGGGGTTTTGACGATAAAATCCCAGAAAGTAAAGTGTGTGCAAAGATACTACACTCTCTTCTTGAACGGTTCAACTTTAAAGTAACCGCAATCCAGGAACTTCGTGATATGGATAATATAAGGGTAGAAGAACTAGTTGGTTCTTTACAAACCTATGAGCTAAACTTTAAAGCTCCTAAAGGAAAATCTATAGCTTTGAAATCTTCTAAAAATGTGTCTGAAGAAAACTCTGATTTAGAAAATTCTGAAGATGATATGGCTCTTTTAGCGAAAAAGTTCTATAAGATTTTCAAAAGTAAGAAAGGGGTCGATTTTCAAAAGACAAATGAAAAGAAACGATCTAAACCTAAGTCTAAAACTTAGAAGTCTTTGAAAGACAGTCAGTGTTACAACTGCTAAGAGTATGGGCATCCAGCAAACAAATGTCCTAAAAAGGACAGACCCAAAAGGAAGGGTATGTTGGCTACTTGGGATGAATCGTCTGATTCTGAAGCCTCTTCTGAATCAGAAAATTCTGAAACCAAGTCGGGCAATGAAGTTAAGGCCCTCATGACTCTAGCCAAGTTTACTTTTTTGAATCACTATGATTCAACAAGTAAAGAAAATTTGAATAGTGATCATGAAAATGAAGATCTTCAAGATGCTTATAATGCCTTATATAAGGAAAGTTGTAAAATTGCTGTCAAACTTAAACTTCAAAAAGAAAAGTTTTATAAACTCAAAGAATGTTTTGAAACTCTTGTTTTAGAAAAATCATAAATTTCAGATTGTTTTGAAATGTGATTTAGATTTCAAAACCTCCCTGATTGATGATTTGAAATCTGAAAATGAGAAACTTAAAAATAAAGTATCTTCTCTTCTGAGTTTGAAGGATACATGGAGATATGCCCCAGGTGATCCAAAGTTAGAAAATTTATTATTCGGATCAAGAAAATGTGGTGATCGATTCGAGTTGGGCCATGATAAAAATACATCTCCTAAATAGAAGAATACTCCTCCCAACTTTGTGAAAGGAGAGGCTTCTAACTCAAAAGGAAAAGGTACTTATCAAGGTTTTTCTAAAAACACAAAAACTTTTCAAAAACCTAAAAGCGGCTATTTTAAAAATCAGATCAGAAATCCACTAGCTGAAAAAATAGTTGATTTACTTAAGGAACTCTTAAAATCTAACTCAGTAGGTCATTCTTACAACATCAGACAAAAGAAGACCAACCATTCCCCTAAACCCAAAACAGTTCTGAAATAGGTTCTTAAAGTTACCTGCTTGGTTGCTCACACTGCTTTCAAAGCAACAAGCTATTCTAAGTGGTACCTAGATAGTGGATGCTCCAGGCATATGGCAGGTGACAAAGCTTTATTTACCGATCTTCAAGATATGACTGATGGGTCAGTCACATTTGGTGATGGTAGCAATTGCAAGATTATTGGCAAAGGTACAGTCCAACTCTATAACCTCCCTTTATTTAAAGATGTTTTATATGTTGAGCATATCTTAAATATGCGATAATAACCATAGTGTAAAATTTTCCAATCAAGGTTGTGAAATTTTAAACAAAAAGGGTTCTGTAATATTAACTAGTCACAAAACTTCTGAAAATTGCTATATAGTAAGCGATAGTAGCTCATCTAACCAAATGTGTTGCATGGTCCATACCGATGAGACAGAATTATGGCATAAACGCCTTGGACATATACACTACCAAAATTTATACAGATTGAGCAAAGGAGAACTAATTAGAGGTCTACCTAAAGTGCAAAAAGTAGATAAAATATGTGGTGAATGCCAGTATGGTAAACAAATTAGGAGCTCTCACAAAAAGGTGAACTCCAATACCACATCTAGACGACTCGAGCTTCTCCACATGGATCTTATAGGACCAACCAGAACGGAAAGTCGAGGTGGCAAAAAATACATCTTGGTCATCGTAGATGATTATATAAGATACACTTGGGTTTCATTTTTAAGAGACAAATCAGAAACCCTTGATGAAGTGAAAAAGATTATCAAACGAATCCAAACTGAAAAATGTTCTCAAGTTAGTAAGATCCGAAGTGATCACGGATCCGAGTTTGAAAATAGTGGTTTTGAGAAACTCTGTAGCGATCAGGGAATATCACATGAATTCTCTGCATCCAAAATTCTACAACAAAATGGTATTGTGGAAAGGAAAAATAGAGTGCTCCAAGAAATGGGAAATGTTATGTTGAATAACATGAAGCTCCCTAGAAATTTATGGGCTGAAACAGTGAATATCGCCTGCTACATTATTAACCGTGTGCATATTTGCAAATCTAATAATAAAACGGCTTATGAAATGTGGTTTGAGAAGAAGCTGACTGTCAAATACTTTCGAGTTTTTCACAGCAAGTGCTACATTTTGCGTGATCGTGAAAATCTGGTAAAGTTTGACACAAAGAGTGATGATGGAATCTTCTTAAGATATTCTTTAAACAGTCGTGCATATCGTGTACTGAACAACAGGACTGGTGTGATTCAAGAGTAAATTAATGTGGTCATTGATGATCACCTGAATACACATACACCTAATTTAGATAATGATGAAGTTCTTGTAATTGAAAAACCAGATACTTCATCAGGTGAAATTAATTTTGAATTAAGGACTGTTAAAGATCATCCAATTGATCAAATTCTTGGAAACCCTCTCATTGGTGCGCACACTTGTAGACAACTAGAAGACATATGTAATTACGTGTGCTTTACATCTTAGATTGAACCTGTAAACATAAAAGAAGCACTTTCTGATAAAAACTGGATAGTAGAGATGCAGGAAGAACTTAATCAGTTTGTTCGAAATGATGTTTGGTATCTTGTTCTTAGACCTAAAGATAAACACATTATAGGAACTAAGTGAATTTTCAAAAATAAGTCTGATGAACTTGGAAATATAATTCGAAACAAGGCAAGACTGGTTGTTCAAGGGTACACTCAAATAGAAGGTATTGATTACGATGAAACCTTTGCTCCAGTTGCTCGCCTTGAATCAATTAGACTTTTTATATCCATTGCATGCTTTAGAAAGTTTAGAATTTTTCAAATGGATGTGAAGAGTACCTTCTTAAATGGTGATTTACATGAAGAAGTATATGTTGAACAACCTACAGGGTTTGAAGACCCTAAGTTTACTAATCATGTATACCGCCTTAAAAGGCTCTCTATGGTTTGAAATAAGCTCCCAGGGCATGGTACAAAAATTGACTAAGTTTTTACTAAGTCATAATTTTCAAAAGGGTAGTATTGATAAGACTCTCTTTGTTAAGAAATATAATGATAATATTTTAACGGTTCAAATCTATGTTGATGATATTATTTATGGATCAACTTATACTAACATGACTGTTGAGTTTGTAGATTTGATGAAATCTAAATTCGAAATGAGCATGGTTGGGGAATTAAATTATTTCTTAGGATTGCAAGTAAAACAGTAATCTGACGAAATTTTTATTTCACAATCTAAATATGCCTTGAACTTGATTAAGAAGTTCGGATTTGAGAATGGTAAGAATTTTGATACTCCTATGAGTACAACTCTAAGACTCTCAAAAGACTCTACAAGTAAAAATGTAGATCCTAAATTGTATCGTAGCATGATAGGTAGCTTACTTTACTTAACTGCAAGTAGACCTGATATTGCTTTAAGTGTTGGAATTTGCACTAGATATTAGTCTAATCCTAAAGAATCTCACTTAACTACTGTTGTCACGCCCCGAACTCGGAGACCGGGCTCACAAAATTCCCGATCGCCGAATTCGGCGCTGACAGCTCCATAGTACCCCATTCTCAGCTCCTGGCACCCATATACCAGGTTCCGATCCTGGGATGCTACAAGGAGGATTTCTAATAATCTATTTGATTCGTAATGAGCATAACCACAAGCATAACCCATGAATAATAACCACAAGAACACCACCACAAAATCCACTATGATCAAAAACTTTGAGTACAAGGTGTATAAAAGGAAATACAAGATAGTGCAAATACAAAAACTCCAAAAAGCACGACTGCACGCTCCGACTGTGTCGAAGCTACGGCTACGTCCTGGCATCACCTGCATGCATCAATCGTGCATAAGCTTATAGAAAGCTTAGAGGGCGGTGTAAGTGTGTGTGAACGTGCTCAGAATACAAGTCAAAGTAATGCGGAATCATGTTGATGAGTACGTAAATGCAACTAGCCGTACCAAGGCTATGCAGTACAAGATATGAATGCTATCGGCCATAACAAGGCCATGTGATGCAACATGTAGGCCAAATGCAACCAAATCAGTACGGTTCTCAGTATGAATAGTCACTGGGGTTCAATACACTCCAAATAGCACTGTCTCTCTCCAAGCAGCACAGTCCAAGTGAGCGTAAGAAACCTCACTATCCGCCTGGCCAATAGTCAGTCAATACCTATCCGGCACGTCGATAGCGAACCCATTTCCAAGCTGGTCAAACTCAGCCTAGTAATGCCCCCTGCTCTCGGGCGAGTAAGGCCACCACTCCTTTCCAACCGACCACGACACAGTGGGAGACGTGACCTTTTGGTACTCGGCCCTCGTACGCTCATATATCCACTCGGTCTCGACGTTAGAGTCATCCTCTGGTACCATCAGGTTCAGGGACTCTCACCCAGGGACATCTATGGCACCCCAATTGCTTAGAACAAGATTTTTCCGGTATCCAACCAGCCACCCACGATATATCTGTGGAGGCTATGGCCCTGATGTCGCTAGGGCATATCACAATCACACAGATGCAAGTGCATGAATCATACTGCCAGACATGCATCAATCCTGTGCATACTGTGCGCCCATGTAGGGCAACTCCGCATATCAGGGAGCCCATAAATGATCTGCCCATAGGCATATGCTATGATCAGTCACTCTCCATATCAAGCATACATATGATGCGTATGATCATGAATCATGGATCTATACTAATCATGATATAAAGTGATGAGTCTGTGCAAAGCGAAGATGGCCTAGACGGCATACTCACTACAAGTATGGGCCCATCCATGGGCCTTAGGGAGTGTGACAATGCAGACATTTAACCAACATTATCCTTACAATGTGGACGTCAAACCAACATTGTTCCCAAGGCACTACTTATTATAAACATCATTATCTACACCATGGAGGGATCACGCATTGCAATGGACCTAATTGCACCCGATTGGGCCTCAAGTACATCAATTGGGCCGTATCATATGGGCCTTATATTCATCAAGTGGGCCGTATCATTAGACCGTACCAACGGGCCCTACGTATATTGCAATGGGCCATAACCCATGGGCTTTGCATATATCACATTAGTCACATAACACATGGGGTCTCAAATATAACAAGGTGGATCTAATCATATGGGCCTCATATACATCAAAGTGGGCCTCAATATTGGGCCCATATACATCAAGATGGGCCTAAACACATCAACCCATATGCGTCCAAGTGGGCCTCATGTGAGGCCCGCCATATTGTTTATTTTCCTATCCAATCTATTGATAAGGTCACATGAGTAGGGGGGCCCACCATAATATTTATTTTCCAACCACCTGTTGATGAGGTCGCATGAATAGGGGGCCCACCATAATATTTATTTTCCATCCACCTATTGATGAGGTCACACAGACCTAGGGGCCCACTATGATGTTTTTAACGATGGGTGTTCATTTAACACTGTCGCCTGTAATGTAGGCCAGCACACACATGGTGGGGCCATACACACATCACGGTGGCATCACAGTGGGGCCATGCACACACATCACGGTGGGGCCATACACATCACGGTGGGGCCACCTGAGATTAGGATTTACCTCATTTTTGGGCTCATGCCTTAAAATGATCTTGACAAAATAGATGGACGGTGTGGATGACACGCATACATCATGGTGGGGCCCACGGCAGGAGCCGTGGGTCCTGCACGCTCGTCCGCCAGCTGGCACAGGCAGCACCCCTGCAGCTTGAGCTGCAGCGTCCGCTGCCCACCCCCTTTTTTTTTTGGGGGGCCCACCGAGATGTGATTTACAATCTAGCCCACCCATTATGTGTATCCCACTTTTCTGGCCGTCCAAACTGAGTTTCAGCTGCATCCAAACTTCAAGTGGTCCCACCAAGTACTTTTATATGTTCTGGCGTGTCTTTACATGGTTTTAGAGGGTATGGCCCACCCGGTGATCAGATCACCTTAAGACTTTGGCTCAACACCTAAAATGAGCTGGAGAACAGAATGGACGGCGTGGATCAGCCTCATACATCAAGGTGGGGCCTGCATGAGCAGCCCACCCCAAAAGTAAACTCCTTTTTTTTGCTTGCAAGTACACACCCATGTCAGTACACCGCACTCCCTGTTAGCCGCACGTCCAGCGTCCAGGGAAGAGCCATAAGAAATCCAAACTAGGTGATCAGATCAGAAGAACGAACCGGCTCAGATGAGGAAATGTAAGGCTCCCGAGTGAGAGGAAGGCCTAACAAGAGTGTAAACTCCTCTAGTGAGGGGCCCAGCTTAAGATCATTGAAGGAAAATAGATTCAAAGACAGCACCCAATCATAAGAAGCAGCACTAAGCAGTCGCCAGTCAAGGCAAACTCGATAAAAATGAAGAACCTAGCGGAAGCCTAAGGAACTCAACTCAAAGATTTCATGCTCGGTCAAGCTCTCAATCCAGATGTGCAACCGCTCAGAACAAGTACCACGTGGCTGCAACCTGCAAGTTCAAACGGACACACCCTCTACAATCTGGAATTCAGGATCCACTGGTAAGTAGTCAAAAATAAGCATGCCTTCGTCCAACAGGTCAATCTCGTGATGTCAAAAAAAGCCAGCCTCGCCCATCACATCACGCAGAGTATCCTGGAAGGCCACAATAGGCGGGCCCGAATCCCCAACAACCGTCATGTCAGGAGCCGTTAGAAATGAACAAGCCCCAGGAGCTACAACATCTAAAGTATCCCAATAGCTGACAAGATCTGTACTCTGGATCCTAACAGAAGCTGACGGTCCATCACTACCTCAAAATCCGCACCAAAGATCTGACCCAGGCCATCCGCAAAAAGACCATCACCCGCCAAATCTAAGCCATCCAAACTGCTAAGATGGGACCCGCCACCCATCCTAGCCTGATCCATACCATCCACCCCATCCATCATCACCACACTATCATCCACACCACCCATCATCCCTCTACTAATCAAGCCATTGATTGCCATCATCGTGCCATCCTCACCATCCAAACCACCCATCCCCACCATGCTAACATCTCCAAACCTCGGTGGTCCATCTGATATGGACCCATCAAAGCCATTTAAACTTTCCAACCCAACCTCATATCCTCCATTAATGGTGGTAAGAATCATATCATTAATAGCATTGATCTCTCCAAAAGAACTCATTTCACCACCACTAACCTCCATCAATCCATCCATAAATGGATCCTCTCCCCCATTTATGGGGCCACCCACTTCTTCACCATCAATAAATCCATTAAACCCATCATCATGATTTTCCATAATAGCTCCAAAAGAGGAAGAAACAAAAGAAGAAGGAGACAAAGAAGAGAAAATAAAAAGAAGAGGAAGAAGACAAAAGAGATAATCGAACGAACAGAGACAGGGAGGAATGTCCGGAAAGAGGCAAAGAGAATGAACAGAAAGGAGGGGCGGTTGCTAGAAGAAAAGTTGAACGGAGGCAACAATCCAATTACCGCCCGCGGTATTCCAACTTTTGCCTACAGATCTGACATATTTGCATCACTGCCACACTGACAGAGCAGATTAGGCTAAAAAAATTCTTCGGGCGGCAACCCAAGTACCGTCCGCAGCATACGGATTACTGATCGGGCCCACTTTTGGGCGAAATTCAGGCGGGGCCCTCTCCGGAGAGATAGGACCCAAGAACAAACCTTTGTGTATTCAATAGAGACTACAAATTGGACCAAAAGGCAGTGCGAAAAGGAGACATTGAATAAAACAAATTTCATATATACGTAATTACATGGTACAATGACCTAATCATCGTCAGGGAGATAAGTGTCTGTATCCTTGAGGCAAAAGTGTGGCCCCAAGATTCCACCTCCAGCAAAATGCGCACCACCACCTGGAGCATAGCCAGGCTATAAGATCGAACCAATTCCATGCTGCTCGCACCAAGAGCTGTACTCAATATCAGGATCGACGAAAGCACTGGCATCATATCCCTCTAAGGCAGCAGTCAACTCTTTCTCAGGCACTGACTTCCAGTCAGAAGGCCCGGATGGCAGGCTAAGTGGTAGCATGGGGGTGTCAGTCAACTGCTAAAAGAGCCTCTCCCCCAGATACCACTTTGTCACAGGTGGGTCTTCAAGAATGCGGCGTCTTCGTGAGGCTTGAAAATCCTCCTGAGCTCCAGGGGTAAGCGCTGCATTCGACCAAAGATATGGCCTGGTACAAAACTACCAACAGAAAACAAATCAAAGGCCGAGAAGTAAGCAAAAGCAACACGTGGGTAACACAAGAGCGGGTACACCACTCACATCATCGGGAACAAGGGCATCAATATTCGACCTCTAGGCAAGATCTAAAAATAGACGCGTACGGCTGCAGTTATCCTTATACCACAACATCATGTAAGGAAATGGAGGCGAATAATCGATCAAGGTGGGCACTAGGTGAGGAAAGTGATCAAAAAAGCAGACCTGCATAAAACTTCCATCAGACAAGGTACACCAGATTGTCCCCAGAGAGAGTAGGGCAAAAAGGATGACAAGAAGGTACCTCGATGATTGGGTAAAAGCCAGTCAAGGAATGGCTGATACAACGGCTAGCCTTGTCTAGCCCTTCATACAAATGGGCCAGAAGGGCCGCATTCCAGTTGTACGGGGTGGGAAAAGTTATGTCTGCCACGAGCGATAGTAAATGGGAACTCACGAGCTCATTCTCGTGGCAGAAAATCATCGCACCTATGGTGTTCAAGATCAAGGCTCGAGCTTTTACCACAGCCGCGGCCTCGGTCTCAGGGATGCTTCTGGCAAAGTTTCATGATAGCCAGAGGAGTTTGAACCGAGGACTAGTAAACTCAGTCACATCTGGCATCATCCCCAACATCTGCATCCAGTCATCCTCGGTGGGCACTGGAAGGTCATCCTCAAAAGGGACGGATCCTCCATCATACCGGAGACTCAACTACATGTATACATCGTAGGGAGTAATCCCCCACTCCCCAAAAGGCAGCTGAAAGGTGTGGGTCTTAGGGTGCCACCGCTCCGTCAAAGCAGATAAGAGAGACATGTTCGTCTTACTTAGACGAACTCGAAACAGGTGGGCGAATGGAGTACGCTCCAGAACCTCAAAAAACAGGGGTTGGGGGTCATGAAACTAGTCAGGCCAATGAGTCCTGACCCCTCGCCCTCTTAGAACTGCAGGAGCGCCACCCTCCCGGGCTAAATCAGACAGGTGTCGTCCCTCTCGTGGTACATGGTATGGATCTGACGACTGACGAGACGAACTAACCTTGTTTTTACCACGATGGGGCATGCTGCACAGGAAAGGTGTACAGGTAAGTCTACTTCTCAAAACCTAAGCCTATTTAAAAAGCCCATGCTGAGGCCCATTTTTTCAAAAGCCCACTTCAAAGGCCCATTTTTCAAAAGCACAGGCCTGCTTTTAAAGCCTATTTTAAAGGCCCGCTTTCAAAGCCCATTTCAAAAGCCTACTTCAAAGACCCATTCTTCAAAATCCCAGGCCCGCTTTCAAAGCCCGTTTCAAAAGCCCACATCTAAAAAGCCCAGGCCCATTGTTTCTCAATGCCCATTTCCAAGGAGACCCATTCCAAAAGTTCAGGCCCATTTCAAAGAAACCATTTCACCCACTTCTTCAGGCTCATTTCAAAAAGGCCCCTCCCAAGATCCAAAATCCATATCTAGAGACTTCACTTTCAAAGTTATCATTCATATCCACAACAAGCCTCTGAACACGACTGGATCATGTCGTGGGGCCCATGTGGGAAATCTCATCCGTCCATTGATTACAAAATGACCAACTAATAAGTTCCACATCACCCACCACTTAAGAAGGCCCCAGATCCTCCATCCAACGGTCCAGATCATCAAATAATAATAATAATAACAAAAAATAAACAATATTCAAAAGGGTGGGGCCTCTTTCTTATCACACCCCACTCCTTCAAATAAAAAAAATCCAGCCAACAAGTTAGCCAAAAATAAAAAAGTCAATAAGATCCAATGGTTCAGATACGGTCCAACGATCTTGATCATGGCCCTCTCCAAAGCCCAAGAGAAGATCCAACCTGTCAAATGATCCAAAAAATGAATGGTTCAACAAGATCTAACAAAACTTAAGGGCCAAGATTACCTGAAATGGGGTAAATGAGGAAAGGTAAGAAAAGGCTTAACACAAAAAAAAGGAAAGAAAAACTCCTCCAAGATAGCTCAAGAGACCATGAATGGATCCCTGGACGTCCTAAATGAAGAATTCAAATAAGGGAGAGGGCATCACCAGACGGACCAGCACACTCCTCGGACCACTGGACCATAAAACGGCGGCAATCTGACCGCCGCCTGACCCAAAATGTTCATGGGGCAGCGGGCTGTCCCCTTGGATGGCCATGAGTGACTGATTTTCCCCCCTAACCGCTGGACAATACCCAAATTTAAAAAAAAAAAAAAAAAAAAACAGTCCCACACTTCCAAGAGGTTTACAAAATAGTTCTAAAATTTCAAAAGTTATCAAGATAGTCCTAAGCTTTCAAAAGTTTTCAAGGCAGCCCCAAATTTTCAGAAGTCACCAAAATCTTCATGTTACCAAAACAACCCCCAGATCTTCCAAGTTACTAAAACAACCCCCAGATCTTCAAAGTTACTAAAATAGCCTTCAAAATTTTTTAAAAAAAATCTTTAAAAAAAATCTCCAAAATTCTAAAAGTTCCAAATTTTCAAAAAAAAAAAAAAAAAAGAATTCCAAAAATTTCCAAAAATCCAAAAAATCCCAGAAGTTACCAAAAATTGTCAAAATAACAAAAATCCCCAGTGAGTATGGTCCCAAAAAGGTTTGTCTATTCTAAATCATTAGCCTCATTAATTTATTAGTGGAAGCCATCTGACTTTGCTATAAATAAAAACCAGACGACGACGCCCACCTGCGAGATCGAACGGGTACTTTCCAAAATCCAAAAATCTTTCCAAATAAAATCCCTAAGGAGTCTAGCTTCAAAGGGAATATATTTTCAAAACCAAAGTTTTCGAAAACGCATGCGACACACAGTACACTGAGGAATCTTACATATTCTCCAGTTGCGGCTAGTGCAAACAGCTAAATAAGATTCGATCCCTTCTGGTTTCCTCGAGGGAGAATCAAATCTGTACATGATACAAGTACGGTTGGCCTGATCTTTATATTTGGACAGTCGTACGAATGCTAGTAGAAGTGAGTGGATCTATCTCTGGAAAGAATAATCAAACTCAAAGTGACAACAATCCATTGTAACCAAAGTATCAAAATCAGCAGACTGCATGGTAAAGGATTACTTGCATATACCTAGTCCGGGATGTTCACGAAATTTGATCGAGTCCAAGTTAGCGTAATGCGTTCCCCATAAGGCCTCACCAACGCGCTAACCATTTTGACGATCAAACAGAATGAATACTCCTAGGGTGATTACATAGCAAAGGAACGACAGACAAAACAGTACGGGAATCCTCGTAAAGCCGCACCAACGCCCTACTTTTCAGACTTACCCTCCAATGATATTAATAATCTGACATGAAAAGGTTGTGATTGGTGACCTGTAAAGCCGTGATGAATGCGCAGGGGACAATCACAACATTTTCCTCAACCCTCGTGATATGTGCAAGTAATCTCTTTTCTAAACAGTTAACTGATGATGATACAACGACAGGCAACAGATTTGAATCACTATCCTTTCTGACCAGAAGGGTGGGGTGTCCACTCGCTTTAACCTTCAGTTGCTTGCAACCTCGGCCAAAGAGGGGCATCTGTAGACACCCCCACCCAGGCTAACATCTTGAGAAAGCTAAGATAGTCTGGAAACCATGATCATAGCCTAACCCTAACCCTAATCCCAGCCTAAACCAAACCTTAACCCAAACACTAGCTGTAAACCCTAGTCTAAAATCCCCAAACTCCCAATCTGCGGCCCGAAACCATAATCCAAGCCGTTCAAGACACACACAGCCTCGCCTATACCCTATACCATGGACAGAACTCCCTATCCATGCCTAAATCTGCCACTTTGAGCCCCAGAAATCTAAAATAGAGACCATCGGACGAACTAGAGCATCACACGAAGCTCACACATGCGAAACCAGCCCGAACCAGGCCCGGGCAGTAATTCAATTGCCGCCGCTCGTGCTCGCGTGTGGACAACTGTCCCAGCGTCCAAAAGTCAACTTTCCTTCAGATTTACCCCTCTCATATTCACTATTTGCAGTTTTACCAGCCCTATGAGCTTATGAGAGCACGCCACGTGGCATCTCTCTCCTCTCTACCAATCACTACTTGTCACATTAGCTTTCACCCCTCCTAAGCTCCAAAATTATAATTTTACCATTAGAGAGGGTTATAAATAGCCCTCTCCTCTTCTCATTTGAAGACACACTAAAAACCAAGAGAAGGAGAGTGTGAGAGAGAAAGTGAGAGAGAAAGAGAGTGAGTGAAGAAGAGAGTGAGGGAAGGGAAGGATCTCCCAAGCCCTCAAAGTTCTAATTTTTCTAACCACCCCCTAGCCCTCCTCTCAACCTATCCAACCCATAGGCCTAGCCCAAATTGGTCATGGTCTGATCCATGTTTTAGTCTATTCAAGAATCAAGCCAAAGATCCATCATCCTACAAGCATTCATCATAACATCTACTCCCTCCTCAACCCGTCTGCTTCTCTAGATCTCTAGTGAATGTATGCTCTGTGACTTGCCGTACATCGGATCCTGTCACATTCGAAATTTCTAGTGATCTAGTCCATTTTTCTTACTTCTTACATAAGCATCATTAAATCTGCCCTCTAGATACATTGTCGGACGTATGCTCTGTGGCCTACCGAAATCTCGGATCTTATTACATTAGAAATCCACGTATGACTAGTCTCATCATGACCACAGTATCATCATCATTCCTTGAGATTATTTTACCACACGAAGTAGAGACCGTATATTTGTACGGACAGAGAGGGTGCCTAACACCTTCCCTCTTTGTAACCGAGGTCCTTTACCTGGAATCCCAGATCGCAGATCAGGAGTCACTCTAAAGTAGGAAAGTCTTCGAATTTCTCCAACCTTACATATTCTGTGGGTTCTAGCCAACTGCGGGATTCTGAGATTAATTGGCTAGTGGCAACTCTAACATTCATAAATCAGCTTAATCACCCCCATCATCAAACCATACCATACAAATCAGCATGGGCACTGATTTTTCAGTGTTTACACCTCCACAAGCATATCGTGGATGGTAGGATTGAACACTGGAAATATTTTTTCTAACATCGAGGTGCCATAGATGTCCCTAAGTGAAAATTCCTAAACCTAATGGTACTAGAGTCATCGTCGAGACTGAGTGGATACATGAGCACATGAAGGTCATATACCAGTAGGTCGCGTCTCTCACTATATCGTGGTTGGTTGGAAAGGGGTGTGACCTTACCCACCTAAGTGAGGGGGCAATATCTAAGTTGAGTTTGACCAATTTGAGGAATGGGTTCGCTATCGACGAGCCAAGCCCGATATTAGCAGGCGAATAGTAAGGTCTTTTCCACTTACCCAGTTGTGCACTCGGATAGGGGCAACAAGCTGGCTTAGAGTGTACTAGACCTCGGTGATTGTTTAGAGTGAGATCTATACTGATATTTGATATTTTAGTGATGAGCTGCATTAATATGTGGATTCAGATGAGGATTGGTATGCTTGAGTTGCATTTCACATTGTATGGCCTTGGTATTGTCGACATCATTCACTCATTGCATCGCATGGCCTTGATATGACCGATAGCATTCATGCCTTACATCGTATAGGCTTGGTATGACTGATAGTATTCATGGATTCGCCAACATATTCCCCATTACTCTGATATTACATTCTGAGCATGCTTATATTACGCACACACTCTCACTAGCCTCTAAGCTTTTTATAAGCTTATACACGATTGATACGTGCAGGTAACACCAGAACGTAGCCGTAGCCTAGTAGGAGAAGGAGCGTGCAGTCGAGCTTTAGGAGTTTCTGTTATTATTATCATTGCATTTCCCTTTATGCACATTATACCTTAAAGTTTTTTATCATAGTGGATTTTGTGATGGTGTCTTAGTTATTGTTCATGGGTTATACTTATAGTTATGCTTATTACGAATCAAATTCATGTTGAAAATCCTCCTTCTAGGATCCCAGGATCGGAACCTAGTATATGGGTGCCGGGAGCCAAGAATGGGGTACTACGGAGGCTGTCGGCGCTGGATTCGGTGATCGGAAATTTTGTGAGCCTGGTTTTCGAGTCTGGGGCGTGACAGTTGATGCTGAATGGAGACTCTATAAAAGAGTTAAAAACTTCTGTTATCTTGCACCTCCTTACACTGGTTAATGATTTCATACTGCATCTACAAATGCCTTATGGAGTGAGGCATTGAGAAGAATATCTCCTCGATAACTTTACACTATGCCTCTGCAAATGAAGGCATGATAACAAATTTGTGGAACTAGTTTAGGGCCATTGGTGATTTATAGACTTGAATTTCTTAAGATAGTTGTGAGGCCCGTATCCTAAACCGTACCGTTCCGTAGGCTTCCGCTATAAGGCTCGTATCATAATCCGTACAGTTCCATAGGACTCTGCTGTCCTCCCGGTCAAATTCTAGTAACGCTCAACACGTATCCGACGTTTGCGCTCGATCCTAAGCTAAGTCTTGCATATCAAAGTCGACTCAACTCAAAACTTGTACCCCTATGACTGCGCCGTCGTCATGGTTCTAACATCGCGACTCACGCACCAATCAGATACCCAGGCCAAGAGATGTGGGCCTGTGTTCATTCCAAAGAAACGCCGCGCATTGCGAATTCTGAGAGAATCTTTACAACATGTCCCTTCAATCAATCAATCAATCAAGTCAAGTACACACCATACCTCAAGTACAAGTAACCCATCCCTTTCCCTTTATCAAAGTTAACTCTCTCTCTCCACCCATCCTTTTTTCACCCAAATTTCAACCAAGCCCATACCCTAACCATCCCTTCCTTACAACACCTATCCCTTATCATCTCATCACTTCTCTATCTTCCTCATTTCTCAAACAATCTCCTAAGCAACAAAACTTCAAACGTCCAAGCCTTCCAAGAGCAATCTAAGTGTGGCCCACTTTTCCACTCTCTCATCTCCCATCTCAATCATTCATTCATCATCTACCCCCATCAAAATTGAAGGCAAGGAGCAAAGGAGTCCAAGAAGCTAAAGAATAAGGCCAATAGGTGGGTGATCCACTGTCGATTTTAATTTTAGGGCCCACTTGTTGTGGGACCCACTTTGATGTACGCAATGTAGAGAAGGGCCCATAGTGGCGGGGTCCCTCTATCTCACTCTCTCTCTCTCTCTCTCTATCTCTCTCTTCTTCTCTCTTTTGTATGGATGGTGTGTGTGTGTGGCTCACCATGAAGTGTGTATTTTGTCCATGTCGTCCACCGAATGGCCCACATGGCAGTCCGTTTGGACGGGCCCCAAATGAAGGAAAACACAAATATCAGCTTGATCCAAGAGTGGCCGACCTGACGTGGGGCTACCGTGTTGCATGGGGCCATACATACCGTCCATTCATGTGGGGCATACTATATTAGTTGGACCCCCTTTCATCCAGGCTGTCCAGCATCCCTGAACGTTGGACGCTGTCTCATACACGGCTTCATACACACACATATATATATATATATGTGTATATATAATATATATAACATATATACTATATAATATAATATATTATATATTGTATAGATGTTGTGATGGGCCACTGATACGTGGGACCCACCTTTATCTTAACTTCTACACTGTCCAGATGGATCTGGATGGTGGATTTGGGCACCTCCTACTACTATACAGATATATTATATATAATGTTATATTATATATGATATTATAATATATATATATATACATATATATATATATATATATATATATTACAGTGGGTCACTACGTGGATCGCACCATGATGTATATATCTGCACCGTCCAGTTGCTGGACGGTGCAGCATGCATGAAAGCCATGTCGTCCGTCCATTTTTATTGGTGGAGCCCACTATGATGTAAACCAAGCCGTCCAGCCATCTGACGTGCACACGGCCCCACCATGACACACGTGTTGTATCCCTACCATCCATCAACTAACGTGTCACGCCAGTTATGGCCCCACCATGATGTATGTACTGTATCTACACAGTTCAACCAATTGATGCATGTGCTGCATCTATACCACCTAGCAATGGGCCTCATAACACCAATAATTCTATGGGGCTCGCTGGTGTATGTGTTATATCTAAACCGTCCACCCATTTGATCGACTCGTCTCAAGGCTTGAGACTGAAAATAAGACAGATCTAATATAAAGTGGACCACACTGCAGAAAACAGTGGAATGAAAGCCCACCATTGAAACCCCTTTGGGTTACAGAAGTTTTGAATCAATATAATATTTGTTTTCCTTCCCTGTTCAGGTCCTTGTGACCTTATGAACAGGCTGGATGGAAAATAAATACCATGGTGGGCCCATTGGAATTTAATTGTGGAAATCATTATCACCTTATGGTATGGTCTAGATGACCCTTTGGATATGATTCATTTTTTTAATGTTATATAATGATCTCTAACAGTGGATGAATAGGCTTATTCCACTCGGCCATTTGACTCGGTTTATTCGACTCGGCCCATTCGATTAGCCCATTTGAATCGACCCCTTTGATTTGGCCAATTTGATTGGCCCATTTGATTCGGCCCATTGATATGGCCCATTTGATTTGGCCCATTTGATACTTGATACAGCCCGATGTTATATATATATATATATATATATATATATATATATATTTATTGGCCCATGAGTGAGGCCTAATGTGATGTGTATATGCCCCATAAGCGAGGCCCATGATGATGTAGCTTAGGCCCTTGTATGAGGCCGTGGGCCCATTATACAATTAACCATATGAGCGTCATTCCTTAGGAGCAATGTTAGTTAAAGGTCCACATTGATGGGCAATGATGGTTGAACGTCCATATTGTGACCTTCCCTTAGGCCTTATTAAGCCCATTCTCATCATTCTCTCATGGGTAAACCTAAACACTTGGGCCCTATTAATTTTTTATTGATCTATCATCGGTCGTCCATGGACCCCGCCTTGCGCCAAGGTTGATTATCGATGCCGATTATCGGTGCCGATTGCCGATACCGGCTACCGTTGCCAATTATGAGTTTGTGATAGCATAGCATTATGATTCATGCCCATACGCATCATCTGTATATTTGCTATGTGATGTGATGGCCATTACATATGCCTTAGTGAAGGTGTTTTATGGGACTCCCTGATGGGCAGAGTTATCTTACATGAGCGCACGGTATGCGCATAATTGATGCATGATTGGACTGCGTGACTCACGCACTCTTCATTTGTGTGATTGAGATTACTATATGCCCTAGCGACATCAGGGCCATAACCTCCACAGACACATCGTGGGTGGCCGGATTAGATACCGGAAATATTGTTTCTAGCATCGGGGCATCATAGATGTCCCTGGGTGAAAATCCCTAAACTCGATGGTACCAGAGGATGACTCCAATGTCAAAATTGAGTGAATATATGAGCGCACGAGGGTCAAATACCAAGTGGCCGCGTCTCCCACTGTGTTGTGGTCGGTTGAAAATGAGTGTGGCCTTACTCGCCCGAGGGTAGGGGGCATTATTAGGCTGAGTTTAACTAGCTCATGAATGGGTCCCCTCTCGACGTGTCAGATAGATATTGACAGACTATTGGTCAGGCGGATAGTGAGGTTTCTTACACTCACTTAGACTGCGTGCCTGAGAAAGGGGCAGTGCTATTTGAAGTGCACAAAACCTCGGTGATTATCTAGAGTGAGAACCATACTGATATTTGATGCTCTAGTGAGGAGTTGCAGTGACATGTGGATAATTATTATCATGCATGAGTTATATTTCACATCGTATGGCCTTGATATGGCCGATAGCATTCGTGTTTTGCACCGCATAGCCTTGGTTCGGCTAATTGCATTCATGTACTCATCAGCATAATTCCACATTACTCTGACATTGCATTCTGAGCAGCTCATATTGCACACACACTTACACCACCCTCTAAGCTTTCTATAAGCTTATGCATGATTGATGCGTACAGGTGACGCCAGGATGCAGCTGTAGCTGAGTCGCAGCAGGAGCGTGCAGTCGAGCTTCAGGAGTTTTCGTTATCATTATCTTGTATTTTCCTTTATATGCATTGTACTTTAAAGTTTTTTATCATAGTGGATTTTGTGATGGTGTTCTTGTGGTTATTATTCATAGGTTATGCTTATGGTTATGCTTATTACGAATCAAAATCATGTTTGAAATCCTCCTTGTAGGATCCCAAGATCGGAACCTAGTGTATGGGTGCTGGGAGTCGAGAATGGGGTACTATAGAGGCTATCAACGCCGGATTCGGTGATCGAGAATTTTGTGAGCCCGGTTTTTGAGTTTGGGACATGACATCTGTGGTCTTCCCAGTCGAATTTCGGTGACTCGCGATGCATAGATAGCGTTTACGTGCATCCCTGAGTCGTACCTTGTCAATATGAGTTGGCTCAACCCGAGACTTGCACCCTTGCGACCATGCCGTCGCTGTTGTTCGATGCCGCGTCTCGCACGCCGATGCAATACCTAGGCCAAGAGATGTAGGCCCGTGTTCAGTTTAAGGAAAACGCCGCGCAACATGTCCCATCAATCACATCAATCATGTCAAGACATATCCCATCCCCAAGTACAAGCAACCCCTAGAGTTAACTCTCTCTCTTACACAACTCATACATGTCAAGTACACCCATCACTCACTCACCCATCACTCACCATCCATCACCCATCCCCTACATAATCTCACATAATCTCTCTCTCTCTCTCTCTCTCTCTCTCTCTCTCTCTCTCCTTCTCTCTCTCCCTCCCTCTCTCTCTCTCTCTCTCTCTCTCTTTCTCAAACCATTCTTCCAAGATACCATGAGAAAGAACACCCAAAGGAGAGGAGATAACTAGGTGTGGCCCACCTTCTTACTACCCAATCCAACCCTTAGATCATCATCTTCACCATGGAATGAGCTTCTTAGGAGCCTTGAAGCACTAAGGAGGCAGAAGAAGGAAAGGTGGGTGATCTATCGTTGATTTTCAATTCGATGGCCCACTTGTTATGGGACCCAATTTGATGTATATATTGTAATCATATGAGGGGCCCATAGTGGTGAGGTCCCTCCATCTACACCACTCTCTCTCTCTCTCTCTCTCTCTCTCTCTCTCTCTCTCTCTTTTCCCAGTTGTGGACCCCACCTTGATATATGTTCCCATCCATGCCGTCTGCCAAGCAGGGCCACCCTGCTTGCCATCCATCAGTGGCACTTTGCTGCCTGTAATTGAGCAGACTGTGGACGAAGGGAAAACACAAAATACCAGCTTGATTCAGAACTACGGTGAGCCACAGCCACGTGGACCCACCATGATTATATCATCACCGTCTAGATTGCTGGACAATGGGTCGCACCGTGATGGTCGTGTTTCATCAACACTGTCCAGATCGTGTGGACCCACTTGATCTCCACGTGTGACTCCACCATCCAGCAATAAGGACAATGGGTCCCACATGAAATTTATATCTAGATCGTTTGTCAATTGGACGTCCAGGTCTGGATGTCTAAAAACATAATAATATTAAAATAATACTGATATATATATATATATATATATATCTGGTGGGCCACACGTGGTACCCACCAGATGTAAGAGTTTCACCACAGTGGATTGGACGGTGGATAACTCACCATGATATAGGTGTTTTTATCTCCACCGTCCAGATTGTTGGACGGTGGGATGCACCGTGATGCATGTGCCTTATCAACACCATCTATTTGTGGAGCCCACATGTGATGTATGTGCCGTATATCCACACCATTCAGACTAGCTAGACGTGGACCCCACGTTGATGATCCACATCATCCACCGTCCATCTGGACTGTGGGGACCACCCTTCTTTACTGCTGTTGTTTGTGACATCAACAAGCTCTATGGGTCCCCTTGATGTATATGTTTTATATCCATACCGTCTGTGTTATACACGAGGGGCCCACCTTGATGACACATGTGACCCACACCCGCATGGGACCATTGTGATGCATGTGATTTATCCACACTGCCCAGTTGTTTGGGACGGTGCTAGATGCACCCTGATGCATGTTTTAATCCACGCCATCCATTACGTGGACGATGAGCCCCACATTGATGTATTTGTGGCCCATTTGTTGAAGCCCATTGTGATGTATTTAAAGCCCATGGGTAAGGCCCAATGTGATGCATATGTGGCCCATGAGTGAGGCCCATCGTGATGTATATTAGGCCCAAGTAATGCAACCCATTGTGATGTATTTTAGGCCCATGGGTTGTGGCTCATTGTGATGTATTTGAAGCTCGTATAGTGAGGCCCAATGTGATGTGTATGAGGCCCATGTGTGAGGCTCGTATGATGAGGCCATTATGATGTGTATGAGGCCCATGTGTGAGGCCCATGTGATGAGGCCATTGTGATGTGTATTAGGCCCGTGTGAGAGGCCCATTGCGATGCATATGAGGCCCATATAATGCGACCCATCGTGATATGTATTAAGCTCATGAGATATGGCCCATTACGATGTATATGAGACCCATGCGATGCGGCCCGACTTGAAGTATATGAGGGCTATTGTTACTGCTCATTTGATGTATATGAGGTCCATGTGCTGCAGCCCATTGATGAGGCCTAATCTGATGTAATTGTGGCCCTTGTATGAGACCCATTTAATGTATATGAGGCCCACGTATTGCGGCCCGATGTGAACACATGTGGCCTTGAGTGAGGCCCATGGTGACGTATATTAGGCCCCTGTGTGAGGCCATGGGCCACGATACGTGTGGCTCTATATGGGCCACTTTTTGGGAGTATTGATGGTTAAATGTCCAATTGATGGGCGATGATGGTTAGATGTCCACATTATGACCTTCTCATAGGCCATTTCTTAGGCCGATTATCTATTTTGATTGTCGACGTCGATTTCGATTATCGAGGTTGATTCTGATTGTTGAGGCCAATTATCAAGGCTGATTCTGATTGTCGAGGTCGATTCTGATAATTAAGGTCAATTCCGATTGTCGAGGCTGATTATCGAGGCCGATTCCGATTGTCAAAACTGATTTCGATTGTCGAGGCCGATTCCCATTGTCAAAGCTGATTTCGGTTATCAAGGCCGATTTCGATTGTCGAGGCTGATTGTATAGGCCAATTATCGGTGCCGGTTGTCGATACCAATTATGAGTATGTGACAGCATAGAATCATGATACATGCCCATAAGCATCATCTGCATGTTTGTTATGAGCTGTGGTTGACCATTGTATATGTCATTGGGCAGGTTATTATGAGACTCCCTGATAGGCAGAGATTATCTCACATAAACGCACGATGTGCGCAGGATTGATGCATGACTGGATTATATGATTCATGCATCTTGCATTGTGTGTTGTGATTACTGTACGCCCTAGTGACATCAGGGCTGTATCCTCTATAGACATGTCGTGGATGGCCAGATGGGACACCGAAAATCTGTTACTAGCATCGAGGTGGCATAGATGTCCATGGGTGAAAATCTTAAAATCTCTGTGGCCAGAAAATGCCCCAATGCCTAGACCAAGTGGATACATGAGCGCCCGAGTGCCGAATACAAGTAGGCCACCTCTCTCACTATATTGTGGTCGGTTGGGAAGGGGTTGTGGCCTTACTCACAGAAGGGTATTGGGCATAGCTAGGCTAAGTTTGACCAGCTTGTAATTGGGTCTGTTATCGACGTGCCGGATAGATATTGACTGACTACTAGCCAGGCGGATAGTGAGGTCTCTTCCACTTGTATGGTTGCGCGTCCAGTGGGCGGTGATTGCATGTAGAGTGTATTAGATCCCGGTGATGATCTTAGAGATGTACAATACTGATAGTGGACTTATTGAGCAGGAGTTGCATACTCAGCATTTTACTCATTCATTCATTTATTCACTATTCACTCAGGCTGGTGGTGCGCAATTGATTGATGTGTACCTTCTCAATAGCTAGGATTTCAGTTAGGGTGCATGACTAACTTAAGATTATGAGTTTACCACATTAAGTCTGATTATCCAAATTAGGTATGAGACTGGTTTGGATAGAAGTCCCTTGTGATGGACCCCATAGCCTGCAATACTACGTACTATTATCCCGACTTCACACTCTTGCATGGTCATTTCATTTGTACCGCATATTGCATTGCATCTTCAGCATTTGATATTTGATTCTTTATGTCTCCGCATTGCATAATCGATCTGCATTGCATACTCTGATATTGTATAATTTATAGACTTGCCAGTATTTCTGACAATGTATGATTTATGGACCTGCATTGTATACTTGGCATTTACCTTGTGAACACATTTACACCACCATCTAAGCTTTCTGTAAGCTTATACATGATAGATGCATGCAGGTGGTGTTAGGTTGTAGCAGCGTTGAGCTCGGAGCATGCAGCTATCTTCTGGAGCTTTAATTATTGATATATGTATTTCCCTTTCAGCACTGTATTCAACTGTTTATATTAGTGAATATGTGATAATGATGTTGCCTTTGTGATTTGGGTAAACTTGTGGTTATGCTTGTTATGAAACAAATGTACATTGAAAATTCACCTTGTAGGATCACAGGATCGAAATCTAGCATATAGGTGCTGGGAGCTAAGAATAGGGTACTACGAAGGTTGTCGGCACCGGATTTGGCCATCGAAAATTTTGTGAACCCAGTTTCTGAGTTTGGGGCGTGACGGAAGTACCTACAACAATTGCATAAAGCAGGATGAGACATTGCCTTCTATTTCACTTGCATTTACTTAGTCGTGTACTTGAATTGTAACATTCGATGGGTTGATGAATATCTATGCTTATCACTTATCAGCTTTTAATGTTTATTTTTTATATTTATTCTCTTTTCATTTATATTTTTAAATGACTTGATGTTGTTTAAATCTCATATGATTGGCTAGTTGCATCTATTTATCTTCATTCACTAATTATTTATGTTGCCTCAACCTAACCAAATATTCTTTCTTTCAAAATACACACTTATAGATATGTCATCGGAAGATGATCCATTGGTAAATATTTGAGATTATAGAGCCCAAGTCTACTTATAAGACAAAAAGATAAAATTGCAATACAAGTTGTGTTAAAAATAATTTATAAACAAAACAAATCGGTTAAAATTATATTTGGCTTACCGGGGAAGAGACATTGCCCCATATAGCAAAGCCCCTTCAGAAGTCCGAGATTTATTTTGAGCCATTCTCGACTCAAATACGAAGGCTTTCACCACCCATTTACCTACAACCAATACAACCAGCTATAGAAGATATAAAAGTACACCTATTATAAGTGAAGAAATGTCAAGCTGAAAAACTACCCCCATAGTTAGTAAAGAATAAGAAGACATACTATTAAGGGAACAAAAATAACGGGATTATAAAAAAAACCATAAAACAAAGCTTAAAATTGGCATCTACGACCAGACAACAAAATCAACTCCCTCAAAGACAATATAATGCTGAAGCAGGCACAAGTACGGAACATAAGTCAAGCGATGAATCATCAAAAATTTTTAAAAGCCTCGCTGTATTCTATAGACGGTTGGAAATTCTGTACAAATTAGATCATAAAAAGAGTCTGGAAAAACTTGTTAAATATATGAATGAGGACGATGGAAATACATTTACACCATCTAATTCAGAAGAGGTAAATAACCATCTTTTAGACACTTTCAGCTCGGACTCAGTCCAAAATTTTCCTACAGTTTAAGCCGTAAAAAGAGAACCAATGGATGATTCTAACGATGAAGATGGAGGAGGGGTTACTTTTATAAACAAGGTTACTCTTGTTACACACCACAAATGGATTCATCATACAAAGAAATATGGAATGACTGAATGGTTTATTGATTTGTATGTGGAACTCCATTTGAAATTATGAACATACATTTATTTTCTTTAACAACTTTTATTTACTCTTTTCATTTTTTTTAAAAAAAAATTACTTTTAAGTCTTTTACAATATTTATTCTGAACAATTCAACTCAAGTAAAAAAAAGAAATAAAAGAAATAAAAAGACAAGAAATAAAAAGCTCAACTCAATGCTAACTCAACCAAACTCAGTTATTGTGATTGAGTCAAAGCTGAGTCAAAGCCGGTTCAAATTAGTCCAGGCCAAAAACTCAAACTCGCATCTAGCTAGGTACGCCGGACTCGGCAACGAGTCGGATCAAGTTCTAAGTTAAAGTATATTTCAAAACTGGCCCAAATTGGGTCAACCCTTACTCAGTCCGACTGGAATCATACCCAACCTTACCCAGCAAAGAGCCCTGACAGTGGGCCTACCTTGATTTATATATTCTATATCCATACCATCCATCTGATTTTTCAGATCATTGTAGGGCATGACCCAAAAAATGAAGCGAACAGAACTATAGTAAACAGTGGTGACGGAACATTCCACCATTATAAACTTCACGGGACTCGTTATAATGTTTCTATAATGTTTATTTGCCATCAGGTTGACCTGTACGAGGTAAAAACGAAACCTGCTTAATCCAGAACTTTTATGGCCAACAATAACGTTTTAATGGGAAATCACCCCTCTCTCATGACATACCCGAGATTTTGATCTGTTTCATTTCTAACCTCATGCCTTAAAAAAATCTGTCAAATGGACGACGTGGATAAAGAATGGATGGATCAAGATCCGCCCCACAGTAATAGTACCTAATCTGTTGCCCATCCGTCCATGTCCTTTTCATTTATGTTGGCAATGAATCTCACTGTAATGACGTGAACCGACTCTCATTGACCCTCTATCTGGAAGCGGATTGGCAGGTGTACCACACACCAGCTGATGTACATACGTGTCGTGCGAAGGCGAGCGCCGACGCTCCTAGGAGCTCGAGTTGTACGAACGGTTCAAAGGAGATCAAAGTTACATGAGCGCCCCAATGATTTATTTATTATATCCTCACCGTTCATCAATCTTTCGAGATCCATTTAGGACAAAATACAAAAACTAAATCATATCGAAAGCTCAGATGGACCACACAAAAAATTGCAGCGGGATAATGATTTTCACCATTACAAAATTCGTAGGGCCCACCATAACGTTTATTTTCCATCCATTCTGTTAATAAGGTCCCAAATATCTGGATGAAGAGGAAAAATAAATTTCATATTGATTCCAAACTTTTGTGACCCCAAGAAGGTTTTCAATGGTTGACGTTCAATCCCCCACTGCTTTTTTCAGTGTGGTCCAATTTATCCTTAGATCTGCCTTATGTTTCGGCGCAAGCCTTACGACGAGCTCGAAAAATGTATGGACGGTTTGGATATAATACATACCTCATGATTGGACCCACAGAACTTGCTGACGTCAATACACCAGCTATATGTGTATGGTACACCGGCCAATCCGCTTCCCATCTGTTTCCCTTCCCTCCATCAGTCTCTCAAAATCGCCTATATATACACGTCTCTTATCTCATTAACCCGAACAATCCTAGTACTGAGAAAATGAGGACCCGTGCCTTGATTTTCCTCTCCTTGGCTTCCTTGCTAGGAGCCTTTGCAGAACAATGTGGGAGGCAGGCTGGTGGAGCCTTATGCCCTGGAGGCCTATGTTGTAGCCAGTTTGGTTGGTGTGGCAACACTCCGCCCTACTGCGGTGAAGGTTGCCAGAGCCAATGTGGTGGTAGCCCTACTCCCGTACCTCCGACCCCTCCGAGCGGCGAGGGACTTAGCTCCCTCATCCCTCAGTCTCTGTTTGAAAATATCCTTAAGCACCGGAACGATGCGGCATGTCCTGCCAGGGGATTCTACACTTACAATGCTTTCATATCCGCTGCAAGTGCCTTTGGTGCATTTGCGACGGTTGGGGACACAGCGACGCGTAAAAGGGAGATCGCAGCTTTCCTAGCACAAACCTCCCATGAAACTACAGGTAGATTTAAATACCTTCCCATGTCCTATGATTGTTTTGTGCAGGATCGTCCGTCGAACAAAAGCCAGTTTCAAAAAAGTACCATTTATGATGTCTGGTTCTTGAAATTTCAAATGAATGGTAATTTCTGAATTAGTTGATTGATTGAAATATACAGGGGGGTGGGCCACTGCACCGGATGGACCGTACTCTTGGGGATATTGCTTTATCCAGGAACAGGGTAATCCTCCTGATTACTGTGTACCAAATGCTCAATGGCCATGCGCTCCTAATAAAAAGTACTACGGCCGAGGACCCATCCAAATTTCATAGTGAGTGTATCATCCTTCCTTTTTATGCTTCGAATTTTATTTTATTTTAGTCTAATGAACCATTTTATGTCTTTGTTCGGACGCGAATTTCCTGCGAAACCCTTTGCAGGAAGTTCCTGCGCTCGGAACCAAGTTGGGCCACTGTGATATTTGTACGAAATCCACTCCGTCCATTCGTTTTTTGAGCGCATTTTAGGACCTGCGGCCAAAAATGAGCCGGATCCAATAAATAAGTGGGATGACGTTATGAACGGTATGGATGGTATGTACACATCACTATCGACCCAAGGAAGGTTTCAGCGTTAGGAATTTCTCTACGCATCTTTTCCGTTGGTGCGGCCCATTTGAGTCTTAGATTCTTCTCACTTTTAATCGCAAGTCTAAAATGAGCTCAAAAAATGGATGGACGGAGTGGATTTTTCATAAACATTACGATGGGCCCCACCTAGATTTCTAGCGCACGAGCTTACTAGTAAAGGTTTTAACAGGAAATCCGCGTCCCCAACTCGACCACTGAGCCCAGTGCTATTATTAAGAGATCTTTACAGCAAAATGCCCTGATGATTGGCTTTTTCATAAACGGTGCCTCTACGAATCCTTGTTCTCCAGCAGTGCTCTTTTAAATGAGAGAGTGCGGTACTGCCCCTTGTTTTCTGCATAAAGCGGTGAATCTAAACTCATTATGCCCACCTAGTATGTGTTTGACATTTAACCTGTCTAAAATATATATTAACATAATTTTAGGAGAACCGAAAATATTAGAGATCCAATCATAATCATAAGCTAGGCCAATCCATAAAAAGTAACATTTACCGCTCAAAATATTCAAATTCAAGTGTAGTCCTTTTGATAATTTGATAGGCCTGACTTTTGGTTTGTGCCATCACAGATGAGTTACATATAATGGGTGGCTTAGGTGTCATAAGCATACCATGTGGGCCCCACAAGCCTCAACTCTCACTAATTTTTGTATGGAAACTTGCATGAGGGCGATTTTGTTATTTCCTCCTCAAATAGCTCCTCCCTGTCATATCTAATCATGGAAGCGTTATTTGATAAAATGTTGGATCCTGAGGAATTTTATCGAAAAATCCCTACTAATAATTTGTCATATTCAAACTCTTCTTTAAACGGGATTAGAGGTTTTTAATGTTTCTTTCCAGGCACCAGCCACGGAACCGGACCGAACCCAAACTAGTCATTTTGTGATTGGCCAAGTACCCACTTCCAAGAGTACTTTTGGGCATATAGCCAGAAATGGACCCGAGGTGGTTCTGCAACATGGCGAGCACTCTTTTACCTACGTCTGGAGGCAGGGCATTTTCCATACCTACAGATTGTGTACCCACATGTGCAGAATTTATTTGATGATCCAATCCAGGCATCTTGTGATTTAAACCGTCCATTGGCCGTCAACCTAATTTTGCAAAAAATTGGGATATCTTAGCGGCCCATTCCTCCCTTGGTGGGAGCAGTTGCTTATTTTCTGACATTTAAAAATAATAAAAAAATAAATAAAAAAAAACAAATCACTGGGATAGAAACATTGTGATTTTATTTTATTTTTTGGTTGTTAATCATGGACCTTTCTCTGCTTGAAGTTGGTACGTTAACGGATTTTATTCAATTTACGTGGAGATTTTTTTTTTTTTTTTTACCAACACACACACACCCCACATACTCACGCCAGTGGAATTTAACCACCTATGGATACTCGAACCCTTGACCGTGTGTTGAAACTCTTAAGAGTCTACCACCCGAGCAAAAGTAAGGATCCATTTACGTGGAGATTGTATCCGAGCTATGTGTTCCACCGGAAGTGCCTTTTCCACCGAGTACTTGTTTCCTAGGTTCAAGTGGACTACACCACGGGAAGAAACTTTTCTAAGGCCCACCATCATGTTTATTTGCCATCCAACATATTAATAAAGTTACATAGACCTGGGTGAAGATAAAACGCAGATATCAGCTGCATCCAAAACTTCTGTAGCCCTCAAGAAGTTTCAACAGTAAAGAGTTTAATCCCCATTATGTAGTCCACTTGAGCCTTTTATCTGCCTCATTTTTGGGCTTACATCTTAAAATTATAAAAAAAAATGGATGGACGGTGTGGATAAGACCCATACATTACAGTGGCCACTCAAAGCTCCTGCCCGTTCCCAGCTGGAGACGGGCGCAGGTAGGACAATCCGCATCCGAAAATGACTTGTCCACAGACTAATTGTTTTCAACCTTTAATAGATAAGGTGATAAATTAAAGAGTAGTTGCTTGACTTTGAATTGACTTTCCCTGAACATGATGTCTCAGCAACTTTAACTATGGACCGGCTGGAAGAGCGATTGGGTCTGACCTCCTCAACAACCCTGATCTGGTGGCCACTGACCCAGTCATTTCATTCAAAACTGCATTCTGGTTTTGGATGACACCACAATCCCCCAAACCCTCATGCCATGATGTCATTACCGGCAGATGGACGCCCTCAGCCTCCGACAGGGCTGCCGGTCGGCTCCCAGGATTCGGAGTCATCACCAATATCATCAATGGAGGACTCGAATGCGGCCGTGGCACTGACAGTAGGGTGGCAGACCGAATTGGGTTCTACAAGCGGTACTGCGACATACTCGGAGTGGGCTATGGCGACAATCTCGACTGCGGCAACCAAAGGCCATTCGGCAACTCAATGGAGTACTACAGCTCAATGAAATAAACTAGCCTTACTTTGCGTTGTGTACCAAATGCAATAAATTCTCTCTGCATCTATGAGATTTTGCCCATGTCTACTCTGGCATGAATAAAACGTTAGCCATATATAATGGTCAATGATCCTATGGTAAAGTTATTATCATAACTGAAAGTCTACAAATGTATGCCATCCAACTAGTTCATCATGTGCAACACGTCATGGATGTTCATAAGCCCAATATTCAGGCTCATCCGATCATCAGGTGGGCCACACTGCCGTAACAATGGGATCTGATACCACACTGTAAAAAGGAAACTCCCTAATATGTATGGGCTCCGCCGTGGTGTGTGTATGCCATCTAATCCGTGCCTCAATTTTGCCCTACCATATGATGAAATAAAGCCAATTCAACCGTCAGGTCGGCCCATCGCTGTAATTGCTTTGATTTGGTTTATTTTCAGGTGTTTTCTACTGTGTGGCCCACCTAACGAGTGAATTGATCTTAAACTTCTGGGGACAGCTAATGTACGAGCTGGAAGTTACACACAACACGTTATCGATATTTTGGGCCATTATGGTAGTAATGTTGCCACCAGAACATATCCCATGCACGGTAGCAAGGGCTGAAAGTCCGGCGGGTTCAACCCAACCTACCTGTGACTGACCTGACATTGGGTTGGATTTGGGTAGATGTATTGGATTCGGTCTCGGGCTTGGGCTATACAAACACTAACCCGATAAAACTTGGGTCAGGTTGCGGTTGGCTGACCCAACCCGAACCTGATCAATATGTAAGTTACCTATAAATTATAGTTGGGTGTGGATTGTCTATGCTGAAGGCAGGGGATATCATAGTGCTGTTGGGTCTCGTTGGTCCATGTCATTGCCGATGACTCAAGCTAACAATATTAGCGAGATTTCTTTCTCCCAAATAGATTGCATGCTACACAAGATGACTTTTAAGGAGTAATTGTCCTAGATTTTAGCTTGTTTGTTTAGAAAAAATGAAGTTATTTATGATAAAATAACTACGTATATAATTAGTAAAATCATAGGTACAAAAAATAAGATGTGTATTGAAATACAATAGATTAATGCAATAACGAAAAATATTAGCATGTATCCACCCTTCTAACCCGACTGAGCCCGCTTGGGTTGAGAATTCCCAACCCAAGATTGTGTTGGGTTGGGTTAGGGTTGACATATAGGAACCTTGGGTTGAGCACCAACCTGGCCCAAACCCCAACCCCTACTTTCTATATAAACCTTGCTAGTTTAATTGACATTGACATACATAATGTTTCGGACAAGAAACAAATGTATTCGATTTTGAAATCTCATTCACTTAATAATAAACAAAAGAAGATGAAGAAGATAATCATATTATTTATTCATTCCACGTTCTTTTACATCCTTTTTTCTCATTTGATTCCAAAATAGAATGTTTATGAATTGTAATATAAAACAAATATTTGGTGGCATTGTGCATAAGGGCATCATGCACTAAGACACAGTGCTAGAAGTGCTATGCTGAGGCCATTGCGCGCTGAACACTGCTGTGCGCTGGGCCTGTTGTGCGCACGGTAGTGTTGTGCGCTCCCTCCTGTTGTAACATCTCGAAAAAATCTGTATAAAGACCCGAGTATCACCTCAGACAGAAATCCCTAAGGACCGAATTTTGTAGAAAATTAGACAAAATTTAATTAAGTACTAAACTAAATAATCAATAGAATTAGCTTGAACCACTATCTATACGAATGACAAGACCCAAACCTATTAAAATCACTAACTCAACATTACTTAAAAACTCAGAAGCAATCTCAAAACTCATCTCTCTCAAGAGCACATTAAAACTCCGTATCGGACCTGGATCGCACGTCGAAACTCCAATGACCGCAAAACTATAAGGTTATGACCGCCTTATTAGGCTTGACAACCATCGCGGGAATCGAGCTCAAATAGTATCCAGGAACACACAACTTAAGCCCTGAGTAAAATGTGTGAGGAACGCGAATATCTTTTAAAAATGCACCAAAACTTAAGTGAATTGGACCATTCGCTTACAGGTGAAATTGAAGACTTCAGACAGTTAAATTCTAACCAAAATTTACCCGTTGATCAGGGAAATTTTCCTGCTCATATCCGTATACTTGTGGCCCTGATCGAGTAACGATGACCGTTGAACAGATACGGGTCCGCCATAGGTGATTGGCCTATCCAAATGCGTTGAAATCGCATCCTGGCCTAAATCCATGGTCAGGGAACCTAGTCTATAACATAGACAAGTAATGGACCTCCAGATGAGCTCCGTTTGCCCAAAACATACACCTTTTAGCTATAACCTAAGTATACCATGGCCTTGGGGTCATTGACATTACTTCCGAGCCTATATAAGGCCCTTAAACCACCCCACCTCTCTCTCATACGAATTTTCTCTAACCCTATGAGAGAGAAGAGAGAAAGGAAGAGAAAAGAGTGGAGAGCGAATGGAGATCCTTGGAGTTTACAGCGGTGCTTCTTTCCTGTTATTCCACGCATTGAATCACCTTTACATCTAGCCACACAGGGCATTCCAACTCTGATTTGGGTAAGAAATTGTGATACCTGAGCCGAGTTCACATGTGTGCATGTGTGTGTGAGTATACATCTAGTTTATTTTGGCCCCGCAGTCCTACCGGTCAAATTCCGGTGACTCACGACCCTCAGATAGTATTTGCAGTCATCCTTGAGTTCGATCATATAGACCTGACTCGGATTAACCCAAGAACTATGCCATTATGACCGCATCATCGCCGTGGTTCCAACGCGCTTAAATCTGATTGTAGATCAAAAGTTGTGTACATTTCATTATATGACCATTGATCGTGTGACCCACTTAGGTGGAATGCATGTGGACCACCTCCATTGCACAAGTCCCCATGCACACTACACACACACTCCACACAAATTCTATGAAAACACACCCCATCTCAACAAACACCACCCAAGCCTAGCCTAAAAGCCTAAGCATTGTAATCTCCTCCCTATGTTATGATGACTTCTCTTACAAAATAATAATGGCATTTTTCTCTCTCTTTATTCTCTCCCTCCCTCTAATTTCCCTCTATTGCTAGAATTTTCAGCAACTTTCCTTTCATCTCCCTCTCTTCTCCAACCCCCTAATCCTCAAAATACTCTCAATTCCTCCATTAAAAGTAAATCTCCACCATTAAAACTTCTTCCTAGGCTCAAGACTTTCATAGTGTAGGAGTTTGGAGGCTTGATTTGCAAGTGGGTGATTATAATTTTTTAATTTTCTTTTCTACCCTTTGATCTTCTTTTTCTTCCTAGTTGAATCATATGAGACCCACCAATCTATGGTGGGGACCCCAGTTGACCCCATGGATGTGGCCTTTTGGTCCATCCTACATGCATATCATGAAACATGATGAGGTCGTTCTCCATGGACTCCATCATGATATATTGTATCACCCACTTTATTTTAAGGGCATCTAGACCCTATAAGTCATGTTGGGATGGCATCCCAACCACTCATTCTAGTCAAAGATTATGGATGCATTAGTTTAATGTTGCATGTTCAAGTAACATTGTTGTATGGTTGAGATTGGCTCTTGGGAGGGCCCATTAGTGGTGGGGCCCTACTCCCATGTCAGATTTTATTGTTACATCATTTTATTTTTGATTCCTGATATGTGTGGCCCACTTAGTGGCCCTGGAATATCCATACCATCCAAGTAAGGTGGACGCCCCTTGCTGTCCACTCTATGGACATTGGCGTCCCACTTGCTCCATTTTGATTACATGCAATGAGTTTTATGAGGGGGTATGGCCTGGATATTTGTAGGGCCCACTAAGGTGGACCACAACACTTATCTTGTGGGGTTATTCCCCATTTAATTAGTGGTTATGATCAGTTATTTCAAGTCATACCTTGCTGTCCAGAAAAAATTCTGGACTATTTTTGGGTTATTTTTAGCATAATTTACGGACTAATTTGGAGGATGTTCTACCTCCATTAATTGATTATTTTTGGAGGTCTGGACCCCACCTAGAATGTAACGCCGTAAAAATCGAGGGTCGAGTAGCAACTCAACTCCCGAGTTCCAAAACATTACTTATGCAACGTATATGCTTATGATTCAATGTTGTCTATGTTAGTGCATTAATCATGAGTAAGATTATACCAAAACAGTAATTCATAGTCCAGATTAGTTGTAAAACGCAAGCGGAAGACTGAGAAATATAAATAAACGTATATAAGTCAAAAGATCACAATCGGTCTCTAGAGTATGAATATAACACTGAGTCACTGTGTTCTCGAAATCTTACGTGTAATATTACCAAAGTCAAAAGTATCAAAAATAATTCAACTGAAGTAAAACCCTGTAGCCTCGTCGAATAGGAGAGCCTATGCGAATCCATCAAAGAACTATATGTAAGAGTATTCGTCCTGGTCGTCGTAATAATCAGGCTCCGCCTCGGGAGTCACGCCATCATCTGAAATCAAGACAGAGTCTGGTTTGGTGTTTAAAATACCGTCCCGTAACGTGGGAGTGAGTGATCAACTCAGTGGAACAATAGAGCATAGGTTAGCATGTTATCAATTCAGTCAAGCAGTAATGATAAAGCAGAAAATCACACATTCCTAAGTACTGTTATTAATGCAAGAATGCATGGATGTATGATGCATGCCCTCGCCTACGCTCCCTCAGCGACTTCATCTTACGTTCGCAATGACAACATTGCCTCAGTGCTTGACCTACAATGCTTGATTACACGCGTAATGCAGTGCGTGCATATGATTACAAAATTCTTATTAGTCCTTTTCATACAGCAGGATTAAGAAACTAAGGTACCTCCCTTATTTTATTTCCTAAACAATGATCCATTCTAAGGTCATCAGTCCTAAGAAATCTCATACGATATTATGGTTCTAGGTCACTGCAAAGGGATCGTCACCAAATCAGTGCAGGCCTAGTTTATACTATAGATGCTACAAAAAGGCTTGTCACCTCTACGTAGACTCAAAGTATACTCGAGGTCACTACAAAGAGCTCTTCACCAATCAGTGTAGGCCGACAGCTCAAATATAGTGTCCTATACCACCGTATTTGGCTCACGAGTCTGGGTTGGTCACTGGTCACTACGGGGAGGCTCGTCGCCCCAGCATAGGCCAACAGCTCGACCACGGTGTCTCATACCACTATGTCCGGCTCATGAGTCTTAGCGGATCGAGGTACCAAGGTTAAACAAGATTTCACTTGTGAGTTTGGTACCTTAGGTTCAAGCAGTAGCGTCCATACATGGTGAACATATAATAGGCCAATCGGGTTACTTGACGGGCTCGACTAGCACGAGCACACATTGTATCGATCGACATGAAGTGCACAAGCACTTCGTGTGGCCTAACTACTGCCAACGACCAACACAAGACTCGGTTTTGTCTAACACGTCCTACATGGCGAATGAATCTTAGCCACGACTTCCAACCTGTTACAGATTGCCTGGACTATAACATAGCCCCAATCACATTCAATCCTTAACCAGCAAGCATATATAGTAGTTAAAGCAGAGTTAAACAAGGTAATTCAAACATGTGAACAAGCATGATATGAGCACAATATAAACAGGAAATATGAACACATACATTTCATAAGTAAGCGATTAAATTAAATAACTTGCATGGAGGAAATCATATACATCTCTAAAGTAGTTGAGAATCCTATCTCAACACCTACCTAAAGCACTATCATCTAAGTACTTACTCTTACAATCATTTTTACAAACACTTAGAATACACTTATTTAACATACATAACGTATATTAGCCAAAACATGTATTAGAGTGAATCCTTTCATCGAGTAAGTATTACATATATATAGCATGTACCACAGTGATTAATCATGGCAAACACAGTTTCATATTTTGTACGTATACGGTATTTTCTACAAATATACGGAATACACTAAACACCATAATTTGCATACGTAACTGAATCACAAAACAAACATCACATATTGCATGTACAATAACACCCAGATCATGAATCTACCATTATCTGACATTGAAAGTTTTGAAAACCTTAACCTATACGTCTAAAGTCCGCACCTTATGCTGTAGAAACGAGTAATGAACTCAGTTAAACACCAAGTCTTTATCACTGGTAGAACGGCAACCTCTGACACGAAATGAGTTAGCTACTTTATCACTTACACTCATCGGATCTTTAGAACTGATTAGGGTTAGGATTTCTTACCCGAAAATGGAATCAGAATCGCTGGAAAAGCGATGCAGTTGTGATGGATAGATACGGAGAACAGCAGGGATCGATACCCAGGAATGATGCTAACTTCACTCTCACTTTCTCTCACTTTACTCCTTTCTCTCTCCTAGGGTTTTCTCAAATTCGTATGGAGTAAATGAGAGAGGGTTTAAGGTCCTTATATAGGCCTAAAACTGATTGGAAATAGCCCCATGGCCAAGGTATACTTAGGTTATGTCCAAAGAGCATCTGTTTCAGCTCAACGGAGCACTTCCAGAGCCCCCCTTGAGCCGAAGGTCGGACTTAAGCTCACCGACTATGGATCTAAGTCGAGTTAAGTTTTCGTTCCAATTGGGTTTCCATATCACACGTGGTGGACCAGTTTCAGTTCAACGGTCACCGAAACTCGATAAGGGTTACAAGTACATGGACATGTGTATGAAATTTTCCTTGATCCGAGGGTATATTTGGGTCAGATTCTGACGGTCTGATTACTTATATCAGCCCCGTAAGTGACAAGTCTCAGATTACTTAAATTAGGTTACATTTCTAAAGAAATCTTCGTTTTCTCACACTCTCCACTCTGGGCTCAACCAAATAGCCCCGAAACACTATTTGGATTTGATTTCCGAGATGGTCATCAAGCCTAGCAAGGCGGTCCTAGTTATATAATTTCGTAGTAAGCGGACTTTCGACGTGCGGTCTAGATCTGATACGGAGTTTAAATGTGCTCCCGAGAGCAACTAGGCAATGAGATTGATCTTAGATTTTAGGGTAACCTAGCGTCACTGATTCTACAAGTTTTGGGTCTTGCAGATCGTATTTAAAGTGCATCAAACAGATTTCGTAGCTAATCTAGTTTAACACTTAGTTAACTTTGTCTAATTTCTAAAGGATTTGATCCTGAGTGATTTCTGCCTAAGGTGGTACTCGGGTCTTTGTATGAAATTTTCTGAGATGTTTTATAGAAGCATGTTAAGTTTCACCTTCATTTGTCCCTGTTTGATCACCCAAAAGGGTGGGCCAAGGAGGATGGACAGTCCAGATTTTTCTGGACGGTCCAACCACACTGTTTGCTAGAAAAACATAAATATCAGCATGATTTTGAAATGGTAGGCCACCTTTGTGGACCCCACCTTGCTGTATACTTGTATAGGAGGGTTGACCTTGCATTTTTTCAAATTTTAATAGACGTGGGCCCACTCTAATGGGGTGTACAAGTCAGGGGCAGCAGCATTGTTTTAGCAGCAGATTTTTTTTTGAAATACCTTGTTGTCCACAAATTACAGGAGTTAAATAAAATACTTTTACTACCTCAAAAATTCTAAAAAAATTTTGTGAGGTGTCCCACCTATGGTAGAACTTACCTGCAAAATTTTAGGGCCAATGGACCCCATTTGGGCCTCCAAAAGGGTGGGATAACATACTGGACTGCCATAAATTTCTGCTATGCAGTCTAGCAGCATAGTCCTATGAAAAACAAAATGTTAAAAATACTTTCTAAGAAGGTGAACAATATTTCTAGGTCCCACCTTATTGTAGGCTTGATGAGGGTCCTTGGGTCCAAATTTTAAGAATTTTAGAGGCCGAGAACCCACCCATTTGGATGGCCTAAATTCAGTACAGTTATTTCCAGCAACATTTCACCCTAGATAGATTGTAACTCCGGAATTTATTAAAATACTTACGAGTATCCAAAAATTATGAAATTTACAAAGAGGTGGTCCACCCATGGTGAGACCCACATAAAATTTTTTGGGGCCAATGGACACTTGTGTACACCGTGGTAAGGGTCGTACTGGCCCACCATGTTGGGACGTTCAGGTCAGTCCGATTTTCTAGACAAATTGTTTTCTAAAAATAAATTAAAATACTTCTAGTTATCAACAAATTGTAAAATTTTGTGAAGGTATGCCCACCCATGGACGGACTACCCTACAAATTTTTAGAGCCATCGAGCTACTATACCGACTGTGGTGTGGCCTATAATTTGGATCAGTTTTGAGCCAAATACCCAGGCCCGTAGGATTTCCCGCCATGGGATGCCCCTACCTTGGGCTACTGGGCCTACATTCCAACAGCATGGCCTACTTGAAGTAAGTGTTGTATATGCCCCTTCTTATCTGGTGGGACCCATATTGATGTGTGTGGACCATCAGGGATTAAATATACTGTAAAATAATTTCATTGTTGGATTCCAACCAACCCAAGAAAATAGGTGGGCTGGAATTTGGTAATGGGCCTTATAGCCTTGGTTAGGCTGGAACTTTTGATAGGCTCATTGGACCCTTGGTTCCTATATTTACGTGCCATTGTGATGGATCTTATGGGCCAAATATTCAAGTAGTTGGGCCCTTACTTGCCCACTATAATAAATCCATACTTGGGCCGAGATGTGAGGCCCAACTTACTCATGTTAAATATAACGATTTCCCATATGTTGGGATAATGGGCTGCCCATTAGGCCCACCATAATGAGTGAACCCATGACCCTTATGGTTGGGCTCTAACCTTGCTTAAAGGCCCACCAGGTTGCCTATGTATTGGGCTTAGTGTATGACCCACTAGGCCATAGATTAATTTAGGCCTTAGACTTTTCCTTTCATACGTAGCAAGCTACTTTTTTTGGGACCCAATTGAGGTTAGATGTCCTCCTTGGTAGCCCTAAGGTAGGCCCCTAAGGCCCTTATAGGTGGTTGAAGGCCCACCTTCGACCTTATTAGGCTCGTTTCCTCCTTGAGGTTTTAGGACTCCCCTAGCTTATGGGTTATCCCAAATTGTCGGGCCCCCATTTAAGAGAACTTCATTTCCCCTTAGTGTACTTGTCTATATATCTTATCCTTGACCCTCCTTAGGATGCAGGATTTCATATTCTATAGGTAGTGCACTTACATCATTGTGACCCATATACATCATCTGTGTGAATTGATTGCATTATATGGTGGTTATTGAGGGATGAAGTTCCTCCCCTCGTGCACATTGAGTGCCTGAAGCTTATGCATGATCTGTATGTATGAATCATGCATTGGCATCACATTTCATGATGATACCACCCTTGCTTCACCAGGGCCTTGCTTTCATAGGAACATTCGTGGATGGTCGTATGTGTGGACACTGGAAATGTTACTTGAGCATACAGGTTACATGGATGGCCATGGGTGAAATTCTCAAAACTTTCATGGTACCAAGGATCTGCTCCAACGCCATGACCAAGTGGAATATATGAGCGCACGAGGGCCTTATACCATTAGGCTGCGACTCCCACTGTCCTGTAGTCAGTTGGATAGGGGTGTGGCCTTACTCGCCTGATGTAAGGAGGCATTGCTAGGCTGAGTCTGATAGCTTGTAAATGGGTCTGCTACCTTCAGACCTTGCTAGTGATTGGTTGTCCGCAGGCAGGGTAGTGAGGTCTCTTACGCTTGTTCGATTGCGCGGAGTCTGTAGAACGGTAGTCATTCAGCAATGTAATGGACCCCGGTGATTTCCTTATGAATGGAAATGTGCTTGACAGGTGGTTTGTGTATGAGCACTGACATTACTTGCATCACATTAGTATTGGCTATATAAGCCCCTTCATGCATTGGTATGACACCCAGTACTCATTGCATTGTATTCATGATAAGCCTTAGTAAGGCTAGTGATATTCTCATTGAGCATGTTCTCTCCATGTTCCGCCTACTATTTTTCTTTGCATCATTGTCACACACTTACACCACCCTCTAAGCTTCTATAAGCTTATGCACGATTGATGCATCCAGGTGATCCTAGGTGGGTGTCGTAGTGGTATAGCTTGGAGTAGAGCTGAGCTTGAGGACTCCAGTGTTGCTGACTTTTCTCCCCTTTTCTATCATCTTATGTATGTCCTTTTGGACCTTATGGATACTCGTAAAAGTTCAAATTCTTAGTGGATTTTGTGATATGTGCCTTTGTTGTTTTTAGATATACTTGCTGTAATCTTGGGGATGCTCATATGGTAATGATTATATTGATTTGAAAATCCTCCTTGTGAGATCCTAGGATCAGAACCTGCATCAAGAGCCGATAATGGGGTACTATGGAGGCTATTGTGCTTAGAACCGACCATCAGGATCCTTGTGAGTCCGGTTACCGAGTCTGGGGTGAGACAGAAATCCTAACCCTAATCTTGTTTTAGGAATCCAAATAGAGGAATCGACAAAATAGCTAACCTATTTCATGATTTAGGTAGCTGTTGTGCTGTAGACGGGGACATAGTGTACGAACCGAGTTTGTAACGGACATACCGTCGAAAGGTGCGGACTATAAACATTTAGGTTATAGTTTTTAAGGCTTTCAATGTCAGTTAATGATTTATGACTGACTTGATTGCTGCCATATGCACTTGATACGACGCTTTCCATATATCACACATGTAAGAACTATGTTGAATATATAATGCATTCTATGTGTTCGTTGAAATGTTTAAATGAAATTGCTATTATGATTTGTTCTTGCCATGGCTATTAAGCTAGGTTACATGTTTGTTGTATGTAGGACAACTCCTTTATGAAAGGATTTGCCATATTATATACTTTAACTACTTTAGGTCATGTATGTAATAATGTGTAGGCTAAGTGTTTGATAAAATGTCTGGATGAGTAATTTTTGATGAATTGCATTTACCGAGGGTGTTGAGATAGGATTCTCAACTACCTTAGCTATATGTATAAATTCCTTCATGTAACTTTAATTTCAACTATGTGATTTATATGGAAAATGCATGTATATTAACATGTTCTATGTGTTTGATAGAATGCACAAATGAGATTTGGGTTTGAATTGTCTGTTAAATGCTATTATGATTACCACATGTGACTATCTATGCATTTGAGTGTGATTGGGACTACTACCTAGTTCAGGCAATCAGTAACAGTTCCGGGTTGAGTGGCCGAACTGGTCTTGCCACACTGGATAAGTTTGATGAATTTGAGCCGTACGGTGATTGTCGACAGTGATTAGGCCACGTGGAATGCTTATCTACTCCATGTCAATTAATTTAGAGTGTGCTCGTACCAATCGAACTTGTCAAATAACCCAATTAGCCTAATGTGTGTATACCATGTATAGACGTTACTGCTTGAATCTGAGGTACCACTTATTGATGTAACAACCCATTTCAACCATGGTACCACGATCTGCTAAGACTCATGAGCCAAGCATGGTGGTGTATAGGACACCGTGGTCAAGCTGTCAGCCTACGTTGAGGTGACGAGCCTCCCCGTAGTGACCAGTGAGCAACCCAAACTCGTTAGCCGAATATGGTGGTGTATAGGACACTGTATTCGAGCTGTCGGCCTACGTTCAGGTGACGAGCCTCCCGCAGTGACCTCGAGTATAATCAATTGAACTTACCTGTCCACTGTTTTCATTAGGGGTGACGCCCTACAACTTACCTATCATATGTGATTAACTAGGATTGACGACCCTAGATGGATCCCCGTTTGGGTTAATGATATAAAAGGGAGGTACCTTAACTTCCTAAATTTACTGTATGAATAAGCCTAAATAAGAAATTGGCTAACAGGACCATGCACCACATTGCATGTGCTTTAGTGAGGAAGTGCACGTTTAGGGAGTTTGCCATGCGTGATTGTGAGATAAAGTCGTTGAGAGAGTGTAGGCGACAACATGTATCATTACAACATACCATTCCTGCATTAACAAGAGTACTTAGGACATGATTGTTGTACTGCTTTATCATTACTGCTTGACTGAATTGATAACATGTTAACCTTTAGCTTATAGTACCACTGAGTTGATCACTCACTCCTATGCTGGGACGGTGTTTTAAAACACCAACTAAACTCTGTTGTAGTTGCGGATGATGATGAGGCTTATGCGACGAAGCCAGATTTCTTTGACGAGGAGTTCTCCTACATGCAACTCTCAGGCGGGTCAATGTAGACCTAGAGTTGTGTCACCGGGATTACAGGACTACGGATTAGTTGAACCTTTACACTTGATATTTTATAAATTTTGGAACCATACATGTAATTATTTAGCCTGGTAACATACTCATACTCTGGAGATTGATAAACACTTACATACTTTTATATCTATCTCAGTCTTTCGCTTGCCTAATTACGTTAACTCTGGAGTATGATATGCTGATTTAGTGTAATCCCATTCATGTTTAATACATTAATATGGATAACATTTAATCATCATTATCTATATTGCATAAGTGATACGATGAATCTTGGGAGTTGAGCTTTGCTTGACCCTTGAAATTGGGGGCATTATAAGTTGGTACCAGAGCATGATTTGGATTAAATTGGACCTAGGTTATGGTAACACGATGCACACTGACGTACTTTGACTTAGGTGGGGGTGATAAAATATAGAAACGATCATAGGATTCCAAGTTTCAACGACGGGCGAAACTGACAGTTGAAATAGAACCCATATGCATCTAAGATCATGTGAAATGATCCCAATCCCTTTCTAAACTATCAATCGAAAGGTTTGGATGATAATTCAGTAAACCCCACACTCAAAACATGCTAAAAAGCATGAATACGTGTTGGTTGGATCCCAAAAACACTTCACACAGGCGTAGGGGCCCAAACCCCATTTTTCGGCGCATTCCAGCACCCTGGGAGGGGGTGGCCACCGCCCTAGGGTGGAGCCACCGTCGGAGGTCTAGAGATAGGGCAGCGGCATTGCCTGGTCGGCAGTGCACCGCTCACCGATTGGCCAGGTGGGCCCTATCCCACGTGTGGGCCTCTATTTCACTCCCCTAACCCTCTCTTTAGTCCCATTCCATGTCATTCAAACTCCCTAAACCCCTCAAACCCTCATTTCTCTTTCCCTTCTATATACATTTTTACCTTCTAAATCTTCTACCTATTACATCTACCCACCACCATTACCTTAAAACTATCATTTTCATCTCTCTATCTTCCATATTTCCATCTATTAAGCACAAAGGCCCCCTTTGTGTCTCAAAACCTTCAAGACCCACCAACCCATCTCATTTTCCAAGCTTTCTTCACTTCCATGGCTCTTTTTTAAGCTAGTTGCTACAATTTTCTCCCTCTCCACACTCCTTTCCCTCATGAGAAAGAAGAGAGTGGCCCCGAATGAGGCCAGGCCGAGCCGACCACGCCGTACTACGAAGAGTGCTGGCGTCGAAGCCAGTATGACTGTCGAGTGGGAACGAAGGTCCAAGTGGGACCTTGATCCTCAAATCCCATTGGAAAGATCGCTACCGCCGGACGTCAATCTCGGTAAGTTTCGTAACTGCAAGGTCATATTTGAGGCACATGTCGATAAGAAGTTGTCGATAAGAAGTTGTTTGAGACGTATCCAGTCATCGACTTCTCTCCTGAAAAATGAGTGGGATCCCATATTTGAGGGAAACACTCATGCAAGTGAAGGCGCTATGCAGGCCTTCTATGCCCACATTCAGAATCCACTATTGAAGCCTCTCCAGTTTACTATCCTTTTGGGAAGGCAGGAGACCATAGTTGGTGTGGACGAGATGACCCGCATTATGGGAGTTGAAAGAGGTGTGGTAAACGTTAGTGAGAAGAACCTCGCTAGTGAGCGAGAGAGAAGGTGCCGCACATGTTTCCTATGTGGCAAGCTTGAGCATTAGAGGTGGGGAAATAACCTTGTTTCATCCAAGATGACAAACGACTTCCGCTTGCTCCACCACATATGCACGTATAACGTGTATCCTAGGTGGAGTAACCGTATTGAATGTACAAGGTTCATGGTGAACTTCTTGTATAGAGTCGGGCAAGGAGAGAAGGTATGCCTGCCTACTCTTGTCCTATCTCAGATAATCAGCGCTGCACGGTTTACTAGGTAAAGTTCCTCGCTCCCTTTTGGTCGATTGGTTTGCAAAATTTCCCGCCACTTCAGTTTTAGATTTCATATGGATAACGTCGCCCCAATCCACATTATTGGTGAGAACACACTTAACAACATGGGCATTGGCTCTAGGCAATGCCAAGCTCAACTTGATGAGCACAGTGACGAGATAGAAGAAGAAAGTGAAGAGAACGAGGGAAGTGAAAGTGAGGAAGGTGGTGATGAAGAAGGTAGTGAGGAAGGTAGTGAAGAGGAAGATCAGGGAGAAGAAGAAGAGGAGGCCTAAGACTCTGATGGAGGCCCTCCTGTTATACATGAAGATCGCCATGATCGGGCTGCCTTGGAAGCTCGCATGGCCAAAATTGAGGAAAATCAGGCCGCCATGAGACAGGAGGTCAACGAGAGTCAGGCCTATTTGAAACAAAAATGTAAGAAGATCTCTCACACCCTAAAGGCCCTCCTATGTTGCATGCAGGATAAGGGTGCGTTTCCACCTTCGCCAGAGTCGAAGGGCTAGTTATGGGTTGTAGTTATCTTTTGGTTTGCTTTGTTTATCGTTTGTTATGTAATAGCCTTGGTAGGCTTGGTAATATGTTAGAGTAGTTGGTGTGAAACTTTTATTAAATTAGCTCACATGCATCTTCTATCATGATATTTGTTTGTACTGCTACCTCATATGTATCGTGGCAAATTTTGGTTAAACGAAATGCATGGATCTTATTTTGAAATGAAACGAGTATATTGTTTGGATAAGTGCATAGTATCATCCTAAATCTTACACGTGTTGCACCCTATGTTGTGTAGAGGGAATGCCTCCGAAAATCACTCAGAATATGACACATGTTGCACTTGGTGGATCGTTTGACGGGGCACCTCTCCCGAGTGATAGCCACAGGGACCCCAGTTTGGGCCCTGATAGTGACATCATGCCGGATTCACAACCGGCCACTAGCCCCACCAATGGGCCAACAATTAGTGCACCATCGGTTCTAGAATAGAACCATGTGTCTACCTCGATGCCACACATGCCGCAGGTGGCTCCTCCTCCTGATAGGTTAGAACAGATGATGCTCCTAATGCAGCAGTAGCAGGTTTGGACCACTATTGCGGGGACCTTTGCCTAGAAGATGAATATGGTCCTGCCTGCACCACCTGTGCACCCTGATGGAAATATGAATACCAGTGGTCTTTTTAAGCACTTTCAGCGGTTCTGTCCTCCCATTTTTGTGGGTACTCATAGACCCGAGGAGGCTGAATACTGGTTGGATAACATCTCTAAGATGTTGAAGCTGCTGCAATGCACTGAGGTAGAGCAAATGGAACTTGTGACCTATATGTTTAAGAAGGAGGCTAGTTTATGGTGAGATAACATCCTACGAACAGTTGTTGCTGGATACGTATGGACGTGAGATGCATTTGAGGCTCGCTTTCATGGGAAGTACTTCCCCCTCACTTATCATAATGAAAAGGAGGGTGAGTTCCTTCACCTTCGACAAGGAGGAATGTCTGTGTCAGAGTATAAGAACAGATTCATGGAGCTGGCCAGATATGCACCTTTTATACTAGCAGACGAGCCGATGTAGATGCGGCAATTTTCAGAGGATCTGCGCCCTGAGATCCACTCGAAGATGTGTTGCACTAGCATTCTCAACTATGTTGAGCTAGTGAACATGTCCCTGTAAGTTGAGCAGGATGGAGACAGACTAACTCGTACACGCATGCCCATGGGCCCAAGGCCTCGACCTGATTTACCGAACCAATCATTCCTCGGCAAGAGGCCATGTGCAGATTCGCCTCCCAGGCTTACGGCTCCACCGACCTAGCTGAGGCGATCAGATTTTTCGTACACCTATTGTAAGAGGTTAGGCCATACAGACACTTATTACTTTACCAAGATGAGGGACAACGGCTTCACGCCACCTTAGAAGAACAATCGCCAGCTTCCTTAAGCTATCTTGGCTCCACCTCTACATTTAGCACCGCCAGCACAGCCTTTTTACAAGACAAATGTACCTTAAAATAGGGCGCCTCAATGGCCTATGGCAGCGCAGCCGAATTGTCCTCAACAAGCTCGTGTTCACTCACTTGTAGTTGAAGCATCTGAGTCAGTAACCGCAACACCATTGGCTTTTGAAATCACATCACATATCCAAGGTATACCAGTCTTCCTATTGGTGGACACTAGGTCCACTATCTCAATAATATTATGCACAATAGTCAAGCAACTAGTATTGGGAACTGCTCCTATGGTTGGGGTGAGACTCCTTACCGCCACAAGGACCTTCTCAGACACTATCAAGATTTGTAAAGATTGCTCAATAGACTTAGGAAGTAGAACAATACTCGTTGACCTGATTGTTACCCTGCTATGTCATTACGATGTCATCCTTGGTATGGATTGGCTCACCGAGATGAAATTAGAGATTAATTGTGATACCAGAGTGGTGACAACCATGGACCTGAGGGCTCGACCTTTATTTTTTCAGTTCAGGTCAGTTGGTACTACCGCATTAGTTGTTATGCTACCTTGTTAGGAAGTGTTGATGGTCCGACACTAGGGGACAACGCCTGTAGTCGAAGATTTCATGGACGTGTTCAGGATGATACTTAGACTATATCATCAGCGCGAGATCGACTTTACTATCGACCTTGTGGCAGACGCATTGAGCTGCAAGAAAACAATAGAATTTGCAGCTCCGCTGATGATAAAAGAATGAAACATGGCAGAGTTTGTACGAGACTTCGAACAGAGGCTTATAGTAGAGGAGCTGTTCGAGAGCGTCGCACACATCCATGTGTAGCTGCTTATTAATGACCGAATCATTATGGCACAGAAAGAAGATGAACTGTTGGTGAAGATGAGAAGGCGAGCAAGTAACAGTGAAGACTTCAAATGGAGGGTTAGTTTAGATGGAAGTTTGAGATATCGCGGCCGCCTATGCGTTCCAAATCTCCCTGACTTGAGGAGAGAGTTTCTGGAAGCCGCGCATAATTCAAGATTGGCAATGCATCCCGGTAGTATGAAGATGTATCGAGATTTGAAGCGTTCATACTCGTGGGACAATATGAAGGCCCAAATAGTAGATTTTGTATCCCATTGTCTCACATGCCAGCAGGTCAAGGCCGAGCATCGCCGACCTCCCTGTTTACTTCAGCCCCTGCCCATAGCTGAGTGGAAGTGGGATTTTATATCTATGGATTTCATTTTCAGGTTAGCAAAGACGAGGAAGGGACATGACTCCATTTGGGTAAGTGTGGACCGATTGAAGAAATTGGCTCATTTCCTCCAGATTAGAGTTTCAAACTCAGCAAATGATTTAGCCAAGCTGTACATTAAGGAGATTGTACTGCTGCTTGGAGTTCCTATGGAGATCGTATTGGATCAAGACACGTGATTCACGTCTATCTTCTTGACTTGGATCCAAGAAGCATTGTGAGTGCAGCTGAAGTTTAGTACCGCGTTCCACCCACGGACGGATGGGCAGACGGAACGGGTAAATCAGGTGTTAGAAGATATATTGCGGGCATGTGTACTCGATTTTAAGAACAGTTGGGATGACTGTCTTCCCTATACTGAGTTCGCTTATAACAACAGATTCCAAGCAAGCATGGGCATGACTCCCTACGAGGCCTTGTATGGGCGTTCATGTCGAGCACTACATTGTTGGGCAGAGGTTGGTGAGAAGAGTTTGATTGGCCCAGATTTAGTACAGGCGACCTCAGAGAAAATTGACATTATCGGGCATTGACTTCTTACAGCACAGAGCAGATAAAAGAGTTATGCTGATACCGGATGGAGATAGCTAGAGTTTGAAGTTGGGGACCATGTTTTCTTAAAGTTTCTCTAATGAAAGGAGTCCTTCATTTTGGAAAGAAGGGGAAGCTTACGCCAAGATTTATTTGCCCATTCCATATTCTAGATCAAGTGGGCAAGGTAGCATACACCTTGCATTGCCCACACCACTCGTAGGAGTGCACAACATATTTCATGTATCGATGTTGAAGAAATATGTTCCCGATCCTTCACATATTATTAAATGTGATCAAATACAGTTGAGTGAAGATGCTACCTATGTGCCACGACCAATACATATTATAGATAGGAAGGAACAAGCGCTACGCAATAAAGTGATCCCACTTGTGAAGATATTGTGGACTCACCACACTGAAGAAGAGGCTACATGGGAAACAAAAGCTGAAGTTCATAAGAACTACCCTCAAATCCTCGAGTACGAAAAGGTACTAATTTCAGGTTCAAAATTTTTCTTTAAGGGGGGTAGATTATAACGTCTCAGAAAAATTCATATAAAGACTCGAGTATCACCTCAGGCAGAAATCCCTAAGTACTGAATCCTGTAGAAAATTAAATGAAACTTAATTAAATACTAAACTAAATAATCAGTAAAATTAGCTTGAACCATTATCTATACGAATGGCAAGACCCAAACCCATTAAAATCACTAACTCAACATTACCTACAAACCCAGGAGTAATCTCAAAACCCAGTTGCTCTCGGGAGCACATTGAAACTCCGTATTAGACCTGGACTGCACGTTAAATCCGATGACCACGAAACTATAAGTTTATGACCACCTTATTGGGCTTGACAACCATCGCAAGAATTGAGCCCAAATAGTATCCAAGAACGCACAACTTGAGCCCTAAGCAAAGTGTGTGAGGAACGCGAATATCTTTTGAAAATGCACCAAAACTTAAGTGAATTGGACTGTTCGCTTGTAGGTGAGATTGAAGACTTTAGACTGTCAGATTCTAACCAAAATTTACCCCCGGATTAGGGAAATTTCCGTGCTCATATCTGTATACTTGTGGCCTTGATCAAGTGACGATGACCATTGAACAGATATGGGTCCGCCGTGGGTGATCGGCCTATCCAAATGCGTTAAAATCGCATCCTGGCCTAGATCCATGGTTAGGGAACCTAGTTTGTACCATAGACAGGTAATGGACCTCCAGATGAGCTCCGTTTGCCTGAAACAGACACCTTTTAGCTATAACTTAAGTATACCATGGCCCTGGGGCCATTGACATCACTCTTGAACCTATATAAGGCCCTTAAACCACCCCACCTCTCTCTCATACTAATTTTCTCTAACCCTGAGAGAGAGAGAGAGAGAAGTGAGAAAGGAAGAGAAAAGAGTGGAGAGTGAAGGGAGATCCTTGGAGTTTGCAGCAGTGCTTATTTCCTATTATTCCACGCATTAAATTGCCTTTACATCAAGCCACATGGGCTATTCCAACTCTAATTTGGGTAAGAAATACTAACCCTTATCTTGTTTTAGGAATCCCAATAGAGGAATCGACAAAATAGCTAACCTATTTCATGATTTAGGTAGCCATTGTGCTGTAGACAGGGACGTACTGTACGAACCGAGTTCATAACGGGCGTACCGATGAAAGGTGAGGACTATAAACGTTTAGGTTATGGTTTTTAAGGCTTTCAATGTCAGTTAATGATTTATGACTGACTTGATTGCTGCCATATGTGCACTTAGATACAACACTTTCTATATATCACATGTATGAACTATGTTGAATATATAATGCATTCTATGTGTTCGTTGAAATATTTAAATAAAATTGCTATTATGATTTGTGCTTGCCATGGATATTAAGCTAGGTTACATGTTTGTCGTATGTAGGACAACTCCTTTATGAAAGGATTTGCCATAATATATACTTTAACTACTTTAGGTCATGTATGTAATAATGTGTAGGCTAAGTGTTTGATAAAATGTCTGAATGAGTAATTGTTTGATGAATTGCATTTACTGAGGGTGTTGAGATAGGATTCTTAACTACCTTAGCTATATGTATAAATTCTTTCATGTAACTTTGATTTCAACTACGTGATTTATATAGAAAATGCATATGTATATTAACATGTTTGTAACATCCCGAAAATCGGGGGGTCGAGCATAAACTCAACTCCTGAGTTCCAGAACATCACTTATGCAACAAAATGAATGATGATTGAATGTTGTCTGTATTAGAGTAGTGAACATGAGTGATATTAAGCCAAAACAGCATATCATACTCCAGAGACAGTTAAATTGCAAGCGGAAGACTGTGATAGATAAATAACATATAAAAACTGTGGTGAGTCTCCAGAGTGTGATAAAGTTACCAGGTTAAATAATTACAATACAAATCTAAAATATACCTAATGTGAGGAAGTGTAATGTCTTCTATCCCAAGTACCATAGCCCCGTCAATACAATACTAGGTCTTCATAGACCTACCAGAGAGATATAGATAGGAAAACTTCTCCTCATCATCATAGAAGTAGTCCGGCTCTGCTTCATAAGCATCGCCATCACCTGAAACTTAGCAAATTTGGTTGGTGTGTATAACACCATCCCGTAACGTGGGAGTGAGTGATCAACTCAGTGGAACAGTAAAGCATAGGTTAACATGTTATCAATTCAGTCAAGCAGTAATGATAAAGCAGTAAAATCAAACACTCCTAACTACTCTTATTAATGCAAGTATGAATGATGGCATGATGTATGCTCTCACCACACCCTCCCTCGTGCGACACCATCTCACGTTCGCGGCATGCTTCCATCCCTCAGTGCTCCACATCTTCTAGGCACATGCAATGCATGATGAGCATGATTACCGAGTATTTATTAGTCCATTTCAAACAGCCGGATTGGGAAACTAAGGTACCTCCCTTGTATCATTCCCAAACATGATCCATTCTAGGGTCGTCAGTCCTAGTTAATCTTAGACGATGGTATATTTTTCTAGGTCACTACAAAGGCTGCCAGGGCTGTTATGCACAAAGGTTACACCACTCCCCTATCACCTCTTAAACGATTCATCACTATACAGAAACAGGCCTAGTTCATACTTTATATACCGCGGCAAAACTCTAAGGCTCACTACGATTTCAAAGTATGCTCGAGGTCACTACAAAGGGCTGCCAGAGCTGTTGCTCGCATTCGTTGCACCACTCCCCCATCACCTTATCAATGTAGGCCGACAACACGAATATAGTGTCCCATACCACCATAATCGGCTTAGGAGTCTGGTTACTCACTGGTCACTACGGGGAGGCACGTGGCCCCAGCGTAGGCCGACAGCTCGACCACGGTGTCCCATACCACCATGCCCGGCTCATGAGTCTTAGCAGATCAAAGTACTATAGTTAAAAGGGATTTCACTGGTAAGTTTGGTACCCTAGGTTTAAGCAGTAGTGACCAAACATGGTGAACATACATTAGACAGATCAGGTTACTTGATGAGCTCGGCTAGCTCGAGCGCACAACAAGTTGAACGATATGAAGTGTAAAAGCACTTCGTGTGGCCAACCACTATCGCCAACAGAAGTATGACTCGGGTTCGTCGAATACATCACACGTGGCAAATGAATTACAGCCACGAATTCAATTCTGGTACCGATTGTCTGGACTATAATCATAGCCCCAAACACAATCAATTGCAGATAGATACAGCAGTAGTGGATCAAGATTCAACCCATACAATCAAGGTCTGGTATTATCCGTTTTAGTACACTTGTGGCTGTTACACGCATTCGTTACACCACTCCCCCATCACCCATGACGGATCATACAACATAAACATGAATTTAAACATACGCCTTACATAAATAAACTCATACAATCAGTTGAGCATGTTAACAAGCATATCATAAAGCATATTATAAAGCATGTTATAAAGCATGTTATGAAGCACTATATAAATAGGAATACAAACACATATATTTCATAAGTGGTTAAAGTGAACAACCCACATAGGGGAATTCATACATGTTTTTAAGGTAGTTGAGAATCCCATCTCAACACCTACCTAAGGCATCAACATCCAAACACTTACTCACACAAGCATTTTCACAAACACTTAACATACACTATTTCAACATACTTAGTGTATGTTAACAAACATGTATTAGGGCGAGTCCTTTCGCCAAGCAAATATTTTACGCATATATAGTATATTTATACAACAAATAATCATGGCAAACACATCTCTAAAATATATATGTATACAGTACTTTCTATAATACAGTATTTCTATATACATAGTGTATATTAGTAAAACATGTATTTGGGCGAATCCATTCGCCAAATAAGTATTTTATCCATATATCGTATATTCATACAACAAATAATCATGTCAAATACATTTCTAAAATTTATATGTATACGGTATTTTCTACGAATACCTAGAATATGTAAATTCCATAATCTACATCTTTAATCGAAACAGGAAACAGAAAGCACTTTGTACATGTGCAATTGCATGCAGATCATGAATCTATCATTATTTGACATTGAAAGCGTTGAAAATCATAACCTATACACCTAAAGTCCGCACCTTGTGTCGTAGAATCGTAACGGAGACGATAGGTTTGCTAAGCTTCTGTATTAGGCAGTTTGGCAACCTAGAGAACGAAATAGGTTAGCTATTTCATAACCTACAACCTATACAGCCCCAAAACAGATTAGAGTTAGGGTTTCTTACCTAGAAACGGAACTGGAATCGGCGGGAAAGCGATGAGAATGGAGCGGTTGAGCTTGGATACGGTAGGGAAGAATGGCAGGGAAGAATCTCCCACTTCTCTCTCACTTTCTCTCTCTTTTCCTAGGGTTTTTCTCAAATTCGGATAGCTGAAATGAGAGAGGGTTTAAGGTCCTTATATAGTCTAAAATGTCTCCAAAATAGACTTAAGAACAAGGTATACTTGGGTTTTGTCCAAAGGGCATCTGTTTCAGCTCAACGGAGGACTTCTGGCGGGCCTCCTTGAGACAAAGGTTAGACTTAAGCTCACTAACACTGGATCTATGTACTATTAAGTTTTCATTCCAGTCGGATTTTCAGATCACGTGTGGCGGACCAGTTTCAGTTCGACGGTCAGTGGGTCTCGATCGGAGATTCTGAGTACATGTAAATGTGTATGAAATTTTTCCTGATCCGAGGGTGTAATTTGGTCAGATTCTAACGGTCTGGTTGCTTAATATTGATCCATAGCGGCACGAGTCTCAGATTACTATTCAAGATATTTATTTTGTAAAGAAACTAGTGTTCTCACACTCTCTCGCTCCGGACTCAAGCGAACAGCTGTGGGACACTATCTGGATTTGATTTCCGAGATGGTTGTCAAGCCCAGTGAGGCAGTCCTAAGTCCTTAACCTCGTATTATTCGGACTCTCGATGTGCGGTCCAGATCTGATATGGAGTTTCAACGTGCTCCTGAGAGCAGTCGGGTAATGAGATTGATCCTAGATTTTAGGGTAACCTAGCGTCAATGATTCTACAAGTTTTGGATCTTGCAGATCATATTTAAAGTGGATCAAACAGATTTCGTAGCTAATCTAGTTTAGTACTTAGTTACTTTGTCTCATTTCTAAAGGATTTAGTCCTATAAGATTTCTATCTGAGGTGGTACCTAGCCCCTTATAGTTTGTATATAAAGTGATCCAAATTCTACTACTTAGCTAGTTTAAGATAGTGTCTAGGGTGAAAGTACTCAGGAAAATTGGAAGAACAAGGTGGTGAAGGGTTGGATTTGTGAAGGAAATAGGTTCAGAAGCGATTTTAGACTATGGGATTCAGTTCTGACAAGTTAATAAGGCGTTAGGAGTGGCCCATTGCCTAAAGACGTCTAATTCCAGGTTGGTGAACATTCGGGCTGTTACAATGTTCTATGTGTTTGATAGAATGCTCAAATGAGATTCGGGTTTGAATTTTCTGTTAAATGATATTATGATTATTACATGTGACTATCTATGCATTTGAGTGTGATTGGGACTACTACATAATCCAGATAATCGGTAATGGTTCCGAGTTAAGTGGCCAAACTGGTTTCGCCACAATGGATAAGTTTGATGAATCCGAGCCGTATGATGATTGTCGACAGTGGTTAGGCCACATGAAGTACTTATCTACTCCATGTCGATTAATTTAGCATGCGCTCGTACCAATCAAACTTGTCAAATAACCTGATTGGCTTAATGTGTGTTTACCATGTATGGACGCTATTGCTTGAATCTAAGGTACCACTTACCGATGTAACAACTCATTTCAACCATGGTACCACGATCCACTAAGACTCACGAGCCAGGCATGGTGGTGTATAGGACACCTTGGTCAAACTATCGGCCTATGCTAGGGTGATGAGCCTCCTCGTAATGACCAGTGAGCAACCCAAATACGTGAGCCGAATATAGTAGTGTATAGGACATTGTATTCGAGCTGTCGGCCTACGTTCATGTGATGAGCCTCCCATAGTGACCTCGAATATGATCAATTGAACTTACCTGTCCATTGTTTTCATTAGGGGTGATGCCCTACAACTTACCTATCATATGTGATTAAATAGGACTGACGACCCTAAATGGATCCCCGTTTGGGTTAATGATATAAAAGGGAGGTATCTTAGCTTCCCAAATTTGTTGTATGAATAAACCTAATTAAGAACTTGGCTAACACAATCATACACCGCATTGCATGTGCTTTGGCGAGAAAGTGCATGTTTAGAGAGTTTGCCATGCATGATCGTGAGATGAAGTCACTGAGGGAGTGCAGGCGAGGGCATGCATCATTACAGCATACCAATCCTGCATTAACAAGATTGCTTAGGACATGATTGCTGTAATGCTTTATCATTACTACTTGACTGAATTGATAACATGTTAACCTTTACCTTATAATACCACTGAGTTGATCACTCACTCCCACGCTGGGACAGTGTTTTAAAATACCAACTAGACTCTGTTATAGTTACAGATAGTAATGTGGCTTATGCGACGGAGCCAGATTTCTTTGACGAGGAGGAGTTTTGCTACATGCAACTCTCAGGCGAGTCTATGTAGACCTAGAGTTGCGTCGCTTGGATTACGAGACTACGGATTAGTGTTAAGGGTCAAATATTGCATATCAGACCCAATTATTGCTTGGATTTAAAAGCATGATACCGTTTAATGGCTTGATTTAATCGTGTTTGTGATGCAGAGTGTATTTACGAGCATGGACTGAAAAAGAGTGCTTAAAGCATGAATTTAACGCTCTAAAGTAACCAAAGCAAGGGACGGACTCCAGAGGACTAAGATCGAAGGATTTACAAGCCAGGTATCTGAGGAAATCAAGTCGTTCATGTTAAAGAGGTCCAAAATTGGTTCAGAGTACAAGATTACAGGGTTCCCGCCATCCGATTGACTCAAATTTTCATACATGGGATGGGGGCCATAAATTAACCGTACACATAAAATTTCAGCCATTGGATATCTCAGGAAGTGGGCCAACGGATAGATCAACCCCTTAATTCATTAAGTGGGGCCCACCTACAATTTGGATATGCTTAAAAGTTGGTCTCAACCCATTTTAGGGGGAGACAAAGCAAATGGATGGATCAGATTTCTGAAAAAATATCACAGTAGGCCCGTATGTACAGCGTGTGTACATAGTGTACACACATGCCAGCACCGCACCGAATCCACTTAACGTAGTCAGCAGCGCTGACCCGCGTCTTTTTCCCAAAAAGGCAAACTGCCATTTCCAGCAGCTGCGTAACGGACGATCAACATCCATCTTGCGGAAGGTTGTGGGCCTCATAAATCGCTCATACGGTCGATCCAATCCATCCATCGTGTAGACGGCCTCGAATACAACAAAACCATGTTGCTACTTTGCAACCATGCGTGCACATGTATGCGTTACAGAGGCCACAAGTGGACTGCCCTGCGACGTTCAAAATTAATTTTATTATGATTTCTTCTCTAGGCCGCGTCAATGGACGTTCAAAACTACCCATTCTTAAGTGAAATTTCGTCCTGAATCCAATGGACGGGGTGTATTTCCCCGAAAACACTTCTATGGGGCCCACCGAGCTACGCAGCGAAAGCTTTCGCACATCCATGAAAATCTGGATTTTCAGGCTGTTGTGGCCCACCATCTTTCATCATATGGCAGATCTGAACCGTCCATCATGTACATGACTCAAAAACGTCTTAAGTGACGGTGTTTCTTTGGAAATTGAGCGAAAAAAGGGTGAGTTTTAAGGCACTGAAACTTGGCTGCGAAAAGTTGCACTCCGTGTCCTGTTGTGACTCTGCCACTGACTCCAGCCTTCCAGCAGCTATAAAAGGAGGTTGTGAAAGTGGAGCAGAGGGAGAGAGGGAGTTGTTTGTTTTTCTCTGTCTTTCCTTTTTCTTTTTATTTATTTTGGATTTAGCCTCATCATGTCTGTGATGGGTTAAACCTCTTAGCTAGGGCTAAAAGGTGAAGCTTGTAGCATGATGGGAGGACCTGTTGCTTGTGCCTTTTGTTTAAGACCGAACGGATGTTGATTTTAGTTTATTAATGGGAATATTTTTAGTTTTTAATGGTCTGTTGTGACTAAAATTACAATGGGTTTGCGATAGCTTTGAGCATCTTCATTTCCTTTATTTTTATGACGTCAGGAAGCCCTATTGTTCACCATAGTCTCCTGGGTATGGTCGGATGACGGTACCCTTCCTAACTTTCATACATTACTGATTGGTTGGTAATTAGTTTAATTCTGTTGTTCACTTTGTCTCCTGGGCATGGTTTGGTGATGGAATCCATTCTAATTCATATACCTTTCATCTCTTGAAAACTATATCAAGTAAGTTCAATTTAATTTCCATGATTCTTGAAGCAGGCGTAAGATTGCCCTAATCTCTACAAGTGGATCCTCTAAATCCCTAGTTTCCTACCTCTGAATTTCTTTACGTTTTAAATAATTATTCCACCATTATTCTCTAAATTTCATTCAGTTTAGATTTCATCTTAGTATAGTTCTAGTTCTGGTTGTTTTCAGAGTATGTATAGGTTTCAGTCCCTTGGGATTCGACCTCGGTCTTACCGAGTTTATTAGTACATCACAACCCTATACTTGGGGAGTGAACAAGTTTTTGGCGCCGTTGCCGAGGACTAACGGTTATGTTTTTCTGTGATTAACTTGATTTGGGATTAGTTTAATATTAGGATTTTTTCTAATTTTAGGTTAGAATTTTTCTGTTTGATTTCTAGAAACTAACCTGTTTTGTTGTTTTGTAGGATTCTGATATAGAAACTTCTAATTTGGTAATCTCTTTCTAATTTTGTTAATTTTCTATTTTTAGGAACTAGTTTATTTTCTAACTTTAGACTTTCTTAGAAATTAACTTATTTTGTTTTGCAGGTTTTTAACTTAGGAACTCCGATCTGGTAATTTCTTTCCAAATCCTTTCTTTTTTTTTCTAGATTTTTATTTCATTTATCTCTTTTAGGTCTAAGTCTAGAATTTAAATTGAGGTTATACCTGCAAATCAACCTCAAGTACTACCTCCACCTGGGATTGAGGAAGTCCATGATGAGAATGAGGTGCATCAAGCACCCCCGCCTCGTACTTTACGAGATTATTTACAACTGTCGGGGGTGAGCACGCCCTCATGCATGGTTTTTCCAGAAAATACGGGACACGTGAATATCAAGCCAGGGGTGATCTAACTCCTTCATAAATTTCATGGGCTTGAATCTAAAGAATCGTATCTACACTTGAAAGAGTTTGATGAGATTATAACCATTTTATATTTTTCAAACGTGTCTGAGGATACAGTCAGGCTGAAACTCTTTCCCTTTTCTTTGAAAGAAAAAGCTAAGACATGGTTACATTCACTACGTCCTATATCTATTGGCACAAGGAATGATATGCAAAGGGAGTTTATAAAGAAATTTTTTCCATATCATAAAACAAACACCCTTAGAAAATCAATCATGAACTTCACCCAAAAGGAGGATGAAACATTCTTCCAATGTTGGGAGCAGTTCAAGGATATTGTCAGCTCTTGCCCACAACACGGTTTTGAAACGTGGCGCATTGCGCACTTTTTCTATGATGGGCTGACATCTTCCATGCGCTAATTGGTCGAGATAATGTGCAATGGAGAATTTATGAATAAAAATGTTGATGATGTGTGGGATTACTTGGACAGACTTGCTGAAACCGCACAATCATGGGACACATACTCAAAATCGAGTATCACTTCTAAGCCCACTCAATCAAAGGAAAGGGGCAGAGTATACCTGCTGAAAGAGGATGATGATATCAATGTTAAAGTGGCTAATCTCATAAAGAAATTCGAGGCCATGGAATCGAGGAAGGATAAGGGTAAGGAAGTTGTTTGCAATATTTGTCATTACAGCAGTCACACAACTGAAAATTGTCCAACTATATCTACCTTTCAAGAGGTTCTGACTGAGCAATCCAATGCCGTAAATAATTACCAAAGACCTTTCAATGGACCCACCGCTAATACGTATAATCCTAGTTGGAGAAATCATCCAAACCTCAGTTGGAGGAATGGACAAACTGTTACCCCTCAAGGTTTCTTCAATCAAATTCCAAAACAAGGGAAACCTCAAGAGGATCCAGTTCTAAAACACATTCAAGACCAAGAGCTATTCAACCAAGATATCAGATCAGCAATAGGATCACTTACATCATCCATTCAAAGGATAGAGTCACACATAATGATTGGGGGAAAGGGGATGCTTCCTTTTCAACCTCTCCCCAATCCCAAACCTCAATATGAGATAAGTAATACAAGCTCTTTTGATCAGATGGAGCAGGCCAAATCTATCACCACTCTTAGGAGTGGGAAGACCATTGACAAAACTATTCCGGTTAGGGCTAAAAAGCCTAAGGACCCAGAAGAGTATAACAATGATAGACATAGCATTGCCCCACAAGAATTAGAACCAGAACTTCAAAAGAAGCCAGTTATTCCATTTCCCCAACGGTTGGTTGCACCAAAACCTCTCTCTAACTCTCAGGATATTCTAGAGGTGTTAAAATAAGTGAAAGTCAACATTCCTCTACTTGATGTCGTAAAATAAATACCTTCATATGCCAAATTCCTGAAAGACCTATGCACGACCAAAAGACGGCAAAGTATTCAAAAGAAGATCTTCTTGACTGAAAAAGTGAGTGTCATCCTGAACCAAGACGTGCCGCAGAAATTTAAAGATCTCGGTAGCCCAACTATATAATGTGTAATTGGGGATTATCGAATTAATCACGCACTTCTTGACTTAGGAGCGAGCGTCAATCTGATTCCCTACTCGATATACAAACAGTTAAGTCTAGGTGAATTAAAACTCACCCTAACCACACTACAACTTGTTGATCGCTCTATGCGTATACCAAGAGGGATAATTGAGGATGTGTTGGTCCAGGTTGATAGATTTTACTACCCTGTAGACTTTATCATCTTGGACACCGAACCCCTCAATAACATAAGTACTCAGATTCCCGTCATTCTTGGTTGCCCATTCCTTGCCACTTCAAATGCAATTATTAATTGTAGGAATGGTGTCATGACTATGTCTTTCAGGAATATGACATTGGAGTCAAACATCTTTTTCAATAACAACAGAAACTCAAAGGATGATGACGATTTCCACGACATTAACATGATTAATTCGTTCGTGGAAGATAGAACGCCTCTGATCTTATCCTCTGACCCTCTAGAGACATGCCTGGCACACTCCCATGACTTGGATGATGACATGATTAGGGAGAGGTGTGCCTTGCTTATCTTTGCGGTACTTGAAGTTAACCAGTGGAGGCCACAATTTGAAGAATTGCCCCAAACTGATGTCGTGCTTCTATCGTCTAACCTCAAGCCACCGAAGCTTGACCTAAAACATTTACCTCCTGATTTTGAATATACCCATTTAGGTCAAGAAGAGACACACCCAGTGGTGATTTCATCTCACTTTGAGAACAAACAAGAGAGTATGCTCTTTTCTACTCTCAACGAAGATAACGGAGTTATTGGACATATCATCACAGATCTCAATAGGATGAATGAACTCCTTTCAACTGAATGTTTTGACTCTTTGGATGATGGTTTAACACACTTTGCAGATTCAAACGATCTCATGATACAAGAAATAGTGGGTGCCTCGCAAGACAATACCTCAGTAGTTGTCATGGACCGAGAGAATCCTTATTCTGAAGTACCTCCTCCCCCAGATCCTGAATGTTTATTATTAAAGGAGAAGCTAAAAATTGAACTAAAGAATGAAACTTCCGCGTGTGTTGAGACTACATCACCTACTACAATTTTTTTTTAGTTTCATCTACTTGTAGTCTCTAATTCATCATGGTGTACTAACTTCAAAATTTTATCTGTCATAGGTGAATTGTATGTACTTTGGACACTTCAGACGATTAAAAGAAAACTTTATGCTGAGGTCCTGCAATTTTTGTGGACATTCATGCTCCAGGACATCCAAGCTTACTGCAAAATGGGCCTTTGGATGATCTTGTTGAAAAACCTTCTGAGAAATTTACCAAGATACTGGCTGACGGAAGAACCTAGATGCATGATTGAGTAGATTGTCCGTGCTTCCATAGTTGAGGATTAGAATTTACTATTTTCATACGATTAGGGTAGTTTGCTTTATGCTATTCTAGGATAGATGGTTTTATGTCATTAGGTTAGTTTGCTTAATATGTTGTTTTAGGATAGTTGCTTTTGTGCCTTCACTCTCATACTGACTTGCTCTCTCCCAGCGTGTAACATCCCGAAAATCGAGGGTCGAGTAGTAACTCAACTCTCGAGTTCCAGAACATCACTTATGCAACAAAATGAATGATGATTGAAGGTTGACTGTATTAGAGTAGTGAACATGAGTGAGATTAAGCCAAAACAACATATCATACTCCGAGAGACAATTAAATTTGCAAGCGGAAGACCGTGATAGATAGATAAAATATATAAACTATGATGAGTCTCCAGAGTGTGATAACATTACCAGGTTAAATAATTACAAGTACAATCCTAAAATATACCAAATGTGTAAGGTCCTCTAGTCAATATATCAGAAAGCCCCGTCAATCAGGACACAGCTCACAGGAAGCCGTCAGAAGACAACCAATACAAGCAGGCATCGTAGTCATTGCAAAGGTCCGGCTCCGCCTCAAAAGTAGCGTCGCCATCTGAAATCAGACAATGTCTGGTGGGTGTTCGAAACACCGTCCCGTAACGTGGGAGTGAGTAGCTAACTCAGTAGAACAATAAAGCATAGGTTAATATGTTATCGACTCAGGCAAGCAGTAATGATAAAGCAGTAAAATCAAACACTCCTAACTACTCTTATTAATGCAAGTATGAATGACATGATGTATGCCCTCACCACACCCTCTCTCGTGCGACACCATCTCACGTTCGCAGCATGCTTTCTTCCCTCAGTGCTCCACATCTTCCAGGCACATGCAATGCATGGTGAGCATGATTACCGAGTTGTTATTAGTCCATTTCAAACAGCAGGATTGGGAAACTAAGGTACCTCCCTTATATCATTCCCAAACATGATCCATTCTAAAGTCGTCAGTCCTAGTTAATATCAGATGATGGTGTGTTTTCTAGGTCACTGCAAAGGCTGTCAGGGCTGTTACGCACAAAGGTTACACCACTCCCCCATCACCTCTTAAACGATTCATCACTATACAGAAACAGGCCTAGTTCATACTCTATATACCGCGGCAAAACTCTAAGGCTCATAGCGATTTCAGAGTATGCTCGAGGTCACTACAAAGGGATGTCAGGGCTGTTGCTCGTATTCGTTGCACCACTCCCCCATCACCTTATTAATGTAAGCCGACAGCACGAATATAGTGTCCCATACCACCATAATCAGCTCACGAGTCTGGTTGCTCACTGGTCACTACGGGGAGGCACGTGGCCCCAGCGTAGGTTGACAGCTCGACCACGATGTCCCATACCACCATGCCCGGCTCATGAATCTTAGCGGATTGAGGTACCATGGTTAAAAGGGTTTTCACTGGTAAGTTTGGTACCCTATGTTCAAACAGTAACGTCCAAACATGGTGAACATACATTAGACAGATCGGGTTACTTGACGAGCTCGGCTAGCTCGAGCGCACAACAAGTTGAACGACATGAAGTGCATAAGCACTTCGCGTGGCCAACCACTATCACCAACTGAAGTACGACTCGAGTTCGTCGAACACATCTCACGTGGCAAATGAATCACAGCCACGAATTCAATTCTGGTACCGATTGTCTGGACTATAATCATAGCCCCAAACACAATCAATTGTCATCCATAGCATGTGGAGTAAAGCATGATAAACAAAGTAATTCAAACATGCTAGTAGGCATGTTATAAAGCATGTTATAAAGCATGATATAAGGCATGTTGTAAAGCACTACGTTAATAGGAATACAAACACATATATTGCAAGTAAGCGGTTTAAGTAAACAACCTCATGGAGGTAATCATACATGTCACTAGGGTAGTTGAGAATCCCATCTCAACACTCTCCTAAGGCATCAACATTCAAACATTTGCTCACACAAGCATTTTCACAAACACTTAACATACACTATTTCAACATACATAGAGTATGTTAACAAACATGTATTAGGGCAAATCTTTTCGCCAAGCAAGTATTTTATGTATACATAATATATTTATACAACAATTAATCATGACAAACACATCTCTAAAATATACATGTATACGGTACTTTTACAATACAGTATTTCTACATACATAGTGTATATTAGTAAAACATGTATTTAGGCGAATCCTTTCGCCAAATAAGTATTTTATCCATATATCGTATATCCATACAACAAATAATCATGTCAAAGACATTTCCAAAAAATATACGTATACGGTATTTTCTACGAATACCTAGAATATGTAAAATTCCATATTCTACAACTTTAATCGAAACAGAAAATGGAAAGCACTTTGTACATGTGCAATTGCATGCAGATCATGAATCTATCATTATCTGACATTGAAAGCGTTGAAAACCATAACCTATACACCTAAAGTCCTCACCTCATGTTGTAGAATCGTAACGGAGTCGATAGGTTCGCTAAGCTTCCGTATACGGGAGTTTGGCAACCTAGAGAACAAAATAGGTTAGCTATTTCATAACCTACAACCTATACAACCCTAAAACATATTGGGGTTAGGGTTTCTTACCTAGAAACGGAGCTGGAATCGTCGGGAAAGTGATTAGAACGGACTGGTGAAGCCCGTGGAGCGGCAGGGAGATCCTCCCACAACTCCCACACTTTCTCTTTCTTTTCTCTCTCTCAAATCCAAATTCGTATAGCTACAATGAGAGAGGGTATAAGGTCCTTATATAGCCTAAAATATGCCCAAAATAGGCTTAAGGTCAAGGTATACTTGGGTTATAACCAAAGCGGGGCAGTTTCAGCTCAACGGGGGACTTCTGGCGGGCCTCCTTGAGCCAAAGGTCAGACTTAAGCTCACCGACACTGGATCTTCATTCTATTAAGTTTTCGTTTCAATCGGATTTCCAGATCATGCGTGGCGGACCAGTTTTAGTTCAACGATCAGTGGATCTCGATCGGAGATTCCGAGTACATGTAAATGTTTATGACCCTAAACCCGAAAATTGGATTCACAAGAATCCTGATCACCGAATCCAGTGCCGACAGCCTCCATAGTACCCCATTCTCGGTTCCTAACGTCCATATGCTAGATTCCGATTCTGAGATCCTAGAAGGAGGATTTTTTTTATACATTTAACTCGTAATAAGCATAACAACAAGATTACCCAATTCACAAAGACAACATCATCATCACATATCCACTAATATAATCATTTCAATACAATGCTAAAAAAGGAAATACATAAATCGAAAATCAAGCTCCAAAAGACCACTGTACGCTCCAAGCTCAACACTGCTACAACCTAACATCACCTGCACGCATCTATCATGCATAAGCTTATTGAAAGCTTAAAGGGTGGTGTAAGTGTGTGCACAAGGTAAGTATCAAGTATTCAATACAATGCCATAGTCATACAATACCGAAAATACTGGTAATCCATAAATCATACAATGTCAGAATAAGCAGAAATACTGACAAGATCATGAATTATCAGAGTAAGTAGAATACTGACAAGATCAGGAATTATTAGAGTAAACAGAAATACTGACAAGATCACAATCATAAGATAACAGAGTAAGCGGAAATACTAACAAGTCCATGAGTCATGCAATATTAGAATACGCAATACGAGTCAACTATACAAATGAGGAGTCATAGAGAGCCAGATATCAGGTGCAGAGGATACAATGCAATATACATTCCTGATAAGTAACACAAATAGCGTCAGCCGTACTTAAACCATATAAGTGTAGAAACACAATAACCCAAATTGTCATATGCTGCGTATGTAATGCAACATGCGGTGCGAATGGAATGACCATGCTGGAGTGTGAAGTTAGGATGATAGTACGTAGTATCGCAGGTTATGAGGTCTATCACAAGGGACTTTTATCCAAACCAGTTCCATACCTAAATTTGGATAGTCAAACTCAATGTAGTAAAGTCCTGATCTCAAGTTAGTCGTGCGCCCTAACCGAAATCCTGCCTATTGCGAAGGTACATGTAACAAACAGTTACGCACCACCAGCCCAAGTGGATAATGAATGAATGAATGAATGAGTATGCAACTCCTAATCAATAAGTCCACATATCAGTACAGTTCCCCTTTGGGATCATCACCGGGGTCTATTACACTCTACGCCAGCTTGCCGCCCCTATCCGAGCGCACAACTAGGTAAGTGGAAGAGACCTCACTATCCGCCTGCCAATATCGGGTCCGCCTTTTCGATAGCGGACCCATTCCTCAAGCTGGTCAAACTCAACCTAGATATTTCTCCCTCACTCAGGAGGGTAAGGTCACACCCCCTCCCAACCGACCACGACACAGTGGGAGATGCGGTTGCTGGTATACGGCCCTCATGCCCTCATATGTATCCACTCGGTCTCGATGTTGGGGCGTCTCCTGGCTGCGGAGGTTTAGAGATTCACCCAGGGACATCTATGGTGCCTGTATGGTAGAACCAAATATTTTCGATGTCCCATCTGACCATCCACGATATGCCTGTAGAGGCTACGGTCCTAATGTCGTTAGGGCATATAGTCATCGCAACACATAATGTATGATGCATGAGTCACACAATTCAATCATGCATCAATCCTGCGCATACCGTGCCCTCATGTGAGATAACCTCCGCCTATCAGGGAGCCTCATAACCTGCCTAATGTTGTATGCAATGGTTAATCACATCTCATAACAAGCATGCAGATGATGCGTATGAGCATGTATCATGATGCTATGCTATCACATACTCATAATCGGTATCAATAACTGGCATCGACAATCGGCCTCGATAATGTGGACATTTAACCAACATCACCCCCAAGGAATGACTCACATAAAGCCTAACATATAGTGGACCCATGGCCTCACACAAGGGCTAAATATATATAACATCATGGGCTTCACTCAAGAGCTTAAAACATCATGATGAGCCTTTCACATGGGCCTAACAAACATCACAATGGCTACATCGCCTGGTCCTCAAATGCATCACAATGGGCCTCAACTATGGGTCGTATATACATCATATAGGTCTTGACAATCGACCTCGACAATTGAAATCGACCTTGACAATCGAAATCGACACTCGGAATCGGCCTCGACAATCGAAGTTGGCCTATACAGTCGGCCTGGACAATCAACCTCGACAATCGAAATCGGCCTATACAATCGACCTCGATACTTGGCCTCGACAATTGGAATCAGCAATCGGTCACATCAATCAGAATCGACAATCCGCCACGACAATCGGGATCGATCGATAATCAGAACCGGCAAATCGGTCACGTCAATAGGAATCAGCAATCGGTCATGAGAATTGGAATCGATCGATAATTAGAATCGGTAGATCGGTCATGTCAATCAGAATCGGCAATTGGTCATGACAATCGGAATCGATTAACAATCAGAATCGGTAAATCGGTCACGTCAATCGGAATTGGCAATCGGTCATGACAATCAGAATCGATCAATTATCAGAATCGGCAAATCGATCACGTCAATCGGAATAGGTAATCGGTCACGACAATCGGAATCAACAATCGGTCACGACAATCGAAATCGATCAACAATCAGAATCGGCAAATCAGTCATGTCAATCGGTCACGACAATCGGAATCGATCAATGATCAGAATCGACAAATCGGTTACATCAATCGGAATCAGCAATCGGTCACGACAATCGGAACTGATCGATAATCGGAATTGACAAATTAGTCACGTCAATCGGTCACGACAATCGAAATCGATCGATAATTAGAATCAGTAAATCGGTCACGTCAATAGGAATCGACAATTGGTCATGACAATCAGAATTGGCAAATCGGTCACGTCAATCGGAATTGATAAGAATGGGCCTAACAAGGCTAATAGAAGGTCACAATGTGGACATCTAACCATTATTGCCCATCAATATAGACATTCAACCAACATGGCTCCCAGGGAGTGGCCCACATAGGGTTAAACATATAGTGGGCCCATGGCCTCACACGAAGGCCTAATACATATTGCAATGGGCCTCATACAAGGGCTACATACACATCACTATGAGCCGCATCACATGAACCTCGAATACATCACAATAGCCCTCACTCATGGGCCTCGAATACATCACAATGAGTCTCACTCATGGGCCTCGAATACATCACAATAGGCTGCATCACATGGGCCTATATACATCGAATGGGTCGCGTCCCATGGGCCCCGAATACATTACAATGGGCTACAACCCATGGGCTTCAAACACACAATATGTAAGACCCATATCCCAACCTGTACAATTCCATAGGCTTCTGCGGTCCTCCCAGTCGAACTCTGGTGACCCACAATCTGTAACCAGCATTTGTGCGTAACCCTGAGTTGTATCCAGTATTCCAGAATCGGCTTGACCTGAGACATGTATCATTGCGACCGCGCCATCGCCGCGGTTCCAACGCCGCATATTATGCATCGGGGCAATACCCAGGCTAGGAGATGTGGGACCGCGTTCTGTTCATAGAAAACACCGCGCGTACAAATTCTGAGAGAATCTCTACAACTTGTCACATCCATCAATCCACTAATCAATCACCTCAACCAAGTACACCATCACCTCACACCCATCCCCAAGCAACCCCAAAAGTCAAAAAGTTCTTACACCACTACCCCAAAGTCAAAAGTTCTTACACCCATCACTCACCACATCCATCACTCACACATCTCTCTACAACACCCTCTCTCTCTCTCTCTCTCTCTCTCTCTCTCTCTCTCTCTCTCTCATCTCTCTCTCATTTTCAAACTCCACCTCTCCAAGCAACCCACGTCCATGGCTCCTATGAGAGAGCTAGTGTGGTTCACTTTCCTACCTCCCATCTTCACCATCTAAAGAACATCTCGACCGTTAGAATCGCCCCCTTGGAGCTCCACACCGTGTTGGCGAAAGAAGGAAGAAGAGATCAAAGGTGGGTGTTCCTTCTTTCTCTCTCTCTTTTATGTGGTGGCATGGCTCACTTAATCCAGGCTGTCGGTTCGTGAGTCCCACCTTGCTGCCTGTCCGATGGGACAGGCATTTATGAAGGAAAACACAAATTTCAGTTGATGGGTGGGCCACCGCACGGTCCCACCTTGATGTATTTTTATCCATGCCATCCGCACATGGGGCCCACTTTGAGGTGTGTGTTGTATACACTGTCTCATCCACGAGGGGCCTATCTGGAGGGACGTGATCCAGACCGTCCATTATACGGACATCCAAACCTCCCTGACGCGGGAGACCTTCGAAACAACAAAAAGAGGAGTAATAATAATAATATATATATATATATATATATATATATATATATATATATATATATATATATATATATATATATCATTAGGGTGGCCCCACATGGGACCTCACCTGGATGAAAGCGTTTTCATCTGGACCGTCCAAACGGTCGGGTCGACCCAACATGATGTAGGTGTTTATTTCAACGCCGTCCATCCAACGTCCAGCGTCTGGACGCTAGACATGGTGGACTAGGTATAATATATTTATATTATATAAATAATATACTAATAATATATTATATATTATAAAATATTGATATATGGTGGGCCTACGTGGGACCCACCTATCTGGGATGCCGATTGGCTGCTTTAACATACACCAGCTATAAGGCTGGTGTAATTGACGTCAGCTAGTTTTGGTGGGCCACACGTTGATGTACGCGTGTATTTGCACCGTCCAGCAGATCTGGACGGTGGAGATCTGCCCACCTTGATGAATTTATTAAATCTGCACGATCCAGCGTTTCTGGACAGTGGCAAAATTCCTGGCCAGCTCCTTCACACGCTGGTGGGGGACCCTTGATGTGTGAGGCCCTGATCGTCCATTACCCACCATGATGTATGTGTCTTGCATCCACACTGTCCAATCCAAACGGATGGTGGTCGCTGGACGTGGCAGGCTACACGTGTTGTTGGTGTTGTTTATATTATATATAATATAATATATATACATCTGATCAGATCGTATTAATATATTATATAATATATTATATGTGTATATCATGTATGGTGGGCCCCACGTGGGAACCCACGTTGCTGTATGTGGCCTATATCCTCATCGTCCATGTGCTCTGGGCGGTGGGATCTGGACGTGAGAAATCCAAACTGTCTGTCCATTTCATCTCGTGGGCCACACATGTGCAACCCACCATGAGGTATGGGTTTTATCCAAGCCGTCCCATTATAGGACCCCACCTTGATACATGTATCGTATTCACGTCGTCCATCTATGCTGGGCAGTTTGGACGATGTTGTGCTGCCCCGATGCATTTGTTCATCGACACCGTCTAGGTGTTGGACGTGTTTGAGCAGTGATAAGGACTCCACCATGATGTATGTATCTTATGTCCACACCGCTCTTCTGCCAGTCCCACCTCGATCGATGTGATTCATCCACACCGCTCGACCATGTGATAGGGCCCAGCTGTAATGTATATTCAAGACCCACTTGATGTATATGATGCCCATTAGTGTGGCCCATTGATGAGGCCCGACTTGATGTACACGAGACCCATTATGATGTGTATTAGGCCTTTATCGTGCCGCCCATTGTGACATGTATTAGGCCCACGACGCATGGCCCATTTAATGTATTTGAGACCCAGACACGTGACCCATTTGATGCATATGAGACCCATGTGCATGGCCCACCTATTGTGTATTTGAGGCCCATGGGTTGTTACCCATTGTGATGTATTCGAGGCCCATTGGCGAGGCCCAATGTGATATATGTGTTGCCATTACGTTGTGCATGAATCCCTTATGTGGGTCACTCCTTATGAATCCCTTATGTGGGTCACTCCTTGGGAGAATGTTGGTTAGATGTCCACATTGATAGGCAATGATGGTTAGATGTCCTCATTGTGACCTTTCCGTAGGCCTTGTTAGGCCATTCTTACCAATTCCGATTGACGTGACCGATTTGCCGATTCTGATTATCGGTTACTTCTGACTGTCGTGACCGATTGCCGATTCCGATTGACGTGATGGATTTGCGGATTCTGATTATCGATTAACTCTAATTGTCGTGATTGATTGCCGATTCCAATTGACATGACTGAATTGCCGATTCTGATTATCGATCGATCCCGATCGTCGTGGCCGACTACCGATTCTGATTGACATGATCGAATTATCGATTCTGATTATCGATCGATCCCAATTGTCGTGGCTGATTGCCAATTCCGATTAATGTGACCGATTTGTCGATTCTGATTATCGATCGATTTCGATTGTTGTGACTGATTGTCGATTCCGATTTACGTGACCGATTTGTCGATTCTGATTATCGATCGATTATTTTGTCGTGACCGATTACTGATTTTGATTAACGTGACCGATTTGCCGATTCTGATTATCGATTGACTCCGATTGTCATGACAGATTACCAATTCTGATTGACGCAAACGAATTACCGATTCTGATTATCGATCGATCCTGATTGTCGTGACCGACTACCGATTCCGATTGACGTGACCGATTTGTAGATTTTGATTATCGATCGATTCTGATTGCCATGACCGATTGTCGATTCTGATTATTGATCGACTCTGATTATCGCGATCGATTGCCAATTCCGATTAACGTGACTGATTTACCGATTCTGATTATCGATCGACTCAGATTGTTGTGACTGATTGCCGATTCCAATTGACGTGATCGATTTGCCGATTTTGATTATCAATTAACTCTGATTGTTGTGACCGATTGCCGATTCCAATTGACATGACTAAATTGTCGATTCTGATTATCGATCGATCCCGATCGTCGTGGCTGACTCCCGATTCCGATCGACGTGACCGATTTATTGATTCTGATTATCGATCGATCCCGATTGTCGGGGCCGATTGCCAATTTCGATTAACGTGACCGGTTTATCGATTCTGATTGTCGATCGATTTTGATTGTTGTAACTGATTGTCGATTCCGATTTATGTGACCGATTTGTCGATTCTGATTATCAATCAATTATGATTGTCATGACCGATTACTGATTCAGATTGACGTGACCGATTTGCCGATTCTGATTATCGATTGACTCCGATTGTCGTGACAGATTACCAATTCCGATTGACGTGACCGAATTACCGATTCTGATTATCGATCGATCCCGATTGTCGTAACCGACTACCAATTCCGATTGACGTGACCAATTTATCGATCCTGATTATCGATCGATTCTGATTGTCGTGACCGATTGCCGATTCTGATTATTGATCGACTCCGATTGTCGTCACCGATTGCTGATTCCGATTAACGTGATCGATTTACCGATTCTAATTATTGATCAACTCTGATTGTCGTGACCAATTGCCGATTCCAATTGATGTGATCGATTTGTCGATTCTGATTATTGATCGATTCCGATTGTCGTGGCCGATTGCCGATTAGCGATCGAGGCTGATTATCATGACCGATTTGCCAATTCCGATTGTCGTGGCCGATTGTTGATTTCGATTGACTTGGCCGATTTGCCGATTCCGATTGTCAAGGCTGATTATCGATGTCGATGCCGATTGTTGATTCCAACTCCGATTGTCGAGGCCGATTTCGATTCTAACTATCGAGGCAGATTCTGATTTATCGAGGCCAATCGTATAAGCCGATTCCAATTGTTGAGGTCGAGTATCGAGGTCGATTTCGAGTATTGATTCTGATTGTTGAGGCCGACCTCGATTATCGAGGCCGATTTCGATTGCCATGGCCGATTGTCGTGACCTATATAATATGCATGCGACCCGTAGTTGAGGCCCATTGTGACATGTATTAGGCCCATGATGCATGGCCCATAGGATGTATTCAAGACCCATGTGTAGGGTCCACATGTCATGCATTTGAGGCCCATAGGCAAGGCCCATTGTGATGTATTCATGGCCTATGGGTAGGGCTCATTATGATGTATTCATGGCCCATGGGCAAGGCCCATAGCGATGTATTCATGGCCTAGGGGCAAGGCTCATTGTGATATGTATTAGGCCCATGAACAAGGTCCACCCGTTGTCTATGGCCCATGAGCAAGGTCCACCCGTTGTCTATATGTGGTCATTGAGTAAGGCCCATCGTGTTGTATATAGGCCTTTGTGTGAGGCCGTGGGCCCATTATATGTTTGGCTTTATGTGGCCATTCCTTGAGGGTAATGTTGGTTAAATGTTCACATTGTCGAGGGCGATTGTTGATGTCGGTTATTGATACCGTTTATGAGTATGTGACAGCATAGCATCATAATACATGCCCATACGCATCATCTGTATGTTTGTTATGAGATGTGATTGACCATTGCATATGCCATAGGACAGGTTGTTCATAGGGCTCCCTGATAGGCGGAGTTACCCCACATGAGAGCATGACATGCACAGAATTGATGCATGATTGGACTGTGTGACTCATGCATCTCACATTTGTGTGACATGACCACCATATGCCCTAGCGACATCAGAGTCGTAGCCTCCATAGGTATTTCGTAGATGGCCAGATGGGACACCAGAAATCTGTTTTACATGGGGTGCTATAGATATCCTTAGGTGAGAGTCCCAGAACCCTCTTGGTTCCAGAGGTTACTCTAATGTCTAGACCGAGTGGATACATGAGCGCATGAGGGCAGTATACTGTTAGACCGCGTCTCTCATTGTGTCGTAGTCAGTTGGAAGGGGTTACGGCCTTACTTACCCGAGAGGAGGGGGCAATGCTAGACTGAGTCTAACCAGCTCGAGGAATGGGTCCGCTATCGGCGAGCCGGGCTCGATATTGGCAGGCGGATAGTGAGGTCTCTTTCACTCACCGTGTTGAGCGCGATGGGGCGACAATCTGGTTTGGAGTGTAATAGACCCCGATGATTTTCTAGAGAGGAACTATACTTATATGTGGACTTATAGAGTAGGAGTTGTATACTCATGCATTCATTTTATTCAATATCCACTCGGGCTGGTGGTGAGCAACTAATTGTTGTGTACCTTCACATAGCCAGGATTTCGGTTGGGCGCGCGACTAACCTGAGATCAAGAGTTTACCACATTGAGTCTGACTATCCAAATTTAGGTATAGGACTAGTTTGGATAGAATTTCCTTGTGATGGACCCCGTAGCCTGCGATACTATATACTATTATCTCGACTTCACACTCCAGCTTGGTCATTTCATTCGCATCGCATATTGCATCGCATCCTCAGCACATAGTATTTAGCTTACTGTCATCACATTGCATAGCTAATCTACATTACTTCCTCAGTATATGATATTGTTTTATTATATTTTTTACATCGCATAGCCTGGATAATGCTAATGGTATTTATGGGCCTATCAGCATATTTTCGCATTACTCTGATATCGTATGATTTATGATCTTGCCAGTATTTCTGATATTGTATGATTATGGGCTTATTAGCATTTCCGCTTACTCTGATTACTTTGATATTTCTTACTTGACACTTACCTCGTGCATACACTTACACAACCCACTAAGCTTTCTATAAGCTTATGCACGATAGATGCGTGCAGGTGATGTTAAGTTATAACAGCATTGAGCTCGGAGCGTGCAGTGGTCTTCTGGATCTTTGATTTTTTTGATAAATGTATTTCCCTTTTAGTATTGTACTCAATTAATTATATTAGTGGATATGTGATGATGATGTTGTTTTGTGATTTGGGTAAACTCGTGGTTATGCTTCTTACGAGAAATGTACGTTGGAAAATCCTCCTTATAAGATCACAGGATCGAAACTTGGCATATGAGCGCTAGGAGCCGAGAATGGGGTACTACAGAGGCTGTCGGCACCGGATTCGACAATCGGGATTCCTGTGAATCCGATTCCCGAGTTTGGGGTGTAACACAATAGGTGGGCCTTACACATGGGCCTAATACAATTAAGTGGGCCTCATACTGGAGCCTCCAATATATCTCAATGGGTCTTAACCCATGGGCCCCAAATATATCACAATGGGCCGCATAACATGGGCCCTGAGTATGTCATATTGGGCCTCTCAAATGTAACAAGTGGACCGCACTACTTGGGCCGCACCATTCATCCATCTATAGAGATCATTTTAGAGCATTATCCAAATAATGAACCAGATCAAAAGATCATCTGAACCACACCATAAATAGTAGTGTTGAAAATGATTTCCGTTGTTGAAATTTAGAGGGCCCACCATAGCATCTATTTCCCATCCAGACTATTCATAAGGTCATAGAGACCTGAATAGTAAGGAAAGCAAATATCATGTTGGTTCAAAACTTTTGTAACCCAAAAGAGGTTTCACTAGTAGGCATTCAATTTCACTATTTGACAGTGTGGTCCACTTGATATTAGATCTATCTGATTTTATTTATTTATTTATTTATTTTCTAAGCCCGAGGACGAACTTGCCAGATGGATGGACAGTTTGGATGAGAACAACTATCAAAGCGGGGCGCTGACCGTCCAACAAATGAACGATTAGATTGTTGCCAACTGGATGGATGGTTGGTATACAACTCATACATCAGGGTGGGAATCTACATACATGGCCCACCAGAGCTCGTCAAATGAATAGACGGCTAGAATACAATGCCACTGTCAAGGAGGGTGGGTCCCACGTGGGAGTGGCCCACCAAAGTGTTAGTTATTATAATATCATATAATATTGTATATTATATACGAACTTTTTTGAGAACCCATATACGTTATTTTGATATCTGAACCGTTAGCAGCATTATAGGAAAATATGATATCATCCAACATTAAAATCAAGGAAAAAGTATTTTTCCAGTCCACCAAGTTTCGGATCAAAGTAAAAATTCAGCAGGTGGGTCCCACATGTGAACCCACCACGAGATTCATCACGTATATCATCAAAAGTTTACATGCTATATATATATATATATATATATATATATATATATATATATATATATATATATATATATATATATCATGAGATCCTTCAGCATCCAACATCTAAGAGATGGACGGACGGCCTGGATTATAGCCACTGTACCAGGGGCCCACCGTCCTTGGCAGATGGACGGTGGCTATAGTAAATCAAGGTGGACCCCACATACAACTACAGCAGCTCACTAGCTGGTTCACACCAGCTAACCTCGTCCAGATGCATGGACGGTTGGATACAACACATACACCAGTGGGTCCCATGTGGGGCCCACCATAATGTCTAATTTCCATTCAATTTGTTAAAAAGGTCACGTAGACCTGGATACTGAGGAAAAACAAATTTTATATTGACCTAAAACTTTTGTAATGCCAAAGAGTTCAATGGCAACCATTCAATCCAACTGTTTGCTATGACGTGGGCCACCTGAGTTCCTCCAACGGCTAATTTTGGGAGGGGGGGCCACTGCCATAAGGGGCCCACTAATGCATGGCATGGGTGCTCGACACACATCACGGTGGGGCCCACATATGGACCCCTATACTGCCTGACCGTCCATGGTGACGCCAGCAGCAGCGTCAACAGCAGGCGCTGCTGCATATTTTATTATTTTTATTTTTTTGTTTTTATGAAATTCCACAGTTTTTCATATATATGGCCCACGTCTGAAAAATCTAACTCGGCCATTGGATTTTACAGCCCCTGATCAACCAAATGAGACCAATATGTAACATGTTTTTGGCGAATGGAAGAATCAAGGTGGATTTTAACGATAACGCCACTATTTCCTATGGTATGGCCCGTCTGAGAATCAGATTGATCTCAAATTTTGGATCAATGCCTAAAATGATCTGGGGAAAAGAATGGACGGCTTGGATTAAATCCATACATCAAGGTGGATCCTACATAAGCAGGCCACCAAAAATTTTAAATTAAACTGACATTTATGTTTTCCTTCCCAGCGTCCAGGGAGGTTGGGTGTTAAACGGCCTGGAATACCTCCAGCGAGGTAGGGCCCCACACAGCATTGTGTACATTACATTAGGGTGGATCCACACGTGTGGGACCCACCAGCCTTGGATAATGCAGATATTTATGTACTTCATCTAATTGGGCTCGCCTAAATGGACGACCGGGTGGGCCTACTAAGTGAACGGCGTAGGTGTGAAACATATCACACGGTGGGCCATAAATCAGGGAAAAGAGTGAGAGAAAGAGAAGCACCAACCTCTAAATCGACTCCTTCCTCAATTCCTCGGGTCCTCAAGCCTTTTAGGATCTTTTTTAATGGTGGAGATGAGCTTCTAATGGCAAGATTGAAGGGGATCTAAGGTGAGAGGGTTGGCCATGAAGATAGGTTGGGACGTCCATGGCTTCTTAGTTGCTAGGGGAGATGAAAATGAGGGAGGAGAGAGAGGGAGGGAGATAGGAGAGAGAGGAAAAATCATGGCTTGAATTAATGATGTAAGGCCATCATTAATTGCTTGGTAGCGAGGGTGTTGACTCATGGAGAAATAAATGTCATAAATGCTTGTAAGTATTTATTACTTGGCATGGGGTGATGACATCACCCCATGATAACTTAGGAAATGGTGTCATTGTGATACATGGGCCCCACAAATGTGCGGTCCACAGCTATTACAATGCGCGAGCTACATCTCATGATCTAAGCATCGCATTGTGGCATGAGACGTGGCGTCGGCGCGGTCACGATGGTATAGGTCTCAGGTTGAGCTGACTCACATCGACAGGACGTAACTCAAGATTGCGTGCAAATGCCAATAATAGACCGCAGGTCGCCGGAATTCGATCGGGAGGATCGTGGAAGCCTACGGAATGGTACGGGGCTAGGATACGGGCCTTACATACACTTTTGTAACAGACTATTCAAGAGCTTAATGAAGAAATATAGTATCTCTCATAAGGTGAGAAGATAATACTTCCGAAGTGAAGCCTGCTGATACCCTTGAAGGATAGATAATCTTTGTTGCTCCTTTAACGAATCCAAAGAATATGAATCTTTACATTGTTTGGGAGAGAATGATGATTCTTCACTAGTTTATTCTTTGCCACCTTTGCGAATCTTGTGCGATAATATTTCTCTATCATCAAGAAGGTAATAGGCAAAAAGACCTCATGGCTCTTGTCAATATATTAATTGATCTTAAAGATTTGAACTTTTGAGTAGATCATTGCCAATTTTTGAAGGAATTTGCTACTGTCGTAATTTGAACCTGATTCAAGAGAAACGCATTTTTGTATGTTGTTTACTAAATATTTAAAATTTTCATCAGGCAATTGCATATTTGGGCATATCTAAAGTGAAATATACATCTGCAGCATTTTGAATCTTACACATAGTTTATGCTTTTTGAACAGTGGAGCTAGTGTACTTTTGACTGACCATACCTTGTCTAAACAAGACTGAACTTGTCTTTACATGACTGGACTGGACTTGACTAGTCTAGATTAAACTAAACTAGACTAGACTAACACTATTGGATTTGACTGGACTGACACAACTGGATTGACACATACACACATATTTTAGGCTCTTGAGTAGTGGAGCAACACACAGTTTTAGCTCTTGAGTAGTGGAGCAATGTAGTTTTTTAGACTCTTGAGTAGTAGAGTTAGGTCTCACGTGATGGTCTCTATAACTCTTATGAGTTCACTGAACTTCTCACACCCTGGTGAGTTCACAAACTATGATCCATCAGAGGGGCCCAATGAAGCTATCAGGGTCGTGAACTCAGTTGGATTTACACACAGCGTTGGCCGCAGTAACTCTTTAGAGTTTACGGGGCTCACAAGGTTACCTTTGGGGTACTAAATCCAAGGCCACCAGTCCATCGATGAGTAAGTTTAGGCCCTTCCTCGTGAGTTACTACTGAAATCAAGCCAGAGATCTGGGGGTTCTCATAGATGGTTGGCCTATGTGTGGACAATAGCCAAAGAGCGCACACTACGGCCCGCGTTTTCTTTATCTAAGAGGTCAGTCCCATTCACAGGAGGGCAGTTTCATTTGTTTCCTGTGATGCTGTCAGAAAGCTGTACAGACGCCATTGGTGTTACGCGTGACTGACCGTTGAAGACTTTTTGGCCATTTAGGGCTTTCAGTCTCTGGCTCCATCTGCTGCTAGCATAGGTATGCATATGATGGCCTAAACGGGCTTTTTAGGGCTACTGGCTTCTCACTGTTGCCCGAATAATAATGGCGATAGGGCTTATGCATGGTTGGCCATATAGGGCTTGGCTAGGCTGCCTTGAATGATAAATTATTGTCGTTGACGTGATAGTTGATCGTATAAGCTTTGCTGAAGATAACAGATTGATAATTAAAGATAACAAATCAATGATTAATATATCGCCCCTACGGTTGTTGATGATATTATAAAATTTGATCGGAATGGAGCGTTAGCTTGGTAATAATATCAATTTCAATAAACTTTGATAATAGAATAATCTTCACATCAGCGATATGGCGATGACAATGGTAGTTTTGCTAATCTAATATAGCAACCATCGTCGGTACTCAACAATAATAATATACTTCAACTTAATATGCTTGGGAATCTGCCTTTTATTCATGTATGACATCGGCATTCTGAGACTTGGCATTCTGAGATTTTGTATGCCGAGTCTTCGGCATTCTGAGACTTTGCATTCTGAGACTTTGCTTATCTTACCCCCTTTTGATTTGGAAGTATTATACTACTAATCTTCGAAATCAAAACTGTAATTTATCTTCAAGGATAACATATTTTATATGCTTTTGTCCGTCCCCTAAATAATTATGCCATGAATCTTTTGAGTTAAAACACCATGAATCTTCTTGGTATTCAGGGATGATATATTTTGCTGAACTGGCAAGTATATTGATGAAAATCTGCCCCCATGATGAATATACTTGTATTGCTTTCTTCTTGCCTGTTCTTCTATAGAGTGAATATTTTCAATTAGGATCATATGTCATTACTTTCTTTCTTATTCCATATATCTTCTTTATGACAATTTTACCATCGCTAGTTATCTTTGGTAGAATACCCTTTTCTTCTTTACTTCATTTCCTTTGAATACTGTAACCGTGGCAATTTGATTGCCTCTGCAACTAGCCATTGATTCCTCATAAGCAGTATATCATCTTCTTTAGCTGTATATTTCCGTAGTCCTTGAATTGTCTGAACTCTTTCTTAACTTTCTTAATTGTAGAATCACTTATGTTCTCTTTATCGGAAAATTCAATTCTTTACTTTTTTATGATCATTCGTTTCGCTTTTCTTTCTTTGGTAATATCAGTTGTTGTTCTCTTAAGACTTTGAAATAGCTGATTCATATGAGAATTGAGTAGCTTCACTTTGATTATAATATTTTATAATCAAATCTCAAAAGATTATTCTTCTCTGTCAAATTGTGAATACGATACCCCCAGGGTTCTCTATTGGTTGATGAATTTGTTAATTGATTTGCTTTCTCGTTGGTGAGCAGCGCCTAATTCAATCGAACTAACTTCTCATCTGAGGGCTTTCCTTAGGATTCAATGTTGTTTACGGTAGTCACATCGAGGAGGATGAACTGAGTGAGTGAGGTAAAACTGCGCTTCGTAGTATTGCACATGATCGACCCGTTATCCATACTCGGTAAGACGATATTCTTTGTGAGAGAAGATTGAACCCTTCATCTTTTGGATGTTACCATCATCCGTCTTTTATCATCTTGTTGCGCTACCGGTGAAGAAAAAACCATTCCGAACATTACTCGGCATTTTCTGTCCTTGATCGCAACTGATTTGATCTTCACTAATACTTTCTGGTGGAATTCCATTGGGTGTGAAATAGATAACCACGTTAGTTGGGAGAATAGTCATTGCAGTATACCTGTTATTCATAACAGAGTGTTCATTATTTTGATTAAATAAAACTGTACTTTGTTTTTAGAGATGAAGGGGAGGATGTTCCCACTGAGAGTCGTCATTTTAGCGTCTATATAGATGTCAAAAAGTGATAAATGTTCTTTGAATATATTTTAAGTTATCATTGAATAATAATAGTCCCCAGTGGAGAGGCTATTTTGTTTCGACAAGAAACGAATGCGTTTGATTTAGGAGAATTTATTCAATGATAACAAAAAATTCTATGTGAGAACAATGATCACAAGATATCTATTCATTCTGAGTTCATTTACATCCTCGGATATCCCTTGATTCTGAAAATAAAGTACAATCAATGAACACAATGAATGAAAAAGAAGACAGCCCAATGGCGATTTTGGCAGCATTTCGATGCTTTTGATGTTCATCGTTAAGGCAGATGGGTTGTGCGGACTTGAAACCCTTGATTTGGTCATGTGATAGGTTCTAATCATCCTTCCAATCATACACACGGACTTTCTTTCTCTGAAACACTTTCTCTACACTTCATATTTCTCTCTCCTCTGTGAGCTCCTTAAGACCCTCCATCATAAGTGGGGCACACACGGTTTAGTCAAGGTGGAGTGCATAAGGCTTACTTCAAGATAGACTTCCATGGAGAATGACACACAATGCTTGCATTAAGATAAAAGAGCATGGAATATGGTGCAGGAGGCTTTTGTCTGGACAAGCTTGCTTCTGTCTGGACAATATTCCTTTTAAAGTGGCGCACGGGACTTACTTCAGGACAACAAAAGCCTTGCATTAAGACAAGGGAGAGAGAGAAGTGGTGTATGGGACTTGCTTCAAGATAATACAAGCCTTACATTAAGACAAAGGTGAGAGAGAAGTGGCGCATGGAAATTTCTCTTGGACATGCCTCCACAAAAAGTGGCACAGAGGCTTCTTTGTAAAAATAGTTGCACTGCTCGCGTAAATGGTTTTTTACGGAAGTGGTTGCGCGGGTTCGTGCAAAAGGGTTTTCTTTGCAGAAGTGGTTGCGCGGGTTCACGCAAAGGGTTCTTCAGGACATAAAAAGCCTCTTGTCTGGACATTGTTCCACATGCAGTGGCATAAGAGGGCTTTATTCTAGACATGTTGCGCGGAGGCCCAAAGGGGATTTATCTCCAAAAGAGTTTGCGCGGATGTGCGCAAGGCCTGTCTTTAAGACATGCTCCCACATAAAGTGGTGCCCAGGGGTTTGCTCCTATTTCCATTGCGCGGATGGCGCAAAGCCTATCTTTAAGACGGGCTCCCACATAAAGTGGCACCCAGGGATTTGCTCTCATTTCCATTGCGCGGATGGTGTAAGACTCTTTTCTTTGCGTGGAGAGCGCAAGAGGTTCTTTCCTTTGTGCAGGTGGCGCAAGACTATTTCCTTTGCACGGATGGCGTAAAGGCTCTACAATGTTCCCTCTCTCTCCCTCCTAGTTTCCATAATGTCTTCCAACCAACCCAAACCCCAAATGAGGCATGAGGAGGGGTATTTATAGGCATTCCAAGCCCCTCACTCTTTAAATAGTGGTGATTACCACCACTTCTTTCTTCACACAACATCCAACCTTCTTCCTTAAATAATGGTGGTCACCAATCTCTCTCTTAAATAGTGGTATACAACCACTTCTTCCTCCATATAAGGGAACACCCATCCACTCCTTTTTACCAAAATACCCCCATTCACTCCTTTTTACCAAAATACCCCCATCCATTCTCTTATCAAATGACACCCGTCCATTCTTCCATATCAGATTGCGGAGCGCACAACCTCTTCTAACATGGAGCAACGCTCCATAAGGCCTCTCTACTATTATGGGTGCATAACCCTGGGAAGGATCTGCACAATGGAATTCCCCTGCTAATGCAATGGGCATGTAATGAGATTTCCAGAGAGAACGATAAAATATTTTTTTGTGCCTCAACAGGTGAGAAAAGTAAAACAAAAAATATCATGATTATTCAATGATGATTTCTTAAGACTTTCAGTAAGAATAAATTCTTATGAATTATAACTTTTTTAGATGAAAATAAAATTCTTGTGGATGGATTTTGTGATCCTATTAACTATTGTAAGCCTTTTCAAGGCTATTTATTGTGTACTCTCCTTTAATTAACACATTTTTCCCTTTTACTATTGCAAGTTTCCAGTGGGACTAGTTTTTTAGATACATATGCCCTTCTGAACTTGTCAAACTCATGTGATCAGGTGATTACTCATCTCTCTCTTCTCCTTGATTGTCCAAAGAACCGCTGATTAGATGAGAAACTTGGCTGATTGTAGAAATCCTTAGGAAAAAAGAAGAGTGGGAGGGAGGGTTTAACTGAGGATATGGTCCATTGAATGGCTCACCAGGAAAAAAAAATAAAGATGTATTTAGGATTTTGCTTCTTTGTAGTCAGGCTCTTGGCACAGTCCTTGGCGATATGATCCAGACCACCACATTTGAAGTAACCTCTGCCTATATCCAGAGTACAAAATTAGTGACATTACACAAACTCCTTAAGTAAATTTTATTTAGATCAATGAAATTGATTATGAAGGGGTCAAATGAGTCCTAGTAGTGAATTATCCTCTCATCATTCCACTCGGCTACCCTGCTCACCTCCATACAAACATGGGAAAAGGAAATGTTCAATTTCATTAATGGAAAAAAGTCAAACAGCAAGTTGAAAAAAAAGTCAAGCAGCAAGTAGAGGCAATGGATCATCTTTTCACTAGAGCATGATTCCATTTTCGAGCTCTTAGATTGTGTAAAAGAAATGTTATGGATGTATTGGTTAGCTCACTGACAAGTAGAGAGAGCTTGCAAGTTTTTAAGATTGTCCATTTGTTTTCTTACATGTGTCCTATGATTAAACATCTTGAGTTTTTGGCCGAATGATTTGCCAGGTAGTTCCCGCCTAATACATGGTTTTGCCAGGTAGTTCCCGCCTAATACATGGTTGGGATGTCTAATTAACACGATTTGTGTTTCTATTTTCAGGCAAACATAGATACATATGTCATATCAATGGCCAAACAACACATTATGTTGCTTCTCTTGACATTTCTATTTTGGGCCGTACTGTTTTTTGAAACATTGGCAATGACCAATTCATTGGATGGTAATTTGAATATGCTTATTGCTTCTCCTTTTATTGTTTGTATATTTTTTTTGGTGAAAATTTTGATAGATCATTTGGGAGATTTCTCCATTAGATTTGTCCTAACTCCTAAATCGACCATCCTCCCATACCTCCAATTTCTGTGATGCAGGTCTCTATAGGTACTTTGCTTTACTACAATATATCATAGCATGTAGTCTGTTAATTCAAGATCTTAAATCTTTCTATTTGCAGTACATTGCAGAAAATAATCTTAAGAATAACCCATGGCATGGATATGATGAGTGGTCGCTCAAGGTTAAAACCAATGCGCCTAACTGGAGAACTCAATCGAAACAGTTGCATGTCACCTTCTCCAAGACCTATAAACTGCTCAAAGACATGTTTATGTAGTGGAGGCATCTAAAATGGCAGAATATGCACGCAGGGTTATTGCTGGAAATCCATCATTGGGAGAACAAATTACGGTGTGATTTTATTTTGCAGTTTAAACTTAATACTTAACTTTTTTGAGTTCTTTGCCGAACTCAGAGAGAGAGATTTCCATCTTATTTCCATGGTTTCTCTATTTGTGTTGAGATTTCAAGTCACTTGGATTGAGGGAGAAAACCAATCTCTATTTTTCTTCTTTCTTTTTCTTTTTTTTTTTTTTCTGTTTTTTCATGTTTTATGGATATGGATTTCAAGTCTATTTAACTAAGAATTAAAGACTCTTTCTGGGTTTTCTTGGGTTTTATTTGAGAGGAAAAACCCATTAAAATATTATAGCTAATGTTGTGGATCTGATTGACTATACACAGGTTTATGAATGAGTTAAAATAAATGATTTAGCCTTAGTTGTTGAGAACTGAGGTTAAAAAATGAATTTATCCTCGATTGATGCCAATAAATGCTAAATCCATCTTTAGTCTCAGTTTTGACTCAGTTATCTAAACTGAGACTACGACTCCCGTGGCTAAAGGCTTTAGCCTCGGTTGTTGAGAACCAAAGTTAAAAATAGATTTAGCTTCAATTGGAGGCAAAGTTAAAAATAGATTTAGCTTAGAAACAATTGAGGCTAAAATTTTGAAGCCTCATTTCGAGGCTAAAATTTGAATTTAAACTCTTAGAAACAATTGAGGCTAAAATTTTGGAGTATTTAAGGCAAAACTGAGGCTAAAGGCTTTAGCCTTAGTTTTTAAACTTTTTAGCCACGATTTTAAACGAGGCTAAAGCTCCTTTTTCTTGTAGTGCCAATCCAATGTCGGGTCAGTCACAGGTCGGTCGGGTTGAACCGCCCGACTTTCAGCCCTAGGTGTCAAGCTGGACAGCTAGGCTCGAGATTTAATTGAAGCCCATTTTTCAATCCACGAGGCTCATATCGTGTACAACCCAGCTTGATTGTGGCCTGGCCCACCTATGACTATTGGAAGAGCAATCCAGTAATGCCAAAAGAAAATCATGTCCTGCTTACAAATTGGCGAGAAATGAAAAAGGTATGATGTTGGGTGGGGCCCACCGTCATGTTTTTATTAAATCCATCCTAACCATCAAGTGCATCATCCTATTTTAGATCCGGGAACTAAAAAATCAGCTCCATCCATTATTCAGGTACTACAAATTTTGGAGTATTTAAGGCAACTTTCAACCTACAAACTTTTTCTCTCGATGTAACCTACCAAAATTACATATGGGCCTGAATAATGGGCCTGGGGTTTTAAGTTTGAGTATGTCATTTAGGGTACATTTGGATCACAAGTTACTTAAGATAAGCTACTTAATTGTACCTGTTGGTAAACACAAACCTAGGTGAAGGGAAAACACAAATATCAGCTAGGTCCAATACCTGTGGTCCACATGAAACTTGTAATGCCCGGTATCCAATCCCTAGTATGTGGTCCACTTGAGCTCTAGATCAACTTCATTTTTGGGACATGCCCTAAAAAGGAGCTGAAAAAACTGATGGACGGCATGGATATACAAACACATACATCATTTTACAAAAATTTTACATACAATTTCCTTTTGGAAATTTTACAAAAATACCACGTCATTCACATCCCTGTTACTTTTTCAGAAAGGTTTTTTATTTTACAAATAACCGTTGTATTTTATCAACGGAAGTTGAGTTGGGCCGTAGAAGGAATGGGCGGCTTGGATGGCCCCATCCACCCCCAACCATAAGGTCCAACCCAAAACTCAGCCCGATGATTCATGTGGACCGATGATTGTAAAAGGTATAGGGTAACACTTACCCTCCAAATTGTTTCCTCTGGTGTGAGCCATTTGAATTATGCATAGGTTTGATTTTTGGGCCGTAGGCAGCATTGTGAGCCCTATAAAAATTAAGGGTTCATGTATCTTAACTTACATTGGGCCCCATAAAAATTAAGGGTTAATGTATCTTAACTTATAGTGGGCCCTAGAAAAATTAAGGGTTAATGTATCTTAACCTATATTGGGCCCTAGAAAATTAAGGGTTAATGTATCTTAACCTATATCGGGCCGTATAAAATATAAGGGTTGATGTATCTTAAGTTATAGTGGACCCTATAAAAATTAAGGGTTAATGTATCTTAACTTATAGCGGGCCCTATAAAAATTAAGGGTTAATGTATCTTAACTTATAGTGGGTCCTATAAAAATTAAGGGTTAATGTATCTTAACTTATAGTGGGTCCTATAAAAATTAGCGTTAATGTATCTTAACTTATAGTGGGTCCTATAAAAATTAAGGGTTAATGTATCTTAACTTATAGTGGGCCCTATAAAAATTAAGGATTAATGCATCTTTTAACTTTGTTGTGTCTCACTTGAATAGATCTAGCTGACTTTTTGTCCTGGGGCCTAATGTGGGATTATAAAACTAACAGTCGCAGTGTATTTCACATATACATTGCAGTGGGCCCAACTATCCATAAATATTTGTTGATATATTTAAATTAAAAAAGAAAACATTTTACCTTGAGGCCACCTGAATTTTTACTGGGCCTACCTTGGGGTGTATGTGAGATCCACTTTGTGTAATCCCACGTCAGGCCTTGGGGTAAAAATATCTGTTGGACACGTTAGGCTCACTGTCATGATTATATGTTGTCCATTCTAACTTAATTTATGTCTAAGGCTCAAAAGTCAAACCTATAGGTGATTCAAATGAGCCACACCAAGAGTCCCTTGGACATTGTTTTCAATCATGTGGTCCACTTGAATCATGGATTGAGCTGGTTTTTAAGCACATGGGGGTAGATTTCAAATAAATAATCATGGTGGGCCCACCCTAGTCTCCAATGATAATTACTTTTTATACGCAATGAGAGAGAGTGAGAGAGTAAGCTCCATGCGAACCGTAGTGCAGGGGAGCTATATGCGCACACAGAGTTTCTTTTGGTGAGTTACGGGAGCCCTACCATGATGGATGTGTTATATTCAAACCATTCTTCCATTATATACAGAGAAATGCTTAGAGCAAACTAGCTGGACTATCGTGTCTCATTTAAGGAGAAATTAATGCCAGTAAATGACATGATGATAGATATTTCAATGAGGAAAAGGAATTGTTGGCTTAAGTGGGGCTGCCATGGCATTAATGTGAAATCCACTCAATCATCAGTTGCGTCACCCCATGATAAAGGAAACGGACGGATTAGCTACTCCCCCTCCCACCAGCCCCGTGGCTGGTGGTCGGTGCTCTGTGGTCCCCACCATGATGTATGTGTTTCATCCAGGCCAGTAATCCATTTTTGCAAATCATTTTAGGGATTCATCCTAAAAATTATAGGGATATAAGTCTCAGGTGGATCACACCATAGGAAAACAATAGTGATTGGTTATCCACCATTAAAATCCTCCTAAGGCACACTGTACTATTTATTTGACATCCAGTCTATTGATTATGTCATACATACTGTTTATTTGACATCCAATCTATTGATTATGTCATACAGACCCAGATGAAGGGAAAAAACAAAGATCAACTTGATCCAAAACTTTTATGGCCCCAAAAGGATTTTAATAGTCCACGTTCATTCAACACACGTTTCCTGTAATGTGGTCCACTTGAGATTGGGATATACCTCATTTTTTACGTCATAGCATAAAATGGTCTAGAAAAATAGATAGACGGCGTGGATGAAACACATACATCATGGTGGGGCCCACAGAGCACAGAGCATCGACCACCAGCCATTAGCCGGTGGCAGGGGGAGTAGCCAATCCGTTCCCATGTCCTAGAAATCAGCCCCATCCATGGTTTAAGTAGACCACACGATTGGAAATACTACGCATAAAAAGATCACCCTTCAAACTGTTTTCCTTAGTGTGGCCCAGTTGAATCGTGTATGAGCTTGCTTTTTGGGTCTAGGGCCGATGTTTTGATGCGGCATTTAATGGTTTGAGTGGAATTCACGTTATCATCACAATAGGCCATGTAAAAGATCGAGGGTCTACATCTCTCCCAATCATTTTCATAAGTACGGCCCACTTGAACACGTATCAACGTGATGTGTTTGCTCTGAGCCCATTATAAGATTACACATCTAATGGTTACAATGGAATCTCATGCATACATCACAGTAGGCCACTTTAAAAAAATAAAAATGAAGGGCGGGACACAGCACTGTGAATGTTAGTTCCTGTAAAAGTGTCACCTTCCCCATAATAACGGAGAGGATCAGGTGTTACTAGGGTGCAGGAAAAGTGCCACTTTCCAGGAAATAACGGAGTGGATCAGGTGTTACTCGGGTTGACCGTATTGGTACTTTCACTAACTGCGAGGCCCACCTTCACCATATCCATTCTGTTCATCAGTTTTACACAAAGTTTTACTGTACGGTCCTGAAAATTAAGCAGATCCAAATCACAAGTGGACCACACCATAGAAAATAGTGGACATTGAATGCCCACCATTAAAAATTTCCTAGGGCCCTGACAAAGGGATGACCATGATGAGGATAACTACTACGAATCCATGGAGCTCCTCTCAACTCTTCAAAGATACTTCTCGAATCCACGAAGAAAGAAAGCAGAAAATAGAAATAAATTCTAATAATTTCGAAATTGATTAATTAATCCATAAAAACGAGTTCACAACTGTTTAAATAGGGGTACCAAGCAATGAGAAAGAAATCAGAATTAAACTATAACTAAAACTCCTAGAATCCGCAACTTACTATTTATAGACGGTCGTGATGTCTACTAGTGCGCAAGGTTTTCGGCCAAAAATAGTAAGTGTCCTATTTGGCTTCACCAAATCGTTCTCCTAATTATTCTAAGCTCTTTTCACGTTGGACGCAACTCCTAAAGCCCGACGGATGAAGAGTTATAATCAAACTAAAACTAACTATTTATAGTAAAAACGAAATTAAAACAGGGAAACGACCGTCGATCTAGGAGTATTTTGTAAATCCGGGCTATACAACCCGGCATAGCAGAGTTGGTTGGCTAAAGTAGCTCCTTCTATCCCAAAATCATATATTTTATGCCTGATAACTTATTCCGAATTGTGAGATACGCTCGATCTAATGTCCAATGGTCCGGATCACTTCTGTTGTCGACCGGGCCTTTTCTGATCTATCTTGGCCATGAAACTGTCCGCGACCCGCTCTACATTAGTCCCCTCCACTTCAAAAGAACTTGTCCTCGAGTTCTCATCCTGCTCTGGTTCATGATACTCGGTCTTGTTCGTGAGATCGCCATGTCATCTGGAAGATTAACAACATAAGCGTTGTCATTGATCTTTCGAATGATTGGGATAGGTCCAATCTTTTTATTTTTCAACTTGTTGTACTTCCCGGTCGGAAATCTCTCTTTGTGCAGATAGACCACAACGCGGTCGCCCACTTCGAACACTTTTTTGTCACCAGTGTTTATCCACTTGTTTCTTGTACTTCTCATTCGAGGCATGTAGTTTAGTCTGCACTTCCACATGGATGCCCATGATCTCGTCGGCCATATATTCTGCTATAATGCTCATGCTTGGGTGCTTGGACAGAGGGACCAAGTTAAGTGTGTGGCGAGACACTCATCCGTAGATAATTCGGAACGGTGATTTTCCTGTCGAGCGGTACACCATCTTGTTGAATGCAAACTCTGCTTAAGACAAGGTCAAATCCCACTGCTTCGATTTTTCTCCTAAAATACAGCGAAGAAGGTTTTACAATGTGCGATTCACAACTTCGGTCTGCCCATCAATCTGTGGGTGGTAAGCACTGCTGAATTAAAGTCGTGTATCGAATCGAGTCCACAAAGTCCACCAAAAGTAGCTAATGAATTTCGTGTCACGATCAGAAGTAATGGTCTTAGGGACCCCGTATAGCCGTACGACCTCCCTGAAGAATAGATTCGCCACATGTGTTGCATCGAGGGTCTTTTTACATGGGATAAAGTGTGCCATCTTTGAGAAATGATTTACCACCACGAACACTGAATCCATGCCACGTTGTGTTCGTGGGAGACTAAGCACGAAGTCTATTGATAAATCCTCCTAAGGACCGTTAAGCACAGGTAACGGGGTATAGAGGCCCGTATTTTGAGATTGCCCCTCGAAGGTCTGACAAACATGACAACGTTGTACGGCTTTTCTCACATCACATACTAATTGCGACCAGTAATACTGTTCTTCCATAAGAGCTAGTGTCTTGTCTCATCCAAGGTGTCCACCGAGGCCACCTCCATGTAGCTCCTAAATAATTTGCTCCCTTAGAGAATTTTGGGGGATGCACAATCAATTCCCTTTGAAGAAAAAAATTGTCATGTATATGAAGGTCACCAGTGACCTTCTTGGCACTTCATCCAAAAATCTTTGAAGTCCTCATCCTCGGCATACAGCTCCTTGAGACAGTCGAAGCCGATCACCTCGTTGCTCATCGTAACAAGTAGTGATGCACGACGGCTAAGTGCATCGGCCACCTTGTTTTGCTGCCATGACTTGTGCTTCAGAACGAACGTAAATTTCTATAAAAATGTAACCCATCCAGCATGCACATGATTTACGTTAGTCTGTCTATTAATAAACTTTAATGTTTGATGGTCAATGTATAGAACAAACTCTTTTTGAATCAGATAATGCCGCCAATGTCGCAACGCCTGAACAACTGTGCACAACTCAATCTCATAAATCGACCACTTCTTTCATGCTTCGTTGAGCTTCTCGCTGTAGAAGGCTACCAGCCTGCCTTCCTGTGATAATACTCTTTCAATTCCAACGCATGAAGCGTCACACTTAACCTCAGACAATTTGTCGAAATTAAGAAGCACTAAGACCAATGTTGTAGACAAACGATGCTTGATCTCATGAAAGCTCTTGTCAGCTTTATCGGTCTACTGGAACAGTGCTTTTTTCATGCATCTGTTATACGCGCGACTATAGTGCTAAACTCTCACACAAATCGATGATAGAAAGTTGTCAACCTGTGAAAACTTCTCACCTCATGAATATGTTTGTCGGGATCGGCCATTCCCTAATAGATCGCACATTTTCATCGTCCACACAAATGCCTGTGGACATTACAACAAATCTTAGAAACAACAGGCTATGAGTTAAAAAACTACACTTCTTCAAGTTGAGGTACAACTTGTTAATTTGTAGAACCTGCAACACCTACCTGAGATGTTTCCTGTGCTCCGCCTCATCTTAGCTATGTATCAATATGTCATCAAAATATACTACCACAAATCGGCCAGTGAACGATTTTAGAACTTGATTCATCAAACGTATAAAAGTACTTGTTGCATTCGATAGGCCGAAAGGCATGACCAGCCACTCATACAACCCTTCCTTGGTCTTGAATGTCGTTTCTACTCATCGCCGGGTCGAATGCGAATTTGATGGTACCCGCTCCTTACATCTAGTTTAAAGAACACCTTTGACCCTTCTAGCATATCGAGCATGTCGTCCAACCGTGGTATTGGGAACCGATATTTGATGGTAATTTTGTTGATTGTCCGGCTGTCGACACACATACGCCAGCTTCCATCTTTTTTTTTTGCGTTAATAATGCTAGTACGGCACAAGAGCTTATGTTCTCTCTCAAGAGACCCTTACGGATCAATTCCTCCACGTGCCCCTGAAGTATCTCATACTCCTTCGGACTCATCCGATAGTGAGGGCAGTTGGGCAGATTAGTCCTAAGGACGAGGTCTATGTGATGTTGGATGTCCCTCATGGGGGGCAATCCATCAGGTAAATCCTCAGGCCAGACTTCTTTGAATTCGTTTAGCAACAGTCTCAAACTTAGAGGAATGTTTGAGGATTCCTATTCCTCGCCCTTCACCACTACGGCATATACCTCGCCGGTTTCCTTAGATTTCTCCATGAAATCCCGAATGGTCAAGAGGGAACTCCCCTCCACTTTATAGGCTTCAGGGTGGTTCTCTGGTGCCATAAGGGTAAGATTATTTTTCGACTATCCTTGACGAATATCTAGACATTATCTCATCCCCAATGGGTCGCATCACGGTCCGACCGCTAGGGTCGACTGAGTAGCATATGACAAGCTTCCATGTCGACCATGTCACAAAGTATTTGATCCTTATAATTCTTGTCAATTGAAAATGAGATAGTGCATTGTTTAGTTACCTTAGTCTCATTCACCTTTTTTATCCAACCAATTGAGTCGAGGAAAGATGTTTCGTTGTTGGTAGCTATAACTTGTCCACCATCACTCTTGAGACGATGTTCTCGCTACTACCACTGTCTATAATCACATCACAGACCTTTCCGTTGACAGTGCACCGAGTACGAAATATATTGTGTCGATGTGGATGTAATTCCTTTCGCGGGGTATACAGTAATCGCCTCACAACTAGAAATTCACTACGATCCTCGCCCGTCACTTCATCGCAACCCGCTATTTCTTTAATGGTTTGTTCATGTTCATCAAAGTTATAGTCTTCTTCTGCAGCCTCATCTTTAGTGCCCCCTTCGTTTATAGTCAAGTGTGCTGCGGGACGTTGATGACAAGTGTTTAATAAGTGGCCTGGCTAGCCACAGCGGTAACAATTGTTCAACCTTGGCCGAGCATTAGGATTTGGAATCCTGCTCAGGCCCGCTGTTATGGGTGCTGCACGTTGAGGTCTGGACGAGTTGCTCCCCGTATCACAGTTTGTTGTTGTAGGAGGTTGAGGACGTTCTCCTACCGGGTATTTTCCTCGTGCCAGCACTGAATCCTGCGTAGGACCCATCATGATGGGTCGAGTTAAAGGATATGGACGAGTAAGAGCTCTTGCAAGTTGTATTTCTGCCCTATCCGCCAATTGAACTGCTTCATCCACAGTCCCAACTGAGTACATCTGAACTCAGTCCTGAATTGTCGATCACAACCCACCTATAAATCGTGCCACCTTCTGTGACTCAGATTCTGACAGATCGTTTCGTGTAGCCAACCGCTGAAATTCTTTAGTGTAATCTGTGACGGTTCGATTTCCTTGTCGATAACTTTGATATTGCTGGAATAATATTTGCTCATAACACTGGGGACAAATCATGATTAAAAAAAACGTCTCATCCTTGGCCATGATGAGATGGATGCCTTGTTCTGACGGGCACGTGAGAGTTGTAATTGTTCCCACCATGCAAAAGCACTAGATTTTAATTAAAACACTCCCAATTTTACCCTTTTATGATCTGACATGTTCATATAATCAAAATATCTCTCTACTTCGGCTATCCAATTGAGAAAATCTTCTATACGTAATAAACCGTTAAAACTAGGAAGTTCAGCCTTACCTCGATAGTCTCTTTCAGCACGATCTAGATGATCGCCTCCATGGATTAGTCGTCAAGCAAAACCCTCATTAAGGTCATCGTCGCTAGAACTCGAATCATCTGGTATAGCCCTACGGTTTGTCACTGGTAGTGCTTTACGAAAATTAGGGTTGCGTCGTACAATAACCATGGGTGGTGGAGCAACCATAGGTGGTGGAGCACCGCCTAGGGCTCGGGGTGGAAGTAGCGTATCGGCAAGACGGTCGAAGGTTACCTGCAGCCCTTGCATGGTTAACTGACTCTCGCAGTGGAAAGCTTCCATTCTTTTCTAAAGATAACGAATCCCCGGATCACCGTCCATATGATTTTGATTCATACCTTCGTTGTTTGCCATCGACCCGAGGGGAATCCTCGCTCTAATACCAATTGACGCAGGAATAAACGTGATGAGGATAACTACTCCGAATCCACGGAGCTTCTCTTGACTCCTCACAGAGACTTCTCGAATCCACAAGGAAAGAAAGCAGAAAATAGAAATAAATTCTAATAAATTCAAAATTGATTAATTAATCCATAAAAACGAGTTCATAACCCTTTAAATAGGAGTACCAAGCAATGGGAAAGAAATCAAAATCAAACTATAACTAAAACTCCTAGAATCCACGACTTACTATAAATAGTAAACTCACTATTTATAGACGGTCGTGATGTCTACTAGTGTGCAAGGTTTTCGGCCAAAAATAGTAAGTGTCCTATTTGGCTTCACCAAACCGTTCTCCAAATTATTCTAAGCTCTTTTCATGTTGGGCGCAACTCCTAAAGCCCGACGGATGAAGAGTTATAATCAAACTAAAACTTACTATTTATAGTAAAAACGAAATTAAGACAGGGAAACGACCGTCAATCTAGGGGTATTTCGCAAATTCAGGCTACGCAACCCAACATAGTGGGGTTGGTTGGCTAAAGTAGCTCGTTCTACCCTAAAATCATATATTTTATGCCTGATAATTCATTTCGGATTGTGAGATACGCCCGATCTAAGGTCCGATGGTCCGGATCACTTCTGTCGTCGACCGAGCCTTTTCTGATCCATCTTGGCCATGAAACTATCCGCGACCCGCTCTACATCAAACCCACAATAATTTTTACTGCCATCCAACCTGCACTTGGATAAAGTTAAAACAGAAGTATCAATTTGATCCAACTTTTGTAGCCCCAAGAAGTATTTAATGGTCAATCACCACTGACTTTGTGTTGTGGTCCACGTGAGCTTTGGATCTATGTCCTTTTTGGTACCATAACGTAAATTGAGTTGAAAAATTGATGGATGGCGTGGATAAAAAATACGTGCATCAACGGTCAGGGAAAGACCCATTAGAGTGTTACCCCATGTTACACCTAAGCCCGATTGTGTGTATTAGCGAGGTTGCCCACGGGGACTCCCCTACATCCCCAGACTCTTTGGGTACCAAAGACTTTTTCACAAGGTCCACCGTATTATGACGTGAAATCTACTCTGACCATTAGATGTGGAACCCTATGCTGGGCATCGTGGCAAAAAATCTGTTATTCGAGTGGACCATACAAGTGGTAACTGTTGGAGGAGAGATGTCCACTGTTGATTTTTACATGGTCCACCATGATGAACATGTAAAATTCACTCAAACCATTAAATTCCACACAAAAAAGCTATGCCTGAGGCCCAAAACGTAGGTCCATCGTTGTGATTCAAGTAGGCCACACCATGGGAAACAGTTTCTATTTACAATCTTGTAGTTTACCTGAACTATGAACTGGGCTGATTTTTGTACTCTAGAACTAAAATGTGGTTCCACACTTGATAGTTGGGATGGATTAAACATTAACACCACACTGGGCCTACTCAAGTGGAAAACTCACTTTCCGTTCAAAATATATGTTATCTAAGCAACATTTAATGGCATCAAGTAGCCTTGAAATTAGGTAGTGGGACGTCGGATGAATTATTTGTGAGCTCTCTCTCTCTCTCTCTCTCTCTCTCTCTCTATATATATATATATATAATTAGTTTAGTTTATTGAAAATCTTTTGAAAATAAAACTACCGGCGTGTAAATCTATATGCTAGGAAGGTAGTTGCATTGTAAAAAAATAAAAAATAAAAGATGGGGAGACGAGGCATTGCAGTTGTGTGATATATTTTTTTCATATCTAATTACATATACCACAACAATAGAAAGGGAAATAAAATACTGCAATCGTAGATTCCTTTTTCAAAGAAATTTTTAATAAGCTACCCGGTTAATTAATTAATTTAAGTAATTGTTAGAGTCTAGGATGGGCCTACAATGATGTTTACGTGAAATCCACCCTGATCACCAATTGTGTCCTAGGATTTTGATTCAAGTTGATGACATGACTGGAACAGTATGCAGGGCAACGGTTAACATTCAAACTGTTTCCCTTGATGTGGCCCATTTGAATTAGGTTTAATTTTTTGGACCTAGGCTTAATTTTGGTGCGGAATATAATAGTTAGAGTAGATTTCATATAATTATCATGGTCGGCAGGTCTCTCTCCCAGTTTTGTTTGGTGTGGCCTAAGAGTGGAGACCACTCCTAGGCCTCTCCACTCCTACGCCGGAAAGAGATCAATAGTGGAAAAGTCTGCTCTCTCTCTCTCTATCTTGAATATATCAAGAGAATAGTCGAGAGGAGAGCGGATTAGGCTTCACCCTGGTAACACGTTAGAGGGTTATCCCTACGTTGGGGCCGGGCCTACCTTGATAATGTGTTGTATATACACGATGTCCATCCGTTTTTTAAGCCCATTTTAAGACATGGTCCCGAAAATTAATCAGATCCAAATCTCAGGTGGACCACACTACTGAAAACAGTGGTGATTAAACACCAACCATCAAAACTTCCCATGGCCCACCGTAAGCAGATTCTTAAAGTTTATTTGCCTTCCAACCCGTTGATAAGTTCAACCTGACCTGGATGAAGGGAAAATACAAATACCAGATCCAAACTTTAATAGCCTATAAGAAAGTTTTTAATGGTCATTCACCACGTTTTCCAATGGTATTAGTCCACTGGAAATTTGGATGTGCTTAGCTTTGTTATAACGTCCTAAAATGAGATCGAAAAACGGATGGACGGTGTAAATGTGAAACAAATTCACCAAGGTGGCGCCACACAAAAAGGGTAATCCACTCACAGTTGAGGGATGGTAGCCCACCGTTATTTTTTAAGGTGCCCACCGTAATGTATATATGTGAAATCCAGTCTAACCATTAGACGTGTGTGAACCATGCTCAAGGAAAGGCATACTAGCTACATCTACCCTTGATTTTTAGAGAAACATCCACTCTTGATTTTTACAGGGCCACCATCAATGATATGAAATCCGCTCCAGCCATCACATGACACATCAATCTCCAAGTCTCGGGCCCAAAAATCAAACCTATACAAATATTCAAATGGACGTGCCAAGGAAACAGTTTTGAGGGTGAGCGTGCACTATGGATGGGCCTGATTTTTGGACCCGGAGCCTAACATGGGGTGGCGCACCTGATGGTGAAGGCGCATTTCATACAAAGATCCTGGTGGGCCCACTGAAGCGGTCCATTCCTTGCATGACCCAATTTCAACTTTTGACACATGAAGGATGGTAATAGGGCTGAAAGTCAGTGGGTTGGGTCAGGTTGGTGCTCAACCCTAGCCCAACCTAAGGTTCCTATATCTCAACCCTAACCCAACCCAACATCAGGTTAGGAATTCTCAACCCAAGCCCAACCCAAGCGGGCTTAGTTGGGTTGATCAGGTTGATACATGCTAATATATTCATTATTTCATTAGCCTATTATATTTACAGTACACATCTTTTTTAGTACTTATGATTTTATTAATTATATATGTAGTTATTTATCTTAAAGAACTTCACTCTTTCTAAACAAACAAGCTAAATTATAATACTACGCCTTTAAAAATCGTACTGTGTAGCACGCAATCTATTTGAGAGAGAAATCCGACGTATCTTGTTAGCTTCATCGGAAATGCTTTGGAGCAATGGAACCCAACGACATTGGAATTTCTTGTGCCTTCAACACAAACGATCCGCACTCAATTATAACTTATAAGTTACTTATATATCCATTCGGTTCGGGTTCCGTCGGGCAACTTGAGACCTTAACTCGAGCCCAACCCAAGTTTTATGAAGTTGGTGTTTGTATAGCCCAAGTCTGAGACTGAACCCGATACATCCAACTCGAGCCCAACCCAATGTCAGGTCGGTCACGGGTCAGTCGGGTTGAACCCACCCAACTTTCAGCCCTAAAGGGTAGTACTTGTAAAATTTTCATAAGGAAACTGTTTACCTTCTTTGAACGGGAGGGTGGATCAGGTAGCGTTGCGCAATAGGGTTGAAAGTGGGGCAGGTTGGGTAGGGTTGGTGCTCAACCCTAAACCCAAGGTTCCTATCCATCAACCCTAATCCAACCTCGAGTTGGGAATTCTCAACCCAAGCAGGCTCGGTCACAATGATATATGCTAATAACACCTTGATCTATAGCTCAAGTGGTAGATTGAGTGAAAGATACCTCGCTTCAACACTGAGGTCTTGGTATCGATCCCGAGTGGGGGTGGCTAATTGCAAACTGTGAACTTACAGTGGGGTGTACTAACAAGCTAACAAAAAAATAAAAAATGATATATGCTAATATTTTCATTATTACATTAATTTATTATATTTCAATACATATTGAAATGTCTTATTTTTTGTACATATGATTTTATTAATTATATACGCAGTTATTTATTATAAAGAACTTCATTTTTTTTCTAAATAAACAAACTAAAATATAGGACAATTACTCCTTTAAAAGTTGCATTGTGTAGCACACAATCTATTTGGAAGAGAGGAATATGGTGTATCTTGTTAGCTTGAGTCATCCAAAATGACATGGACCAATGAAACCCGACATCATTGGAAATTTCAGATGATCCACACTCAATTATAACTTATAATTAATCTATTGATCAAATTCGGATTGGGTCAGGCAACCCAAGACCTCAACGTGAGCCCAACCCAAGTTTTATGGGGTTTGTGTTTGTATAGCCCAAGCTCAAAATCAAACCCCATACATCTTGCCCAGTGTTGCGGTGATGTCTTGGGCAGAGCTCACGTTGATGTCGTATATCAAGGATGGGCGCAGTTTGGGTTGATCGTGGATCCTCTGATCCACCGAGGTCGGTGGATCCCTAACTGTGGGGCCCACTGTGATGTATGTGACTTACATCCGAACAGCAAATCCATTTTGGCAGCTCTTTTTAGGGCATGGTTTTAAAAAATGAAGTAGATCCAAATCTTAGGTGGACCATACCAAAGAAAACAGTTTTGATTAAATCCCCACCATTAAAAACTTAATGGGGCCAACAGAATGTTTATTTTCCATCTAACCTGTCGATAAGGTCACAAAGAGCTGGATGAAGAGACCACACAAATATCATCTTGATCGAAAACTTGAGGCCCACGAAAAGTTTTTAATAGTTGATTATTTAGATCTGCTTCATTTTTTGGACCATGCCCTAAACTAAGTTTTCAAAATGAGTGGACGGCATGGATATAAGGCACAAACATCAAGGTGGGCCCTATAGTCATGGATCACACCAACGTCGGTTGATCCGCGGATCCATCCAAGTTGCCATCTATGCTGTCCTTACAGCTTTTTTTAGTGAATGGTCTCAAAATTGAAATAGATCCAAATGTCAAATCACCTTGATGTTGTGCATCCCTGCTGTACTTCTAGCTCCTTTTAGGGAATGTTCCCAAATATGAAATAGATCCAAATGTCAACTGGACCACACAGAACGGATTGAATAACCACCGTTAAAAACTTCATGGGGGCCGCAAGTCATGGATCAAGCTGATATTTACACTTTCCCTTCATCCGGGTTTGTTTGACCTTATCAACACGGTGGATGCCAAATAAACATTATGGTGGGCCCTAGGAAAGTTTCAATGGTAGGTGTCATTATCCCCAAGGTTTCATGGTGTGGTCCACTTGTGCTTCGGATCTGAACACGTGCCCTAAAATGAGTTGTCAAAAACAATGGACGGCGTTGATACCATGGTGGACTCCACAGCTCCCAACACCTCACTACACTGCTCTATGGCCTTGGCAACACCTAGTAATCTTCTTTGGTCTTTCCTTACGTGGGACCACTGGCACTTTGATTATTGAAGATGGCACTGTCAGCAGGTTGGGTCTAGTTTCGACTGGATTTTCAACCGTTCAGGCCGGGATTGATGGTCGGTCTTATTCAAAATTTAAAATGGGCCAGGCCTGAGCCCCACCCATTGACAGCCCTAAATAAGATGGACACATACCTTGTAAAGTCCAGGTAAGATACAATAGTACTTGGGATTTCGGTTTGTGCCAAAGTGGGGTCCATTGTTCACTGATCTAAAGCATTAGTAATGTAGATCTCACTACGCGTGGCACATGCAAAACTACTAAAATTAATATCTGGCCCAACAAAGAAACGGTTTAACCGCGGGAAATAGAAACCACTGGATCAGAATCCTATTTCAATGATCCCAACTTTTTTATGATGGGCCTTTCTTTAATAGGAATATTTGAAAAATAAAACCGTTAGATTGGCATGTTTCTTGTTGATCTTTTAACTCTTTCCTTACAAGATAGACCGTCATGTAAGCGTTGAATTATCAAATGCTTAAAATATTATAAAATGAGATTTTTCTACACCTTATGCAAGGAGGTTCATCATATACACAGTTTGTCAGTTTAAAGGACTTAGACCCATCAGCTAATGAGATGTACTCTAGCTAAACCATTTCTAAATTTCCTCATATTTAATGTGAGTTGTCATGACTTATTGCATTTTCTAAGTACTAATTTGACGGTTAGATTAGGGTTGTAAATGGGTTAGATTGGGTTGGGTCAAGTCAGATCAGGTCTAGGGGTGCCCGACCCATTTCAGAATCCAGTTGGAGTTTTGGAACTAGACCCAACCCATTAACACTAGGGGCTGATCTAGGTTGGGTTGAAATCAAATGCAGCAGACCCTTTAATTTAATTGTTCCATATTGGAACCTCGGATCGGGTCTAGGGGTGCCCCATAATTGACCTTTTTAAGAAACTGATTGGAGTTTTGGAACTAGAGCCAACCCATTAAAACTCAGGCCCAATTTAGGTTGGGTCGAAATCAAATGCAGCTAACTCATTAATTTAATGGGTCCATACTGGCCCCCTTGGGTCCAAATTGTCACACGGGTCGCGTTAAAGTCGGTGAGAATGTTAATGGCACTACAAAAAAGAGGGTTTTTAGCGACGAAACTTTTAGCGACGAAACTACTTTTCGTCGCCAAAAGTTATTTTAAGTGACGAAATATATTTTCGTCGCTAAAAGCTCACTTTTAGCGACGAAACTTTTCGTAGCTAAAAATAGGACATTAGACTTTTAACAACGAAAATTTTCGTCGCTAAATACTCCGAAAATTTTCGCAGCTAAAAATGCTGTATGAGACCTTTAGCGACAAAAATTTTCATCGCTAAAAACTCGGAACATTTTTTTAAACTTTCAGCGGCGAAAATATTCGCTGCTAGAAGTCTTGTAAGGTACAAGACTTTTAGCGGCGAAAAGTTTCGCTGCTAAAAGTCTTGTACCTTACAAGACTTCTAGCGGCGAATATTTTCGCTGCTAAAAATAAAGTAACATATCTTTTAGCGGCAAAAATTTTCATCGCTAAAAAACAGTATTCAAAACTTTTAGCAGCGAAAATTTTCGTTGCTAAAACTAAACTAGCATATCTTTTAGCGACGAAAATTTTCGTTGCCAAAAGTTTCTTTTAAAAAAAAAATATTCTAACTCAAAATCTGTACAAAATTCCTGATATACATCTATTAACAATATATTCCATCATATTCACATTCACATCGAACTAAACCCAAACTACATAAAGTTTTAGCAACGAAAATGTTCGTCGCTAAAAATTACTATACAAGACTTTTAGCCGAGAAAAGTTTATTGCTAAAAATAAATCGACATATTTTTTAACAACGAAAATTTTCGCCGCTAAACGTTTCTTTCAAAAAACAAATATTTCACTCAAAATCGGTACAAAATTCTGATATACATCGGTTAACAATATATTCCATCATATTCATATTCACATTCACATCCATCTAAACCCAAACTACATAAAGTTTTAGAAATAAAAATGTTCGTCGCTAAAAAATACTATACAAGACTTTTAGCAACGAAAATGTTCATTGCTAAAAATAAGCGACATATCTTTTAGCAACGAAAATTTTCATCGCTAAAAGTTTCCTTTTAAAAAAATATTCCACCTCAAAATCCGTATAAAATTCTGATTTACATCTGTTAATAGTATATTCCATCATATTCACATTCACATCCATCTAAACCCAAACTAAATAAAGTTTTAGCGGCGAAAATGTTCGTCGCTAAAAAATACTATACAAGACTTTTAGCAGCGAAAATTTTCGCTTCTAAAAATAAACTGACATATCTTTTAGCAACGAAAATTTTCGTTGCCAAAAGTTTCTTTTTTTAAAAAAATATTCTAGCTCAAAATCCGTAAAAATTCCTGATATACACCTGTTAACAATATATTCCATCATATTCATCCTGATATACATATTTCATAATATTCACATTCACATCCATCTAAACCCAAACTACATAAACTATATTCATCCAAACACAAACAACCTTATCTGTTACACATTCATTCATGCATAAATACATATAAACTTAACATCATAAACAAATAAACAAAAAATCACAAAGATGAAGACGGAGGTGGTGAGGCATCGATGGGTAAGCGTACAGCGAAAGCCTGAAATATCTCCGTCATCCGTCGCTCATGCTCCACCTGCATCTCCGCCATCCTTCTCTCCTGCTCCTCCCTCTGCCTCACCAACTCCTCCTTCATCCTCCTCTGCCTCGCCAACTGATCCTCTATCCTCCTCTCCTGCTCCTCCCTCTGCCTTTCCTGCTCCTCCCTCTGCCTCGCCAGCTCCTCCAGGTTTAGGTTTAGGTTATAAGTATAGGTTTTGGGATTTGAGAATAGGTTTAGGGTTTAGGGTTTAGGAAATCGGGTTTGGATTCGGGATCGGGTTTAGGTTTGGGTTTTCAAGTTTAAGCTTAGGTTAAGGTTAGGGAGTTGAGATTAGGATTAGGTGTAGGTGTAGGTTTAGGTTTAGGGATTTGAGAATACATTTAAGTTTTAGGTTTTAAGTTTAGGTTTAGGTTTTAGGTCATAGGTTAAGGTTTAGGTTTTAGGTTTAGGTTTCTTGTTAGGTTATAGGTTATAAGTTTAGGTTTTGGTTTAGGTTTAGGTTATAGGTTTAGGTTTAGTTTTAGGTTAAGGTTTAGGTTTAGGTTATAAGCTATAGGTTTAGGGAATTGAGAATTCGTTAAGGTTTAGGTTTAGGTAATCGGGTTCGGGTTCGGGATCTGGTTTAGGCTTGGGTTTTCATGTTTAGGTTTAGGTTTAGGTTTAAGTTTAGGTTAGGGAGTTGAGATTGGGATTAGGTGTAGGTTTAGGTTTAAGGATTTGAGAATAGGTTAATGTTTAGGTATAGGTATAGGTTTAGGTTTTAGCTTATAGGTTTAGGTTTAGGTTTTAGGTTTATGTTATAGGTTAAGGTATAGGTTATAGGTTTTTGTTTAGGTTGAGGTTATAGGTTTTGGTTTAGGTTTAGGTTTAGGTTTAGGTTAGGTTTTAGTTTATAGGTTTAGGTTATAGGTCATAGGTTTAGGTTAAGGTTTAGGTTACTGTGTTTTGGTTTAGGTTAAGGTTATAGGCTTTGGTTTAGGTTAAGGTTTAGGTTTTGGGTTTATGTTAAGGTTATAGGTTTAGGTTAGGTTTAGGTTATAGGTTATAGGTTATAGCTTTGGGAATTGAAAATAGGTTAAGGTTTAGGTTTAGGAAATCGGGTTCGGGTTCGGGTTCGGGATCGGGTTTAGCTTGGCTTTTCATGTTTAGGTTTAGGTTTAGTTTAGGGATTTGAAATTGAGATTTGGTGTAGGTTTAGGTTTAGGGATTTGAGAATAGGTTAAGGTTTAGGTATAGGTTTAGGAAATCGGGTTCGGGTTCGGGATCGGGTTTAGGCTTGGGTTTTCATGTTTAGGTTTAGGTTTAGGTTAGGGAATTGAGATTGGGATTTGGTGTAGGTATAAGTTTAGAGATTTGAGAATAGGTTAAGGTTTAGGTATAGGTTTAGGAAATCGGGTTCGGGTTCGGGATCGAGTTTAGGCTTAGGTTTTCAAGTTTAGGTTTAGGTTTAGGTTAGGGAGTTGATATTGGGATCAGGTGTAGGTTTAGGTTTAGGGATTTGAGAATAAGTTAAGGTTTAGGTATAGGTATAGTTATAGGTTTAGGTTTTAGTGTTGAGGGTAAAATATTGCATATCAGACCCCAGTTATTGTCTGGATTTACGAACTTATACTGTTTAATGGACCCATTTAATCGTGTTTGTGATGCAGGATGTATTTAGGAGCTTGAATTGAAAATGGGTATTAGAAGCATGGTTTTAGTGCTCAAGATTCACCAAGGCAAGGGACGGACTCCATGAGACCAAGATCGACGAATTTACATGCCAGAGGCCCGTAAAAATCAAGAAACTAAAGCTCAAGTGGCCTGGAACCGGTCCAGAATACAAGATCACGGGATTCCCACCATCCGTCCGGCTCAAGACTTCATGCATGGCCTCAGGACCATAAATTAACCGTACATGCCGAATGTCAGCCGTTAGATCCTAGTGGAAGTGGCTTAACGGACAGATCAGCCCTCAGGATCATGATTCTGGACCCACCTGCTGTTTGGATGGGCCTCATCTTCGGTCCCTACGAGTTAAATGATATGACAAAATGGATGGATGGAGCGGATTTCTCGAAAACATCAAAGTGGGACCCACCTTGCATGCGCACGTGTACAGCCCATGCACTCCCGCGTCCCACCGAGACCATCCAAGTCAGTCAGCTCGAGCTGACCGACTCCTGCTCGAATACAAACAGAGATTTGTATCTCTGTTGCGCAACGGACGAACCACGTCCATTTAGTGGGCCACCGCCGTCGATCAGGCGGTCAATCTAGACCGTTCATTCACTCCAACGGACAAAACCGACTGTATAAAGGGTGGGCTTTCAAATCCTAGCACGCGTACACATGAGGAAATCATCACCGCATCAAATGGACGATGGAAACAAAATTTCATGGGCCACCCTTAAATCCATCCAAAACCAGCCATCTCTGGGCAGTTTTTCGTGAGAGAGCGAATGGACGGTGTGGATTTTTCAAACATCAGGGTATGTGGGTCCCACCAATCAACCGGCAAAGACATCGCGCAAGCTCGTTCATGCGGCAGAGCTGCTGCCGATTCAAGTGGGCCGTCGTCGCTGAGCAGATTGGTAATCCAAACCGTCCATCATGTAGACCGTCAAAAACCGTCCTAGGGGATGTTTGTTCTTTAGAAGGAAAGCAAGGAAAAAGGGGCTGTCCGCATTACGTTTTGCTGCGTAAAGGCAGTTCTGCACCAACTGACTGCGTGGTTGCGTAAAACAGATTATGCAGAGAGATTTCCAAATCTCATGGGCGGAAAGGAGCCTTCACCGACTTCCATCAGCTTATAAAAAGGAGACGTCAGGGAGAGAAAGGGGGACGGAAGGCTGGAAGCCTGGCTTGGACGTGAGGGCAGGCAGGGAGAGGGAGTAGATTTATTTTGTTTTTCTTTTATTTTTATTTTTATTTTTATTTTTATTTTTTTATTTTATTTTGTTTAAGAGGTTCCAGCCCACTCATGTGTGGCTAAATCCTCTTAGCTAGGGCTAAGAGGTGAAGCTTGTAACGTGATGGGATGCCTCTTTGCTTATGCCTTTTGTTTAGACTGATCTGATATTGATTTGGGTTTAATTAAGTGAATGTTTTCAGTCTTTAATGGTCTGTTGTGACTGAAATTACAATGGGTCTGCAAGGGCTTTGAGCATATTCTTTTCCTCTTTATGTTTATGACGTCAGGAAGCCCTGTTGTTCACCATCGTCTCCTGGGCATGGTTGGATATCGGTACCCTTCCTAACCTTCATACATTGATTGGTTGGTAATTAGTTTAATTCTGTTGTTTGCTTTGTCTCCTGGGCATGGTTTGGTGATGGAATCCATTCTAATTCATATACCTTTCATCTTTTCAAAACTACATCAAAGGAAGTTCAGTTGATTTTCATGAATCAAGTGTAGTTCTCCCTGATCTCTACAGGTGGATCCTCTGAATCCCTAGTTTCCCTTCTTTGATTTTTTCTAAGTTTTAGATTAATAGTTCATCATTATTCCTTCAAATTACAATCGATTTAGACTTCATCTTAGCCTAGTTTTAGATCTGATTATTTTCACATAACGTACAGGTTTCAGTCCCTGTGGATTCGACCTCGGTCTTACCGAGTTATTACTACATCACAACCCTATACTTGGGGTGTGAACAAATTTTTGGCGCCGTTGCCGGGGACTAACGGCTACTATTTTCTGAAATTAATTAGTTTTAGAATTAGATTAAGATTAGGATTGTACTAACTTTAATTTTAGATTTTTCTTTCTTAGAACTAACTTTCCTGTTTTGTAGGGTCTTTGATAGATTGTCTAACTTGGTAACTTCGTCCTAATTTCTTTACTCTCTTTATTTTTTAGATTAGGTCTTATCCCCTAGATACTAAAGTATTTTGTTTTGTTTTGCAGGTTTTTAACATAGGAACTTCTATTCTGGTAACATCCTTCTCACTTCTCTTCGGCTTACCTTCCATATTGCTGTAAGAATTTTATTTTATTCTAGGATTAGACTCAGAGTTAGGGTTTCACCATATATATGCACGAGTGGGAACGTCAGTATGCTGAGAAGAATAATCTATATTAGGATGATGATTATGATAGAAATCCACCAATGTCTCAAAACCTTTCTGAAACTATTATCGAGAATCGACCGGAATATAAAGATCGACCAGTTAAGAAGTCCTTACGCGATCATATACGGGAGAACAATTCCACCCCAAGGACAGTACGTGAATGTTGGGGTTATCATAACTATGGGAGTAATAATTACTATCACCCATCTGAGAAAAAGAAAACAATGCGTGATTATATCATGAGTGATAATAAGTATTACCAACCATCAGATTCTCCCACCTATGATCCGTATGACTATAATCAGTGGAAACATCAATGTTGGAAAGATGAACCAACAACCTATTATAATGATTATTCTTTTGGATCCCCTAACTTTAAGATTCAACCAAAATCGATCCAAGAGAATTCATTTCAAAGTAACACAGACTCTTCTGCTGACATGATGAAAATACTAGAAGAGCTTGAGTTATGCCTTGATAGGTTAGAGGAAGCTCGCTCATCCCAACTACAATCCAATCCAGAAATACAATGTGAGGAAAGTGATCCTCACTCGCTTTTGACGAAATCTGGAGTTTGGAATGAGGAGTTGGATTCCATTAATGAGCATACGGTTCAATTCCCCGACGAGTCGATCTCAATGACTGTTCAAAAGAATGGTGGAGATACTTGGGTGTGTTTCAAATACAGTGATGATGACACACTTTCCTTACATGATACACAGGATCTCAATGATGAGGTTGAGGTTGGTTTATTCGAACCTCACTTAATTTAGAATGTAAGGAAAGCGATCCCATCTCAAGTGTGTACTGTACTGAATTAGAAGCTGAGAAATATTGGGATGAGATTCATGAGAGCACAACCCAAATTCCCCTGGAATCAATCTCAAGTATGGTCCAGGTCAATGCTCAAGAAGCACACGAAGCGATTGGTCATACTGAGCTACCCCACTCACCTAACATGTCTGATTTAAAAGTGGAAGATGAGCTCATTAGAACCGACCTTTCCAACTTCTGTGAGACATGTTTGGACCACTCTCTTGAATTGAATGATATGATTTGGGAGATGGATGAGCTACTCGATACGACTCTGGAATTTGAAACCACGCAGTTGAGGTCACCATCTGAACTATCGAATTTTGACGAGTCCAGGCCTCTTCTGAGTAGTATCAATGAACAGAGTCCGCACTTCAATACTTCGTCTACTGACTCTCTATCTGTCTATGCTGGGCTGGAGCAAGAGAGCACACCTTCGTTTACCTTCAAAGACGATGGATTCCTTGGGCAGATCATCACGAGCTTTAATGTGGAAAATGAGTCACTCTCAGCTGAATGTCCCAACTCTTTGGATGATTGCTTGGCACACTTTGCAGATTCAAACGATCCCATGATAAGAGACATAGTGAATGCCTTGCAAGATGACATCTCGGTAGTCACACGACCGAGAGAACCCTTACTCGAAGCCCCTCTCTCCCCAGATCCTCACTATTTACCATTAAGGGAGGAGGAGCTAAAAATTAAACCGAAGTCTGATACTTCGGAATGTGTTGAGACTACACCACTTCTTGAAAATTTTTCTCAATTTGATCTACTTGTAGTCTCTGATTCACCATGGGATACTAACTTCGAAACTTCTTCTGTCGCAGGTGAATCATATATACTCTGGATACCTCAGGCGAATCAACGACAAATTTTTGATGAGGTACATAAGTTTCTCTGGAATGTCATGCTCCAGGGCATCCAAGCCTATTGCAAAAACGGCTTTTGGATGATCCTGTTAAGAAACCTACTGAGAAATTTATCACGATATTGGCCAGAAGAGGGATCTTGCGGCATGATTAAGTAGTTTTCCCTGCTTTCTTAGGACTAGGGTAGTTCCCTTTATACTGTTTTAGGATAAACGGTAAACTTAGCGCTCCTGGGAGGCAACCCAGTTTTTCTTTCCATTTCATTTTCCTAATTAGTTAGTTCAATGTTTGTGGGTAACATTGCTGCAAACCCTCACGAGACTACAACTCGTCCACTAGGGGAAACCTAGGGGTTTAAAGGCTTGTTGCATGCGCTAAATGCAATCGAGAGCACCTGCGAAAGTGGTATAAGTAGGATTTTATTTTTTGTTAGTTTTTTTTTTTCTTGCTTTCTCTCTCGTGCTAATTGGATTCCATGCTGCGATCTCTTGGAAAGTCTCTCACGATTCATCATTCAGGTACTATCTTCCCATCACTTCTCTTTTCTTTTCGTTGTCCCATGTGCATTGCATGTTTACGTTTTTTACATTGAGGACAATGTAGATTTTAGGTTGGGGTGGGAGATTAGATAACCTAATCAGTGTTTTCTTGGTCTTGAGCAAAAATTGTGAAAATTTTTAAATTTTTTCTGGACTTTCTAGTGAATTCAATGTGATTTTGCCGAATATCCTGGATTTAGAATTTCAAAGATACGTATTGTTGGTAATTCATGACTTTTGGATTTAGTATTCGTTAGATTTCACAGTTAAGGTTGAATTATTAATCCATGATTAGAAGTTGTAAACATTGATTGAGTCATGATTTCACATGTCACATCTCACTTTCACATTAAGGTTTCAATTTAATATTGAAAGGTTGACTTGGTAATCACTAAGCATGGAAGGAACCAGCCTGAAAAATTGTCCGTCATGATCAATTGAAGAAAAAGAAAATACAAATGCCCTTGGAAAGGGGTGGGCGAATAATCTTCACCATAGGTTTGCTCCCTATAGGTGTAGATTTAATTCCCCATGGATCATATGTGAAAAGGGTTGGGTGTACGATCTTCACCAGAGGTTTGCTCCCTATAGGTGAGGATTTAATTCCCCAAGAATATCAACCAAAAAAAAAAAAAAAAACTAGAAAATGAAAGAATGATCTGTGAGGCGAAGTACTGGTGATGGAGTTATGAATTTTCTGATTGATTACTAATGATATCATGACATCGACAATTTGATCTCTTAATGATGTTAGGCTGAGATTTCACTATACACCCATGGAACTCAATGTTTAACATTATTCTAATTGATGGATTAATATTTGAACTTGATTATGAAATTCACCGTGCATGAAAGGCCAGGAGAAATTGATAATCAGCATTCATGAATCTTAAGATTTCTCATATCTGGATTGTTCTTCAAAATATCACTCGGCTTCACCAGAATTGTTTTGTAATTCTCAACTTATTTTTCGCATATTTTGCTCGGGACTAGCAAAATGCTGGTTGGGGGTTGTGTTGAGGGTCAAATATTGCATATCAGACCCCAGTTATTGTCTGGATTTACGAACTTATACTGTTTAATGGACCCATTTAATCGTGTTTGTGATGCAGGATGTATTTAGGAGCTTGAATTGAAAATGGGTATTAGAAGCATGGTTTTAGCGCTCAAGATTCACCAAGGCAAGGGACGGACTCCATGAGACCAAGATCGACGAATTTACATGCCAGAGGCCCGTAAAAATCAAGAAACTAAAGCTCAAGTGGCCTGGAACTGGTCCAGAATACAAGATCACGGGATTCCCACCATCCGTCCGGCTCAAGACTTCATGCATGGCCTAAGGACCATAAATTAACCGTACATGCCGAATGTCAGCCGTTAGATCCTGGTGGAAGTGGCTTAACGGACAGATCAGCCCTCAGGATCATGATTCTGGACCCACCTGCTGTTTGGATGGGCCTCATCTTCGGTCCCTACGGGTTAAATGATATGACAAAATGGATGGATGGAGCGGATTTCTCGAAAACATCAAAGTGGGACCCACCTTGCATGCGCACGTGTACGCCCCCACGCACTCCGCGCCCCACCAAGACCATCCAAGTCGGGCCACACGCGAGCCGACCGACTCTGCTCGAATACAAACAGAGATTCGTATCTCATTGCGCAGAACAGACGAACCACGTCCATTTAGTGGGCCACCACCGTCGATCGAATCAATCTAGACCGTTCATTCACTCCAACGGACAAAACCGACTATATAAAGGGTGGGCTTTCAGATCCCAAGACGCGTACACATGAGGAAATCATCACCGCATCAAATGGACGATGGAAACAAAATTCCATGGGCCACCCTTAAATCCATCCAAAACCAGCCATCTCTGGGCAGTTTTTCGTGAGAGAGCGAATGGACGGTGTGGATTTTTCAAACATCAGGGTATGTGGGTCCCACCAATCAACCAGCCGCGGCAAGAAGTCTCTGCGCAAGCTCGGTTCGCGGCAGAGAGCTGCGGCCGATTCAAGTGGGCCGCGTCGTCGTGAGCGAGATTGGTAATCCAAACCGTCCATCATGTAGACCGTCAAAAACCGTCCTAGGGGATGTTTGTTCTTTAGAAGGAAAGCAAGGAAAAAGGGGCTGTCCGCATTACGTTTTGCTGCGTAAAGGCAGTTCTGCACCAACTGACTGCGTGGTTGCGTAAAACAGATTATGCAGAGAGATTTCCAAATCTCATGGGCGGAAAGGAGCCTTCACCGACTTCCATCAGCTTATAAAAAGGAGACGTCAGGGAGAGAAAGGGGGACGGAAGGCTGGAAGCCTGGCTTGGACGTGAGGGCAGGCAGGGAGGGAGTAGATTTATTTTGTTTTTCTTTTATTTTTATTTTTATTTTTATTTTTTTATTTTATTTTGTTTAAGAGGTTCCAGCCCACTCATGTGTGGCTAAATCCTCTTAGCTAGGGCTAAGAGGTGAAGCTTGTAGCGTGATGGGATGCCTCTTTGCTTGTGCCTTTGTTTAGACTGATCTCGATATTGATTTGGGTTTAATTAAGGGAATGTTTTCGGTCTTTAATGGTCATTAGACCGAAATTACAATGGGTCCTGCAAGGGCATTGAGCATATTCTTTTCCTCTTTATGTTTATGACGTCGGAAGCCCCGTTGTTTACCATCGTCTCCGGGCATGGTTGGATATCTGTACCCTTCCTAACCTTCATACATTGATTGGTTGGTATTAGTTTAATTCCTGTTGTTTGCTTTGTCTCCTGGGCATGGTTTGGTGATGGAATCCATTCTAATTCATATACCTTTCATCTTTTCAGAACTACATCAAAGGAAGTTCAGTTGATTTTCATGAATCAAGTGTAGTTTTCCCTGATCTCTACAGGTGGATCCTCTGAATCCCTAGTTTCCCTTCTTTGATTTTTCCTAAGTTTGAGATTAATAGTTCATCATTATTCCTTCAAATTACAATCGATTTAGACTTCATCTTAGCCTAGTTTTAGATCTGATTATTTTCAGATAACGTACAGGTTTCAGTCCCTGTGGATTCGACCTCGGTCTTACCGAGTTATTACTACATCACAACCCTATACTTGGGGTGTGAACATTTAGCTTATAGGTTTAGGTTTTGGTTTTAGGTTTAGGTTAAGGTTATAAGTTTAAGTTATAGGTTATAAGTTATAGGTTAAGGTTTAGGTTATAGGTTTTAGTTTAGGTTAAGGTTATAGGTTTTGGTTTAGGTTATAGGTTTAGGTTTAAGTTTTAGTTTATAGGTTTAGGTTTTGGTTTTAGGTTAAGGTTTAGGTTCTGAGGTTTTGGTTTAGGTTAAGGTTTTAGGCTTTGGTTTAGGTTAAGGTTTAGGTTTTGGGTTTATGTTAAGGTTATAGGTTAAGGTTATAGGTTTAGGTTAGGTTTAGGTTATAGGTTATAGGTTATAGCTTTGGGAATTGAGAATAGGTTAAGGTTTAGGTTTAGGAAATCGGGTTTGGGTTCGGGATCGGGTTTAGGCTTGGGTTTTCAAGTTTAGATTTAGGTTTAGGTTAGTGAGTTGAGATTGGGATAAGGTGTAGGTTTAGGTTTAGGGATTTGAGAATATGTTAAGGTTTAGGTTTAGGTTTTAGCTTATAGATTTAGGTTTTGGTTCTAGGTTTAGGTTTAGGTTATAGGTTAAGGTTTAGGTTATAGGTTTTTGTTTAGGTTTAGGTTTTAGTTTATAGGTTTAGGTTATAGGTTTAGGTTTTGGTTTTATGTTTAGGTTAAGGGTATATGTTTAGGTTAAGGTTTAGGTTACTGTGTTTTGGTTTAGGTTAAGGTTATAGGTTTTGGTTTAGGTTAAGGTTTAGGTTTTGGGTTTATGTTAAGGTTATAGGTTAAGGTTATAGGCTTAGGTTAGGTTTAGGTTTAGGTTATAGGTTATAGCTTCTGGATTTGAGAATGGGTTAAGGTTTAGGTTTAGGAAATCAAGTTCGGGATCGGGATTGGGTTTAGGCTTGGGTTTTCATGTTTAGGTTTAGGTTTAGGTTAGAGAGTTGAGATTGGGATTTGGTGTAGGTTTAGGTTTAGGGATTTGAGAATAGGTTAAGGTTTAGGTTTAGGAAATCGGATTCGGGTTCGGGATCGGGTTTTGAAGTTTAGGTTTAGGTTGGGGAGTTGAGATTGGGATTGGGATTAGGTTTAGGTTTAGGATTTGAGAATACATTTAGGTTTTAGGTTTAGGTTTAGGTTTTAGCTTATAGGTTTAGGTTATAGGTTTAGGTTTTGGTTTTAGGTTTAGGTTAAGGTTATAAGTTTAGGTTATAGGTTATAGGTTTTGTTTTGTTAAGGTTATAGGTTTTGGTTTAGGTTTAGGTTTAGGTTTTAGTTTATAAGTTTAGGTTATAGGTTTAGGTTTTGGTTTTAGGTTTAGGTTAAGGTTATAAGTTTAGGTTAGGTGTTTTGGTTTAGGTTAAGGTTATAGGTTTTGGTTTAGGTTAAGGTTTAGGTTAAGGTTTAAGTTTTGGGTTTATGTTAAGGTTATAGGTTTAGGTTGGGTTTAGCTTTAGGTTATAGGTTATAGGTTATAGCTTTGGGAATTGAGAATAGGTTAAGGTTTAAGCTTAGAAATCGGGTTTTAGTTCGGGATCGAGTTTAGGCTTGGGTTTTCATGTTTAGGTTTAGGTTTAGGTTAGGGAGTTGAGATTGGGATTTGGTGTAGGTTTAGGTTTAGGGATTTGAGAATAGGTTAAGGTTTATATTTAGAAATCGGGTTCGGGTTCGGGATCGGGTTTTGAAGTTTAGGTTTAGGTTTAGGTTGGGGACGTGAGATTGGGATTGGGATTAGGTTTAGGTTTAGGGATTTGAGAATACATTTATGTTTTAGGCTTCATTTAGGTTTTAGCTTATAAGTTTAGGTTTTGGTTATATGTTTAGGTTATAGGTTTAGGTTCGGTTTAGGTTCAGGTTATAGGTTATAGCTTTGGGAATTGAGAATAGGTTAAGGTTTAGGTTTAGGAAACTAGGTTCGGGTTCGGGTTCGGGATCGGGTTTAGGTTTAGGTTTTCAAGTTCAAGTTTAGGTTAGAGAGTTAAGATTAGGATTTGGTGTAGGTTTAGGTTTAGGGATTTGAGAATAGGTTAAGGTTTAGGTTTAGGAAATCGGGTTCGTGTTCTGGATCGGGTTTAGGCTTAGGTTTTCAAGTTTAGGTTTAGGTTTAGGTTTAGGTTAGGGAGTTGAGATTACGATTAGGTGTGAGTTTAGGTTTAGGGATTTGAGAATACATTTAGGTTTTAAGTTTAGGTTTAGATCTTAGGTTATAGGTTAAGGTTTAGGATTTAGGTTTAGGTGAATGGTAGGTAATAGGTTATAAGTTTAGGTTATAAGGTTTAGGTTTAGGTTTTAGGTCATAGGTTTTGGTTTAGGTTAAGGTTATAGGTTTAGGTTAAGGTTTAGGTTTAGGTTTAGGTTTAGTTTTAGGTTCAAAGTTTAGGTTTAGGTTTAGGTTATAAGGTATAGGTTTAAGGAATTGAGAATTGGTTTGGGTTTAGGTTTAGGGAATCGGGTTTAGTTTTAGGTTGTGTTCAGTTTAGGTTATAAGGTATAGGTTTAGGAATTGAGAATTGGTTTAGGTTTAGGTTTAGGAATCGGGTTCGGGTTCGGGTTCTGGATCGGGTTTAGGCTTGGGTTTTCAAGTTTAGGTTTAGGTTTAGGTTTAGGTTAGGGAGTTGAGATTAGGATTAGGTGTAAGTTTAGGTTTAGGGATTTGAGAATACATTTAGGTTTTAGGTTTAGGTTTTAGGTTATAGGTTAAGGTTTAGGTTTTAGGTTTAGAGTTCTTGTTAGGTTATAGGTTATAAGTTTAGGTTATAGGTAATAGGTTTTGGTTTAGGTTAAGGTTATAGGTTTAGGTTAAGGTTTAGGTTTAGGTTAAGGTTAAGGTTTAGGTTTAGGTTATAAGCTATTGGTTTAGGGAATTGAGAATTGTTAAGGTTTAGGTTTAGGAATCGGGTTCGGGTTCGGAACCGGTTTAGGCTTGGGTTTTCATGTTTACGTTTAGGTTTAGGTTAAGGAGTTGAGATTGGGATTAGGTGTAGGTTTAGGTTTAGGGATTTGAGAATAGGTTAATGTTTAGGTTTAGGTTATAGGTTTAGGTTTTGGTTTTAGGTTTAGGTTGAGGTTATAAGTTTAGGTTATAGGTTATAGGTTAAGGTTTAGGTTATAGGTTTTTGTTTAGGTTGAGGTTATAGGTTTTGGTTTAGGTTATAGGTTTAGGTTTAGGTTTTAGTTTATAGGTTTAGGTTATACGTTATAGGTTTAGGTTCTGGTTTTAGGTTTAGGTTCAGGTTTAGGTTACAGGTTTTGGTTTAGGTTAAGGTTATAGGCTTTGGTTTAGGTTAAGGTTATAGGTTTAGGTTAGGTTTAGGTTTAGGTTTAGGTTATAGGTTATAGGTTATAACTTTGGGAATTGAGAATAGGTTAAGGTTTAGGTTTAGGAAACTGGGTTCGGGTTTGGGTTTGGGTTTTCCAGATTAGGTTTAGGTTTAGGGATTTGAGAATAGGTTTAGGTTAAGGGTGTGGTACCTGCAAATATAGACATAAATACGGCCTGTCCAAATGGCCAGGCCCTTCCAATACTGTCCATAGGAAATGGAATGACTTCATCATGGTCATAAACGGTTCCCACCTTCCAGGGACCCCACTCTTAGGATAGCTCCGACGCACATCCGGTCCCGCTCCATTAATTTCGAACAAATACATAAATACGGCTGTCTAAATGGTCAGGCCCTTCCAATGTTGTCCATAGGAAATGGACATGACTTCATCATGGTTATAACAGCGGTTCCCACCTTCCAGGGACCCCCGCTCTTCCGGATAGCTCCGACGCACATCCGGGTCTACTCCATTAATTTTGATTCCCACCCGATCAGTGGCTCAACCTGATTTAATAGAGGTGAGTAAGCCACTGTTTTCTCAGCTAGGGTGTTCTACATGTGTGACATTTTTGCAGAAAATATGTTCTAGCATGATAAGCATAGTGTATACTCATCCTTTGCAAGGATGGTGGGAAAGAAAGCTCAGGCAAAGTCATCTTGAAACAAGAAAATTTACTGTGTAAAATATGTAATCAATCTGTACAATGAAATCTCAAGTGTAGTTTGTGAACTATGATTCATTAGTCATGGGGTCCATTCTCCTTCTTTGTTGCTCCAAACCAATTCCAACTCCCACCATCCTTGCAAAGGATGAGTATGCACTGACCTGCAATAAAAGCCTAGCAATGTAAAAGAAAAGACCTATGTGAATAAATGTCAATGCCTAACAATGTAAAAGAAAAGAAAATGACACAACTCACCTTGACGCCCTTTTCGCTCAGAGAAGATTCGAAGAAGTATCCTCTTCCATCTTGGAGAATTTGCAGCTACGAGTCCTCCCTATGTTTTGTTGAAGTTGAAGCCTTTGCAAATGTTTTAAAGAAATTCGTCTATTGCATTGATCTTGGAATATCACTTCCAAAGCTGAAAACCATGTAGAGAACATCATAATTTCTGACTCACTGTTAATTTAGAAGGAATACAATAGAACGCGTAGCTTGAGTGTCAAGTAGGCAACGGGATTACACAGAGAAACAAGATACAAAAAACCTGCATGTAGAAATTTCTTCTCAATGACCCACCCACAGCCTTGTGAAAGGCCCCGTCACTTTATTTATGTAATACAACTAAGTTCTGCACACTTAAGTGTGACAGTTTTTCCATGATGCTACCAAGAAAAAATTCGAATGCAATTTACATAACAAAGCACTCTCCCAAAACCTAATAATCAATACAAGATGGTTCAACCACTTGTGCAATTAGGGAAGGTTCAAAAGGACATACATATTTATTATTTTTTTAGTGATTTAATTGCTTATGGGAGATATGTAAAACTTTAAAATGCATCTCCAATCAAGATTTTGGAATTGGGGTTTGATGAAATGATTGCTGATTTTATTTGAATTCTTCTGTTTTTCCTATGCTTATGGTTCTTTTCAGTGATTGAAATGTGCATATGTATGTCTTTCTTTTTTTTTCTTGCATGTGAATGATATAAAGCATTATAATTCAAGGTTCTTGTAGTCTGGGTCTGATGAATTAATAGCTGGGATTGTGTGATTTGTGCCATTGCTATGATTCTATTTTTTCCTTTTTTTCTTTAATATATATATATATAGTGATACCAATGCTTGTGGGAGATTGGCATAGCTCTTTATAGTACATGTAAATGCCATAAAACATCTAAATTCATGGCTTTACTTCTATGGGTCTAATTGAATGAAAAGGATTTCTATGAACTGTTAGTGTCTTTCTATCGAAAAAAAAAAAAAAAGAAAAGAAAAGAAAAAGGAACTATTTTTATCGCTCTCTCTCTCTCTCTCTCTCTCTCTCTCTCTCTTCTTCTTCTTCTTCTTCTTCTTCTTCTTCTTCCAAAGTGATTTTAAATGCTTAGTGAGATGGTTATGTAGTAAGCTGTTTTAAGTATATGTAAACACTATAAATTAATCCATGGGTTTACTATCTGGATCTAATGAAACAATGCCAAGAATTGTATCGATTCGCTATTTTTTTACAATTCTATTTTTTAGTTTTTCTCATTTGAGGATGTGTTTAGATGCACAAGTGAATTGAATTGTTAGTGTTCGGCTTTGATCAAGAGGAAATGACAGAAAATAACCACGTTTCCTAGTATTTGTATTGAGGATTAACCATCAAATTCCGGCTACATTCATTTCAAGTCCAACTTGAAACTAATGAAATTGCAATTCCTCATTAGATGAATAATTGCAATTGAAAGGACCTAAAATTGATGAGAGAAGACCATAAATGAAAGGACTAAGAAGGGGAAATGGAAATCAATTAATATATTGAAATGAATAATCATATAGCTCAATAGAGTTTAAAGAATTAAACATTCAACATATAAATCCATGTTTCTAAAGTTACTTAATCAAGCCTACATTTACTTAATCAAGCCCATCACGATGGTCCTTTCCCATTCATGCAACTCATTACCTCATCTTTATTTCATTATACAGGTGAAATACCATGCCTCATACATCTCAAGTCATGGTATGAACATTTACGAATATCCCACAACAAAAAATAATAAAATTGGATGGATCACCATTGATCATACAAGTAAAATACCATGTCTCAAAAAGCGAGGTCGAGTTTGAATATTTACAGATATCCCACCAAAATAAAAAAGAAAGAAATTTTGAAAGGCAATTCTTGGTCAACAACTTCTCTAGAATCAGTGTGAACAATACTCAACAATATACATCAAGAAACTTCACAAATTGCTCCCATCGGACTTGCAGATTTGTAATGTCATAATCATCATCATCTCATAATGGCAAAGAATTATGAAAAAGATGATCTTCTTTGGAGAGATAGAATTACAATAATGTCATCTTTCTCATATTTCTTTGCCATGCTCATCAACTCTCTTAAATTTGGTTGATACAAAACCATAAGCAAAGAGTGAAATGAGCTCCCTCTAAATCTAGTCCGAAACACCACATGCCTATCGGTGTTTGAGAGATGGTAATGATGTATGAGAGGAAGAAATATAGTAAAGGATTTCCTTTTAATAGCAATCAAGTGTGACCATCGAACTATACGATTACATCACTTTTTTCATAACTCGAGAAATCAAATCTATATATGTATATACACAAAGTTAGTTTGCAGTAGCATTGTCACTCTGAATATCACATTATACACTTCATTCTTCGATTTAGAAATGTTAATAGAATAAGTGAGAGAAATACCATAGTGGATTTCCACTAAAGGCAATCCGGCCACCAAAGCTGCAAGAATTCCTATGCAAATGAAAAGCTAGTTGACTGATCCAAGTGCACCTCGAATCTCGGTGGGTGATATCTAAAGCCACCAAACATTTGACGGACATAAAAAATTCGAACACTAAAGATTACAGATGAACCATTTTAACTTCCAAAGTCCACTACCTCAGATATGTGAAGTGGACTTTGGAAGGTACCCCAAAAATCTTCGATTCAAGTAACTATGGGCATATGGGTGATGCAAGGATAAAAATAACAAATGGTAAAAGCAAATAACATCATTTGATGTGCATGCCTCCATCACAGTCAGTCCTATAATGAGAGTGGCATTAAACCTCGAACTCAAAAGGGTTAATCATATAATGCACATTACCCCAACTAAATCAAAATAATTTCACAAGCTTTGTGAAAGCCAATAACATCATTCAACATGCATGCATTCATCAAAGATAATCCCATAACATGAGCAATGTTAACAAAACCTTCAACTCATATAATGCACATTACCCATCTAAAACAAAACAACTTTAAAAACCTTGCCAAATAAAAGGATCTAATTTAGTGGATGGAATTTACCATGAGTGATGGCTAAGATTATAAAATCATTGTGATTTTTGGAAATGCCTATCAACACCATGGCCCAGCTATAAAGCTGCAATGAAGCCCTCACTATCCAAACATGAATCTCTATTTGGAATTGCAATTCTAGCGGATAAATAAGATGAACACTAACATCTTGCTCCCTCCAAATAAAGCAACACACGTATGGCAGGGTAGCCGACCGATGCAATAGGACGCATTGGGAGGAGCAGATTCTAACCAAAGAAAGCGAGATAAAGAATGCAATTATTGCAATTTATAGTAGACTCACTACAATTTTCCACGACATGGATGACCAAACAGATTGAATCAATTTGAAATTATGTTCAATGAACATCCATATAACCAATACTTTCCACACACAAGAAATGAATGTGAATATTCACTCAATCAAGAGATGAAATTTTTTTGTAATAACATAATATTATTGAAATCATCTATGCATCTAAACAAATCATCTATTTCAAAATTAAAAGCAGCTTGCTGTTAATGGCTTTAGTTTTTTTTTTCTCTCTCTTTATTTTTTTATTATTACATTAAAAATAACAGCAACTCATATATTCGCTTGATGATTGAGGAGCTAAGTTCTTTCATTTGAGTAACAAAGCCTTATTCAATGTAGAGGAATAAACAACATGTAAGTTCATAACACACCAATTGATGTTAGGAATTCAGATCTTTAGTAAAGGAAAAAAGGCAAATTACTTGTTCAAATAGAATATTTCCTCTCCCTCTCTCTCACAATTCTAACCTTTGATATTATTTGTATCCAAATGGTCTTTTTTGTCCACACACACCACATGTGTCCTAGAACTGGCCATGACCTCGGTGTTGAAACTCACTGTCTACCAGTGAGCCATGGTCACTTAGATTCTAACATAAGTTGTATAAATTGTAGAGTATGCGATGGGCGGAAAAGCATCTACACAAGGAGATGTTTATAGCTACGGAATCCTTCTACTGGAGATGATCCTTTGGAAAGGGGCCGACTGATGACGTGTTTAAGGACAATCTAAGCCTTCATCATTTTGCTAAGTGGCTTTGGTGAAGCGAGTGATGGAGATTGTTGATCCACAATTGCTCTTAGAAGAAGCTGAAGTTATTCAAGGCAATGAAAATGAAATCAATATAAGAAATAGAATGCATGACTGTTTGATTTCAATGGTCAAAATCGGTGTGTTGTGTTCTCAGAATCTCCAAGTAAACGAATGCAAATGAGAGATGTTGTTGCTGAAATGAACACAATCAAGGACTTGTATCTCGGGGTCAAGATTCACCGGGACAAACAAGTTAGGTTGCAAATATTAGATGAAGGTTTGTCTTATCTCAGGCATTACTAAGTTAGTATTGGTGGTTATTTTGAGAAAGGTTTCCAAATGAAATGAGTTTGTTCAATCCTTCCCTAAACAAGCTCTAGATATATTAAGACTTAGGTTAAGAGTGTATTTGTATTGATATTAAATATATGAGAAGATTTTTTTTTTTATTTTTTATTTTTTTTTTTTTTTTTTTTTTTTTTTTTTTTTTTTTTTAAACAATGTTATAAGAAATTGGCCTAGCATTTGGACTACCAACTTGATATAAGTTTGATGAGGTATTGGTCCAATGAATTCTACAATGGATTTGGCCAAAAAAAAAAATGAAAAGAAAAAAAATGAACGAACTTGTATGATCCAATGGTTCATCTAATTGATGTAAGTAACTCTTTCGCCTAACGAATGTGAATCATTGCTATGTTTTCAAATGTATGTTGATGTACAACTAACAAGATGGTTAGAATTATCAGACCATAGTAGTCTCTGATGTAATGGATGGTACACTGTGAATACCAACGAGGATGGGATAGGTAGGAATAAATATGGGATAAGTAGGGACAGGGTTGGATAAAACTAAATGTTAATGGATTCTCCTGTGGGAATCCCGATGAGGATGGAGGGGTAGAATCTTTAGAGAACACATGGATTAAGTTATCTTTGCCTTTCATAACTTCTATGACAGGGTCACTAATAATGTGGCTGAAACACATGCGACCCTTTGACAGCATTAATTACTATTGCATTGACCTGGGGCTAAGGAATGTTATTGTGTTATCAGATTCCATTTTTTTAATGTCATTTCTAATCCCTTTGCACCACCCCATGGAAGATTTGGTATCGGTGGGGATATTTCCCATTTGAAAATTGTTATAATTTTTAGAAATCCAGAGCACTTTTAGATAAGGAAATTCAAGTGGCAGATGGTTTAGGAATGCTTACGAGCAAGCCTAATCGTCTGTTCCATGGTTGGGGTGAGCTCTGCGTGAGATTTAGGGCTTGCTGGCTATGGACAATGTAGGTTTGGGATGCTTAGTGGGCCTTTCAATGAGCAAAATTTGAACTGTTTCAAGTCTGGCCGTTTCAAAATTTTGATTTTGGTAGGCCGAGAGCCCAAATTTATTGATAGCCACGATTATTTGTATCATGTTTTGTTTTTTTTTCTTTTTTTTTAACCTTGCGCCTCCAAACAAAAAAAAATGAAAGAAAAAAATGAAAAACAGAGGGAGGTAGCTTTGCTTTTTCGTTTAAATCACGATTGGAATCAGTTGAATTGGAAGTTTAAGTTGTAAAAGTTACATAAAACATTAAGTTTATCTAGCCGAGATGTATGGATTGATTTTGGTAGCTCCATGCCTTTGTCAAAGGATTGGTTGGGGATTCTCAGTATGCAGTTTATATGATAAGTGAGGTAGGATCTTTTTGCTATGCTTGTCTAAAAAAGGTAAAAGGAAAAAAAAAAAAAAAAAAAAAAAAAGAACAACAGAGAGAATTGGTTTCTTCAGGATTGGAACAAGTTGAGTTGGAAGTTTGAGTTGTAAAAGTAACATTAAAGATTAAATTTATCTAGCCAGAGATGTATGGATTATCATATGAATGGATGGATTCTCTTGGTAGCACATGTACAACAATATTAGATTATGCCATTGTGATACACATTCATAAAAATAGAGCCATCCATCTGCTGAGACCCATTTCAAACAAGCACAAGGCTAACATCATGCTTCCATGTTGAATTGGTAAACCAATGTACATTCATCAGCAACATGATACCTTGAATATCAAACATTAGTCATACATATAGCTTCTAAGTTTCCAAATTTTCTCATACTTGTGGCCCAATTAATTAATGGAACTTCTTCTTGTCTGTTTGCTATTTTAATAGTGGGTCCAACTGTTGAATAGCATGTTCTCTAAGTGGGCTCTAGCTGGTATATTGCATTTTCCTAATCTTTCGGTGATCAGCAGCCACTCGTGCAAGTTGAATGTGGACCACGATAAATCCTCTAATAGTCCTTTTTTTTTTCTAATTAGAATGAGTATTGCAAATGTTTAAAAAGACAATCCAAAATCCTAAGCCATAGCACATTCCTAGACGTAAGTGAGAGTATATTCCTACAGCTACACTAAGAGTAAGATTCCAATAGTTACTCAAGTAATTAAAAATAACATTAATAATAAGATTGAGAAAAACAGAAATTCCTAACTTTAGGAAAAACAGAAATGCTAATTACTTGTTTAAATGGATTCAACCTCTATTTTTATTTGTATATAAGTGGTTGCCTACATTCTTGTGAGAGATATAAATTACCGAGTATGCAATGGGTAGTAAATCATCCACACAAGGAGATGTTTATAGCTATTGAATTCTTCTACTGGTTATAATAGGCCAACTGATGACATGTTTGAAGAAAATCTAATCCTTCGTCATTTATCTAAGTTGGCATTGCCTGAACGAGTAATGGAGATTGTAGATCCATTTTTCTTAGAAGAGGCCAAAGCTATTCAAGACAGCGGAAGTTATATCAATACAAGAAATAGAATACATGACTGCTTGAATTCAATGATCAGAATTGTTGTGTTGTGTTCTGAGGAATCTCCTAGAGAGCAAATGGAGATGAAAGATGTTGTCATGGAAATGCACGCAATGGAGGACTTGTATCTCGGGGTCAGAATTCACTGAGACAAACGACTTAGGTCACAACAATTATGTGAAGATGTTGAAAGAGATCTCCAAATAAAATAAGTTTATTTCTTTTCTTAACAAGCTTTAGATATATTTCATTTTGGGTTAGGAGTTTTTTTTTTTTTCTTTTTCCACATAAAGGTGGAAGCACATCACCTGTGACTTTGTTGATCGATTGGGATGATGTACAGTCATTAAGGTGGGCTCAACCAAAAACAAACGGGCCTCACCTATCATATAATTCCACATGTCAAAATCAACAAAAAATTACAATACAATCAACTTGGATCCACAACAGACTCTGAAAACAACATCCGGAGTGTTCTTGTACTGATGGTTTATGCATAGGAAGCTACCTTTCTTTTTCTTTTAGTCCTGGTTTTAGGTAAAGGGAGATTGTATGATGTATGTAATATGATAAAGATATCATCTTATTATAATAAGAAGATTATTGGGTTCCTAAGATGTTTAATCGCTAATTCATTTTATAAAACCCCTTTCAAAATGCCATCACAATCCAGGAGAAGCTTTTTAATAATTGAACTATTTCCACTTGGCAGTAGTATGAGTCATCCAACAAGTCCCGTTATGGATTAAGATATATTTTCCCTGATGAATGTGAATCATTGTTCTTTTTCAAATGTCCAATACAATGCCAACAAGAGTTTTGGAATTTATAATAGATCCATTGAACTTTTGTAAAGAATTTGAGATTTTGGATGTGCTTGTGAAGAAATAAAGACTCAAAGATGCTGACAACAAAACATATTAAGTTAGTATTTCAATTTTAAGATGCCAAATGACAAATCTATATTAGATTGATTACATGAGATGCAAATAATTGCAACTAATCTAGTACTAGAAAGAGCTATTACATCCATGATTTTTTTCAAGTTAGTTTTATAATCGCAAAGTTACCACTATCATTGAAGGACCGCCATAAAAATATAGAACATGGGAAAGACAAGATAAGTTTAAAGGATTTGGAGCAATCACAATTGGTTTCAAAAGTTCATATTGTTATGAAAACCATAGCCTATTAAAAAGGTGTATCAACAATCTAAACCAATTAAGGATATTAGAATGATGAGAATAATGAGCCAAACCCCCTAGCAACTAGCCCATGAAAAGTCCATGGGAACCATTGGCCATGCCTATTTAAATTGGACAATGGAATACTATCGGCAAGGAAGCAAGAAAAGGCACATGCATATGAAAAAAAAATAAAAATCAACTTGCTTCAATACAAAGTTTGTGCAGAAAATCAACTTGCTTCAATACAAATTAATATTCTTACCCACCATGTTTTTGTTTATCGGTTATCATCTGTCTTTTCTTTCTTGTTTCTTTCTTTCTTTATTACTGAAATGCAAGTTTATTTTCTATGTCCCAGACTGTATCGGGATATTCAACACATTCTTGGATGTATTCACACATTACCTTCTGATAATTTGAGTAAAGACACTGTCCCGAACTCGGGCCCACTTGATGAATTCTTGGCACAAGGATTTGGTGCCGAAGTTAGTCGAGGGATGCCAATGTAAAGTAGAAGATGTAGCTATATTAGGAATTACCAAATCCCAGGGAAAGTTCATGAGAACATCAAAGGGACAAAATTTCCAACCTTCACATGTACTTTGTACAATTGAGTTAAGGAATAAGTGCACATGAAACAACTGCTGGAGAAAGATAAAACCTAGAAAACTTGACGTAGTTTACTAGTTACCTTTCTTTTCTTTTCTTCTCTTTTCTTTTTTTTTTTTTTCTTTTTTTTTTGTATCAAAGTCACCATTTTTAAATGTGGTAAATGTGGTAAATGTGTATGAAATCCGAAACAATCATCCAGTGGCGTTGCTTAAATGGACCATATATACCCATAAAAAACAACAAAAGACCCATAAAAACAACAGAAAATGAAAAATACTCAGATTATAATTAATCCAGTAACATTATCTCAGCACATTCCAAATACAAAACCCATAAAATCAACAAAAAAAATTAAAAATCCCCAAATCCGTAAATCCCTAAATCTCCAAATCCCTAAATCACCAAATCCCTAAATCGGTATTGAGATTGAGAGAGATTGAGAGAGAGAGAGATACCTCACGGTTAACCAAGCTTCAGAGAGAGAGAGAGAGAGATAGAGGGTGTGCGTGGTTAGGGCGTTCAAGAACGGTCGGTGAGAGAGAGATCGAGAGAGAGGGGAAGACAGGTCACGAGAGAGAGAGAGGAGGTAGAGGATGCAAGAGAGACAGAGAGGAGACAGCGTCGAGAGATCGAGAGAGAGGAAGAGAGAGTCAGCGAGAGGGAGGAGGGAGAGGATGCGTGGGCGTTGGGAGAGGAGGGAGAGGGGCGAGAGAGACAGAAAGAGAGGAGGGAGAGACGCCCTACTTTGACTGGCGTCACCAAATTCTGTGGGCCCCACTATGATGTGTTTGTTATATCCACACGGTCCATCCATTTTGAGATATCATTTTAAGTCCTAAGCCAGTGAATGAGGCGGTTATAAATCTGTAGTGGACCCCACCACAGAAAACAGCTGGGAGAGTGATTCTCACCGTTGAACCTATCTTAAGGCCCACGGTAGTGATTATTTGAAATCCAACCTGTTCAAAAGTTAAAAAAAATACATGAAATAAGGGAAAACACAAATACCACGTTGATATAAAAATTTTGTAGCCTTTAGAAGTTTTTAATGGTGGGCATCACTGTCCCACTGTTTTCTATGCTGGGGTCCACTAGAGCTTTGGATTTTGCCCTAAAATGATCTCTCCAAGTGGATGGAAGGCGTGGATATAAAACATACATGATGGTGGAATTAGAGGTATATAAATCTCAGGTGGACCACACCACATGAAAACAATAGTTATTGGTTATCCATCATTAAAATCGTCGTAAGGCCAACTGTACTGTTTATTTGACATCCAGTCTGTTTATTAGGTCATACAGGCCTAGATGAAAGGGAAAAACAAAAATCATTTCGATCCAAAACTTTTATGGCCCCCAAAATGTTTTAAATGGTTTATGCTCATTCAACATCTTGTTTTACGTAATGTGGTCTTTTTCATATCGGGATATGCCTCATTTTTTGTCTCATGCCGTAAGATGATCTTTAAAAATAGATGGACGACATCGATTAAACACATACATCATGGGGCCCGCAGAGCACCAACCACTAGTCATTGGATGATGTCAAGGGGGAGTAATTAATCTGTTCCCCTTATTTGTGGTGTGGTCCATTTAATCTTTGGATATGATTCATTTTTTGGAAAAATCTCTAAAATGATTTGGAAAAATGGATGAACGGCGTGGGTTGATCTCGAATTTTCAGTAAATTCGAAAGTCAAGTAGACTATGCCACTTGAAACAGTGTGGAATAATGATTTCAACTGTTGATACTTTCCACGGGTCCACAGTAATTTTATTTGACATCCAACATGTTCATAATTTTATTTTAATGTGAACCACTAGCCTCACTTGTGCATATCCCTGGTGGTGGATTGTTTTATTCCGTGAACCACAAGCCTCACTTGTACAAACTTCTATCTGAATACCATCCGCATACATATGCATCCTTACCTTTAAAAAAAAAAAAAACATAGGCATCCTTACCTATTCCATCCTAACAGAAGCATGCTCAAGATGATGTTCTTGGCATTAACATTTTAATGCAACTCTACGTTAAGGGTACATTTGGTTGCAACAAATATCATGATTCATCAGTAATTTAGTGCTACAAACGGAAAATTCTAGCCATCGCCACACCAGCATCCAATTAATCAACATTGTCGACTACCTTTTGCAGTGTTTGGAGTTCACAAAATCCGATGGAGATAGGTCAATGAACACATTCACCATAGTGGGTAGCGAGGTTAATAAAACCCAAAGGAAAAATAAAATAAAATTCTAAACCTTGGATTCAGCTACTCGAAGGAACCACCACCGCAATCTGCATTCCAACTCCATGTGACATGGATCTTAGCATGACCCCTCAATAGCTGAGCACAAAAAAAGGACACGGATTGGGTACCACCTTGGCCCGACCCTAGCTAGGAACAGATAGGGCTCCAAGGGGCCACCGTGATGTATGGGTTTTATCTAGGGGTGTACATCGAGTTGAACCGAGTCGAGTTGGCCTCGTCTTGGCCACTAGCTGAACCCAGTTCGAACTTAGCTTGGCTCGGTCTTTGAGCCTAACTAGCCAGCTCGACTCGGTTCGGTCAGTAGCTCGGGCTAGTTCGAGCCAAGATCGAGCTGAGTTCGCCTATGCAGTATTTTCACAAACATGTGGGGAATACTTGGACAATCTGTGATGTATATGCTGAGATATGTTCAGCCCACAAGGATTGTGCAAGTGTAAGTGTGTGGTCCAGGTTACATCTTGTGTATGTTGAGGATGGGCAAGTTTGTGCTAGTTGAAAAAAAAGGGGGCCAGTTTGGTCATTATTGCATTTGTATTTTGAGGATGGACCTTTTGTCATTTCTTTTTCAATTGCCCTTCTCTTGTTGTAAAAGGGTGGTTCATATATAGGCAGAACAACCATTTTTAGGCAATGACTCAGGTGGGCCAAGAGCTTAAAAATAAACTTAAACTCAATCCATGACTTAGGTGGGCCACACCACATAATATAGTGGAGAGGGGTAACATTCGTAATCATATATCGGGCCTACCTAAATGTGATTCACAGATCCAGCCCATTCATTATGTGTGTCCCACTTGGATGAGGGGTTAGACTAAGTTTCAGCCGCATCCAAAACTCATCTGGGCCCCACCAAGTGCTTTTATATTTTTTAGGATGTCCTCACATTGTTTTAGATGGTATGTCCCACCTAAGTTTCATATATGGATGATTGGGTCCACTCGAACTTTGAATCCGCCTCATACTTTGACTCAATTACAAGAAGTTTTTAATGTTGGATATTCAATCAACACCATTTCATGTGGTTGAGCCTAAATACTTGAATGAATAGGAAAAATAAATTTCATAGTGATCCGAAACTTATGTGACTCCCAAAAGGATTTCAAAGCACATTGCATCCTATCATACCGTATCTAGTTAGCAATGACATAGTGAAAGTATTTGGTTTATCCACACTGTCAATCCATTTTTCCAGTTCATTTTAGTGGTTGAGCCCAAAATTAAAGCATATCCAAAGCTCAAGTGGACCATACCATAGGAAACAATGGGAATAATGATTTCCATTGTTGAAATCTTCCTATGGCCTACATTTTTTAATGGTGTCCATGGACCCCACGACTGTCAATGGAATGGGCCAAGGTGGGGCCAATACTTGTATGCGTTGTGAGGCCCACTATCTTATGTGACATTGGCCCACCATAGAGTTTATTTGTCATCCAAGCCGTTGATTTGATCACATAGGGAGAACAATAAGATCAGTTTGATAAAAAAATTTGAGTGGGCCCTCCCAAAAAATGGTGAGCATGAAACTATTTTGAAACATGGCATTAAAACATATGAGTTCTATCTAAGCCGTCCATCTATTTTGAAATATTATTATAGGGCATAAAACTAAAAATCAAGTAGATAGAAGGCTAAAGTGGACCACACGGTAGGAAACATGGAGATTAAAACTAGGAGTGCTTCCTATGGTGTGGTCCACTTAGAAGTTAAATATAATTTATTTTTGGGATTATAAACTAAAATAATTTAGTAAAATTAATGGACGGAATGGATTAAGCAAATACATCATGGTGGGCCCCATAGAGTGCCTAGTAGGACTTTCATGCCCCTACGCCCAAATTGGGCGCGCGCTCAAAACCGAGCCGCGCCCAAATCTTCCCCCCATTTCTCTCTCTCTCTCTCTCTCTCTCTCACTCCATTCATTCTCTCATCTTCCTCCCTCTCTTTCTCTCTCCCTTCCCATCGTCAGCGCCCTCGTCGTCTCCCTCTCCCCCTCCCTCTCTCGAGGTCCCTCACCGTCTCCCTCTCCCTCTCTCGAGCTCCCGCGCCCTCACACCTCCTTCAACAAAGACCAAATCTTCAATGTCCGCCTCCACCGATTCTCCCTCGCCCTCACTCCCCTAACATTGAGGCTTCTTCCTCTTCAAAGGTTCCTCTCCCTTACATTTCTAGGTTTTGTTGATTTCCTTGTTACATGCATGGGATGGATTTTTTTCGCTTATCTGGTATCCCCTACAAATAGATTGGAATTGGATTTTTGCATATATTTTTGTCGCCTTGAGTCATTCATTCCTCTTTTTATTCTTTTCTTCTTTCTAAAATTCCACCAATGTACTTCACTTGGCTGTATTTGTTTTCTTCTATAGGGTTTCTTTGATTCACCAGATTTCATGAAATATCATGACATTTTTCACTAAATTAGACCGATTAATCGTGAGAAATTTCTAGAAGAAAAGCTAGCGGTACTGCAAAACATGTTCTTCAGTATAATCTCAAGAGCCCCGTTTGTGCGGAGACCAGTTGTTAAATTTTTATGCGAAATGCCAAGTGATTGGGTGTACACATGGGGTGTTCGATGAAATTCCAAAGAGAATTTGATCGATTGGAGTGCACTTGTTTTGATCATTATATTCAGCAAGTGTATTGAATAACTCCTATTGCTCGGTGGAAAAGTGAACCTATTAAAATGCTTTTGGTTTTCTTGATTCAACAAATGCTTATAGTCATGGATGTGCAATTTGGCCATAAATGCTAAGCCATTTGCAATTTTAGTTCATCACATATGATTGCTTTATTTTTGCATTTGATTTCATTTTGACTTCATTCATGATTTTTCTTATTCAGTTTTAATACGTCATGGATATGGGTCTTGTTAAATCTGACGTGAGATTTGTTGGGTTTTTAGGAATTTGTTTTTTTTTTCTTTTCATTTATACGGGTTTTATATGGTGCCATCGTCCCTACTTGTACTAACTTAGCATGTGGGGGTTTATGTATGTAGAGTGTTCTAAAAAGCAGGAGAATGTGTAGGAAATGCAGGTGTGTCAATGAGGGAGAGAAGGCATGATTACTTCTCAAATGAGAGTGAGTTGCTGGACAACAGTGGGAAGAGCTCAGAGATGCCATTGTTTGATCTTTTTGAAGTTATGAATGCTACGATCACTTCTCCGATTCAACAGCTTGGTGAGGCGTTTTGGTGGCTGTTTACAAGGTAATGAATGCCACGCACCTATTTTCATACATCCATTGCATTACATCATAGTAAATCATGGTCTTAATACTCGGGCGAGTCGATTTGGCTCGTCCGAGTTGACTCGGATTAGGTGGGGGCAAGATCTAGTTTATTGGATGGATGTGGTGCAACAAATAATCGATTGTTGACCCATCCAGTCCATGGATTTGGTGATTATAGATCGGCCTACATGGGCCCCACACGAGGAAAATCTATGTTACAAAATAAAATTGAAATTATTTTGGATTGTGGATTAGGGGAAGCGAGGAATGGTCAAATACAAATAGCATGAAAAGGTTTGTCGAGAAATTCAAGACAAGGAATAGAAGAATTCAAAAATTAAGTGGCACTTATACAACAACAAGTGCAACACGTAAATCTAGTTAGAATACTTGGTTTGTTGCACACAAGGAGAAGAAAAGATCTTGATTTATGAATACATGCAAACAAAAGCCTTGACTCTTTCATCTTTGGTATGTTTCCTTTGTTTTATGTATGTGTTATATGCATCATTAGGTCCATTCATCTAAGTTATCCACCTCACACAAAGGGATATCACAAAAATCAGTCTATTCTAAAACTCAAGTGGCCTTAGCAGAAATATATGGTTAGGGTCCCTATCATTGATAGAATTAGTGGCCATCAAATGGATGGTTGAAATAGAAATTGGATATGATTCCCATTCCCACCGATAAACTCCATTACTCCCCAAGAAATATGTTGGAATACCCAACACATTTTCATTTCTCATGTGTCATGTGTTTGCATTCATTTCACACCTCCATGAAACGTTGGCAATGTCCCAAAGCTTTTAAATTACATGTGGAACTATCAATCACCAATCTGAGTGTCGATTGGCTAGCCATGCTGCAAACATCACAACATTGCTCAATGATCCTAACCATCCGATCGACATGAAGAACAAAGACAGTCCAAATTGAATAGAGAAAAAGAAGAAGAAGAAGAAGAAAAAGAAGTCCAATAATCATCTTGAAACATCTAGCCTACGGAGCCTAATGGTTGAATGCTATTGATTCTAAAGAAACACTTCATATCATCCAATGGACAGCTCATAAAAGCACATGGTTATAATAAATGGCTAATATTTGAAGGATTAGGATCATTCAATTATCATTTTATCATTTCTCATATATGTGTGACAGTGAGAAAATTAATTTCAAAATTTCATTGATGTTTTTTTTTTCTAGATATATTGAGAGATATTTATAGATATTAAGAGATAGAGACTTGTGTTGTAATATATATATATATATATATATATATATATATATATATATATATATATATATATATATTATAATGCAATTATTTACAAAGGAGAGGAGAGTCCTAATCATACACGTACATCAACTTCTAAAATAATCTTTAACGTTTTTAAAATAATCTTCAACACGTGTGTGTGTATATGTTTGTAATTAAATTTATGAATGTCTAAAGAAAGAAGAAGCTGACATGGAGACATTGAAAGAAGGAGATAAGACAAACGCACTTTGTTGGATTGGAGAAAGCGCTTTGATATTATCATTAGGATTGCTCGAGGGGTTCTTTATCTTCACCACGATTCTCGGTTGAGAATTATTCACAGAGATTTGAAAGCCAGCAACATTCTTCTAGACGATGAAATGATCCCCAAGATATCAGATTTTGGTATGGCTAGAATTTTCGGCAGAAATCAGACCCAAGCCAACCCAAATAGAGTGGTTGGCACATAGTAAGTACCACAAATACATGCATGATTCTATACATTGCTAAGTACCACAAACACTAAAAATGGCGCCACTCATGTGTTGGTCATTTCTTCCATATTGAGTTAGATTATTGTAGTTCATTTGAAATGAGAATCCCAATGCGACCTTTGAACTTGATTTAAAATATGTTTTTCATGGCACAAATGCTTACATATAATTATCGTTCAGAAAGAATTTTTCTTCCGTTAGGAAATGCTATCATGTTACCTATTTCATAGAAGTTATATGAAGTATATCCTGCACATGGCAAGTATATATGGTGATTGGGAATTTGTCATTTGGTTGTCACTACATTGGTGAGCAATGATACAAAATGACAAAGATTGGACTGCTCTAATCACCCATTTATGGCAAGTTTTGCCTATTGAATGTGGAAGGATGTTTGTATTTTGAGTTAATTGTACCTTTTCAGCAAACGTCTCAACAAAATTTACTTGTTTGTTCTTTGATGGTCATATGTTGTAGTGTTTCCCAAAAGCATTGGTGAATGTTTGGCTATTATGTCAATTTATGTATTGGCAAGACTCAACAAGTTGGCTTGACTCGCTTGAGACAAGTCAATTTTTAGGCACAACTTAATTTACTTGGAATCTGAAAAAACTTGATGAAGTATTTCAATAATTGCATAGTTGTTCTCAATCCAATTGACCTTTTGAGTTATTTCTTATAGTTGCTCTCGTGAAATCTGCAAACAAGACTTTCAAGTTCCATTCAACTCTTCTAACTCTTTCAAAAATGTATAATTTTGCATGCCCAAAATTCTAATTAAGTTGGTCATTATTTAAATGTCTTTTCTTTGTCTCATAAAAAGAAGTTTTAAAAAAAAGTTGAAGTTGTCAGTTCTTCTTGCATTGTCGAATCCTGAATTAGGGATTTGCATTGTCGAATCCTGAAATAGGGATTTGCATTGTCGAATCCCTTTTTAGGGAGTTTTTTTTTTTTCCATATATGGTTTCAGATGTTTGATTGTCACAAAATGTGAAGTGTTTCTCCGCACTCGAAATGGAGATCAAAACTGAAATAAAAGAGAAGAAACAGGGAATTGTTTTGAAGCCAAAGCAGGAAAAAATTACTAAATCTGCTACTCAGATTGTGAGTCTCCATGCTTCAGTTCCTTTTTCGGCGAGTTTGATTCTTGGTGTTGTTCTATGCAGACAGTCAATGCAGAATTTTTCTTGAAAGAATGTTGATATTTATGGGCATGTTAGATCTCTTTTAGTGGGTGATCTACTTTCGGCTTTTTACAGTATTAATTGGCTTAAATGTAGTTGTAGAGAGATTAGAAGGATTGATGTGCCATACCAAGAACCTCTATACTATTTTTTAGAAGAATGATAGGACACTACTCATAAGTGAACATACATTGTGGAGGGGCAGGATTCCCTACATGTGTGGCCATGGGTTTGTATTCAAAGCAAAATGTTCAATGATCAAAGGGTTGAATTAATCACCTTAGGAGTTTTCTTATGTGTAACCTATCTACAAGTGAGGCCATTGTATAAGCGGTTTGGGTCATAGAGATGTGTCCCCACATGTTTAATAGAAGGTTTTTGGGGCATTTGCCATCACAATGGGCCCATCGGATAAATTACTGGATCACGCACTGGGTCCTACTTGCCCTACAATGTTTTTATTTTTAAAATTCTCTCATGTGTTTGGTTGTTTGTACTTGTTAGCCTTTGAGACTAAATCTAATAGATTATGATCTAATTCTTGTCTATTCATGTTCAATTCTGCTCTTCTTTGCCACGTATGGCCATGACAAGAAGAGTTCACCTTCTTGTTTCCTTGATCCGTATCAAGGCAAATTTGGACCATAAAGGTTCGGGTCACAAGCAAAGAAAATTTGCACACGTATAAGAATGCGAGAGGTGAAGGCCAAGTCTTCAATGTAGAGTTAACAGATGAAGATGTAAGCAAATCCACTCACACACTCTATGCTTTTAATAGATGAAGCCTTCTTGTTTTGCCATCAAATGTTACTTGATAGCACAAAAGCATACAATGGCTATTGTAAAATGACATTTGAAAAAAAATTTCAAATCTCTGATGTAGGGTACCCAAATACAAGCGACTATGTTTAATGGACCTGCAACCAAGTTCTACCCCAAGTTTGAATTGAGAAAGGGTTACTTCATTTCTAGAGGAACCCTTAAGAGTTGCAAACCAACAATTCAAAACTGTTCAAAAATGATTATGAGATGACCTTAAATGATAACTCTGAGATTGAAGAGGTAATTGGAGAAGAAGACACATTTATTCCAGAAACAAAATTCAACTTTGTCTAGATTGATCAGTTAGGTTCATATGTGAATGGAAGGGAACTCGTTGGTAAGACCCACTTCCCAAATCTTGTAGGAATTGATCATTTCTCTTCCAAATGAACTATATCTATTTCTCTTGAATTTTCTGCTATTTATAACTGATTTCGCTTTTTATATATCATGATTTGATTCCAGATGTTATTGGAGTTGTTAAGAATGTTTCAACTACTCTAAGCGTACAAAGGAAGAGTGACAATGAAAGCATTCCAAAGCGTGATATCACAATTGCGGATGAGTCGTGAGTTGTTATTATTATTATTATTATTATTATTATTTTCCTTTCATGTGTTTGCACTTGACTTATAACAAAGTCTATTCCATTCTACATGGGTGGTTTAGGAAAAAAAATAAAAATTTGGAGCATAATGGCAATTTGGGTGGATTGCTTTCCTGCTGAATGGGAATTTGGCTGTATCTGAATGCACTCTAAATCACCTGGTCCAAATGCCAGTTTTTTGAGATTTTTGCAGGGCATTGGATGAAAACTCAGCGAGTCAACTAGGGACTCACCTAAGTTGACTTTGATCGGCTGAAAAAACTGGCTTGTGCATGCTATGGATCATTTCTATAAAAGACTCACTGAGTTTTAGTAAACTTGGCCAAGTTTTACATTGACTAGGGCCACCGTTAGTTCACACTTCACCGAGTTTTAATAAACTGGCTTGCTTGCTGACAACAGCTGTTTATATCATTGATACGACATGGGGTTTTCATGATGATGATGAATATTAATGGTGGTAATCATTGATAGATAAATTAACTCCACGATTTGGCTAGTAACTAGGTGATGAATCAACAGGGTTTGGGCAGGTCAGCAAAAGGGCATATAAATACTGGATATGGGTCCACGATAGCTGGACCCATATCTTTGCCTACATCACTTTCAGCTATAGTTATGTTTTCAAAGAAAACAACGAGGAAAAATGATCGGATGCCATCGTTTCTCATACACACAAGCACATGTAAACACATGTATATTGAAAATGATCAGGAGCAAACATTTTCAATACCACAAACTTAGCCAATATTTATCTTTAATCGCATTTCAAAATACATCTAAATGCAGACATTAGTTCTCACCAACTCATATTTTATTGTCATGAAGTGATCTAGGGGTTACTTCTGGTAGTTGGTAAGATATTGTGAATTACTGAAGGAATGTACTTGGCTAATAAAGGGGGTGTTGCTTCACAATAAAACAGATGCAACTGCCAAAGTGCCACCTGTTGAGTTCAACATCAGATCATGAATCCTCTATTTACTTGTCCCTATATAATCTTTTCTAGGAACTCCTTTCCTTCTAAATCTTTTTCTTACTCATTAGGAGGATGATGTCAAAAGCAGCATCATTCGACTGCGTGAGAATATGGATGTGGAGATAAATAATATCATGGTTTGCCATGTAGGTACATTGATCTAAAACCATGCATTACTTGACTTCCTGAGAATGGATATGGTACATTGATCTTTTGCCCATAGTTTTCCGTATCTTGGAATTTTTTTCCCTTGTGTTGATAGATTCATTTTAATATTTTGCTATGTGGTTATCATTGCAGTTGGTTCTACATGATATTAAGTTGAATTCAACATCATGAGACTGTATGTTAGATTTGCATCTTGTTTTTGCTTCATGGAGGATGGAAATTCTGCTCGAGATTGTTCAGTTTTAGTGAAAGTGGTGAACTAAACTTGATAATGTAGACTGAGGAGATCTAGTCAATGTGGGAGGATTAAATTTATATGATCCATTCTTTCGATTTGGGACAATCATGAATGGGTCATAGAACAAAATTAAAGTGATTGTACAGTCTCAATCATTTGTTGGTATGTTCCCTTACTTGCAATTTCCTGTTTTTGACTTTATTATAGACAAGATCTTGTAAAACTCGGTTCCCTAATTTCTGGCTTCTACGAAATGAGTGAAGTGAACTGAATGCCGACCAAATATATACTCATACTTTCGCTTTATAAATTCAAGGCAAGTTACATTCCTGAAGTGAAAGTGAACCTGGACATATCTGAATGACAAATTTTGTGTACCTGGTTTGTTCCTGGAGTTTGGATGAATGGTTGGTGTTGGAAATGAATTGTTCCTCTTATTCAAATTCCGTAGGTTTCCAGCAATTGGAGTCTTATGGAATGGATCAACTGTACCTCTGTTATGTGGTACGCTCTGGATCTTAAATCATTTATATTGTTTATGGTTTTTATGCCCTTTTCAGTTTCTTGATCACATAACCTAAAACTATTTGAGAGTTGTTTGTGTTTAGGAGTATCAGATCATATATCATGTAATGTCAGTGGTGGTCTCTTTATACTTTATATCATATGCATTTGGTCTCAAGATCCTGGTAACTCTTTCTGTGAGTAGTTTTGGACTTGAGCAATTCTGAACAAAAACTCTCAAGTTTTGGACCTGAGCAATTCTGAACAATACCTCATGAAATAAAGAACAAAAGAAGAAGAAGAAAAGAACAAAGAACAAAAGGAGGGAGGGTGGAGGGGATTCTTCCGGTCTGAAAGACTTTTGAAAGGGCCCTTTAAATGTATGTGTTTTTTTTTTTAAATAATAATTTTAAAATACATCTTTAGCTTATGTGCTTGTGTGGGTGGTTGCTCCTTTCTAGCAGGAAGATATTTTTCAGTTGGTTGGCATCCCAATGGTAAAGAACTCCTTGGCTGGTTTTAACACTTCCATATTGTCATATGGATAGGTATGAATTGATAATGTGCATGCCTGCAAATGACATGGGTTTTAAAGTTTGGTGGATGGATGGTCTTCATCCAAGTACTTATGCCCATTTCATGTTATGCAAGAAAATCACATTGATCCGAACCAGCTATTGCTATGTCTGGTACTATGATTTGTGCCCTTTGGCACTTAGCAAACTAGATTTCTGAGATGTCCTCTTTTCTAAACTGAAAACACGAATACTAGCCTGGTTTAAAATTTATATCTCCTCTTGAATGTTTCAATGGTGGGTGTTCATTCTCCATTTTTATTTTTTCCTGTTATGTGGCTTACTTGCATTTTGAATCTGCTCCATCAGTTAGACATCATCATGATTAGGAACTCAAATGGACCTTCATCAGTATGATGTAAGGTTTATTTTTTAGTGTTTTTTTTTTTCATGCAGAATTCTCTGTTTTCATTGACGATTTCATTGAATTGAAGTTGGGTTTCTTTGGAAATTGGTTTGGGATCTGTTTGATAGTATTTTTATGTTTGTTGAGTTGAATTCTTGAAGAAACAATGACCAAGAAAAGGAGGCGGTTGATTGATAAACAGCCCGATGGCAGTAGTGGAGGTTATTCAAGTGGGATCCATGATCTTGAAACACAACTCAAGCTTTATGGTACGGATTCCAAAGAACTCAAGTGGATTTTTCTTTTCTTTTCCTTTTTTCCTTTCTTTCTGGAAGATAACTTTGAAATGTCATTTGGTTGTTTTGTTTCTTTGAATTTGGCTCTCCAATGCTAGAAAATGGTAACTTTCATTTTGGGTTTTTAAATTCCTAGGTCCTCAACTGCAGAAATTCAAAACCCAAATCCAATTTTTGATTTTTGGATTCAAAATTGTTTGGCATTTAGAGAGCCAAAGTTTCTATGGCCTAAATATAGATGATTTGACCTTTTGTTTTGCAGATGTAGAAAGAAATAAAGGAGCTAATTCAACATTGAGATCTTGCTCAATCTCCTCTCAAGGGCTCATCTCTTTTCTCAACACTTTTCAGGTATTTGGGATCTTCCCCTGCTTCTGTTTCCACCATTGCTTCTTGAAAATCTGCTCAAGGGGTGGGAATGAGGAAATGTTGGGTTTTTGTCTATTTGATTTGGGCTGGATGAGTTCTTTTGTATCTACTCATGTCTTTTGGTAATTGATCGCAATGTTAACATTTTCTCAAATTCAAATTTCACAGTTTCACAGTTTCACATTGGGCTGGCTTGCTAAAAAGGTGGTTGAACCCAATGGTGATCACATAAAGGATAAACCAGTAAGTTCCTCAGACTTTTTACTCTTGGATGGATGATAAATGTATTTACGAATGTAAATGAAAATAAAGAACTTATAATATATATATATATATATATATGTTATCAATGGAGGATACCTTGTTTAGGGGGACATGAAATTCTTGTAGCTTATGGTATGGTGCCCCAATATTGGTTGTATGTTACTAGTATGTAGTAGATAATACTAGGTTCAATAGTAGATAATACTAGAGAATACCTAAACCCGATCCGAACCCGAAACCGAACCTGATTCCCTAAACCAAAACTTAAACCTATAACCTAAACCTAAATCGAAACCTATAACCTAAACCTAAACCTATGACCTAAACCTAAACCTAAACTCAATTCCCTAAACCTTAACCTACACCCTAACCTAAACCTATTCTCAAATCCTAAAACCTAAAACCTAAACCTAAACCTATAACCTAATGGTAAAACACCTAATCCTAATCTCAACTCCCTAACCTAAACCTAAACTTATAACCTAATGGTAAAACACCTAATCCTAATCTCAACTCCCTAACCTAAACCTACACCTAAACTTGAAAACCCAAACCCAAACCTAAACCCAATCCCGAACCCGAACCCGATTTCCTAAATCTAAACTTATAACCTTAACCTAAACCTATTATCAAATCCCAAAACCTATAACCTAAACCTAAACCTATAACCTTAACCTAAACCTAAAACTTAACCTATAACCTAAACCTTAACCTATTACCTTAACTTATAACCTAAACCTATAACCTAAACTCAATTTCCTAAACCTTAACCTATAACCTAACCTAAACCTAAACCTATAACCCGAACCCGATTTCCTAAACCTAAACCTTAACGTATTCTCAAATTCCTAAACCTACACCTAATCCTAATCTCAACTCCCTAACCACACTTAAACCCGATCTCGAATCCGAACCCCATTTCCTAAACCTAAACTTATAGGTTATAGGTTATAGGTTAAGGTTAAGGTTAAGGTTTTAGGTTTTAGGTTTTAGGTTTTAGGTTTTACGTTTAGGTTATAGGTTTTAAGTTTAGGGTATTTTTATTTATGATGTTAAGCTTATATGTATTTATGCGTGAATGAATGTGATGCGGATAAGATTGTTTGTGTTTGGATGAATGTAGTTTATGTTTGGGTTTGGGTTTAGATGGATGTGAATGTGAATATGATGAAATATATTGTATAACAGGTGTATATCAGGATGAATATGATGAAATATATTGTTAACAGGTGTATATCAGGAATTTTGTGCAGAATTTTCAGCTGTAAATTTAAAAAAAAAAGAGACTTTTAGCAACGAAAAATTTCGTAGCTAAAAGTTTTAAAGTTTTGTAATTTATTTTTAGCAGCGAAAATTTTCGCTGCTAAAAAGTCTTGGGTATTTTTTTTACAGCGAAAATTTTCGCTGCTAAAAAGTCATGAGAATTTTTTTTGCAGCGAAAGTTTTCGCTGCTAAAAAGTCATGGGAATTTTTTTTACAGCGAAAATTTTCGAAGTCAAAAGTCTTGGAAATTGTTTTTTTGGCAGCGAAGATTTTCGATGCTAAAAGTTTTCGAAATTTTGCTGCTAAAAAGTCTTGGGTATTTTTTTTTTGCGAAAGTTTTATTCTCTTAAAAAGTCATGGGAATTTTTTTTGAAATAAAATTTTCAAGCCAAAAGTCTTGGAAATTGTTTTTTTAGCGTGAAGATTTTATTCTGCTAAAAGTTTTCGAAATTTTCTTGTATTTTTTTGCGGCAAAAATTTTCATTGGTAAAAAGTCGTGGGAAATTTTTTGCAACAGTAAACTTTCATTTGCTAAAAGTCTTGGAAATTGTTTTGGCAGCGAAAATTTTCGCTGCTAAAAGTCTTTGAAAATATTTTTGGCGACGAAAATTTTCGTCGCTAAAAATCCTACATTTAGCAGCGATCTCCTTTTTCGCTGATAAAACTCTTTTACACCGGTCTTTTAGCAACGAATTTAGCGACGAAAATTTTCATTGCCAAAAGTGGTATTTCTTTTAGTGTGGGTACTTGAAACTGTGGGTACCCTATGAACTCCACCCACGAACCCAACCCAACATGACTTCAAGTTTTAGGTCAAATCAAGCCAGGTCATCTGGCCCAACCCATTAATAACCCAAATTGGTAGGTAGGGTTCAACCTAAACCCGACCCATTTACTTAAACAAACATATTTCTAGCTCGAGCCCAACCCCACTACCCATTATTTTGGCCCAAACTTACATCAAAAGCAGGTTGGATCAGTTAACCTATAATCCAACCCGGCGTAGGCCTAAGGCCAAACCATTTTAAATCATGGCTAGGACCCATCAGTGGGTTTATATTATGGACCCAAGCCCAACCAGCTCAGGTCGGGACTCAGAACCCATAGGCTAATCTGGCCTATTCGCTGCCTAATGCAAGGTACAATTCTTGTAAAGAAAACTAGTAAGTAAAGTTCAAAAGTGAAATAGTTTCCTCAATTATTTCATACCTTGTTGTCTCATGCTCTTTGATAGCACTGCTGGAGAAAGAAAAAAGAAAAAAACAGGAAAAAGAGTTAAGCACATGATACCAAGAACATAATTTCGTAACTCGGCATGAAACTTCGTAGGCAATTATAGGGATCAAGCTCTCAACAAGTGCAATTTGATGATGTGTACCCGTGGAGCCAATGTTTTGGTGATCTAGAACACCGATGTAATGAACCCCCACCATGAATGGAGGATATCCCATACATCTCTCAAACTTTGGCCTAAAACACAAAACACCTGTATTCCAGATTAGGTGTGCAAGCCAGACTATGGGTCATTTGCAATACAGATTGCTATTCTTAGTGACCCACGATCTAGGTAACCTTGACCTGGTGGCCTAGAAATTAGATGGCTAGGAAAAAGTAACAACAAAGGTCCAAATTCAATAGAAAATGGGCCAACAATCGAAATATGGGAGGCTTTTCGGGTGCCCTGTCTATGATGATACCCATCAAATCAATGGTCTAGATAACCCAATCATGGCCCCACACATAAAGAATCTTGATGCATTAGGAAACTGTCTCGTGTCTCACACTCATGTTTTACGTGAGAAATGTGTTTTAGGACAGAATTATGCAGAATCAATGCATCATCTTCAAAAGGACATACTATATCCTCAGCTTATAGTTTGTGAGAGCGGGCCCACTAATTAGTAGCCAGAAACATTCATCAGAAGGGGCCCATCATGCATATGAGATTCCCAAAACATCTCCTTGATTTGGGGATAGTAGCCATTCAATCTTTGGCATTTTTTGTTGAATGCGGGTCACTATAAACAGTATATTTTCCAGAGACTGATCAATAGTGAAGAATATTCTCATCAAAAGGTGTTTTGAAGGGATTCCTCATCTGTGGTGCTTCCCATCAAATGAACCATCTATTTTACAAACTCAAGGCTCAAAGCATCCAGCGCATATATCCTTGCCGAGGATCCTATAATTTCTCAATTTTTCATACAAAAATAAGAAGTTAATTGGTCATTTACCTCTTTCCCATGCCTTAATCTTACACCATAGCATATCACATATTGGAAGATGTAGTGGGCTTCACATTACTTGTTCTTGTAAGAACAGCATACTGTGACAAATTTTGAAAGTGCCTTCACAATTCAAAGTTTGGAAGATCAAGAAAAACAAACTTAAAATATGACCAGTGGATGAATACAATGGCATGAAAGCGTAACACTAGATGAGAAAATTGCAAACACCTGAGTGTCATAGTTAACAACATTATCCTAGTCATGAGCAATTCCAACTGTGTCGTAGTACATTATTACCCATGTCAAATCTTCCTAAATATTTACATACAAGAATGATGTTGTTGATAAAGGCAAACTAAATGTAATTTTCAATTAAATGAAAAATAGAATAAATTAAAACAAGAATTGGTATGGCTACTCACATGAGTAGGATTCTAAATCATATTCTCCAATGCTTGCCAATGTGGAGCGCATATGTAAGATCCAGCTAGTTTGGGTGGTGTGCCATGGCCTGGAAATTAGACCGCCACAAAACATGTATGGTAGGGGCCACCCAACAAATGACCCAAATCTCACACACATGCAACATTGGCACTACTAAGAGGGTAGTATTCAAAATCCTGCTCTTGCTAGTACTCATCCCATCACTCGGGATAAATGGAAAATCACTTGCTGACATTGAAGGCATTCACAACTCTTTTGGTTTGATCTTCTATGTCAATATCCTATGGTATAGGACACCCCTTGATTAAAGGGTTGCCGTATTTATTTTTCAGCTGACAGTTGACATATTCTTCAGTTTGCTCCATTGCAATATTCATATATCAATCTACACAAGCTAGAATACCTACACAATGATTAAAGTCATGCCAAAAGTACAACCCTTATCATTAATGATCAAGTACCTAAATTTGTAGGTTTTGATGACATAAGCTTGTTTTCCAAAAACTATGTAGCCCAACTACATTTGGACCATCTCTTCTCCTTTCGGTTCTTTTTTTAAAAAAAAAATAAAAAAATTATGAAAGTTTATTTCTACCTAGACAAGCTAGAATACCTACACAATGATTAAAACCATGCCAAAAGTACAATTTTATCATTAATGATCAAGTACCTAAATTTGCAGGTTTTGATACATAAGCTTACTTTCCAAAAACTATATAGCCCAACTACATTTGGACCATCTTCTCCTTTCAGTTTTTTATGAAAGTTAGGAGTGGAATAACCATGTTTCCTCCGCTCTTTGATCTGATAAACTAGTTAGGTTTAAGTTCTAGAAACCCTTAAACTATATGGTAGGAAATTCCAGACACCATTTCACACATCCTATTCATGGGCCTAATAAGTTCTAGAAACCCTAAAAATTGTATGACAGGAAATTCCAGGCACAATTTCACACATCCCGTACATGGGTTTTGTGAATGGTGATTCAATGGCAAATAGGCATATAGTGTGAACCAGACCCTACAGAGAATTTTGATTGAACGCACCTTATTTAACATTTTACTACACAAAACTCCCATTGATACACATAACCAACACGTAGAAGCTCCTATTACACTCACCAGTGGGTCCCAACATATACTACCAGATGATGCCCAACCTTGTTGAACTGGACGCGTTAAGCGAATTAACCAGGTAACATGACAATCCTAATGATTTAAGGGGAAAAAATAATAATCAACACTACCCATTTTGAGGCCTACTCTGATGAAGTGGTTAGGGTCATCCTTTCAATCAAAATTTTGTACCATGGCCCATAAATGGTGGCTGAGGAATGAATGGCAAGATCTTGTACATATGTGCCCTGTGTTCATGTGGGATGCCGCATGTAATCTTGATTGAACACGACTTATTGAACATTTAACTGCACGAAACTCCTAATACACTCATCAGGTGGGTCCCAACATATACTACCAGATGATGCCCAGCCTTGCTGAACTGGACACCATCCCCCTTGGTTAAGCGAATTAAGCAGGCAACATGACAATCCCAATGTTTTAAGAGGGGGGGGGGAAGATAAATCAACATTGCCTGTTTTGAGGCCTGCTCTGATGAAGTGGTTAGGGTCCTATCAATCTAATTTTTGTACCATGGCCCATAGATGGTGGCAGTGGAATGAATGGCAGGATCTTGTAAATATGCGCCGTGTTCAGTGGAATGCCACATGCAATCTGCATTCCTACCCTTCTAATTAACAATTGGGCCCCAACATGAAACAAAAAGTAAGTCATAATTATTAACAATACCAATAGAACATGTTACACTTCCTGTCTAATTGTAAAATTCAAAAAAGGAAAGAGAACATTTCATGACCTGTTCAAAATTATCTTTATAAAAGCATGATTCTATCAATGTAATTTTTGACATTGATAAAGACAAAGTAACATAAATTTAATAAAATTAAAAGAGAAGAAATTAAAACAAAAATTGTTATAGTGACTTAAATAAGTAGGATTTCAAATCATTCTCTCATGCATGCCAATGTGAAGCGCCATGTAAGATCCAGGAAGTTCAGGTGGTGTCCCATGGCTTGAAAATTAGGGCAGTCTAGGAATCAGGTGGGCCGCTCATGCTATGTGTGGACCACTTTTCAAGCTTCTGCTCTTCTAATTTTGCATTTGATTCTCTCCAGAAGTTATATTTTACCTTGTTAATTTTGTCTATTGCATCTAATCATCATGAAAATTTTAACAAAATATCTTAGGTTGAGAAATGAAGATATCTTTGTGAAAAGATGAGAACTAATGCGGATTTCTAGAATACTTAAAGTATAAACATTGTCATTATTAAATAAATTAGCAATCTTGCTTGCCTATTACTTGGTTTTGTCTGATCTGTGTGCGAGGATTAATAAACTGAGCAAATAAACTCAAGAAAAGAAGAGGATATCTGTGTGTAAAATGAGACATGAGGTGGATTTCAAGAATACTAAAAGTATATCCATCTTCATGATAAAGTAAAATACAAACTAGGTTTGTTTATTACTTGGAACTGATCGGTCGTGGCTAGAGACAGGCGGGGAAGGACGCAATCCATGTCCCATTTTAAGACATGATCCAAAAAATTAAAAATCTGAATCTCCGGTGGACCATTGTATAGGAAACACTAATTGACCATTAAAAACTTACGTAGGCCACAAAAGTTTTTGGACCAAGATGATATTTGTGTGGTCTCTTCATTCAAGTCTTTGTTACTTTATCAACAGGTTGGATGGCAAATAAATATTCTAGTGGACCCATGATTTTTTTAATGGTAGTGATTAGGTTAAGATTATTTCTTGTGGTGTGGGCCACTTAAGATTTGGATCAGCTTCATTTTTTGGATCATTCCTAAAATCAGCTTCCAATATGGATGGACGGTGTGGATGTAAGGAAAGTACATCATGGTGGCCCCGTTATCAGGGATCCGAAATCGCCCCTGGGCAAACAGGGATAAGGGTTAGGGCTTACCTTGCTAGGGCGAAGAGAGAGTGAGGAGGAGACGCTGAGAGAGAGAGAGAGAGAGAGAGAGAGAGAGAGAGAGAGAGAGAGAGAGAGAGAGGGAGGGAGGGAGGAGGGAGGGAGAGAGGGAGAGAGAGAGAGAGAGAGAGAGAGAGAGAGAGAGGGAAGGAGATGCTTTGAGAGAGGGAGAAGGAGACCTCCCTCTCCCAAATTCGAGAAAGTAGGTGCACTTTCAATGCAGCTGCGTTTCCACCTCCCTCTCCCAAATTTGAAATGGATAGCCATTGCCTGTAACAAAGTAACATGTGACTTGAAAAACACCTAATTGAAAGTTACAGGTTGAGACTTTGTTACCTGTAACATTTCTCCCCCAAACACAAACTGTAAGAAAGTCACCTGTAACTTTCTTACATTTTACAGAAGTTACAGGCATCCAAACGGCCCCTAAGATCCTTTCCCTCGAAGACAACAGCAGTAACCCACATCTGGGCTTGCGGCTGCAATGGTTCTCAAGGAAGCGGATATAATCCAGTTCAAAGGAGGCCAGGTCGCAGGCGGTTGGGCAGGACTGGATATGGTAATAGCCTGGGATTTGGTGGGAAACGTGGAGGAGGAGAGGTCGAGGGCAAAGGGTGGGGCCGAGCTCTTGGGGGGGACGATATGACAGATGCTGTGGGAGATGTAGGAGAGCGGGTCCTGGAATTCGGACTCGAAAGGGCGGTAGACAGGGCTTGGGGGAGAGCTAGGGTTTGGGATGAGTTGCTGGAGCAGTGCATTAGGAAACCTTTCTCCACCACCCTAGGACGACATTTTCCCATTGCAAAGATTCTTGGACGAGAAGGCAAGAAAGAGAGTGAGAGGGCGATAGAGAGGATTCGTGGGTGAGAGAGCGAAGATCGGGGGTGTTCTTGAGGGAGAGGGCGAGACAAGGGCGGCAAAAGACCGTTGTGCGTACATTTGAGAAAGAGAGATTTGCATAGGATCCGGGGTTTGCTTTTTTTTTTTTTTTTTGCATCAAGCAAACCTCTGTTGCATACACGGGCAAGGGATGACACTTGATATGCAGGAGAGGGGTTGTTGCTCTTCGTGGGCGTCACCCTTACCATGTGGGGACCACCTTAATGAATTTGTTTCATATCCACGCCGCCCTTCCATTTTTTCAGATTATTTATGAACATTAAAGAAAAAATTAAGCAGAAACAAATCTCCGGTGGACCGCACCATTGGAAAAGGTGGTGAATGATTATTAAAAGCTTTATATAGGCCAAAAATGTTTTGTATTAAGCTAATAATTGTATTCTCCTTTAATCCAATTCTGATTGACCTTACAACAAGTTAGATTTGAAATAAACATTAGGGATATGCTTACAAAGAGCCTTGGGAAGTTTTAATGGTGAGAGTTAAATCATCACGATTTCTTACTATGTGATCCGCTTGATATTTCAATGTGATTAATTTTTGGACCATAAGGCAAAATGATATGTATAAAGATGGACGAGGGGATATACAACATATGTTCAAGCTGGGCCCTACAGTAAGGATAACATCCACTGAGTTGTTACCAAGGTAACACATCATCTGTGACACCATATAGCTCAAGCGGTGGACTGATTGAAAGATACCTCATTTCAACACTGATGTCTTGGCTTTCAACATTGAAGTGTGAACTGATAGTGAGGGTGTGGGTGTGTGTGTGTGTGTGTGTGTGTGTGTGTGTGTGTGTGTGTGTGTGTGTGTATATATATGGAGAAAGGCAAATCAATGCGCCCATCAAAGAGATCAAAGTAAAACTTGGGGTCGGGGTGTTTCATGAGGTGTTGCCACATGAGGTCGATTTTAGATCCACATCACATATGATGGGTTCTCAAAAAAGTTCGTCGTAGTAGCGCCACCGTGATGTGAGCATTTCGTATATATATATATCATCTACCCCATCAATCGATGCACCATTCCATCGTGGGCCTGATGTGTCCTAAAATTACCCAAGTCAATCGATGTGACATTTGTGTGGGCCACATCACATACATACGTAAGGGAGAGGGGGCCGTGCACCATTAAAACATTCATAACCATTTTGAGGGCCCACCGAGATGTGGTTTGCAAATCCAGCCCATCCATTATGTGTGTCCCACTTGAATGATGGTTCAAACAAGTTTCGTCAGATCCATAAAAAACAGGGTGGGCCCCACCAAGTGCTTTTATATGTTTTAACGGTGTTTTCACATAATTTTAGATGGTATGGCTCACACGAGTTCAGTATATGGTGATTTTGGGATATCCCATAATTTAAAGGGTACCCATCAAATGCAGTGTTGATGGTCGACACGCATCATGGTGGGGCCCACATAGCTCGACCTCATGATAAGCTTATAGTCAGCTTTAGCGCATTGTACCTTTTCCCATATATATATATATATATATATATATATATATATATATATATATATATATATATATATATATATATATGGGAAAAGGTACAATGAGCTCCAACGGGTGATAAGCTCCATGAGGTTGAGCTATATGGGCCCCACCGTGATGCGTTTTGACCATCAACACCATGCATTTGATGGGTACCCTTTAAATTATGGGATATCCCAAAAATCATCCGTATACGGAACTCAGGTGAGCCATACCATCTAAAATTATGTGAAGACACCATTGAAACATATAAAAGCACTTGGTGGGGCCCACCTAAGTTTTCCATTGGTCTGAACACTCATTCAAGTGGGACACACATAATGGATGGGCTGGATTTGCAAACCACATCTCGGTAGGCCCTCAAAAATGGTTATATATATATATATATATATATAAGGAAAAGGTACAATGAGCTCGAGCGTACGCGTCCGTCCCATGAGGTCGAGCTGAGAAACCATGATGCGTTTCAAAAATCTACCCCATCAGTCAGATGCACCATTCCATCGTGGGCCTAGGTCTCAAAGATCAAGTCAATCCATGACTTGTGTGGGCCACACCACATACAGAAGTGCAGAGGGGTCGTGCACCATTAAAACATTCATAACCATTTTTGAGGGCCCACCGAGATGTATTTTGCAAATCCAACCCATCCATTATGTGTGTCCCACTTGAATGATGGTTCAGACCAAGTTTCAGGCACATGGAAAACTCAGGTGGGCCCCATCAAGTGCTTTTATATATTTTAACGGTGTCTTCACATAATTTTAAATGGTATGGCCCACTTGAGTTCCGTATACGGCTGATTTTTGGGATATCCCATAATTTAAAGGGTACCCATCAAATGCACGGTGTTGATGGTCGAAACACATCACGGTGGGGCCCACACAGTTCGACCTCACGGGAGCTTATCGTCAGCCCGAGCGCATTGTACCTTTTCCCATATATATATATATATATATATATATATATATGAGAAAATGACCACTGTAGACAAAACCTTTTATCTAACGGTATTTATGAAGGAATACAAACTTTAGTTACCAACTTAGACTAGCACGTGCGGACAGCGATTTTGACAACGAAACTACCCCTCCTTTTCATTGCGAAGACAAGCACTGACGCTCCTCCAACTGAGAGTTGTACGAACGGCATAAAGGAGATCAAAGTTACATGGCCCCACAACTATATATTTATTATATCCACAACGTTCATCCATATTTCGAGATCATTTCGGAGCATTATCTAAAAAAAAAAAAAAAATCATATCCAAAGATCAACTGGACCAAACCACAAAGAATAGCGAGGAAATTGATTTTCACCATTAAAAATTTTGTAGGGCCCACCATAACATTTATTTTCCATCCAATCTATTCATAAGGTCACAAAGGCCTGGATGAAGAGGAAAGACAAATTTCATAATGATCCAAAACTTTTGTAACCCCTAAAAGGGTTTCAATGGTAGACGTTCAATTCCCCACTGCCTTTTAAAGTGTGGTCCACTTGATAGTTAGATCTGTCTTATTTTTCGTCTCAAGCCTTAATATGAGCTCGCCAAATAGATGGACAGTTTGGATATAACACAGTCCTCATGGTGGGGCCCACAAGCAACGAAAATCTCACGGAAAAAAAAAAAAAGAATCGGTGATGAATTGCGGGTTCCGCGATTTCATAGCAGCTGGCTGTATGATTTGGGGATGGTCGCAGAATCTGCGATTAATCCCCAATTCAGAAAAAGGCTATGGCTACGAATTGTAACCGTAGCTATAGCCGTATCCTATGTACTTTTCTTTTTATTTTTTTTATTTTTTTTAAAAAATTTTTAATTATAATTATTATTTTACATTTACATTTTTTTCTAACACATATTTATATACATATTTATGTATATATAAGCATATAAAAAAATTTTCTCTCCTTTTTACATTTCTTTCTTTATTCATATAACAAGAATATCTTCTAAACCAAATTAGTTACTTCACGTACCATATATGATTTTAGGGTTGAAAGTTGGGCGGGTTCAACCTGACCAACCTGTGACCCACCCGACATTGGGTTGGGCTTGGGCAGGATGTATCGGATTTGGTCTTGGGATTGGGCTATACAAACACCAACCCAATAAAACTTGGAAACGAAATCGCCGGGATTGACTGTCAAATGCACAGAAATGACCGTAAAGTGAAGGGAATTGACTGTGAAGTGCATCAAAATGACCGTGAATCTAAACGGAATCGTCGGAATTGACTGTGAAATGCATGGAAATGACCATGAAGTTAAGCAAATTGAACACCAGTGTGCTTCTTTGCATCATTATAGACCATGGTTGATTATTTCCATTTTCACCTGTAGAGGGCACAACTACGAATGGAGATTTCCCTTTCCGTTTAAGACAGGTGCTTTTCTATCCAAAACGCTAGTCCTTCCAGTGATCCTAAGATATCCTTACGAAAGATTTAGTCCAGCATGGGACACTATATCTGCAGTGAGAGGCCCTTAGTTTATTCATAGCTTCAACAAGATTTTACATTTAGGTGTGAAAGACTGAGATAATGAAGCTTATCTTTCATTACTCAATCTGCATGGCTTCTGAAGTTTCTTGGAAGCTTGCGAGTCCATCGCTCAATATGCATATAAAAAAAAAATTCTCTCTCTCTCTCTCTCTTTTTTCATTTCTTTCTTTATTCATTTGACAAGAATATCTTCTAAACTAAAATTAGTTACTTGACGTACCACATATGATTTTGGGATAGGAGAAGCTACTTTAGCCAACCAACCTAGTTATTTTTCAAGATTCCATTAGGTCGATGGTCGAAAATACATTTCATTCAATTCGCGGTCACTTTCAATCACTTCGCGGTCAAACTTGAAATTGAGCAGGGCAAACATGAAATTAAGTGGGTAAATTGAAATTTGAGCGGAGCAAGGTGGGAATTGAGCGAAGGAACCTAGAAATTGAGTGAGGCAAGGTAAGAGTTCAGCGAGAGAATCTAGAAATTGAGCGAGGAAAGCTAGAAATTACCTAGAAATTGAGTGAGGCAACGTCGAAAATGAGCGAGGGAACCTAGAAATTGAGCGAGTGAACCTACGATTTGAGCTAGGCAACCTAGGAATTGAGCGAGGGAAGTTAGAAATTGAACGAGGGAAGCTAGAATTTGAGTGAGGGAACCTAGAAATTCAGTGAGACAACCTAGGATTTGAGCGAGGGAAGTGAAAAATTGTGCGAGGGAACCTAGAAATTGAGTGAGGTAACCTAGGATTTGAGCGAGGCAACATAGGAATTAAGTGAGGGAACCTAGGAAATGAGCGAGGCAACGTAGAAATTCAGCGAGGAATCCTAGGAATTGAGCGAGGGAAGCTAGAAATTAAGCGAGGTAACCTAGAAATTCAGTGAGGCAACCTAGGATTTGAGCAAGGGAAGCTAGAAATTGAGCGAGGGAACCTATAAATGGAGCAAGGCAAGGTAGAAATTCAGCAAGGAAACATAGGATTTGAGTGAGGCAATCTAGGAATTGAGCGAAAGAAGTTAGAAATTGAGAGAGGGAAGCTAGAATTTGAGCGAGGGAAGCTAGAAATTCAGCGAGGCAACCTAGGATTTGAACGAGGGAAGCTACAAATTGTGCAAGGGAACCTAGAAATTGAGCGAGGCAACCTAGGATTTGAGTGGGAAATGTAGGAATTGAGCGAGGGAACCTAGGAAATGAGCGAGGCAACGTAGAAATTCAGCGAGGAATCCTAGGAATTGAGCGAGGGAAGCTAGAAATTAAGCGAGAGAACCTAGAAATTCATTAAGGCAACCTCGGATTGGAGCGAGGGAAGCTAGAAATTGAGCGAGGGAACTTAGAAATTGAGCGAGGCAAGGTAGAATTCAGCAAGGAAACCTAGGATTTGAGCGAGGCAACCTACGAATTGAGCGAGAGAAGTTAGAAATTGAGCGAGGGAAGCTAGAATTTGAGAGAGGGAACCTAGAAATTCAGTAAGGCAACCTAGGATTTGAGCGAGGGAAGCTACAAATTGTGTGAGGGAACCTAGAAATTCAGTGAGGCAATATATAAATTGAGTGAAGGAACCTAGGAATTGAGCGAGGTAACCTAGCAATTGAGCGAGGCAACGTAGAAATTCAGCGAGGCAACCTACGAATTGAGCGAGGGAAGCTAGAAATTTAGCGAGGAAACGTATGAATTGAGCCAGACAGCCTATAAATTGAGTGAGGAAAGATAGAAATTCAGCGAGGCAACCTAAAAATTGAGCGAGAAAACCTAGGAATTGAGCGAGGGAACCTAGGAACTGAGAAAGGGAAGCTAGAAATTGAGCGAGGCAACCTAGGAATTGAGCGAGGGAAGCTAGAAATTCAGCGAAGGAACCTAAGAATTGAGCAAGGCAACCTAGCAATCGACCGAGGCAACACAAAAATTCAGCGAGACAACCTATAAATTGAGCGAGACACCCTAGGAATTGATTGAGGGAAACTAGAAATTGAGCAAGGCAACATATAAATTGAGTAAGGGATCTCTCTTCTATATTATATCTATGAAGAAAGATATAGAGATCTTCTCTGTTCTATCTATTCATTTATCTATGAGAGGATAGATAGTCTCTCAAAAAAGTCGTTCTCATCTATGTTGATGATTTAACTAGCGCTCAATCTATTGGTTGCCTCGCTGAATTTCTACATTGCCTCACTGAATTTCAAGGTTCCCTCGCTCAATTTCTAACTTCTCTCGCTCAATTCCTAAGTTGTCTCGCTCAAATCCTAGGTTTCCTCGCTGAATTTCTACCTTCCCTCGCTCAATTTATAGGTTCCCTCGCTCAATTTCTAGCTTCCCTCGCTCAATTCCTAGGTTGCCTCGTTCAATTGATAGGTTGTCTCACTCAATTTCTAGGTTCCCTCGCTCAATTTGTAGCTTTCCTCGCTCAATTCCTAGTGTTCCTCGGTTGCCTCGCTCAAATCCTACGTTGCCTCATTTATATCATTACGACTTGCCACACGCTAAAATCCAAAATATAGGTTACTCGATCATTTTGCTTGTCCACACCATTCATCCATTATTCCAGCTTGAATTTATAAAGCATGCTGTTTGATTTCGAGTGAAATAGTAAATATCGTGTAAAAAAATAATAATTATTTCCCTGTGCATTTATAACATACCTGATTTGACTCTTACTTTTTGACACAAAAACCAAGTATATTGCAAAATATCCGTGGGTCCCACTGTGATGCATTTTGCTTATCCACACCATTCATCCATTATTCAAACACGTGAAAGAGGAAGAATTGAATTTATAGCTTGAGTAAAAAAATGAGGCATATCCAAAACTCAAGTGGACCACGTCATACTAAAAAGGAAATTGAATCCTACCGACTCGTTAAAAACTTTGTGGGGCTCAATTTCTGCTTTCCTAGGTTGGCGTGGGCCACTTGAGTATTGGATCTACTTTATTTTTTATCTCCTGCTTCAAAATATTGTAATAAAACAGATGGACGGAATGGATATATCATATGCATTATCATGCGGTTCAAAAATTAGAGTTACCTCATTTGAACCAATTTCAAAGACACGAATTCCTCCAAAGGCCCCGCCTCAATTTCTCAGTTCTCTCGCTTAATTTCTGTAGCTTCCCTCGCTCAATTCCTGGACGCTCTCTTTGAATTTTCAAACACGTGAAAGTGGAAGAATTACCATTTACCATGTATTTACCATTTCTTTGAAAAAACAAACAGACCCTTAGGTTCCCTCACTCAATTGCTAGGTTGCCTCGCTCAATTTCTAACTTCCTCGCTCAATTCCTAGGTTGCCTAGCTCAAATCGTAGGTTCCCTCGCTCATTTTCTACGTTGTCTCGCTCAATTTCTAGCTTCCCTCGCTCAATTTCTAGATTCCCTCGCTGAACTCCTACCTTGCCTCTCTCAATTTCTAGGTTCCCTCGCTCAATTCCTACCTTGCCTTGCTCAATTTTCAATTTGCGCACTCAATTTCATGTTTACCCCGCTCAATTTCTAGGTTGACTGCGAAGTGATTGAAATTGACAGTGAAGTGAATGAAATGTATTTTCAACCATCGACTTGATGGAATCTTGGAAAATAACTAGGTTGGTTGGCTAAAGTAGCTTCTCCAACCACAAAATCATATGTGGTACTTCAAGTAACTAATTTTAGTGTAGAAGATATTCATGTTAAATGAATAAAGAAATAATTGAAAAAAAAAAGAATTTTTTTGATATGCGCACGTGTGTGTGTGTGTGTATACATATTTATATAAATATGTTTTGGAGAAAAATGTATGTAGAATAAAGTTTTCCATGTAAAAAGTAAAAATAAAATGTGAAGAAAGCGGATAGCATTACAGTTATGCTATGGTTATGATCCGTAGCCATAGGCCTAGCTTTGAACCAGTCGGCCCAACACGCTGGTTTCTTCTTCTTCTTTTTTCTTGATATAATCCCTACGGATATTTGTGGGTCCCATTATGAGGTATGTGTTATATCCAAACCATCCATCTATTTGGAGAACTTGTTTTAAGGCCTGAGATGAAAAATAAGACAGATCTAGCTATCAATGGACCACACTGTAAAAGGCATTGGAGAATTGAACGTCTACCATTGAAACTCTTTTAGGGATTACAGAAGTTTTGGATCATTATGAAATTTGTTTTTCCTCTTCATCCAAGCCTTTGTGACCTTATGAATAGATTAGATGGAAAATAAATGTTATGGTAGGTCCTACAAAATTTTTAACGGTGAAAATCAATTTCCCCGCTGCTCTGTGGTGTGGTCCAGTTGATCTTTGGATATGATTTTCTTTTCTTGGATAATGCTCCGAAATGATCTCGAAATAAGGATGAACGTTATGGATATAATAAATACATAGCTGTGGGGCCATGTAACTTCGATCTCTTCTAAGCCATTCGTACAACTCTCAGTTGGAGGAGCGTCAGCGCTCGTCTTCGCAGTGAAAAGCAAGGGTAGTTTCGTCCTCAAAGTCACTGTCTGCACATGCTAGTCTAAGTTGGTAACTAAAGTTTGTATTCCTTCATAAAAACCGTTGGATAAAAGGTTTTGTCTACAGTGGTCACACTCTCTCTCTCTCTCTCTCTCTCTCTCTATATATATATATATATATATATATATATATATATATAAAGGGAAAAGGTATTATGCGCTCGAGCTGATGGGAACGTCCCATGAGGTCGATTTGTGTGGGCCCCGCTGTGATGCTTTTCAAACATCTACTCCATCAGCCAGATGCACCATTCCATCGTGGACCTAGGTCTCAAAAATCAAGTCAATCTGTGACTTGTGTGGGCCACACCACATATAGAAGTTCAGAGGGGCCGTGTACCATTAAAACATTCATAATCATTTTTTGGGCCCACTGAGATGTGGTTTGCAAATCCAGCCCATCCATTATGTGTGTCTCACTTGGATGAGGGTTCAGACTAAGTTTTAGCAGCATTCAAAACTGTGCTTTTAAATGTTTTTGGCATGTCTTCACATGATTTTAGATAGTATGGTCCACCTGAGTTCCGTATACGGCTGATTTTTGGGATATCCCATAATTTAAAGAGGACCCATCAAATGCACGGTGTTGATGGTCAACACGCATCTGTTGGGGCCCACACAGCTAGACCTCACGGGAGCTTATCGTGAGTGGAGCACATAGTACCTTCCCCCCCCCCCCCCATATATATATATATATGCTCGACCTCACGGGGAGCTTATCGTATATGGAGCGCATACACCACACACACACCACCCCCCCCCCCACACACACACACACAAACTCAATTGTTCGTAGCCTTCCTAGGGCCGATATCCTATTTTTTTTCAATGGCGAGTTCCATTGTTCCATGTGGTGTAGCCCATTTGAAAGTTGGATTAGCCTCATTTCTTTGCCTATGCCCTAACATGGGTGGAGCAAAGTGATGGACCATGTGGATTTGTCACACCATTCCTATATGCCAACCCTTATATATATATATATATATATATGGGAAAAGATACTATGCACTCGTGCTCACGATAAGCTCCAATGAGGTCAAGCTGTGTGGGCCCCAACGTGATGCATGTCGACCATCAACACCGTGCATTTGATGGGTCCCCTTTAAATTATGGGATATCCCAAAAATCATCCATATACGGAACTCAGGTGGGCCATACCATCTAAAATCATGTGAAGACATGGCAAAAACATATAAAAGCACTTGGTGGGGCTCTCCTGAGTTTTGAATGCTGCTCAAACTTGGTCTGAACCCTCATCCAAGTGGGACACACATAATGGATGAGCTGGATTTGCAAACCACATCTCGGTGGGCCCAAAAAATGATTATGAATGTTTTAATGGTGCACGGCCCCTTTGAACTTCTGTATGTGGTGTGGCCCACACAAGTCACGGATTGACTTGATTTTTTTTCTCTAGGCCCACGATGGAATGGTGCATCTGACTGATGGGGTAGATGTTCAAAACACATCATGGTGGGGCCCACATAGCTTGAGCTCATGGGACCTTCCCATCAGCTCGAGCGCATATGTGAAGACACCGTTAAAACATATAAAAGCACTTGGTGGGGCCAACTTGAGTTTTTCATGCACCTGAAACTTGGTCTGAACCCTCATTCAAGTGGGACACACATAATGGATGGGCTGGATTTGCAAACCACATATCAGTGGGCCCTCAAAAATGGTTATGAATGTTTTAATGGTGCATGGCCCCTCTGCACTTTTGTATATGGTGTGGTCCACACAAGTCATGGATTGACATGATTTTTGAGACCTAGGCCCATGATGGAATGGTGCATTTGACTGATGGGGTAGATTTTCGAAACACATCACGGTGGGGCCCACACAACTCGACCTCATGGGACCGACGCGTACGCTCGAGCTCATTGTACCTTTTCCTATATATATATATATATATATATATATATATATATATATATATATAAGAAAAAAAAGTGGTATGCTAGTGCATGTCAACTGAGAAACCCAACCCTTATATATATATATATATATATATATATATATAAGAAAAAAAAAAGCGGCATGCTAGTGCATGTCAACTAAGAAACCCAACCCACCTTTCCACCAATCTCTCTCCTCCTTTTTCTCCTCCATTCGTCGTAAGAGCCGCTGCCGCACCCATTTGAGTTGTATATCGTCCATCATGGTAGACCCCTCGGTTCAATCTAGACCGTTGATCGAATCAAAACCACCTAGAAATCCCCAAGTTCAATTGTATGTTATCTATATTCATCCCTATGCTGCTCACTAGAGATTCGAATCTTCTTTATTTCTTAAGCTCCCGATCTATCCTTATCTTGTAAGACTAATGAACGACTTACATCTTTCTCACCATCACCAGTGGACCCCGCTAGCTCAGCCACTAAAACTAAAAACCCGAGCATCCAACGTAAGTTCCATTGGAAGCGGAAACTCCTTTCATTTTCGCAGGCACGACCTTCCTTCTCCACAATCGGCACGAAGCCCGTCCTCACGATCTTGACCATTAAATCTCTCCATCCAATGGCCTACTCTTCTCCAACATGAATTCTACTCAACAAGCAATCAAATGAAAGACATAAAGTAGAAAACGGAAGAGAAAGAAATTAGAAAGACATGGACCGAGAGAGGAAGCTGTACTTGGGTGTGACGAGTTGAACACACCGAGTCTCGCCAGATCTAACCATTGAGCCGACTTCCACCTTAGCATTTGTGTTGATTTCTAAATCCTTGACAACTCTTATAGCATCACCAGGTATGCATTCATTTCCCTCAGATCAGATCTGTCATGCCCCAAACCCGGAGAGTAGATTCATAGGAATCTTGATCGCTGAAATCCGGTATCAATAATCGACATCAACAATCGGCCTCGACAATGTGGGCATTTAACCAACATTGCCCCCCAAGGAATGGCCCACACAGAGCCAAACATATAATGGGCCCACGGCCTCACATAAAGGCCTAATATATAACACAAGGGCGGCCTTACCCAAGGGCCACATATACAGAACGGGTGGGCCCTGCCCATAGGCCTTAAATACATGACATGTGGGCCCTACACATGGGTCTCATATTGTAACGCCCCGAAATTTTGCCAACCTGGGATTAGACGTCCTTAGGCAATGGGTCGATCCTACCTCATTAACTTGTCAGAACTGAATCCCAAAGTCTAAAGCCGCCTTTGAACTCATTTCCTTCACAAATCTCACCGTATAGGTTATGGTTTTTAACGCTTTCAATGTCAGATAATGATAGATTCATGATCTGCATGCAATTGCACATGTACAAAGTGCTTTCCGTTTTCAGTTTCGATTAGAATTGTAGAATTTGGAATTTCACATACTCTAGGTATTCGTATAAAATACTGTATACGTATTTTTTATGGAAATGTGTTTGACATGTTTATTTGTCGTATGGATATATGACGTATGGATAAAATACTTATTTGGCGAAAGGATTCGCCTAAATACATGTTTACTAATAAACACTATGTATGTAGAAATACAGTATTGTAAGAAGTACCGTATACATGTATATTTTAGCGATGTGTTTGTCATGATTAATTGTCGTATAAATATATTATGTGCGTATAAAATATTTGCTTGGCGAAGGGAATCGCCATAATACATGTTTGCTTGTATACATTATGTATGTTGAAAATGCGTATTCTAGAAAATATCGTATACGTATAAATTTTGGAGATGCATTTATCATGATTATTTCTTTGTAGTAATATATTATACATGGATAAAATACTCACTTGGCTAAAGGATAGCCCTAATACATGTTTTGCTAACATACACCATGTATGTTGTAATAGTGTATTCTAAGTGTTTGTGAAAATGACTGAATGAGTATAGAATCCTCATTCGTGCTCGCCATGACTAATTGTCATGGATTCATGATTGTTGTATTGGCGATACCCTTTTGACGAAAGGATTTTCCCTAAATCACGCCATGGCCAATATACACTATATATGCTAAAATGTGTGGCCCAAGTGTTTGCGGAAATGACTGAATGAATATGGAACTTGGATTCCTACTTGTCATGACTATCCGTCGTGGGTGTACACGTGTTATGATTGGGGCAACTCCCTAGTGAAAGGATTTGGCCTAATGCCTATGTGATCGACATATGTCATGTATGTTGATGTATGTTTGTTTAAGTGTTTCTTGAAATGTCTGAATGAGTAGTAGTTAGCAAATTGTAATGTATAAGGGTGTTGAGATATGATTCTCAACCTCTTTTAACTATGTGTATGATCTCCTTGGATTGTTGTGTGATTAGGAAGTGAACATGTATAAACTCATGCTTGTGTTGTGATTCATAACATGCTCAACTGCTTTATGATTATAACTATGTAATGCATATGTTTAAATTTATATTTACGTTGTATGATCCGTCATGGGTGATGGGGGAGCGGAGCAACGAGTGCGTGCAACAGCCCTGGCAGCCCTAAACGGATAATACCATACCTTGATAGTATGAGTTGAATCTTGATCCATTACTGCTTTATCTATCTGCAAGTTATCATGTTTGAGAATGATACAAGGGAGGTACCTTAGTTTCCCAATACTGCTGTTTGAATTGGACTAATAACAACTCGGTAATCATGCTCATCATCGCACAGCATGTGCCTAGTAGATGTGGAGCACTGAGGGAGGTACGCATTCGCGAACGTAAGATGATGTCGCATGAGGGTGGTTTGGCAAGGGCATACATCATGTCATTTCATACTTGCATTAAATAAGAGTAGTTAAAATTGTTTGATTGTACTGCTTTATCATTCTTCGCTTGGTGAATTGATAACATGTTAACCTATGCTTTATTGTTCCACTGAGTTGATCACTCACTCCCACGATACGGGACGGTGTTCCGAACACCCACCAGACTTTGTCTGATTGCAGATGGCGACGCTACTTCTGAGGCGGAGCCGGACTTCTATGACGACGAGAATGCTTTCTCGTACATGCTGTTTTCTGGCGGCTTCGTGAGAGCCGTGCCTTGATTGTCGGGGCTACCGGGATGTTGACTAGATCACACTACACAACTTGGTATAATTTAAAATCATATTTGTAATTATTTAACCTGGTAACTTTATCACACTCTGGAGACCCACCACAGTTTATATATTTTATCTATCTATCACAGTCTTCCGCTTACAAATTTAACTGTCTCTGGAGCATGATATGTTGTTTTGGCTTAATCTCACTCATGTTCACTACTCTAATACAGACAACATTCAATCATCATTCATTTTGTTGCATAAGTGATGCGTTGGAACTCGGGAGTTGAGTTTATGCTCGACCCCCGATTTTCAGGGCATTACAAGTTGGTATCAAAGCATGATTTGGATTAAACCGGACCTGGGTTATGGTCACACGACGCACACTGACGCACTCTGACTTAGGAGGGAGCAACGGAATGTAGAAACAGTCATGGGTATCCCGACTTCACCAATTGGCAAAGTTCGCTGAAAACAAACGCCGAAATCGAGTCCGTATTAACCCTTGGTCGCACGGGTCGACCTTAAAATGTTCCTAGGCCGTCTATAGATAATTCTAGATTACCATCCACCTCATCCCAACCGTTGACAATCGGTAGAATATAGGATAGGCGTGATGAGGATAGCTACTCCAAATCCTCGAAACTTCTCTGGACTCCTCGCAGAGACTTCTCGAATCCATGAGGAAAGAAAGCAGAAACTAGAAATAAATACTAATAAATCCAAAATTGATTAATGAATGAAGAAAAAAAATGAGTTCACAACCCTTTAAATGGGAATACCAAGTAATGGGAAGGAAATTAGAAACAAACTACAACTAAAACCCCTAGGTTGTGATGTCTACTAGTGCGCAAGGCTTTCAGCCAAAAATAGTAAGTGTCCTATTTGACTTCACCAAACCATTCTCCTAATTATTCTAAGCTCTTTACGCGATGAGCGCAACTCCTAAAGCCCAACAGATGAAGAGTAATCAAACAAAAATTACTATTTTAGTCAAATGAAATTAAAATAGGGAAATGACTATCAATCGGAGGCTTTTTTCGCAATTCCGGGCTGCGCAACCCAGCATAGCTATGCTGGGTTGGTTGGCTTCATTAGCTCGTTCTACCCCAAATTCATATATTTTACGTCAGATAACTCATTCCATATTGTAAGATATTTCCGGTTTACCCGAAACGACTCGAAACGGAGTCGGGGGGCCACACGCGTCAATCCGGAGGCAAACTAAGTGGACCCAGGGTGCATTTAGCACCTTGGGATGGTGGGGGACACAACCCCACTGCGGTGGCGCGGCGCCGGGCAAGGCGGACCGCAGTGGAACCGCGGTCACCCCGGTGCGCCGCGGTCGGGTTGGGCCGGGCTGGTCAGGCTGGGTCTGATCATGGTCGACCTGACCCCCTGGCACGTGTAGTACGTGCGGAATTGCTGGGGGACCCCTATTTTATGTCGTTTTGCCCCCCTCTCTCTCTAACGCCCCTCCAAGCCCACCTTCCTCTTTCGACTTGCTGTTTTCCCTCTCAACCCTTCCCTCTAATCACTCATTTCATCATTTCCGACCACAATCCATCCATCTCCATCAGTTACAACAATCCCTACCCCTCTACCCTCTCCGTTCTCTCTCATTTGGGCTTTTACATGCCCCATTTGTGACTCAAAATCGTGTAGCCTTCTAACCTATCTCATTTCTCCCTTTTACCTTCTTCATTCCCTACCTTTTTGGCCTTTACAATCCCTGTTGAGGCTTAAGTCCATGGAGAACCAAAAACTCCAGCCCCCCATTTCCCTTATCCTCATTTTTCATGGCTCTATCCGAGCTCATCCATATGTTGTCTTGTAGTTTGCATGGGCTACTATCTTAGGGTGGTTATGTTTTCCTGTTGATAGGTGTAGTAGTTGGTAGAATGTTTTAGGTATTTGAGAACGTTTAGGGTCCGTTCGGCCAAATTACATTAGGTAAGTTTACGGTGGATAGAATTGTAAAAGTAATAATAAATGTATATGTAGGGTATGGCCCCTAGATTGGGTGTATCCTATGTCTTCCGACACCATGTTTAGAATGTACGCAATTAAGAGTAAATTCCGAGAATTCCTTTCCAATAACACTTAGAAATTTCCCCATTGTGGGATATGGAAAATTCCATCTCACGTTTTTCCAACACCAGGCTCATTTTCCAAGGCCTATAAAATTAATCCCCTCCCACCCTCCTACCAACCATGTCACACCCAATCCCAAGGTAGGATTAGTAATGCGGTCCCATTTAATACAACTTAAGGCCACTGGCCAAATTGTGTTGAAGTGATAAAGTCCCTTGATATACATTAACCCACCACACTCTGATAGCTTAAGCTTTTGGAGTAAATGGTTGTTTGATAGATAGGCCCATAGAGTTTGGACCTAGAGTAGTGCTTCGACAGACCTGACAGTATAGGAAATCTAACCAATTGAGAACGTAAACTCTAGAACCCCCTTAGTTGGTTTGAGCATAGGTGAAGTGCCCAAGCGTAGCTACATTCATGTTCGGGCAACTCAATTCCAAATGAACAAACAATTTTCTTTATTAGAAATGATATAAAATCATCTGGTGTATAAGCATAGACTTTAGATTACAATTGGTGGATTACCGCTACTCATCGTTGAGCCTGAAGCAGTGATTAGGCTAAGAAATGTAAACGACAAAAAATGTTAAGATAATTGAGTGATATACTTAGTGAGTCGGTTTGATTAGGTAGGAGCGAGACCCCGTTCCTTTGTTGAAATCCTCTTGATACTCATAGGCTCCTTTAATAACTCATAGGAAGGTTGTATGACATAGAAACTATTCACGCTTATGGAAAACTTATATATCCATTGGATTTAATGTTAGATCAAATCAATACACCCTCAGAATTGCCTTCTCAAGAACTTAGTACAATCGGGAACACGGGGCAGAAAAACTACACATTAGCGAGGTATTCACGGTTTGAATCGAATTCTCAATCCTGGTAGTGACCAATGAACCCTATGCTCTGATCAAGCAGAAGGTCGGGATCAGCTAGGATTAAGGACTGATACGACGATTTTCTGTCTTCGCGAGGCAGAAGGTCTATGTATCCGGCTCAGACCAACTACACAATTTTCTTTCCATGTTGGCCCAACCATTTACAACTAAAAGTTTATAATTTTGTCCTTGAAAAGTGTTAGGAGTATATAGCTGGTAGAGACTATGTCTTTTAAGCCTAAGGAATTGCCCAAATGGGCAACAGACAGTTAGGAATTAGGTCCCAAATCGCATGCCATGTTGGCATACGTATTGTGCTTATGAACGTAAAAAGATAACTTGCCTATTAAGCTAGACATGATTAAATAGGATAAGTCTGGACCGTGACAAAATTCCTTGGTAGAATTAGGCATCTTGCCACAAACTCACACCTGACCCCGAATCAACCACAATACCCTTCATCTTTAGCTCCTTTCTATGACCATAGGTATCATTGATGAAAAGAAGACCAACGTAGTGGGAGATCGCATCCCATTCCATGTCAAGGATAGGTCCTAAATTACACCTTGTTCCGATGTACGGAGCAGGACATAAACCTTGAGCCTTGAGGGTGAAAATAAAATTTTAAGGGGGGTAGACTAAAATGAACCAGGCTAGTATATACCCTACCACGCGTAGGAACTCGAAATCAATAAGTCTTAGGCAAATGAAATAATAGAAATCTTTCCTTATTACCCTTAGGCAATTTCGGGGACGAAATTTTATTTTAAGGGGGTTAGATTGTAATGCCCCGGAATTTTGCCAACCTGGGATTAGACGTCCTTAGGCAATAGGTTGATCCTAATACCTTATTAACTTGTCAGAACTGAATCCGAAAGTCTAAAGCCGCCTTTGAACTCATTTCCTTCACAAATCTCACCCTTCATCACCTTGATCTTCCAATTTTTCTAAGAACTTTCACCCTAGACACTATCTTAAACTAGCTAAGTAGTATAACTTGGATCACTTTATATACAAACTACAAAGGCCTGAGTACCCCCTCGACCAGAAATCACTTAGGACTAAATCCTTTAAAAATGAGATAAAGTAACTAGGTGTGAAACCAGATTAGCTACGAATCCATTTGAATCACTTTAAATACGATCTGCAAGACCCAAAACTTGTAGAATCATTGACGCTAGGTTACCCTAAAATCTAGGATCAATCTCATTACCCGGCTGCTCTCGGGAGCACATCAAAACTCCGTATCAGATCTGGACCGCACGTCGGAAGTCCAAATAACTCGAAGTTAAGGAATTAGGATCGCCTCACTGGGCTCGACAACCATCTCAGAAATCAAGTCCAGACAATGTCCCATTGCTATTCGATCGTGTCCGGAGCGAGGGAGTGTGAAAACCACCATTTCCTTTACAAAATAAATATCTTGAATAGTGATCTGGCATCATTTGTTTGCGGATCAGTATTAAGCAATCAGACCGTCAGAATTTGACCAAATTACACCCTCGGATCAGGAAAAATTTCATACACATTTACATGTACTCGGAATCTCCAATCGAGATCCGCTAACCGTTGAACTGAAACTGGTCCACCACGCGTGATCTGGAATCCCGACCGAAATGAAAACTTAATAGAACGTAGATCCAGCGTTAGTGAGCTTAAGTCCAACCTTTGGCTCAAGGAGGCTCGCCAGAAGTCCTCCGTTGAGCTGAAACAGGTCGCTTTGGTTATAACATAAGTATACTTTGACCTGGAGTCTGTTTTGGGGAATTCTTAGGCTATATAAGGACCTTAAACCCTCTCTCATGGCAGCCATACGAATTTGAGATTGAGAGAGAGAAAAGAGAGAGAAAGTGAGGGAGAAGTGGGAGCTTCTCTCTGCCGTACTTCCCTGCCGCTCCACGGGCTGCACCGCCTCTTTCCAGATGCTTTCCCGGCGATACCGACTCCGTTTTAAGGTAATAAACCCTAACCCTAGACCTGTTTTGAGGTGTATAGGCTACAGGTTATGAAATAGCTAACCTGTTTCGTTCTCTAGGTTGCCAAACTCCCGTATACGGAAGCTTAGCGAACCTATCAACTCCGTTACGATTCTACGACAAAAGGTGCAGACTTTAGGTGTATAGGTTATGGTTTTCAACGCTTTCAATGTCAGATAATGATAGATTCATGATCTGCATGCAATTGCACATGTACAAAGTGCTTTCCGTTTTCAGTTTTGATTAGAATTGTAGAATTTGGAATTTCACATACTCTAGGTATTCATATAAAATACCGTATACGTAGTTTTTATGAAAATGTGTTTGACATGTTTATTTGTCGTATGGATATATGACGTATGGATAAAATACTTATTTGGCGAAAGGATTCGCCTAAATACATGTTTACTAATAAACACTATGTATGTAGAAATACGGTATTGTAAGAAGTACCGTATACATGTATATTTTAGCGATGTGTTTGTCATGATTAATTGTCGTATAAGTATATTATGTGCGTATAAAATATTTGCTTGGCGAAGGGAATCGCCGTAATACATGTTTGCTTGTATACATTATGTATGTTGAAAATGCGTATTCTAGAAAATACTGTATACGTATAAATTTTGGAGATGCATTTATCATGATTATTTGCTGTAGTAATATATTATACATGGATAAAATACTCACTTGGCTAAAGGATAGCCCTAATACATGTTTTGCTAACATACACCGTGTATGTTGTAATAGTGTATTCTAAGTGTTTGTGAAAATGACCGAATGAGTATAGAATCCTCATTCGTGTTTCGCCATGACTAATTGTCATGGATTCATGATTGTTGTATTGGCGATACCCTTTTGACGAAAGGATTTTCCTAAATCACGCCATGGCCAATATACACTATATATGCAAAAATGTGTGGCCCAAGTGTTTGCGGAAATGACTGAATGAATATGGAACTTGATTCGCTTGCCATGACTATCCGTCGTGGGTGTACGCGTGTTATGATTGGGGCAACTCCCTAGTGAAAGGATTTGGCCTAATGCCTATGTGATCGACATATGTCATGTATGTTGATGTATGTTTGTTTAAGTGTTTCTTGAAATGTCTGAATGAGTAGCAGTTAACAAATTGTAATGTATAAGGGTGTTGAGATATGATTCTCAACCTCTTTTAACTATGTGTATGATCTCCTTGGATTGTTGTGTGATTAGGAAGTGAACATGTATAAACTCATGCTTGTGTTGTGATTCATAACATGCTCAACTGCTTTATGATTATAACTATGTAATGCATATGTTTAAATTTATATTTACGTTGTATGATCCGTCATGGGCGATGGGGGAGCGGAGCAACAGTGCGTGCGCAATGTATTACTCACAGCACCTAAACGGATAATACCATACCTTGATAGTATGAGTTGAATCTTGATCCATTACTGCTTTATCTATCTGCAAGTTATCATGTTTGGGAATGATACAAGGGAGGTACCTTAGTTTCCCAATACTGCTGTTTGAATTGGACTAATAACAACTCGGTAATCATGCTCATCATCGAACAGCATGTGCCTAGTAGATGTGGAGCACTGAGGGAGGTACGCATTCGCGAACGTAAGATGATGTCGCATGAGGGTGGTTTGGCAAGGGCATACATCATGTCATTTCATACTTGCATTAAATAAGAGTAGTTAAAATTGTTTGATTGTACTGCTTTATCATTACTGCTTGACTGAATTGATAACATGTTAACCTATGCTTTATTGTTCCACTGAGTTGATCACTCACTCCCACGATACGGGACGGTGTTCGAACACCCACCAGACTTTGTCCGATTCAGATGGCGACGCTTACTCGAGGCGAGTCGGACTTCTATGACGACAAGAATGCTTTCGTACATGTCGCTTTTCAGCGGCTTCGTGAGAGCCGTGCCTTGATTGTCGAGGCTACAGGGATGTTGACTAGATCACACTACACAACTTGGTATAATTTAAAATCATACTTGTAATTATTTAACCTGGTAACTTTATCACACTCTGGAGACCCACCACAGTTTATATATTTTATCTATCTATCACAGTCTTCCGCTTGCAAATTTAACTGTCTCTGGAGTATGATATGTTGTTTTGGCTTAATCTCACTCATGTTCACTACTCTAATACAGACAACATTCAATCATCATTCATTTTGTTGCATAAGTGATGCGTTGGAACTCGGGAGTTGAGTTTATGCTCGACCCCCGATTTTCAGGGCATTACACATATACATCAAATGGGCTATGTATCTAGGCCTCGAATACATCAAATGAGCCATGCATCATGGGCCTTTTACATATCACAATGGGCCTTGCCCATAGGCCACGAATACATCACAATGGGCTTTAACTACGGGTGCATATACATTATATAGGTCTCGACAATCGGCCTTAGCAATCTAAATCGGCCTCGACAATTGAAATCGGCATATACAGTCGGCCTCGACAATTCGGAATCGACCTATACAATCGGCCTCAACAATTCGGAATCGGCATCGACAAATCAGAATTGGCCTATACAATCGGCCTCGACGAATCGGAATCGGCCTCGATACTCAGGCACGACAATTGGGATCAATCGATAATCAGAATCGACAAATCAGTCACGTTAATTGAAATTGGCAATCGGCCACGACAATCGGGATCGATTGATAATCGGAATCAGTAAATCGGTCACGTCAATCGGAATCAGCAATCGGCCACGACAATTGGGATCGATCGATAATCAAAATCGGTAAATTGGTCACGTCAATCAGCAAATCAGTGACAACAATCAGAATCGCCAATCGGTCGGGACAATCAGAATCGGCAATCGGTCACGACAATCGAAATTGATCGATAATCAAAGTCGACAAATCGTCACGCCAATCGGAATCGACAATCGGTCATGATAATCGACCTCGATCGCTAATTGGCAATCGTCCACGATAATCGAAATCGATCGATAATCAGTATTGGCAAATCGGTCACGTCAATCAGAATTGGCAATCGGCTACAATAATTGGGATCGATCGATAATCAGAATTGGTAAATTGGTCATGCCAATAGGAATCGGCAATCGGTCATGACAATCGGAATCGATCGATAATCAGAATCGGCAAATCGGTCACGTCAATTAGAATTGACAGTCTGTCATGATAATCGGCTTCGATCACTAATCGGCAATCGGCCACGACAATCGGAATCGATCGATAATTGAAATTGGTAAATAGGTCACATCAATCAGAATCGGCAATCGCTCACGACAATTAGAATTGACAATCGGTCACGATAATCGAAATCGATCGATAATCAAAATCAGTAAATCGGTCACGTCAATTGGAATCTACAGTCGGTCATGATAATCAGCCTCAATCGCTAATCGGCAATCGGCCACGACAATCAAAATCAATCGATAATCGGAATTGGCAAATTAGTCACGTCAATCGGAATTGACAATCATTCACGACGATCGAAATCTGTAAGAATGGGCCTAACAAGGCCTAATGGAAGGTCACAATGTGGACATTCAACCATCATTGCCCATCAATGTGGACATTTAACCAACATTGCCCCCAAGGAGTGGCCCACATAAGGGATTCATACACAACGTAACGGCCACACATACATCACATCGGACCTCGCCCATGGGCCTCAAATACATCACAATGGGCCACAACCCATGGGCCTCGAATACACAATAGGTGGGCCCTACACATGGGTCTCGTATGTATCAAATTGGCCACGTATCTGGGTCTCGAATACATCAAATGGGCCATATGTCATGGGCCTAATACACGTCACAATGGCTGCACGATAAGGGTCTAATACACATCATAATGGGCCTCACGTACATCAAGTTGGGCCTTATCATATGAGCCTCATATATGTTAGGTGGGCCGCATCAATGGGCCGCACTAATGGGCCTCATACACATCAAGTGGGATGCATCAATGGGCCGCACTAATGGGCCTCATACACATCAAGTGGGCTACATCAATGGACCACATATATACAACACGTCGGGCCTCATGGACGAGCACAAATATATCAAGGCGGGCCATAAATACATCAAGGCGGGGCGTAACATGTGTATCATTGCACACATGGCCCATGTATGATGATCAACACTGTCCAAACATTATCTAGGTAAACCAGTACTGTCACGCCCCAAACCCGAAAATCGGATTCACAGGAATCCCGATCGTCGAACTTGGTGCCGACAGCCTCCGTAGTACCCCATTTTTTACTCCCAGCGTTCATCAGCCAGGTTCCGATCCTAGGATCCTACAAGGAGGATTTTCCAACGTTCATTTGTCTCATAAGAAGCATAACCACAAGTATACCTAAATCATAAAGGCAACATCATCATCACATATCCACTAATATAATCATTTGAATACAATGCTGAAAGGGAAATACATATATCGAAATCAAAGCTCCAGAAGACAGCTGCACACTCCAAGCTTAACACTGCTGCAACCTAACGCCACCTGCACGCATCTATCATGCATAAGCTTATAGAAAGCTTAGAGGGTGGTGAAAGTGTGTGCACAAGATAAGTGTCAAGTATACCATAAAGCCCATAAATCATACATCATCGGAATAAGCGCAAATACTAAAAAGATTATGAATCATACGATATCAGAGTAATCAGAATAAGCGGAAATATACTGGTAAGTCCATGAGTCATATAATATCAGAATACGCAATACAGATCAGCAATGCAAATGAGGAGTCATAGAGAGCCAAATATCAGATGCAGAGGGTACAATGCAATATGTAAATCCTGCTACATCCAGCTAGGCCATATAAGTGTAGAAACATAGTAACCCAAACTACTAAGTACTGCTGATGCAATGTAATATGTGGTGCGAATGAAATGACCATGCTAGAGTGTGAAGTCAGGATGATAGTACGTAGTATCACAGGCTATGGGGTCCACTACAAGGGACTTGTATCCAAACTAGTCCCATACCTAAATTTAGATAGTCAGACTTAATGTGGTAAACTCCTGATCTCAGGTTAGTCACGCCCCCAACCAAAATCTTGGCCATGCAAAGGTACATGTAACAATAGTTACGCACCACCAGCCTGAGTGGATGGTGAATGAATGAATGAATATGCAATTCCTGCTCAATAAGCCCACCTATCAGTATAGTTATTCTCTGAGATCATCACCGGGGTCGAGTACACTACACACCACCTGCCGCCCCATCAAGCGTATAACTGGGTAAGTGGAAGAGACCTCACTATCCACCTGACCAGTAGTCTGCCAATACCTACCTGGCTTGTCGATAGTAGACCCATTCCTCGAGCTGGTCAAACTCAACCTAGCTATGCCTACTCCCTCGGGCGGGTAAGGCCACACCCCCTCCCAACCGACTACGGCACAGTGGGAGACACGACCTCTTGGTATTCGGTACTTGGGCGCTCATATATATCCACTCAGTCTCGACGTTGGGGCATCCTCTGGTACCAAGAGAGTTTTAGGGATTTTCACCCAGGGCCATCTTTGGCAGCCCGATGCTCGAACCAAACATTTTTGGTATCCCATCTAGCCATCCTTATATGCTTGTGGAGGCTACGACCCTGATGTCGCTAGGGCGTACCGTAAGCGCAGCACACAATGCAAGATGCATGAATCATACAATCCAGTCATGCACCTATCTTGCGCATACCGTGCGCTCATGTGAGATAACCTTCGCCTATCAGGGAGTCTCATAACAACCTGCTTAATGGCATATGCAATGATCAACCACATGTCATAACAAACATACAGATGATGCGTATGACATGTATCATGATGTTATGCGGTCACATACTCATAATCGGTATGACAATCAACCTCGACAATGTGGACATTTAACCAACATTGCCCCCAAGGAATGGCTCATATAGAGCCTAGCATACAGTGGACTCATGGCCTCACACCAGGGCCAAATATACAACACCCTAGGCCTCATTCAAGAGCTTAATACGCATCGCGATGGGCTTCACTTATGGCCACATATACATCAAGTGGGTCGCATCTCACAGGTCTAATATACATCGCAATGGTCCTCTCCCATAGGCTTAATATACATTAAGTCGGGCCTCACCATATGGGCTTGAAATATATCACAATGGGCCACGTCCCATGGGCCTCGAATACATCATAATGGGCCTCGACAATCGGAATCGGCCTCAACAATTGGAATCGACACTCGGAATCGGCCTATACCATCGGCCTTGGCAATCGGAATTGGCAATCGGCCACGACGATCGAAATCGGCAAATTGGTCACGACAATTGGAATCGGTCAATAATCAGAATCGGCAAATCGGTCACGTCAATCGGTAATCGGTCATGATAATTGGTCTCGATCGCTAATCGGCAATCGGTTGTGATAAATGGCCTCGGTCGCTAATCGGCAATCAGTCAAGTCAATCGGAATCGGCAATCAGCCACAGCAATCGAAATCGGCAACTCAGTCATGACAATCAGAATCGATCGATAATCGGAATCGGCAAATCGGTCACATCAATCGAAAATTGGCAATCGGTCACAATAATCAGCCTCAACCGCTAATCGGCAATCGGTCAAGTCAATCGGAATCAACAATCGGTCACGACAATCGAAATCGGTAAATCGGTCACAACAATCAGAATCAATCGATAATCAAAATTGGCAAATTAGTCATGTCAATCGAAAATCAGCAATCAATCATGATAATCGGCCTCGATCGCTAATCGACAATCAGTCATGATAAATGGCCTCGATCGCTAATCGACAATCAGTCATGATAAATGGCCTCGATCACTAATCGGTAATCGATCAAGTCAATCGGAATCGGCAATCGACCACGACAATCGAAATCGGTAACTCGATCACGACAATTGGAATCGATCGATAATCGGAATCGGCAAATTGGTCACGTCAATCAAAAATCGCCAATCGGTCATGATAATCAACCTCGATTGCTAATCGGCAATCCGTCATGATAAACGGCCTCGATCGCTAATTGGCAATTGATCAAGTCAATTGGAATCGGGAATCGGCCACGACAATCAAAATCGGTAACTCGGTCACGACAATCATAATCAATCGATAATCAGAATTGGCAAATCGGTCACGTCAATAAAAAAATGGCAATCGATCACGATAATCGGCCTCGGTAATCAACATCGATAATCGGCACCGATAATCAGGGTCGATAATCGGCACTGATAATCAGGGTTGATAATCGGTATCGGCCTCGATAATCGGCACCGATAATCAGCAGATAAACAAAGCGGGGTCCATAGATGATCAGCCGATCAACCCTAGTATAAAGATCGGCACTTAGCCGCGGTTATATCAAATCTGATAGCATAGGGTCATCCGTCTACGGCGAATGGGGTTCACTTATTTAGGTTAACCCACGGAGAGAATCGGCCTAACAAGGCTTAAGGGACGGTCACAATGAGGACGTCTAACCATCATTGCCCCTCAATGTGGACATCTAACTAACATTGCTCCAAAGGAGTAGCCTACATAAGGCCAAACATATAGTGGGCCCATGGCCTCACGTACAATCATGATGGGCCTATTTACATTACATATGCCTCATCATACGGGCCAATATACATCACATCGGGCCTCGAATACACACAACAGGTGGGCCTCGCACCAGGGCCTTGAATACATCTCAATGAGCTTCTTATGTCAAGCGGGGCACATCACATGGGCCGCGCCAATGGGCTCCATGTACATCAAATAGGTCGCACCGATGGGCCTCATGTGTATCAAGTCAGGCTCACCCTTATGTATATTCGAGATCCGACCTATTCATAAGTTAAAATGAAGATAAATGAAGTGAAAACAAATATCAGCTTAATTGGAAATCACCATTGCCCTTAGAAGTTTGAATGGTGGATGTCGTTGTCCACTGTTTAAATGGTGGGGTCCACTTGAACTTTAAATCTGTCCACTTGAACTTTAAATCTGACTCACCCATTTACCTCATACCACAAAATGATCTCACAAATGGTTGGATGTTTTGGATACAACACATGCATCATGGTGGGCCCCATCGTCCAAATAACAGACGTAGACAAAGCTCATACATCATTGGGGCCCACACTACATGGACGAAGCACATACACCTGGAGTGGGTCCCACCGCTAGAAGAGCTTGGAAAGTACACATGCAGCCCTGCCGCATTAAAAGACAGAGGTGGGTCCCACGTAGGGCCCACCCTCATATATCATATGTACATAATATATAATATATAATATATAACATATACATATGTATGATGTACTCCTGCACAACAACTTTAATGCATAAAAGAGAGGGAAGAGGTGGGTCCCGCGTAGGGCCCACCCTCCCGTCTCATATATATAATATATAATATATTGCTGCAGAGCAGCTTTTACGTACCAAAGAGATGGCAGAGGTGGGTCCCACATAGGGTCCACCCTCACATGCCATATATATATAATATAATATATACAATATATAATATATTCAAGATAATATATATATATATATATATATATATATATAATATATAATATAATAATATATGTATTACATCCAACGTCCAGGCCCTTGGGAGGCCTGGGCGGTCACTTACATTAAGGCCCCACACGTAGGGTGTGTCCCACCTTCAGATGGACGGTGGACACAATACATGTAGGGTAGTGTGGCCCACGCCAAAAGGATAGACAGTGTGGATGGGTCCCATGGACCCCACCGTCAACATGTCAGTACACATACTCCATATTAGCCACCGCCACAGGATTGATACTAAGACCTCAAGTGTTGAAATGAGGCATCCTTCACTCGGTCTGCCACCTGAGCCGTAGAGCTGGGTGGGCCCAGCATTGAAACGAGGTATCTTTCCTCAGTCTACCACGTGAGCTATGGATGGGTCCCACCGTCCTTGGACGGTGGATGCACCACACATGCATAGTGGTGTGGCCTACGCCAAATGGATGGATGGTGTGGATGGGTCTCATCCGTCAGTCCACACCCTTGTCAGTACACACATGTCAGTGCAAGCTCCATGTTAGCCACCCACGTCAGTCCACACCCACTGTTAACACACCGAGGTCAGTCCACACTCAACGTCAGTTAACACTTCACTGTTAGCCACCTCCACTGACGGACGGGTGGCATGTCTCATTAAGGTGGGTCCCACATGGCCCACCTGTTTTGGATTAGCCTGATATTTGTGTTTTGCCCAGGCACGTACCACCCATGAAAACAGTGGGCGTCCACATCAATGGATGGCATGGATAAGGTCTTGCATCAAGTGGGCCACAAGCCATCATACACCTACAAAGAAAAAAAACAATGGAGAGAGACAGAGAGAGAGAGGATGGAGGGGCCCCGCCACTATGGGCCCCTTTTTTTGATACAAAGCCTACATCATGGTGGGTCACACTACATGTGGCCCTTTAATCACAAAAAATGCAAATGTGGGATCAAGATCACCCACCTTCCACTTCTTCTTGCTCCCTTAGCTTCCGATGCTCCTTAGCTTCGATCCCAATGGAGGAGATGGGGTTTTGATGGTTGAGATGGGAGATGAGAGGGTAGGAAGTAGGCCACATTCAAAATTCTCTTGGAGGTTAGAAATGCTTGGACTTGGGATTTTTTTCTTTGCTTGGGAAAGTGATTTGAAAAAATGAGAGAGAGGGTTGTAAAGAGAGAGAGATGGGTGATGGATGTGTAAGAGACTTTTTGACTTTTATGGTTGCTTGGTGTAAGAAAGGCATGAGTGTGTAAGAAACTTTTAACTTTAGGGGTTGCTTGGAGAAGGGTATGAGGTGATGGTGTACTTGACATGTATTTGACCTTGATAGGATTGATTGATGGATTGAGGTGACAAGTTGTAGAGATTCTCTCAGAATTCGCACACGCGGCGTTTTCCTCGCACCGAACGCTGGCCCACATCTCCTCGCCAGATTATCGGATCGGCGCGAGTCGTGGCATTGGAATCGTGGTGACGACGCGGTCACTAAAGTACAAGTCCTGGGTTGAGTCGACTCAGGTTGACGGGGTGTGAAATAGGGTCACGCGCAAATACCGGTTAAGGGTCGAATGTTACCGGAATTCGACCGCGGAAGCCTACAGAATGGTACGGTTTAGGATACAGGTCTTACAAGTACTGTTCAAACATTATCCATGTAAATCGGCACCGTCCAAACGTTTTCCAGCAAAATGAACAGATGGCGTGGATTCAAAACACATACATCTCGGTGGTCCCCACCATTAAGCCCGCTGGACAATGTAGATATACAATACATACGTTGAGTACAGGCCCCACACCCACGGATGGTGTGAATAAAACATACATCAAGGTAGGCCCCACGTGATTTGGATGGGGTAGATAGAACACTTACATCGGTGGGACCCACTTAGATCTAGATCTATTTCGTTCTCTTAGTAATGCCATAAAATGATTTTACTAGATGTTTGTATGGTATGGATAACGCATACCTACTGATCAGCTCTAGATGGACGATCTGAATATAACACAGACCTCATGATCGAATTTAGAGAACTTGCTGGCGTTAATCCAGTAGTTGCATGCTGCTGGGGTCCACACAGATGGACGGCTGAAGAAAAACATACATCATTGTGGTTCCACACGTGTATGGTGTGGATCTAAAACATACATCACGTGGGCCACGGACGGCCTGGATATAACACCCATATCATGCTGGGTCCACATCCGGCACTGTCTGGATGGTGGATGGCTAGGATAAAATGCATATATCATGGTGAGGTACCACGTGGGTGGCCCACCAGTGTCCAACCCATGTCCAGCAGGTCTGGACGGTCTGGCAAAAACACATCTAGCATGGTGGGCCACGCAGATGAATAGGGTGGATACAAGATGTACGGCATGGTATAAAGACACGTACATTACAGGGGGTCCACTAGCAGAAACGGATGGACGAAGTGTAAGGAAACTCATACATCATGGTGGTATCCCACCGTCCGGATGGTGGACGGCTTGGATAAAAACACTTACATCCCACGTGGGCTCCACACATGTGGATACACCACATACATCATAGTGGAGTACACAGCACTGGATGGTGCTAGTTAAACACATACGTCATGGGGTGGATTTCCACCGTCCAGAGACTCTGGAAGATGTGAATAAAATATATACATCTGGTGGGTCCCACTGTCCCATCCATCTAGACGGTGTAGACCCCCACACACATCACATGCAGGCCCCCCGTCCACGTGGGCGGTGGGTGAGGGACATAAGGTGGTTCCACACGTTCCATGTACAGAGGACATGGATCAAAACATATATCAAGGTGGTCCCACAAAGCTTTGGATCAAGCTGCCATTTGTGATTTCCCTTCATCCAGATCTGTCCGTGCGCCGCTGGACGCCAGCGAGGTGGGCCCCACGGATGGGACAGTGTCGATCATACATCACAGTGGGGTCCATAATGTATGAGAGAGAGAGAGAGAGAGACGGTGAGAAGGGGAGGAACCCCACCACTATGGGCCCTCCCTATACGATGCATACATCAAGATGGGTCCCACATTTGTGGGCCCTCAAATCACAAAATTAATAAATAAAGCTCCACCTTTCTATCTTCTTGGCCCGATTGAATCTCTAGCTCCTTTGCTTCGACTTTAACGAAAGATGATGAAGTTTTGAGGGTTAGGATGAAAGATGTGGGGGTAGGAAGATGGTCCACACCAAGCTCTTCTCATGGAGAGCTTGGACGTAGGGTTCTCCTTTGGTTGCTTGGAAGAGAAGGGAGAAATAAGAGAGAGAAGATGGGATGGAGTGATGGATGGGAGAGAGAGAGAGAGAGAGAGAGAGAGAGAGAGAGAGAGAGAAATGTTAACTTTTTGGGTTGCTGTGTAAGAGAGGTATGGGTTGTGATGGAGTGAGTGATGTGTTAGGTGATGGGTTAATTGATGTATTGTACTTAACATGTACTTGACATGTGAAGTGATTGATTGGATTGATTTGACATGTTGTAGAGATTCTCTTGGGATTGCAAACGCGTGGTGTTTCTTCGAACCAAACGCGGACCCACATCTCCTGGCCTGCGTATCACCTCGGCACACGAGACGTGGCGTCGGAACCACGGTGACGGCGCGGTCGCACTGGTACAAGTCTCGGGTCTAGCCAACTCTAGAATACTCGATACGACTCGGGGTCGCACGCAACTACCGATAAAGGATCGCAGGTCACCGGAATTCGACCGGGAGGACCGCGGAAGCCCATGGAATTGTCATGCCCCAAACCCGAAAACCGGACTTACAAAATTCTCGATCGCCGAATATGGTGCCGACAGCCTTCGTAGTACCATATTCTCGACTTACAGCGTGTATACCCCAAATTCCGATCCTGGGATCCTACAAGGAGGATTTTTCAATGTACATTTATCTCGTAAGAAGCAAAATCACAAGTTTACCCAAATCACAAAGACTACATCATCATCATCATCACATATCCACTAATATAAATATTTGAGTACAGTGCCGAAAGGGAAAAACATATATAAAAAATTAAGCTCCAAAAGTCAGCTACATGCTCCAAGCTCCACGCTGCTGCAACTTAAAATCACCTGCACGCATCTATCATACATAAGCTTATAGAAAGCTTAGAGGGTGGTATAAGTGTGTGCATAAGGTAAGTGCCAAGTATTTAACACAAAGCCATAATCATACAATATCGAAAATACTGGTAAGATCATGAATCATACGATATCAAAGTAAAGCGGAAATACTGACAAGTCCATGAGTCAAACAATATCAGAGTACGCCATATAGACCAGCTATGCAAATAAGGACTCATAAAGAGCCAAATATCAAATGGCGAGAATGCAATGCAATATACCATTCCCGATGAGTTCACGAATACCATCAGCCGTACCTAGACCAAATAAATGTAGAAACACAGTAACCCAAAATGTCATATGCTGAGGTTGTAATGAAGTATGCGGTGTGAATGGAATGACCATGCTGGAGTGTGAAGTCGAGATGATAGTACGTAGTATCACAGGTTACGAGGTCCACCACAAGGATTTCTATCCAAACTAGTCCCATAAATAAATTTGGATAGTCAGACTCAATGTAGTAAACTTTTGATCTTAGGTTAGTCGCGTGCCCAAACGAAATCCTGACCATGCAAAGGTACACGTAACAATTAGTGTGCACCACCAGCCCGAATGAATAGTGAATGAATGAGTATGCAATTCCTGCTCAATAAGTCCACATATCAGTACGGTTCCTCTCTGGGATCATCAACGAGGTTTAGTACACTCCAAATAGCACTGCCACTCTCCCCGTCGCACAGTTCAAGTGAGTGTAGGAAACCTCACTATCCGCCTGGCTAATTGTCTGTCAATACCTATTCGGCATGTCGATAGCGGACCCATTCACGAGCTGGTCAAACTCAGCCTAGCAATGCACCCTACGCTTGGGCGGGTAAGGCCACACCCCCTCCCAACCGACCACGACACAGTGGGAGACGCGGTCTCCTGATATTCGGCACTCGGGTGCTCATGTATCCACTTGGTCTCGACGTTGGGGTGTCTTCTGGTACCGGGAGGATTTAGAGATTTTCACCCAGGGCCATCTATAGTAACCCGATACTAGAACAAATTTCTAATATCTTGTCTAGCCATCCACGACATGCATATGGAGGCTACGGCCTTGATGTCGCTAGGACGTATAGTAATTACAACACAATGCAAGATGCATGAGTCATACAATCTAGTCATGCATCAAACATGCGCATACCGTGCGCTCGTGTGAGATAACCTCCGTCTCTCAAGGAGTCTCATAACAACCTGCCCAATGACATATGCAATAGTCAACCACATCTCATAACAAGCATGCGGATGATGCGTATGGGCACATATGATGATGCTATGCTGTCACATACTCATAATCGGTATCAATAATCGGCATTAACAATCGGCTTCAACAATGTGGACATTTAACCAACATTGCCCTCAAGGGATGGCCCACATAGAGCCAAACATATAATGGGCCCACGACCCCCACACAAAGGCCTAATATATAACACAATGGGCCTCACTTAAGAGCTTAATAGACATCACAATGGGCCTCTTACATGAGCTTAACATACATCACAATGGGCTCCATAGCCTAGCCCTCAAATACACCACAATGGGCGTCATACAATCATACTAGGTCGCGTCACATGGGTCTAATTCGCATTACATGGACCTATATACATCGGATGGGCCACGTCCCATGAACCCCGAATACATCACAATGGGCCACAACCCATGGGCCCCAAGTACATCGCAATGGGCCTCTCACATGGGTTCATTATGCATCACATCAAGGTGGGCCTCGATGGATGACCATAAATACGTCACATTGGGCCTCATATACATCATGTGGGTCGCATCACATGGGGCACATATACCTCACAATTGGCCTTTAACACGGACCTAATATACATCACAAAGGCTCCATAGCCTTATATATATTACATTAGCCTATATATATATATATATATATACTTGGCCTATATAATATAAATCGGTATATATACAATTGGCCTCGACAAATCGGGATCGACCACGATACTCTGCCTTAACAATCGGAATCGGCAAATCGGTCACGTCAATTAGAATCGGTAATCGGCCACGACAATCGAGATCGATCGATAACATGAATCGGCAAATCGGTCACATCAATCGAAATCGGCAATCGGTCATGACAATCGAAATCAATCGATGATCAGAATCGGTAAATCGGTCACGTCAATCAGAATCGGCAGTCAGCCATGACAATCGAAATCGATCGATAATCAGAATCGGCAAATCGGTCATGTCAATCGAAATCGGCAATCGGTCATGATAATCGAAATTGATCGATAATCAGAATCAGCAAATCAATCACATCAATCAGAATCGGCAGTCGGCCACGATAATCGAGATCGATCGATAATCAGAATCGGCAAATCGGTCATGTCAATCGAAATCGGCAATCGGTCATGACAATCGGAATCGATCGATAATCAGAATTAACAAATTGGTTGTCTATCAGAATCGGCAGTTGGCCACGACAATCGAGATCGATCGATAATCAAAATCGGCAAATCGGTCATGTCAATCAAAATCGGCAATAGGTCATAACAATCGGCATCGACAAATCGAAATTGACCACGATAATCGACCTCGATAATCAGCTGAATAAGGTCTAAGGAAAGATCACAATGTGGACATCAATGTGGACATTTAACCGACATCACTCCCAAGGAGTGGCCCACATAGAGTCATACGCCCATGGGCCTCAAATACATCATAATGGGCCTCGTCCATGGGCCTCGAATACATCATAATGGGCCTCACCCACGTGCCTTGAATACATCACAATGGTCCTCGCCCATAGGCCTCAAATACGTCATAATGGGCCTCGCCCATGGGCCTCGAATACATTATAATGGGCCTCGCCCATGGGCCTTGAATTCATCACAATGAGCCTCAAATACATCACAATGGGCCTCACCCATAGGCCTTGAATATATCACAATGGGCCTCGCCCATGGGCCTCATGGATGGGCCACAAAATACATCAACGCGGACCTCAAGGAGGAGCTTGGATTACATCTACAATCATTTCACTAGTCGGTGCAACATGTGTATCACTGTACACATGGCCACGTATGATGGTCAGCACTATCCAAACATTGACCAGGTAAATCAGTACTGTCCAAACATTGTCCATGTAAACCCGCGCTATCCAAACATTGTTCAGCACCGTCCAACATAACGTAAGACTGTGTGGATGAGATAAATTCATCGTGGTGGTCCCATCTGGCAAAACAGGTGGACGATTGATGTAAAACACAGATATTAGGGTGGTCCCTACAACAAATGCTGACGTCAATACATCAGCCAGTGGCTGGTGTAAGGGTACACTCGCCAATCTATTTCATATCAGGTGGGTCCCACGTGGAGCCCACCACATATAATATTATTTATTACTGTAATTATTATTGTTATTAAAATCTACCAGCATACGGCTCTGGACAGACGGCTTGGCTATGCAATGCAGAATCAAGGTCGGTCCTACCTACCCACACGTGTGGGGTGGCCCACCCATAAATAAATGAACGGTATGGATTACATCCATGCATTTGGTGTGCTGGGAGTCCCTCGTATGTACGGTATATATAAAAGGTGGTTTTCACCTGAGATTTGAATCTGATCCAATGGATGAACAGTGTGAATACACGCCCATCAAGTGGATCCACGTCCGATGTACGAACGGTGTGATACACACATACAACATGTTGTGAATGCAAATAGGTGGACGGCGTGGGTGTAGAATGGCTGGACAGCGTTGATAAATCACATGTACATGTGTTTCCACGTGCGTGTGGGTCCCACGGCCTGCTGACGTCAACTCACAGCCATACGCTGGTGTGAGTACAGCAGCCAATCTATTTCCATATGAGGTGGTCCCACATACATCAGGGCCCACCGTCAAATGTTATATATACTAATATAATATCATATTTATTATTATTATTATAATTATTTATTATTTTTAAAATTTTTTTGGGTTTGAAAGCATCCAGCGCCCACGGATCTTGCTGAAGTCCCTACTGATGGACGGTTTAAATGAAACACCTATCAAGGTGGGTCCCACAGCACCGTCCAGATGCTGCCAGAACAGATGGACGGTGTGGGGGAGGGGGGTTATGCACGTGCAGCATGGTGGGGCCCACGTGAGTGGCCCACCAGCTGCAGCGTCAAGCTACTGCTGCTTTGGGTTTTTTTCCCTGCATACAGTCCAGCAGCGTCTGCTGCTGGACGTCCAATAATTGGATGGTCTGGATGGACAGGTACCGCATGATGGGGTCCACATCCTGATGATGAACGGATGGTATAAAATACATATATTATGATGGGGTCCATGCCGTGGACGGTGTAGATAACACCCATACAACATGGTCGGTCCTACTCAACAAGTCCAGAGATGGACGGTTGGACGAAACAGATACACCACGGCGGATAGCAAGCTAGCTAGGCCGGCCCCACTGGATGGACAGTCAGGATTTACTTAATCAGGTGGGCCACATCATCACCAACAAGAAGGGGGAGAGAGAGAGAGAGATCGGGAGGAGGAATGTGAGTAGCGGAGGGACTCCGCCACTATGGGTCTCTCTTTAAACAATGCATACATTAAGATGGGTTCCACATATGTGGGCCCTCAAATCACAAAATCAAGTAATGAAATCACCCACCTTAGGATTTTCTTCTTCATTCTTCCACCAACGTATTGTAGAGCTTCAAGAGAACAAGATTCAACGGTTGAGATTGATTTTAGAGGTTGGGATTGGGTGATAGGAAGGTGGGCCACACATGGCTTCTCCATGGAAGCCATGGACGATTCTTCTCTTGGGGTTGCTTGGTTGAATGAGAGAGAGAAAGAGATGATGGGAGAGAGGGATGGTGAGTGATGGGTAGGTATACTTGGTTGTAAGAGAGTGTTGACTTTAGGGAAGGGGTGGTTGTACTTGGGGATGGGATGTGAGGTGATGGGAGTACTTTGATTGATTGATGGATTGATGTGACATTTCGTAGAGATTCTCTCAGAATTACAACGTGTGATATTTTTCTCGAACTAAACACGGGCCCACATCTCCTAGGCCAGGTATCACCTCGGCGTGCGAGATGCGGCGTTAGAACCGTATGGACGGTACGGTCACTAGGGTGCAAGTCTCGGGTCGAGCCAATTCTTAAATACGGGATACGACTCAAGATTGCGTGCAAATGTCGATAACAGATCGTGAGTCGCCGGAATTCGACCAGAAGGACCGTGGAAGCCTATGAAACGGTATAGGATACAAGTCTTACAGGAACGGTACGGGTTAGGATATGGATCTTATAGCTCTCCCCTCCTAAGAAAAATTTCATACTTGAAATTTATTATCATGCAGGACAAAGCAAGGGAAGATGAAGCATTGACATAAACATATACAAGACATAATCAATATATAAACAAATGGAGATAGCATTTTCTAATCTTAGCCTTGCGCTCCCAAGATGCCTCCTTAACAGAATGGTGAACCATACAAATCCTCGGATCCCGGATCAGAAACGATTGAGATGAGAATACCATGCAGCCTCATAACCTCAACGGTAGGGAGCTATATCAGAAAATCTCTAAGTTATTCGAATTTAGAGATCTAATCATTCTAAGTTCGCAACAATCATATAGTATAAGGTAATTATTAGCAGATATGTGATGTTATCCCTAGGTATTCCTAAGTTATGCTCTGATATCAACTTCTGTCACGCCCCAAACCCAGAGATCAGATTTATAGGAATCCCGATCGCCAAAATTCCGTATTAATAACAGGCATCAACAATCGGCCTTGACAATGTGGACATTTAACCAACATTGCCCCCAAAGGAATGGCCTACATAGAGCCAAATATATAATGGGCCCATGGCCTCACACAAAGGCCTAATATACACAAGGGGGCCTTACCCAAGGGCCACATATACACAACTGGTGGGCTGTGCCCATGGGCTTCAAATACATGACATGGGGCCCTACACATGGGTCTCATATGCATGGGCTTTGAATACATTAAATGGGCCATGCATAATGGGGCTTTGAATACATTAAATGGGCCATGCATAATGGGCCTATTACATATCACAATGGGCCTTGCCCATAGGCCACGAATACATCACAATGGGCCTTAACTACAAGTCGCATATACATCATATAAGTCTCGACAATCGGCCTTAGCAATCGAAATCGGCCTCGACAATCGAAATCGGCCTATACAATTAGCCTCGACAATTTGGAATTAGCCTATACAATTGGCCTCGACAAATCGAAATCGACCTATACAATTGGCCTCGATGAATCGGAGACGGCCTCGATACTCGGGCACAACAATCGAGATCAATTGATAATTAGAATCGGTAAATCAATCATGTCAATCAAAATTGGCAATCGGCCACGACAATCGGGATCGATCGATAATCAGAATCGGCAAATCAATCACGTCAATCGGAATCGGCAATCGGCCATGACAATCGGAATCGATCTATAATTAAAATCGGCAAATCGGTCACGTCAATCAGAATTGGCAGTTGGTCACGATAATCAAAATCGACAATCGGTCACAATAATCGGAATCGATCGATAATCAGAATCGGCAAATCGATCACGTTAATTGGAATCGACAGTTAGTCATGATAATCGGCCTCGATCTCTAATCGACAATCGGCCACGACAATTGAAATTGGCAAATCAGTCACGCAATCAGAATCGGCAATCGGCCACGACAATCGGGATCGATCGATAATCAGAATCGACAAATCGGTCACATTAATCGGAATCGACAATCGGTCACAACAATCAGAGTCGGCAATCGGACATGACAATCGGAATCGATCGATAATCAGAATCGGTAAATCGGTCACGTCAATCGAAATTGACAGTCGGTTATGATAATCAGCTCGATTGCTAATCGGCAATCAGCCACGACAATCGGAATCGATTGATAATCAGAATTGGCAAATCGGTCACGTCAATCAGAATCGACAATCATTCACGACGATCGGAATCGATAAGAATGGACTTAATAAGGCCTAATAGAAGGTCACAATGTGGACATTCAACCATCATTGCCCATCAATGTGGACATTTAACCAACATTGCCCCCAAGGAGTAGCTCACATAAGGGATTCATACGCAACGTAATGGCCACACATACACCACATCGGGCCTCGCCCATAGGCCTCAAATACATCACAATGGGCCACAACCCATGGGCCTCGAATTCAAAATAGGTGGGCCTTACACATGGGTCTCGTATGTATCAAATGGGTCATGTATCTAAGTCTCGAATACATCAAATGGGCCACACGTCATGGGCCTAATACAAGTCACAATGGCCGCACGATAAGGGTCTAATACACATCGTAATGGGCCTCGTGTACATCAAATTGGGCCTCATTGTATGGGTCTCATATACGTTAAGTGGGCTGCATCAATGGGCCGCACTAATGTGCCTCATACACATCAAGTGGGATGCATCAATGGGTTGCACTAATGGGCCTCATACACATCAAGTGGGCTACATCAATGGGCTGCACATATACAACACGTCGGGCCTCATGGACGGGCACAAATACATCAAGGTGGGCCATAAATACATTAAGGCGGGACGTAACATGTGTATCACTGCACACATGGCCCACGTATGATGATTAACACTGTCCAAACATTGTCCAGGTAAACCAGTACCGTTTTAACATTATCCATGTAAATCGGCACCATCCAAACGTTGTCCAGCAAAACGAACAGATGACATGGATTCAAAACACATACATCTCAGTGGTCCCCACCATCCAGGCCGCTGGACGATGTAGATATACAATACATACGTTGAGTACAGGCCCCACACCCACGGATGGTGTGAATAAAACATACATCAGGGTAGGCCCCAGGTGATCTGGACAGGGTAGATAGAACAGTTACATTAGTGGGACCCACTTAGATCTAGATCTATTTCGTTCTCTTAGTAATGCCATAAAATGATTTTACTAAATGTTTGGACGGTATGGATAACGCATACCTGCTGATCAGCTCCAGATGGACGGTCTGAATATAACACAGACCTCATGATCGTATCCAGATAACTTGATGGTGTTAATCTAGCAACTGCATGCTGCTGGGGTCCACACAGATGGACGGCTGAAGAAAAACATACATCATGGTGGTCCCACACAAGTACGGTGTGGATCTAAAACATACATCACGTGGGCCACGGATGGCCTGGATATAACACCCATATCATGCTGGGTCCACGTCCATCACTGTTTGGATGGTGGACGGCTAGGATAAAATGCATATATCATGGTGAGGTGCCATGTGGGTGGCCCACCAGCATCCAACCCACGTCCAACAGGTCTGGACGGTCTGGGAAAAACACATCTAGCATGGTGGGCCACGCAGATGAATAGGGTGGATACAACGCATACCTCCAGGTGGGCCCTACCCCAAAGAAATGTAGATGTACAGCATGGTACAAAGACACATACATTACAGGGGGTCCACTAGTAGAAATGGATGGACGGCGTGGAAGGAAACTCATACATCTTGGTGGTATCCCACCGTCCAGATGGTGGACGCCTGGGATAACAGCACTTACATCCTACGTGGGCTCCACACATGTGGATACACCACATACATCATAGTGGAGTACACAGCACTGGACGGTGCTGGTTAAACACATACGTCATGGGGTGGATTTCCACCGTCTAGAGACTCTGGACGGTGTGAATAAAATATATACATCCGGTGGGTCTCATTTCCCATCCATCTAGACGGTGTGGACCCCCACACACATCACATGCAGGCCCCACCGTCCATGTGGACGGTGTGTGGACATAAGGTGGGTCCACACGTCCCATCTACGGATGGCATGGATCAAAATATATATCAAGGTGGTCCCATAAAGCTTTGGATCAAGCTGCCATTTGTGATTTCCCTTCATCCAGATCTGTCCGGGCACCGCTGGACGCCAGCGAGGTGAGCCCCATAGATGGGACAACATCGATCATACATCACAATAGGGTCCACAACATATGAGAGAGAGAGAGAGAGAGAGAGAGAGAGAGAGAGAGAAGGGGAGGGACCCCGCCACCATGGGCCCTCCTTATACGATGCATACATCAAGATGGGTCCCACATATGTGGGCCCTCAAATCACAAAATTAACAAATAAAGCACCCACCTTTCGATCTTCTTGGCCCGATAGAATCCCTAGCTCCTCGGCTTCGACTTTGACAGAGGATGATGAAGTTTGGAGGGTTAGGATGAAAGATGTGGGGGTAGGAAGATGGGCCACACCAAGCTCTTCTCATGGAGAGCTTGGATGTGGGGTTTTCCTTTAGTTGCTTGGAAGAGAAGGGAGAAATAAGAGAGAGAGAAGATGGGATGGAGTGATGGATGGGAGAGAGAGAGAGAGAGAGAGAGAGAGAGAGAGAGAGAGAGAGAGAGAGGAGATGGGATGGAAATGTTGACTTTTGGGGTTGTTGTGTAAGAGAGGTATGGGTTGTGATAGGGTGAGTGATGTGTTGGGTGATGGGTTGATTGATGTGTTGTACTTGACATGTGAGGTGATTGATTGGATTGATTTGACATGTTGTAGAGATTCTCTTGGGATTGCAAATGCGCGACATTTTCTCGAACCGAACGCGGGCCCACATCTCCTGGCCTGGGTATCGCCTTGGTGCGCGAGATGCAGTGTCGGAACTGTGGCAACGGCGTGATCGCACTGGTATAAGTCTCGAGTCGAGCCAACTCTGAAATACGGGATACGACTCGGGGTCGTGCGCAATTGCCGATAAAAGATTGCGGGTCACCAGAATTCGATCGGAAGGACCTCGGAAGCCTATGGAACGGTACGGGTTAGGATACGGATCTTACAAGATCTATTTATGAACTCCTTGCTCCATATACTATTTTAACTAATCTCTTTGGTATGTTGACTCGTAGAGTTAACTTAGTGAGCCAACCATTTCCGTTTGTTAGATTTCTTGAATATGAACCATAAATTCCATATATAGTTACCACCTCCAATGAGGAAGATGTTCCTGATTCAAACCAGTTAAATTCTTTTTCATCACCAGTTTAGCGATAGTTAAAGATTTCGTGATTGGTCGATTCAAAGCCATAAAATCTGGACCGTTTAAATCAACCATGTGAGAGTTTAGATCTTCGTTAGTATCTACAATCATAGTAGGTAGGTGATCTTCCTGGTTGAAAAGCTTACATTAATATAACTTTGATTTCCGTTGATTATTTATTTCATATTATTAATTTAAGTTATTTGATTTTAGTTGCACGTAAAATAAAAGACGTTTATTTGATTATTAATATGTGAAATTAATCAAATTGATTATTGCCACCTTCTTTTAAATATAATTAAGTTATGAGTGCTCTGCTCTAGAAAGGATTAAGTTGTTATGGGTGCTCTGCACAAGTCATTCCCGAAAAAGATGTTTATTTTGTGCCGCATTTTAAATTTTAGTAATTGTGGACATTTGACCCCTGGCCCGTGTTCCAGGATGTGTCATATCTAAATATTTGATCATCGGCTCGTGTTCCAGGATGAAAGTTGTATTTTCTTTATTTAAGATTAAGTGAATGTACACGTGGGTGCTTTGCCCGGATTCTGTAAAATGTTGGATGCACGGTACCCTACCTTGGGAAGTCTAAAATGGTCATGGTGCTCTACCTTGAGTTAATCCCTAAAATGGGTGTATAGGTGCTCTACCATGGCAAAGTTCAAAAATGGATCAAAAACTATTTTGTTTTATTTGAATTCATTTTAAGAATTTCATTTATATTAGTAGAATATTAATATCCTCTTATATTCAAGTTGTGGATGTATAAATACAGTTTTGGTGCACACATTCGTGGGCCACAATCCCCAATAGGTATGAGACTATTCGGGATTTGGAGTCTATCATCTTGGACCATTTTACACGTTAGGTATGAGACTAATGCGGGTTGTGGCCCTTGGTGCGAGGCTCCTACCGGCTTACGATACTATGCACTATGAATCGACCTTTCGTTAGATATTCATCGTTACATGCTGATGTAGAAGTTTTAATTTTGGGAATGATGTGACCCTACAAACCGTCATGCTCACGCCCGTATAGATTTTTGCGGGGTTTATGTATGAAGAACCAATTGAGCAAGATCGAAGACCTTTCCTTTTGTTTATTTGAATATTAATTAAAATTCAATGCATTTGTTATTATTTATTCTTGAATATTAATATAAGTAAAATTTCAAGGATTGATTAGTAGACATTATTTAATGACAATGATTTTTATTCTTTTAGCTGCTCTGATTGCCTTGAAAATACATGATTATAATGTGGGTTATGTGGTATATTTTGTTTAAGTACAAATCACAGTCCTGAAATTTGGGTTTAGGCCTGGCTAACTCGAGTACCGAATTTCGAGGCGTGACACACATGATCCTGTCTGAAGGAAAAATATAAGAATAGGCTTAATTCAAAACTTGTGTGGCTCCTAAGAGGTTTTTGGAAGTGCCCATTCAATCCCCGCTGTTTCCAATAATTTGGTCCATTTAAGCATTTAATCTTCCTCATCTTTAGTTTTATTACATAAAATAATTTTTTTAATGGATGGTCAACTTGGATAAAATACATACATCAAAGTTGGCCCCATGGAGCCCCTGACAGGACCATCCATCTCTAAGTAGGTTCCGGTGGCCATGGTACCCCATTACAATCCAAACATCAATTTGGTTGAATAATCATAAGCTTTAATGCTTATTTATGGGAATAGGATTGTGGATAATTTTATTTTTGACCACCTAATAAACAAACACTAGTCCGATAGTCAAATAATCAAAATCTTAATTCTTGTCTCATGGTGCGCCTATAATATTTACAATAATTTGGACGGCTTAATTTGAGGGTACGACATGTGTGAAATAATTTCTATATTATGATAAGTGACCAAATCTGTTATGTTTATGATTGTTGTGAATCATATGATTGGGAAACTGTAATGCCCTGAATTTTTGTCAGTTAGGAATTGGACGTTCTTGGGTAGTACATTTGATTTATGGACTTGAGTACATGTCCATATGTGTATTCACACATGTTTGGGACCAAAAAGAGTGACCTTGGATTCACTAAAACTGCCCAACTGAGTGAAATTTAAGAATTTTGAAGAACGAGGATGGCAAGGTTCGGTTAAATCGAGTGGAACTCAGTTGCACCGAGCGAATTGGGGTAATCTAGACAGCAATGCTCGGTTGCACCAAGTAAACCTCAAGCAACCGAGTAAATCTGGACAGCAGGGTTCGGTTGCATTGAGTGGGACTCGGTGTAACCAAGTAACTCTGTTCAACAATATTCTGCATATTCGGATTTTCATAGTTTCAGTGAACTAACTTCAAATTTTCATATATATTTTCTACAACTCCAATTGAGGTTATTCAATATCCATATTTAAGTTTGATAAGTTTAGTTTCATAATAAAATAAATAAATGATAAAAAAAGACTAAAAAGAAGTTAATTTTAGGAAGTTTTGTAAACTCTACCTAAAATCTCGATTTTAGACTATTGGTACTTTTAGAATCTTTAGAATTTTTTTTTAGAACTTGAAATGTAATGAATTTTTGTAGAGATAAAGTAGACTTGATAATAAATTATTAAAAAAATAATTAAAATAATCTAATAATTGAAAGTACCAAATTTATTATATGAAATAGACCTATTGAAACTGAAAATTTCTAGAACTACACATTATTGATGGACCATGTATATCTTTTTCATCTTAAAGTTTTTATGTTCGGTATCTTCTTAAGAATTGCTTATAATTTTACTAAAAATCATCTTATATGATTAAATTAATATTTTCTATTTTTAGTATATTTTACAAATTTGGGTAGTTTCTAGTATAGTTGAATTAGGGTTCTTGATTAGGGTGATTAGAGTCGAATCATCGTTTCCTCTAATTGAAAACAAGCCACACAAAGAATTTAGCTAATCGAAACCCCAATCATCATGCTTGAGAAATCTTACTGCTCAATTCCTTCTGAAAATGTCCAGATTCATTGGATTGGATATAAATTGCCCGTTAATGGTTCGCTAGACTCGAAGCTATAGAATAACGGCCGTCTTATCGGCTTGACGTTCATCGTAGATATTGAGCCCGAATAGTGTTTCGAATTACTCAACTTAGACTCTTTAGAGTATGTTGGGAACTTAATTTAAATGTCTCTTTTTCACTCTTGGCCTAAGTTGTGGCTTTCAGGCTATTAGATCACAAACAAAATTAGGATACTAACTTAAAGTAATGTTCTATACATATTTGTATATGCGTGACCTCGATTGATGATCGATGGTCGTCAAACTGACTTCTGATCACACTCGTCGATCGACACATCTAAATGACAAGCTGATCGTGTCCATATGTAGATCATCAGTATCACCAACTATCCTACGGTATAAATTAACTCGTACACCTCCTTATCGGTCCCATTGGTTGGAAACAATCCCATAGAAGGTTAATATAATAAATAAACGGTCATTGGGACACTTTTGGCTCTATAAAAGGGCCTCATTTAGGCACCCCCTTCTCCCATACGAATATTTCCAAATCCAATGAGAGAAAGAGAAAGAGAGAGAAAAAAAAAAGAGAAATGGGAGAAATCGTGGGGCTCGGTGCTGGATCATGTCATCTAACCCCCGTGCCCGTCGAATTCATGCAAGATCTCATTTCTATTTCCGGTCTCATGTCTTGCATAGATGAAATCCGAAGATTTCAGGTTGGATTCTTTACTCCCTTGCTAGGTAAGAAGTTTTCTACTTGTCTTTCCATATCTTTCTTTCATTTCCTACATTTAGGACCATTAAGGTTAGAAACCCTTTTTTTTTTCTTTTTCATCGATACTCGCAAACCTAATGTTAAGATTGATTATGTTAGGGTTTTAAGTCTCAATTATTGATTGAAGTGGTATATACTCTGGTGGAAGTCATAATCGGGCTAGACTCCATTAAGATTTCAGTTGTGCGCTAATTTCAAGTCCCGATTCGTCGAATCGAGTTGAAGGATCATTCTAATCGAGTTAGTTAAGTCATAATTTATTGTTTAATATTTAATTAGGATTAAATCAATATCATTAACAGTAGTCTTGTTTTTTAATTTAAGTTTGAAGTGTTTTTTTTTTTTTTTTTTTTTTTAAAATTTTGACACTTGTGCCGCATTTGAGTTGAAGATTTTAATTTTAAGGTGAAGATCTACCTCCAAGCTTCTACTTGATATTTTGGAATAATTAAATGCATTTAGAATAATTCTTCAATATCTCGATAAAATGCTTGAACAATATGAAACTCTTAATATTAGAATTTTTCAATGTTGGATAAGCACAAATGCTAATATGATTGAATTGTGTTATTGCGGTGGATCGAGCTTCGCAAATTATTTAAATATATGGATAGCCCGCTTTAGGGAGGCTATCCCAAGCTTATACGGCCAACCGGAGTTGAATAAGGACGATCAGTAGTAGTCAGCGCTACACAAGATGTTTTGCACTCAATGTCCGTTTGCTATGGGTCCTCCATTGTCGATCACAACAATCTAATGCAAGCTTGATCATTTTCATACTTGGTGATTATATAACATTTAATAGAATTTTGGATACCACCATTACCATTAATTTAGTCTATTCATAACCATTAGTGTGTTATGATTTCCAAAGTCTCATGAGTTAGACATGGTAGTATGGGACACCGTGTTTGAGCTGTCGTCCTATGCTAGGGTGACAAGTCTCCTCATAGTGACCATTAAACACTGATAGAGGTGATATTATGTTATTTGAACAGCCCCCATCAAATTATTCAGCTGATGGTTCCATGCTAGAGTATCATTCGAACAATCGGACGTGAATGAAATTGGGTGACGAGCCATTTCCTTTGTATTGATTTAGTTTTAAATGATAAGCCCACTCTCTAAATTGACGGTTTATACTCGGTATTAGGTAATGACCTATGCCTTTTTTATTCCTTAATTTGAATTAAGAGATACTGGTGAGGAGCCGTCATATGCCGCAACGAGCCACGTGATCCAGATAATGACTCGTGATATAATGGCGGTATCCTTGCTTCGTCAATCTATTGTATGAACTGGGACTAATAATCACTTGGCTAATCATGCATATCATAGAATATGTTGCGATTTAGCATTGAAGTCGGTCATGAGAGAGTGTTGACATTTATGAAATACGTGTGGAAGTCGCTTATGAGGGAGTTTTGGATTGTGAGATGCATGCATCATTTCATCATAATATTAATATACTTACCAATTAGATTAAGAAACTATTTTTTTTTCTATGCCTTCATTACTTGTGCTGGTTGTGTTGATAACATGTGTAATTGCATAGTATCTGTGTGTTAAATGTAACATGCTTAAGTGTATAACATATATGAATACGTAATTGTCATTAACTTGTTATTCCCTAAATTATCCCAAGTAACAATCTTGGAGATATTTCTTTACTATGTTGGCGTTTGACGTCTCCTATTTAACACATGCAGATTACTTTGGAATAGGACCAGTCGATAGTGTGCTCGAGGAGAGTAGATCCCTAGCTTCTTTCCGCTTGATAGTTGTTTTTCTATTTATATTGTAATGTTGTGATTTGTATAGTTCTCACATAAGTGGCCGCCACTTTTGAAACTGTAACTTCTAGGTGTTAGCTCTATATTGTTGGATCTTTCTATCTCTACCTCGCTTTGGTTCTACTAAATTGAAATGCATTACTCTGATTATTTATGTATGAAATAAATGTGAATTTGAATCAGGACACATGTGAATTTTATTAAATTAACACCTGAAAACTCGAGATCAAAGTATATATACTCGGGTGCCGATTTTCGGGGTGTTACAGAAACAGTGTACAATGCTCACCTTTCAAATTTTTTCCCCATGGTGTTGCCCATCTAGATCATGAAGCACAACAACTTTGACTCCAAGCATAAATTATGAGGTGGCATCCAATTATTAGAGTGGGTTTCTGTTGGACTTCATGCTCTTATCACATTACTTCGATGTAAACCCAAGTCACTGCAAACCCAAATCAATTATCGGTATTAAAAATTTATATCTAACACTAACATAAATCCGTGCGCTTTGTGAAAGTATGTTCAACAAAGATAAAACATTAAAATAAATAGTAACCAATAAAGCAATCACACAAACAAAAGATATTTAATGTGGAAAACTCTTGCAGGAAAAAAAAACCTTGAGTTTTACACCACTCACCTTCTTCGATTACAGATGAAACCAATTTCCCTTTGCAATTTGCACCTAAGAAAAATCTAGCCCCTTGAGAAAATCTCTTCCCAAGCTTTACTAGTATTTTAAAACTCTCTCACCTCGTAATCCTTTGACCTAAGAGAGAAAACACCCATATTAACTAAGCCCTAATTGTGTTTGGACTTAAATACATCGGTTTGCGATAATCTGTGTAACATGTTTGATCGGACCGGACGTACCCTTGGTCGAAGCAAACCAAAGTGACTACATATTTTGGTTGAATTGAAAATGTATAAATCTTCAAAGCGTGCAAACTAAGAATCCACCTAATTTTTTATCAAACCGAGATAGGACTACTCTGCACCACAAATTGGAAAAATCCAACACATTATGCACAACAATTTACACATTGACTTGCATTCTACCAAGTCACCCTATGGGCTTGTTTGATTTTTCAGCTCAACTATAATTACATGTAAATGGGTAATAATTATTTACCTAGGTAATTATCGCATCTTTCCCAATGCAAATCTGACAACTTACTTTTTAACACTTAAATTGAAAATTTTATGAAATTAATGTGGGGCCCATCGTGATGCATGTGATTTATCCACACCACTCATTTGTTATGTCAACCGAATTTAAGGCATGAGAGCGAAAATGAGGCAGATCCAAAGCTCAAGTGGACCACACCACGAGAAACAACGGGAATCGAATGCCTACCATTAAAAACTTCTTAGGGACCTTAAAAGTTTTGGATCAAGTTGATATTTGTTTTTTCCCCTTAGCCATATTTGTGTGACCCTATGAACGGGTTAGATTATGAAAAAACCTCAATATGGGGCTAGTGAAGGAAGTAACTTTCAATAGTGGACGAATTACGACCACTATTTCCTTTCGTGTGGGCCATTTGAGTGTTGGATCTGCCTCATTTTTCGGCTCACGCCCCAAAAGGTTCTAATAAAATAAATGGATGGTGCAGATATATCATATACATTATAGTGGGGTCCACATATTTAAGTCAACACTTTTGTATAGATTTTCAAGATGGAATTACTCTCACATCTTCAAACAAGGTGAAAAGATAATAATTACTTATTTACTAGGATTTACATGTTCAATGGAAATTCTACCTGGCCCTAAAGACATTCCATGCAATTTACACCTTGAGTGTATATCACTCCTTACATTTTTCACCTATAATGCAGCTCCATCTACACCCTTATGCAATAGTGGGCGTCGCATTCTCTACTATTTCCGTGTGGGATCCACTTGAGCTTTGGATCCGACTCATTCTTTGGCTCATGCCATAAAATAATCTCTCTAAATGGATGGACAGTGTGCATACAACACATACATCATGGTTTGGATTGCTAAAAGCATGCACAAAAATCCAAGGGCTTGTTTGGTGCATGAGATTAGATGGAATTAGCTGGTACAAAATTTCATTTGCTCTCGGTGCCATTTTTAGTGATCAAATCCTCATCTACCTTATATGAGCAATTTTAGTGATCGAAAGGTGGGCCACTGCCTCACGAAGCTTGCATAAGGTAGACCCTACAGGGGCTCGTAAGACTTGCATCTCTACCACATCCACCATTGTGAACATGATTCATTTATCTGATAGGCTACAACATTAGTGATAAATAGATGGCCATTCTCCATCAAGTTGTTTCACAAAAACCATATCCCACCTAATGAGTAGCCTAACATGGTGAGTATACCTTGGAACATCATGTATTTTGTATCTCCCGATCAGCACATGCACTAGGGTGCCTCATGCTCGCAAACACACTTGCCAATATGACACTGGTGTGCGAGATCTAATCCTCCAATCAGATGGGTCACACTATTTAGATCCACTTTCTCAAAAATTATTCTTTTACATAATTCCTTAATGTATAAGACATACAGGTTATGGGCCATCCTCTTTACGAATATAAGATGTCATGTGAGGATACATTTGAACCCCAAGTCTATTGTGGATATCAAGGTTATTTTTATCCATGCAAAAGCTCTAGTAAAATATATTGCATGGTGTTGCGTGAGAGGCCCACCGCAGTTTGTATATGGCATCCAAAGCAACCTTACCAAACTTAATTAGACCGGTTTAACCATCATGCACCCACTACCTGAATTTGGAGAATTTCCTATTGTTGTCTATTGTTTATATGGTGTGGCCCACTTAATGAATGCATAGGTCTTATTTTGGGTCATCCCATCGCCATTTTGGGGCTCACTTAATGAGCAGTTTCAATAACATATAAAATATGATATAATGGGCCCCGTATAGAAACCTAAGACAACAATGGTAGTCCAAGAAACTTAGCATCAACAAGTTGTAGCACTTCTCTTTCTTTCCGGTACCTTGTAAAAAAAAGGTACAAAAAGCTACCTAATTAATCATGCCGGCAAATGGGTTAGAGGCTCAAGCAGGCCTTATTATGATGGTTAGGTACAATTCACCTAAGTACCCACGAACTAGCTCAATAAGTTATTCAGGCAGACAAATTTATTGGAAAGAGTCTACATGATTGGAAACAGTGTAAAACAGGGTGACAGTGTCACCCTCTAAACTGTTTCCATTAAGTGGCTGACATGAATCGCTAATAAATCTGATTTTTTTGACCATGAGACAAATTATGTGGAATCTAATTGGTTGGAACGATTTCAATATAATTATCATGGTGGGCCCTATAAAAATCAACATTGGGCATCTCTCTATCCCAACTAATCTCACCAAATCATTAGTCAAGTTGATTTTTGTCTTTTGACCTGGTATGGGCTAAACATCTAATGGTTGGAGTAAATTGCGTGTAAACATCATTGTGGGCCCCTCTTAATTCAAAATTTTTTCTACGCAATCTCTATGTATAAAATTCACTCCGATCATTAGATGCAGAAATCCCAATAAGACCAGAGCCAAAAAAAAAAAAGAAAAAAGAAAAAAAAAAAAACACAAACAAACAAATAAACAGGCGGGCTTATGATTCAGGTGGGCCATGTTAAAGAAAACAAGAGAGACTTCCTCCCTTGATTTTTACAAGGTCCACCATGATGATTATATGAAAACACTCCAATCAGATGCCAAACTAAAATTTAAGCCTATGGCCTAAAAATCAGGCCCATCTATGATTCAAGTGGGCCATACTAAAGGAAATAGTTTGGAGAGATACTATTGTACCATGCACTGTAAGCATCACGGTGGGGCCGACCCAAGCAGCTAACCCATTTCGTGCACCCACACAACCTGCCATTAAAGCTAGGATATGTAGACCATGTGACGCGATATGTCTTCTTCTTTTTTTTTTTTTTTTTTTTTTTTTTTTTTTGTTTTTTTTTTTTTAGTTTCAAGGACACAAGTTCCCCGCAACACCTGTACAAGGAGTTTTTAAAGCAAATGAAGCTCAATATGGCCCACCATGATGTAAGTATAAAATTCATTCCACCCTTCATTTTCAGTAATTCATGTTAGGTGAAAAATGAAGGAGATCAAAGACCCAATGGAGCACAATAGGAATTGGTGGGGAAGTAAATGCTCACCATTGAATCTTCTTATGGCCATAATTTTTATATGCCATCCCACCAAGATCAATTGAAGAATAAATACCAACCTGATGCAAAACTTCTTTGGGTACCTGGATTGAGTCCACGCATGGTAAGCCCTGTAGTCAAATGTACAAGGTGGGCCATTTTGTCATAGATATTTTTATCCATAAAGTGGGTCCTAGTACTTGAAGGTCTGTATGGAATGGCTCACTTGAATCACATGTCTCCCCAATTTTTTGGCCTTGGTCTAACGTGGGATAATACATCTAATGGTTGGAGTGGGTCTCATGTACCTGTCACAATGAACCTTATAAAAAATGAAAGATGGATGGGAGAGGGACCTCATCTTGATTTTTTAGGAGGCCTTTCCACAGCCGAAGTAAATGGTGAAAAAGTATGTGCACAAAATCCCAGTAGTCTGTTAGATAGGGTCCGCTATTAGGTAGACATAAATTCAGGCCATTTCCTTCCACACCTTGAATATTGTTTCTAATCATGGGCTCCACATGAATCATAAGGTGTGTTGCCCGATACTCTGTTTCTAATCATCTGGTCCACCTGAATGACATATGGAGTTTATCAGCCCTAGGCTTATAATTGGGTCACTCAGTGATGGTTGGTGTGGATTTTGAAAATATATAATAATGGGTCACCCCATTTATACCACAAATTCATGATAATGGCTTTTACCGCAGGCATACTTTGGCGTGGGGCCTCACCATCTTTTATGTGGTGTGAAGATTGTCGGCTCATTGTAATGCGTATATCTTATCCATGATATCTATCCATTTTCCACCTCGTTTTATGGACTGAGACCAAAATTGAAGTATAGCCAATTCTCAAGTGGACCGCACCAAACAATGGGAAAATGCCTACTGTTGAAAGCTTACTGGGGCCACGAAAGTTTTGCATCGAATTGATATTTTTGCTTTTCTCTTCCTCCAAGATTGTGAAAGCCCATGAACATGTTGGATGACAAATGAACATCATTGTGGGCATTGGGATGGTTTCAACTGTGGATGCCATCATCCCCACTATTTTCTATGATGTGGTCCACGAAGCTTTGGATATGCTTCAATTTTGGGCTCATGCATGCGCTAAAATGAGCCAGAGAAACGGATGGATGGCATAGAAAAACACATACACTACTGTCGGCCCCACAAAATCTTCACACTACATGGTAAAGGGCAGTGAGGGTGTCACGCCCCAAACTCGGAAACCGGGTTCACAAAATTTTCGATTGCCAAATTTAGTGCCGACAGCCTCCGTAGTACCCTATTTTCGGCTCCCAGTGCCCATATGTTAGATTTCGATCCTGGAATCTTACAAGGAGGATTTTCCAACATACATTTAACTTATAATAAGCATAACCACAAGTTTACCCAAATCACAAAGGCAACATCATCATCATATATCCATTAATATAAATAGTTGAATACAGTACTAAAAGGGGAGTACATATATGGAAAATTAAAGCTCCAAAAGACAGCTGCACGCTCCAAGCTCAACGCTACTGTGACCTAACGCCACCTGCACGCATTTATCATGCATAAGCTTATAGAAAGCTTAGAGGGTGGTGTATGTGTGTGCACAAGGTAAGTGTCAAGTATGTAATATCAGATCAATGCGGAAACTTGCCGGTAAGTCCATAAATACCATCAGTGTTATCCAGGCTATGCGATGCAAAAACATAATAAGCCAATATCATATACTGAGGAAGCAATATAAATCAACTATATAATATGGAGACATAGTAAGCTAAATATCATATACTGAGGATACAATACAACATGCAAATCCTGACGAGTCCACGAATACCGCCAACCTTATCAAGGCCTTATAAATGCAAAAACATAACAACCCAAAATGCCATATGTCACGGATGTAATGCAATATACGGTGCAAATGAAATAATTAAGCTGGAGTGTGAAGTCGGGATGATAGTACGTAGTATCGCATGCTATGGGGTCCATCACAAGGGACTTCTATCCAAACCAATCCCATACCTAAATTTGGATAGTCAGACTCAATGTGGTAGGCTCCTTATCTCAGGTTACTCGCACGCCCCAACCGAAATCCTGGCCATTATGAAGGTACACAACAATTAGTTGCGCACTACTAGCCCGTGTGGATAGTGAATGAATGAATGAGTAAAATGTTGAGTATGCAACTCCTACTCAATAAGTCCATATATCAATACCGTACATCTCTAGGATCATCACCGGGGTCTAATACACTTTACACGCGATCACTGCCCACTGGACACACAACCATGCAAGTGGAAGAGACCTCATTATTTGCCTAGCTAGTAGTCAGTCAATATCTATTGGGTATGTTAATAGCGAACCCATTTATGAGTTGCTCAAACTCAGCCTAGTTATGCCCCCTACCCTTGAACGAGTAAGGCCATACCCCCTTTTAACCGACCACGACATATTGGGAGACTTGACCTATTGGTATTCGGCACTCGGGCACTCATGTATCCACTTGGTTTAGACGTTGGAGTGTCTCCCGGCCATGAAGGTTTAGAGACTTTCACTCAGGGACATATATATCACCTCATGTAAAAAAGATTTTCGGTGTCCCATCTGTCCATCCACGATATGCCTATGGAAGCCACGACCTTGATGTCGCTAAGGTGTACATTTGTCATATCACAAAATGCAAGATACATGAGTCACACAACCCAATCATGCATTAATCCTACACATACTATGCGCTCATGTGGGATGACTCCACCTATCAGGGAGTCCCATAAATCACCTGCCCTATGGCATATGCAATGGTCAATCACATTTCATAACAAACATGCAGATAATGCGTATGGACATGTATCATGATGCTATGTTGTCACCTACTCATAATCGGTATCGGTAATCAGCATCGATAATCAGCCTCGATAATCAGCCTATAAGCAAGGCGGGGTCCATAGATGAACAAATGATCTAAACTATAATGTAAAGATTGGCCCTTGGCCGTGGATATGTTAAATTCGGTAGCACGGAGCCATCTGTCTATGGCGATGATGAACCATGCAATATCAATGGGGCCCAATGATTTGGGTTTATACAGAATAATGAGAATGGGCCTAACAAAGGCCTAAGGGAAGGTCACAATGTGGACATTTAACCATCATCACCCATCAATGTGGACATTTAACTAACATTACTCCTAAGAAGTGGCCCACATAGAGCCGAATGTATAGTGGGCCCACATGCAAGGGCCTAACATATATCACAATGGGCCTCACTTAAGGGCCACATATACATCAGGTCTCACGATATGGGCCTCATATACACTACATTGGGCCCGATATCTGGGCCTTAAATACATCACAATGGCCCGCATCACATGGGCCTTATACATTGCAATGGGCCGAATCTCATGAGCTTAATATACATCACAATGGGCCGCTCACACGGGTTCAATATATGTCATAATGGACCGCACCTCATGGGCCACATATGCATAAGATTGGGCATCAATGGGCCTTGCCAATGGGCCTCATATACATCAAGTGGGCAGCATCAATGGGTCGCGCCAATGGCCCTCATATATATCAAGTAGGCCGCATTAATGGGCCGCGCCAATGGGCCTCATATATATTAAGTTGGCCACATCAATGGGTTGCGCCAATGGGCCTCATATATATTAAGCAGGCCGCATCAATGGGCCGCTCCAATGGGCCTCATATACATCAATTGGGCCGCATAACATGGGCTGCACCAATGATCGGCATAGATATAAAAGACATACATCACGATGGGCAACACAAATGGACCGCATAGATATACAATATATACATCACGGTGCGTCCTACAGTACGTCCAGATGGATGGTGCTAATGTACAACGCATACATTAAGGTGGGTCTCACCTCAGAAAACGGATGGGTGGCGTGGGATGAAAGACATAAATTATGTGGGCCACGTTCGCAGAACTTGCCGACGGTGATACAGAAGCTTCCAGCTGCGTGGATCCACCGTCTAGGGTATGGACGGTGTGGATCCAACACCTCATCAAGTGGGCCCCATGTGCTGGAGGCAGCACGAACGGCATGGGTATACAACATATATATTAGGGCCAACAGAACTTGTTAACATCACGTATAGTAGCTATTCTGCTGGTGTGATGTATATTAGCTAATTTGCTTCCCACTATCCTTTCCCTGGACGGTGAGGATACAAACACATCCATCATGGCAGGCCCCACACCCCACACATGCACACGTGTAGGGTGGGTCCCACCATCTAGGCAATGAATGGTGTGGGAATACAATACATAAACTAAAGTGGGTCCACATACATCCTGGTACCCATCGTCCACGTGGATGGTGAGGATACAACACACTTACATCTATGTAGGGGCCCCACCGTCCCATATGGACGGTAGGATGAAATAGATACATCACAGTGATCCAGCACCGTCCCTTGCCGGACGGTGCAGATCCAATACATATAGCAAGGTGGGTCCCACGTGGGGCCCACCACATAATATATATTATATTAATATATAATATTATATATATAAACTAAGGTGGGTCACACCGTCCAAGAGACTGGATGGTGTGGAGTGAGGGAGGCCAGCCAATCAGCTTCCATCTCACATCCTGTATTGGGCAGTGTGGATAATCACGTAACAAGGTAGGCTCCACCGTCCATAGCTAGACGGTGGATGGATGGATGGAATGCATACATCTGGTGGGTCCACACGTGTGGCCCACCAACTTGTATCAAGCTGATATTTGTGTTTTCATTCATCCGGGCCTGTCTAGATGGATGGGCAACAATCTTGTTTGCTGGACAGTCTAGCAAGGTTGGCCCAACGCATGGACGACATGGACATGATACATACTCCATAGGTGGGCCACACACACACACATCAGGTGGGCCACACCTCATCATCATCAACACATACCATACAAAAAGGAAAAGAGAGAGAGAGAAGGAAACGACAGAGATGGGAGGAGCTCCGCCACTATGAGCTCCTCCATGTACATACATCAAGATAGGTCCCATCACAAGTGGGCTCTCAATGAAAATCAACGGTTGGATATTCTAAATCACCCACTGTTTACTCTTCTTCTTGGATCTATGGCAAGTTAAGTTCCTTGACTCCTTTTTTGACGGTAGATGATGAAGGTTGAAGGGTTGAGATGAGAGATTGGGTGGTAAGGAGTGGGCCACACCTAACTTCTCCTCTCCTTAGGATTTTTCTCTCATGGTTACTTGAGATTTGGTGGAGAATGGGATGGGATGGAGTGATGTATGGGCGAGAGGGATGAGTGTTGTAAGAAAGGGTTGACTTTGGGGATGGGAGAGAGATGAGGGCCATGTCTTGTTGGTGAGAGAGGGATGGGTTGTGTACTTGACTTGTGATTGATTGATTGATGTGATGAGTTGTAGAGATTCTCTCAAAATCTGTAATGCGCGGCGTTTCTTCAAAAAATATGCAGGCCCACAACTCTTGGCCTGGGTATCGTATTGGCACGTGAGAGACGGTCTTGGAAACGCGATGATGATGCGGTCGCTAGGGTACAAGTTTCTAGTCGCGTCGACATAGACCTACTGGATGCAACTTAGGGTTGCACGCAAAAGCTGATTACAGGTCGAGGGTTGCCGAAATTTGATAAGGAGGACCTCGAGAGTCTACAGAACAGTATGGTCTAGGATGCAGGTCTTACAACTCTCCCCTCCTAATAAAAATTTTATCCTCGAAATTTACTATCACACAGGACAAAGCAAGGGAAGAGGAAGCATCGACATAAACATATAATAATCAATGCCGTACAAGGCATAATCAATTTATAAACAAATGGAGAAATCACTCTCTAATCTCAGCCTCGTGCTTCCAAGACGCCTCCTCAACATAATAGCGACCCTTAGTGAACCTCGGATCCTAGATCAGAAACGGTCAAAACTGGAATACTATGCAGCCTCACAATCTTAATGGTAGGGAGCTATATCAAAAGGTCTCTAAGTTATTCAAACTTGGGGATCTAATCATTCTAAGTTCTTAACAATAATAGAATGTAGGGTAGCTATTAGTAGATATGTGATGTTATCCTCAGGTATTCCCAAGTTATGCTTTGATACCAACTTATGTCAAGCCCCAAACTCAGAAACCGGGTTCACAAAATTTTCGATCGCCGAATCTGGTGCCGACAACCTTCATAGTACCTACCCCGTTATCGGCTCCTAGTGCCTATATACCAGATTCCGATCCTGGGATCTTACAAGGAGGATTTTTCAACATACATTTAACTTGTAATAAGCATAACCACAAGTTTACCCAAATCACAAAGGTAACATCATCATCATATATCCACTAATATAAACAGTTGAATACAATGCTGAAAGGGAAATACATATATCGAAAATTAAAGCTCTAGAAGACAACTGCATGCTCCAAGCTCAACGCTATTACGACTTAACGCCACCTGCACGCATCTATCATGCATAAGCTTATAGAAAGCTTAGAGGGTAGTGTAAGTGTGTGCGCAAGGTAAGTGCCAAGTATGTAATATCAGAGCAATGCAAAAATATGCCGATAAGTCCATAAATACCATCAGTGTTATCCAGGCTATACGATGCAAAAACATAATAAACCAATATTATATACTAAGGAAGTAATATAGATCAATTATACAATGCGGAGACATAGTAAGCAAAATATCATATACTGAGGATACAATGCAACATGCAAATCCTAACGAGTCCACGAATATCGCCAACCTAATCAAGGTCAGATAAATGCAGAAACATAGCAACCCAAAATGCCATATGCCGCGGATGTAATTCAATATGTGGTGCAAATGAAATGACCAAGCTGGAGTGTAAAGTCGGGATGATAGTACGTAGTATTGCAGGCTACGGTGTCCATCACAAGGGACTTCTATCTAAACCAGTCCCATACCTAATTTTGGATAGTCAAACTCAATGTGGTAGATTCCTGATCTCAGGTTAGTCATGCGCCCCGACCGAAATCCTAGCCATTATAACGGTACAGAATAATTAGTTACGCACCACCAGCCCGAGTAGATAATGAATGAATGAGTAAAATGCTGAGTATGTAACTCCTACTCAATAAGTCCACATATCAGTACCGTACATCTCTGGGATCATCACCGTAGTCTAGAACACTCTACATGAGATTGCCGCCCATTAGACGTGCAACCATGTAAGTGAAAGAGACTCACTATCTGTCTAGCCAGTTGTCAGCCAATATCTACCTGGCACGTCGATAACGGACCCATTTAAGAGCTTCTCAAACTCATCCTAGCTATGCCGCCTACCCTTGGGCGGGTAAGGCTACACCCCCTTTTAATTGACCAAGACACAGTGGGGGACACGACCTACTGGTATTTGGCATTCTGGTGCTCATGTATCCACTCAGTCTAGATGTTAGAGCGTCTCCTAGCCACGGAGGTTTAGGGACTTTCACCCAGAGACATCTATGGCACCCCATGTAGAAAAGATTTTTGGTGTCCCATTTGGCCATCTACGATATGCCTGTGGAGGCCACGACCCTAATGTCGCTAGGGCGTACAGTAGTCACATCACAAAATGTAAGATACATGAGTCACACAGTCCAATCATGCATCAATCCAGCACATACCGAAGGCTCATGTGGGATGACTTTGCCTATCAGGGAGTCCCATAAACCACCTGCCCTATGGCATATGCAATGGTCCATCACATCTCCTAACAAACATATAAATGATGCGTATGGGCATGTATCATGATGCTATGCTGTCACCTACTCATAATCGGTATCGATAACCAGTATCGGTAATCGGCATCGATAATCGGCCTATAAGCAAGGCGGGGTCCATAGATGAACAGACAATATAAACCATAATATAAAGATTGGCCCTTAGCCGTGGATATGCCAAATCCAGTAGCACGGAGCCATCTGTCTATGACGATGATGAACTTTGCAACATCAATGGGGCCCAATGATTTGGGTTTACACAGAATAATGAGAATGGGCCTAACAAAGGCCTAAGGGAAGGTTACAATGTAGACATTTAAACATCATCTCCCATCAATGTGGACATTTAACCAACATTGCTCACAAGGAGTATTCCACATAGAGCCAAATGTATAGTGGGCCCACACACAAGGGCCTAACATATATCACATGGGCCTCACTCAAGGGCCACACATACATCACATTGGGCCTCACCATATGGACCTCATATACATTACATTGGAGTGATATTTGGGCCTCAAATACATCACAATGGCTCGCATCACATGGGCTTAATATACATTACAATGGGCCACTCACACGGATCCAATATACGTCACAATGGGCCTCACCTCATGGGCCACATATGCATAACATTGGGCCGCATCAATGGGCGCGCCAATGGGCCTCAAATACATCAAGTGAGCCGCATCAATGGGTCGCGCCAATGGGCCTCATATATATCAAGCAGGCCGCATCAATGTGCTGTGCCAATGAGCCTCATATATATCAAGTGGGCCACATCAATAGGTCGTGCCAATGGGCCTCATATATATTAAGTAGGCTGCATCAATGGGCCATGCCAATGGGCTTCATATACATCAAGTGGGCTGCATAACATGGTTAGCATAGATATACAAAACATACATCACGGCGGGTCACACAAATGGACGGCATAGATATACAATATATACATCACGGTGCGTCCCACAGTACGTCCAGATGGACGGTGCTAATGTACAATGCATACATTAAGGTGGGTCTCACCTTAGAAAATAGATGGGCGGCGTGGGATGAAATACATAAATTATGTGGGCTACATCCGTAGAACTTGCCGACGGTGATATAGAAGCTTCCAGCTGCATGGGACCCACGTCCAGGGCCTGGACGGTGTGGATCCAACACATCATCAAGTGGGCCCCACGTGTTGGAGGCAGCACGAACGGCATGGGTATACAACATATGCATCATAGCCCACAGAACTTGTTAATGTCACATACAACAGCTATTTTGCTGGTGTGATGTATACCAGTCAATCTGCTTCCCACCATCCTTTCCCTGGATGGTGAGGATACAAACACATCCATCATGGCAAGCCCCGCACCCCACACGTGCACACGTGCAGGGTAGGTCCCACCATCCAGGCAATGAACGATGTGACAATATAATACATAAACTAAGGTGGGTCCATGTACATCATGGTAGGCCCCACCGTCCACGTGGACGGTGAGGATACAACACTTACATCTATGTAGGGGCCCTGAAACAGATACATCACGGTGATCCAACACCGTCCCTTGCTGGATGGTGTGGATCCAATACAATAGCAAGGTGGGTCCCAAGTGGGGCCCACCACATAATATATATTATATTAATATATAATATTATATATATAAACTGAGGTGGGTCACACCATTCAAGAGACTGGACGGTGTGGAGTGAGGGACGCCAGCCAATCAGCTTCCATCTCACGTCCTGTATTGGGCGGTGTGGATAATCACATAACAAGGTGGATGGATGAATGTAATGCATACATCTGGTGAGTCCACACGTGTGGCCCACCAGCTTGTATCAAGTTGATATTTGTGTTTTCATTCATCCGGGCTTGCCTAGGCGGACAGGTAGCAATCCCATCCACTGGACAGTCCAACAAGGTGGGCCCAATGCATGGACGGCGTGGACATGATACATACTCCACACACACACATCAGGTGGGCCACACCTGAACATCATCAACACCATACAAAAAGGAAAAGAGAGAGAAGGAAATGACGGAGATGGGAGGAGCTCCTCCATGTACATACATTAAGATGGGTCCCATCACAAGTGGGCCCTCAATGAAAATCAACAGTTGGATATTCTAAATCACCCATCGTTTACTCTTCTTCTTGGATCTATGGCAAGTTAAGCTCCTTGACTCCTTCTTTGACAGTAGATGATGAAGATTGAAGGGTTGAGATGAGGGATTGGGTGGTAGGAAGTGGCCCACACCTAACTTCTCCTCTTCTTAGGATTTTTCTCTCATGGTTACTTGGGATTTGGTGGAGAATGGGATGGGATGGAGTAATGTATGGGAGAGAGGGATGGGTGTTGTAAGAAAGGGTTGACTTTGGGGATGGGAGAGAGATGGGGGCTATGCCTTATTGGTGAGAAGGGATGGGTTGTGTACTTGACTTGTGGTTGATTGATTGATGTGATGGGTTGTAGAGATTCTCTTAGAATCCGCAATGCATGGGGTTTCTTTGAAAAAATGCAGTCCCACAACTCCTGGCCTGGGTATCGCATTAGCACGCGAGACACGGCGTGGGAACCGCGGCGACGGCACAGTTACTTTGGTATAAGTTTCGAGTCGAGTTGACATAAACTTATAGGATGTGACTTCGGGTCGCACGCAAACACCGATTATAAGTCGACAGTTGCTGGAATTCGACAGGGAGGACCGCGGGAGTCTACAGAATGGTATGGTATAGGATATGGGTCTTACGGAGGGCTTCTGTCCATACAATCTTATGGACATAAAAGTCATTTATGTAAATTTAATGTCCACTTATAATGGGCCCACAATCACGTGTTTTCAAAATCCACTCCAACCATTATAGGAAACATTAAAATTTATGCCCATGGCCTAAAAATCAACCTTACCTATGATTCAACTGGGCTATACAAAGGGAAACAATTTGAAAGGTGGGTGTGAGACCCGTATCCTAGCTCGTACCGTTCCATAGGCTTCCATGATCCTCCCAGTCGAATTCCGGCGACCCTCGACTTGTATCTAACGTTTGCGCGTAATCCTAAGCAGAGTCCTGCATATCAAAATTGACTCGACTTGAAACTTATACCCTAGTGACTGCGCCTTCTCCACGGTTCCAACACCATGACTCGAGCATCGATCCAAAACCTGGGCCAAGAGGTGTGGGCCAGTGTATTTTCCAATGAAACGCCGCACGTTGCTGATTCCAAGAGAATCTCTACGACACGTCACATTAATCCATTAATCAATGTCAAGTACACAACCTTACCAAGCCCATCCCTCTTCCATTCCCAAAGTCAACTCTCTCTTACACAACCCATACCCATCCCATTCATTTCTTATCTCAAGTCAACAACCATCATGCCTCTCATCCCATCACTCCACCTCACCACTCCTCTCTATCTCATTTCTTCATTTTTCAAGTAAACCCCATGAGACTGCACATCCAAGCATGCTCCATGAGAGAAGCTTTGTGTGGCCCACCTCCCTACCACTTAATCCAACTCTTTAAAGCCGATCTTAACCGTTAAAATCCACCCCTTTGATCTCTAGATCGCATCGGTGGAAGGAGTCTGAGAAGATCAAAGGTGGGTGTATTTTATGATTTGATTTGTGTGGTTTTGATGATTTGAGGGCCCACATATGGTGGGACCATCATGATGTATGCATTGTATCATGGAGGAGCTCATAGTGGCGGAGCTCCTCTCATCTCCTGTATGCATTGTACCATGGAGGAGCTCATAGTGGCAGAGCTCCTCTCATCTCCTCCAATCTCTCTCTCTCTCTCTCTCTCTCTCTCTCTCTCTCTCTCTCTCCCTATTTTGTGGACCTTGCTATAATGCAAATATTTGATCCCCACTGTTCATTCCTTTTGCTGTCCAGATGGGGGGATCCACACTAAGATGTATGTTCTGGTTTACACCGTCCAGCAAGCCTGGACGATGGGCCACCATGATGTATGTTTTATATTTACACCATCCATATCTGGTGGGCCATGCTCGTGGGGCCCACTTGATGTGTGGACGATATCCATGCTGTCTGTCCTTTTAAGTGGAGCTCACCTGATGAACCCCACCTACCGTAGTGGCTGATTGGATGGTGTACCTGTTTCGGCTGCAATGTCCAGCAGCTGAACGTGGCCCCGCATGATGTACATGCTTCATATCCCCACCATCTGTTCATTTTGGGATGGTGGACCCTACCAGAAATGTATATGTGTCATCCCTGCCATGTGGGGCCCACTTGATGATGTGTGTGTGGGGACCATACCGTCCATAGACCTCACCTTTGACATGTTGGCTATACCCACATCGTCCATTTCTAGAGCAGAGAGAGGGGCTAGACATGAGGTATGTATTTTATACATACAGTCTATCCATCTGGAGATAGGGGCCCACCCCACACGTGTGACACGTGTCGGGTGGGACCCAACTTGATGTAATTGTTTTATATCCACCCCGTCCGTGCAGGGGATGTGGACCTCACCTTGGTGTAATGTGCTTCATTCCAAACCGTCCATTTGTGGTCCTCACTAACGGCATCAGTTGCTGCACATGTCAGCAAGTTCTGTGGGTCCCATCTGAACCGTGGACCTCACATAATATATGTATTTTGTCCCAACTGTCCATCTGGACAGTGGGGACCCCACCTAGCTGCTGTATTGACATCAGCAAGTTGTGGGTCTGATCAGAGGTATTTGTTATATCCAAACCGTCCATCCAATTGGCAAGATCGTCTTGGGCTTGAGATAAAAAATAAAGTAGATTCAAATCTTTGGTGGGCCACGTATGTGGACACTACCATGATGTATTTATTTCATCCACACCGTCCAGATTATGCTGGACGGTGCTGGACAATGTTTGGATGGTGCTGATTTACATAGACAATGTTTGGATGGTTCTGAATGACATGGGCAATGGTTGGACGGTGCTGATTTGCACGTCCAATGTTAGACAGTGCTTATCATCATTTGTGGCCATGTGCCCATAAAATGATGTGTACAGTGATACACATGTTGCACTTGTAACTATTGAAATGATTTTAGATGTAATCCAAGCTCTCATCTGTGAGGCCCACTTTGATGTATTTTGTGGCCCATTCGAGAGGCCCAACTTGATGTATTCTATGGTCCATCTTTGAGGTCCACCTTGATATATTTGTAGCTCACTTGTGACCCATTGGTGTGGCTCATCCATGAGGCCCATCATGATGTATATTTGAGGTCCATGTGATAGGGCCCACCTGCTTTGTATTTAAGGCCCATATGTTGGGGCCCATTATGATTATTTGAGGCCCATTTACAAGGCCCATTATGATGTATTCGTGGCTTATGGGCAAGGCCCATTGTGATGTATATTAGGCCCTTATCGTGCGGCCCATTGTGACGTGTATTAGGCCCAAGACGCGTGGCCCATTTGATGTATTCGATACCCAGATACGTAGCCCACTTGATGCATATGAGACCCATGTGTAGGGCCCACTTGTTATGTATTTGAGGCTCATGGATTGCGACCCATTATGATGTATTGAGGCCCATGGGTTGTGACCCAATGGGATGAATTTTTGGCCCATATGGTGTGGCCATTATGATGTTTTTGTAGTCCATGAAAGAGGCCCATTATGATGTGCATTAGGCCCATGGGTTGCGGCCCATGCGATGTATCTGAGGCCCATGTGCAGGGCCCACCTATTATGTTTGTAGCCCTTATACGAGGCTCATTGCGATGTATATTAAGCCTTTGCGTGAGGCTGTGGGCCCTCTGTATGTCCGACTCTATGTGGGCCACTTCTTGGGAGCAATGTTGGTTGAATGTCCACATTGATGGGTAATGATGGTTTAATGTCCACATTGTGACCTTTCCTTAGGCCTTGTTCAGCCAATTTGTCTAGGCCAATTGTATAGGCCGATTCCGATTTGTCAAGGCTGATCGTATAGGCCGATTTCTATTGTCAAGGCCGAGTATCGAGGTCGATTTCGATTTGTCGAGGCCGAGTATCGAGGCTAATTCTGATTTGTTGAGGTTAAATGTATAGGCTAATTTCGATTATCGAGGCTGAGTATCGAGGTAGATTCTGATTTGTCGAGGCTGATTTCGATTGTCAAGGCCGAGTATTGTGGCCTATTTTGATTTGTTAAGGCCGATCAGTATAGGTCGATACCGATTACATTAAGTCGCATGTAGTATTAGTCGATTCTGGATTTGTCGAGGCCGATCATAGGCCGATTCTAATTGTCGTAGGTGATGCCCATCATGCCGATTTCGATTTGTCGAGGCCGATTGTAAAGGACGATTTTGATTGTCAAGGCCAAGTATCGAGGCCAATTCCGATTTATCGAGGTCGATTGTATAGGTCGATTTCGATTGTCGAGGCCAAGTATCGAGGCGATTCCGATTGTCGAGGTTGATTTCGATTGTCGAGGCCGAGTATCGAGGCCGATTATATAGGTCGATTCTGATTGTCGAGGCAGAGTATTGAGGCCGATTCCGAGTGTTGATTTCGATTGTTGAGGCCGATTTTGATTATCGAGGCCGATTTCGATTGCCAAGGCCGATTGTTGAGACCTATATAATGTATATGTGTCCCGTATTTGAGGCCCATTGTGAGGTGTATTTAGCCCGTGTTTAAGGCCCAATATGATGTATATGAGGCCTATGTGATGAGGCCCATTGTGATGCATTTGAGGGTCGGGCGATGGAGCCCATTGTGATGTATGTTAGGTCTATGTGAAAGACCCCTCGTGATGTGTATTAAGCTCTTGAGTGAGGCCTATGGTGTTGTATAGTTAGCCCTTGTGTGAGATCATGGGTCCACTATATGTTAGGCTCTATGTGGGTCATTTCTTAGGAGCAATGTTGGTTAAATGTCCATATTGTCGAGGTCGATTGTCGATGCCAGTTGTTGATACCGATTAAGAGTATGTGATTGTATAGCATCATAATACATGCTCATACTCATTATCTGCATGTATGTTATGAGATGTGGTTAACCACTGCATATATCATTGGGCAGGTTATTATGAGACTCCCCGATAAGCAGAAGTTATCTCACATGAGCACACGATATGCGTAGGATTGATGCATGACTGGATTGTATGACTCATGCATCTTGCATTGTGTGCTGTGATTACTATATGCCCTGGTGACATCAGGGTCGTAGCCTCCATAGATATATCGTGGATGGCCAGATAGGGCACTGAAAATCTGTTATTAGCATCGGGCTGCCATAGATGGCCCTGGGTGAAAATTCCTAAACCCTCTTAGTACTCGAGGATACCCCAACGTCGAGACCAAGTGGATATATATGAGTGCATGAGGGCCGTATACTAGTAGGCCGCGTCTCCTACTATGTCGTGGTCGGTTGGGAGGGGTGTGGCCTTACCCGCCTGAGGGAGTAGGCATAGCTAGGCTGAGTTTGACTAGCTCGTGAATGGGTTCGCTATCGACGTGCTGGGTAGATATTGGCTGACTACTGGCCATACAGATAGTGAGGTCTCTTCCACTTATCCAGTTGTGCGCTTGATGGGGCGGTAAGTTGGTGCAGAGTATACTAGATCCGGGTGATGATCCTAGAGATGAATAATACTGATATGTGGACTTATTGAGCAGGAGTTGTATACTCATTCATTCATTCATTCATTATCCACTTGGGCTAGTGGTGCGCAACTATTTGTTACGTGTACCTATGCAATGGCCACGATTTTGGTTGGGGCAAGCGACTAACCTGAGATTAGGAGTTTACCACATTGAGTTTGCTTATCCAAACTAGGTATGACATTGGTTTGGATAGAAGTCCATTGTGATGGACCCCATAGCCTGTGATACTATGTACTATCATCCCGACTTCACACTCTAGCGTGGTCATTTGCACCACATATTCATTACATCCATAACATATGACATTTTAGGTTACTGTATTTTTATATTTATATGGTCTATATACGCTGATCTGTATTGCGTATTCTGATATTGTTTGACTCGTGGACTTGTTAGTATTTTCACTTATTCTGATATCGTATGATTCATGATCTTACCAGTATTTTCAATATTGTATGATTATGACATTATATTGAATACTTGGCAATTACCTTGTGCACACACTTATACCACCCTCTAAGGTTTCTATAAGCTTATGCATGATAGATGCATGCAGGTAATGTTAGGTTGTAGCAGTGTGGAGCTTGTAGCATGTAGATGACTTCTAGAGTTTTGATTTTGACATATGTATTTTCCTTTCAGCATTATATTCAAAATTTTATATTAGTAGATATGTGATGATGATGTTGCCTTCGTGATTTAGGTAAACTTGTGGTTATGCTTCTTACGAGATAAATGTACGTTTGAAAAAAAATTCTCCTTGTAAGATCCCAGGATCGAAACTTGGCATATGGGTGTTGGGAGCCGAGAATGGGCCACTACGGAGGCTGTCGGCCCGGATTCAGCAATCGGGATTCCTGTGAATCTGATTTTCGGGTCTGGGGCGTGACAGAAGATGGTATTAGAGCATAACTTAGGAATACCTGAAGATAACGTCATATATCTACTGATAGCTACCCTTCACTATATGATTGTTGAGAACTTAGAATGATTAGATCCCCAAGTTCGAATAACTTAGAGATTTTCTGATATAGCTCCCTACCATTGAGATTGCGAGGCTGCATAGTATTCCACTTTTGATCGTCTTTGATCTGGGGTCCGAGGTTCAATAGGATTACCATAGTATTAATGATGTATCTTGGGAGGGCGAGGATGAGATTAGAGAGTGCTATCTTCACCCTTTGGTAGATTGATTGTACCTTGACTAATATACTTGATGATTTTCATCTTTCCTTGTCTGTTCTATAAATTTTAAGGATGAAATTTTTATTAGAAGGGGAGAGCTGTAAGACCCGTATCCTAGCCCGTACTGTTCCATAGGCTTCCGCGGTCCTCCCGGTCGAATTTCAGCGACCCTCGACCTATATTTGACGTTTGCACACGGTCCTAAGCCGAGTCCTACATATTTGAGTCAACTTGACTCAAAACTTTTACCGTATCGATCTCTTGCGCCATTCTTTGCATGTTCCAACGACCAAATGTGCCGACTCGCGTGATCGAATTCGATACCCGGGCCAGGAGGTGTGGGCCAGCGTATTTTTCGATGAAACGCCGCGTGTTATGGATTCCGAGAGAATCTCTATGACACGTCACATCAATCTATCAATCAATGTCAAGTACACAACCTTACCAAGCCCATCCCTCAACCATTCCCCAAGTCAACTCTCTTACACAACCCATACCCATCCCATTCATTTCTTATCTCAAGTCAACAAGCACCATGCCTCTCATCCCATCACTCCACCTCATAACTCTTCTCTCTCTCTCTCTCTCTCTCTCTCTCTCATTTCTTCATTTTCAAGCAAACCCCATGAGACTCCAACATCCAAGCAAGCGCCATGAGAGAAGCTTTATGTGGCCTACCTCCCTACCACTTAAAGCTAATCTCAACCGTTAAAATCTACCCCTTGGAGCTCTAGATTGCATCGGTGGAAGGAGGAGTCCGAGAAGATCAAAGGTGGGTGTATTTTATGATTTGATTTGTGTGATTTTGATGATTTGAGGGCCCACATATGGTGGGACCCATCATGATGTATGCATTGTATTATCGAGGAGCTCATAGTGGCGGAGCTCCTCCCATCTCCTTCGATCTCTCTCTCTCTCTCCCTTTTTTGTGGACCTTGCTATGATGCAAATATTTAATCCCCACCGTCCATTCCTTTTGCTGTCCAGATGGGGGGATCCACACCAAGATGTATGTTCTGGTCTTCACCATCCAGCAGGCCTGGACGGTGGGCCACCATGATGTATATTTTATATTTACACCATCCATATCTGGTGGGCCATGCTCGTGGGGCCCACCTGATGTGTGGACGGAATCCGCGTCGTTTGTCCTTTTGAGTGGAGCCCACCTAATGAACTCCACCTACCATAGTGGCCGATTGGCTGGTGTACCTGTTTCAACTATAATGTCCAGCAACTGGACGTGGCCCTGCATGATGTACATGCTTCATATCCCCACCGTCTGTTTGTTTTGGGACGGTGGACCCCACCAGAAATGTATGTGTCTCATCCCTGCCATGTGGGGCCCACTTGATGATGTGTGTGTGGGGACCACACTATCTATAGACCCCACCTCTAACGTGCTGGCTATACCCACACCGTCCATTTCTGGAGCAGAGAGAGGGGCCAGACATGAGGTATGTATTTTATACATACAGTCTATCCATCTGGACATAGGGGCCAGACATGAGGTATATATTTTGGGTTACTATGTTTCTGTATTTATATGGTCTATATACGATGATCTATATTGTGTACTCTGATATTGTTTAACTCATGGACTTGTTAGTATTTCCACTTACTCTGATATCGTATGATTCATGATCTTACCAGTAATTTCGATATTGTATGACTATGACATTATATTGAATACTTGACACTTACCTTGTGTACACACTTACACCACCCTCTAAGGTTTCTATAAGCTTATGCACGATAGATGCGTGCAGGTAATGTTGGGTTGCAGCAGTGTTGAGCTTGGAGCATGTAGCTGACTTCTGGAGTTTTGATTTTGACATATGTATTTCCCTTTCTGTATTGTATTGAAATATTTATATTAGTGGATATGTGATGATGATGTTGCCTTCATGATTTGGGTAAACTTATGGTTATGCTTCTTATGAGATAAATGTACGTTGGAAAAAAAATCCTTCTTGTAGGATCCCAGGATTGGAACCTGGCATATGGGCGCTGGGAGCCGAGAATGGGGCACTACGGAGGCTATCGGCATCGGATTCGACAATTGAGATTCCTGTGAATTTGATTTCCTGGTCTGGGGCGTGACAGTGGGCGTCCCCTTCATAGTTTTTTTTTTTTCACTCATGTGCCTCACCTGAATCATGGTTGTGGCTGACTTTTGGGCCTTAGGCCTAATGTGAGCTAACACATATAATATACAGAATGGAGTTCACACACACATCATGTTAAGGCCCACTTGCTCTGATCAATGCATGGGGTTATAAAATGCTTATTTATGGTCCAATTTTTAGGAGACTGGTGGGATATATTAGTCAAATGGTTAACTTCATAGATTGAGTAAAGGAGAACACCTTGCATAATTAGTGAGCTAAAAACGGGAGCTTCATGCTAAATTTTCATTGTGTGTCCCACTTTGATGAGGGGTCGCACCAAATTTTCAGCCATTCCAAAACTCAGTGGGGCCTCACCAATTGCTATTAGATGTTGTAGGCTGATTTTTAGCATATCTCATGACCCAAAAGGGACCCTAAAAATGCATGACATGGATGTTCATCACACCTTCATGAATTTGACAAGTTCATAAATCTACCAAATTCTCATTCTCATTCTTTATCCTAAGCAAGCCCTCGCCGCTTGGATGGGCCCCACCATGATGCTTATAGTGTATGACACAACAGTAGCCCTCAAAATTGTTTCCCTCAATATGGCCCAACTATCATCATGGTAAAGTGCATTACAATTCATTTTCTTGGATACAACAAGTTTAGTCCTAAAACGAGTTAAAAAGGGCTAGCTTAAGTCCCAAAACAACGACTCTAAAATATATATTCATAGTAGTCAAGAAGAATACCATTTGACTTAGACAACACAAAAATGGACACTGAAGAAAGAAAAGATGTTTTAAGGAAATAAATCATAAGAAATAGATATATTCTTTTTAATTTGATTTTCTTTATTATGAAAAAGTTTTAACTAATGAAGATAGATAAAATAATATCATCAGTCATAAAAGGCTGTAAGACGAGACATATAAAGCGAGAAAAAATGGAAAAGAAACCGAAATAACTTCAACTCAACTTCATACTTTTAGTCTTGAGCAAACTCATACTACAAAATGTTCTTCACTACATTCCCTTAAGAAGCACCTATGAGAAATTGTATTTATCGAATCTCGTGGATAACATGATGGGTCGAGTTCTCGAGTGTTGGCTTGAATATGTTAAGGATATCATCCCACATATTTATTTCATTCACATCAATTTACATTCTCATGGCATTAATAGTATAATCGACAGAAAGTGAATTCTTATTCCATTATGAATTCTATTTCAAGTTCCAATGCATAGTCTTTAAACAGGCTAAATAAAGTTTAAGTATTTGTTCTCCCATTATGGCATTATTACATCTTTCAAAAAAGAAATCAAACTAAACCTAGAAAACATGAAAATAAAGAGTAGTCTTCCTCAAGCCACTTTGGTTTCATCGCCTACCATCTGCTGCCATGAGCCTTTGTAATCAGCTCCTTGAGGTTCGATCTATTTTACTAGATCGTCACCTGTATAACCAACAATTATTTCTCCAACAAGAGGATTGACACCACTAAAATCGTGAATTTGCGATGGACGAAGTCCATCATAAAATGAAATTAGCGACAGACTTGGTTTGTCGCTTGGTCCATTAGTGTCTGCTTTGTTGTAAAAATCTAACGACAAATGATATTCGTTGCGAAATATAAATGTCTGTCACAAAACTCTGATAAAAATCCCATCGGATTTTGTCGCGCTAAAATAGCTCATCGCATATTTACAACTTATTTAATAGGTGCCGATTAGGATAAATGATATGCTTAGTAATTGAAATTGTTTCTTATGTAGACATTTGGGGGATTTTTTAAAGTTTCTCTTCACTTGGTTGCATTTTTCAGAAGAGATCCGGCTTGTAAGGTGAGGATCACCCTTTAAGCTTTCCTACATTATGATAGTTAGTTTAGTTTATTTATTTTTATTACTTGCTCAATATAGTACTTAGTGGAATGAATGATAAATGTTAGTTCTTATTTGAATATCTCTTTATATAGGATTAATGCTTAAATTTCAATTCGAGTATTCTAATATGTTATAGATATCAAATTTCTCTATTCTAGTTGAAGATGAATACTTTACATGTGTATTTGCTATCGATGTTATATGTTGTTTTAATTTGGCTTATTTTTTCACTCGGAGATTATTGGATGGTATTTTGGGAGTTTCTCAAAGTAGTGGCTATTTATGAAATGGATTAAATGAAAATTGGATTGCGAGCTTACCATCTTATAAATCATTTGTGCCTATGTGGTTTTTAGGTTAACTCCTTTTTTGGTTGTGTCCTTGAATAGACTTTTTTGACCAATGTGGCTTTTGATGGACTATTTTTATATAAACTTACGATGGTAAGTTCTACGTTTTGCATCATGATGGGCCACTAGTTATAGAAGTTTATATAAATGAAATATACTGATATCATTGTATTATAAACACTATTTGTAATCATTATAATTCATTATAATCCTACTTACTAAAATCTCATGAGTCGAGAATGGTAGTATGGGATACTATGCCCGACATGTTGGCCTATACAGGGTGATGAGCCCCCCATAGTGACATTTGAACTTTCTTAAGATAGTTGTTTGTAAATTAGACTAATAACAGTTAGGCTAATCGAGCATTTCATGACAAATAGGTGATATTAGGAGGCTAATCTGGATGATACCCTTTCTTGACGTATTTTCGTTGGATCCCATACCATTGTCGATCAACCCAATTTGTTTAAGCTAATCACTTGAGCCCATATTTATTATACTTTTGTGGCCATTAACCACTTTGAGATTGCATGTGGGTTTTACTCCACTATATGGGTTTTTGCCCTAATTGCCAGCTGGATGAGCATCCCCAGGTTTGTGAGCATGCATTCATGCATTTAAACAAGAGTATAATTTGGAAATAAATTAATGTAATATATGCTTGTTTTATAAACTTTGTCTTATTATTATGATAGTCAATGTGAATTGTTTATTGTAGACTTTTCCTGACAAACTATGCTTAACTATTATGTTATTTTGGTAAATCTTGGAGGGTATACCTCATTGGGATAGCCACTAATGCTATTGAACCATATTTAGTTGATGTAGGGAATAGATGATGGTCAGGTGCATGCTGACAAGGAGCTATATGATCAATTAGCTCAAGACTAGTTATATTATGGGGAAAACTGAAGTGGTCCACCGCACAAAAAGTGCAACTGGCTACAAGAAAAATGTCTCAGAGTTGAGTTGACTAAAAATATCGGGACGAGTTTCCCGAGCCAATGCTAGGGCACAAATTTCAGAAGATATGGTTGATGATTCTTTTGACAAAGAGATCGACCCCCGAGTTGACCCTGAGTTGAGCTAGCTAAGGCCAGAGCTCAGTTGCAAGAGCCATCTCTCGAGCTAAGTAGATTGACCACAATAAGGGCGAGGTGACGATCTCGGAGAAAATCCTACCTCGAACCAAGAGAACATATCTGATATAATTCTACCTGAAGATCACATTGATCGAGGCAGGCTCATTGATAAATTCGAGGGAAGATTTATATTTAGATAAGATTTTCCAGTGATTCCCGCTAATCCCACAAGATACACAGATCTCGATATCACCTGATGGACCCTATAAATACCTTGTTGTGATCAAAGGGAGGTAAGAGACAAAAACCTAAGACCAAGTCTTTTCAATCCAGGTTTACCTGCCTAACTTAGTCATCGAAGCCATTATTGGCACCCCCGTTGACTTCTTTGTCTTATCTTTGTAGGTTAACTCATGGACTCACCTCCGTGATCGATCATATCTGTTCGACCATATTTTGGCGATAACAAGTTATATTTTAATTTTTTTTTCATTGTTCAGTTATTTCATGTCTATAATTTATTAGTCTTGAGACAATGGTTTGTATAAGCCCTATGGGTAGCCACTTGTATATTTTGAAATGTATATTCAGACTTTTTTTTTTTTATACTCGATTTATTGTTCTACCACTATGATGCTCACTTTAAAAAATTATATTTTGAAATGTAGGCCATCCTTGAAGGTTAACACTTGGAATTTTGAAAAACGAATACAAAACTCGGGTTACGAAATTAGGGGCGTAACAAGGTATGATCTATACATTGAAAGTGTTAATGTTAGGAAATGGTTTTTGCCAAACTAAGTTAATAGGTTGGACGTAACTCGGGCATTGCTTTTTTAAAAGGATCTCCCCTATGAAGAAACTGTACTTCGATCACCCGCTACCTCTCTTTCCCCTACCGCGTTAGGTGGCTCATTCGTACATGAGAGACTTATAATTCGTACGATGCCTGCTTCTATCCCTTGACTCGCCGCCTTCTCGCTATTTCATTCGATTGTGGTGGACGTTGCGCTTCCCTTGAATCGTACTACCGGTTGTCCCACCTCGGAAAAGAATATGAAAGAAATGCCGTATCTCTCTCAGATGGGAGTAAGGAACCGCCCGAAGCATGTTCGATTGGAAAGTCTATCGCCAGCTGCATCTCCCACCCCTATCTCGTAAAGGCCCAGACGCCCTATCTTCTCGATCCCACATGCCGGCCCACGGCCGCCTATCAAATGAATGGGACGATCGACTGAACAACTTCTCAATACGACTCCTTCCTCTTTATCTGGGAGTCAGAGATTAGATTCTGTATTGGCATACCAATGGTTTGGGTTATCAGGCCCCATATCTCTTTCTGCGGATTCCTTACCTGCTTTTGGAAGGGGGCGGGCGACTTTGATCTCTGCCACCATCCCCCTCTAATATGGATAGGGGTACCATTAATATACCTAACAAAGAAATGAGATTCATTATGTAAGGTATGACCGTGAAAATGGGAAGAAACCGAGTGACAAGAAAAATTCCCATTGCTACAATACTAATAATATATATAAGAGCCAAAATAGGAGTGGGCCCCTCCATGACATTGGGTAACCATACATGAAGGAAAAATTGTGTGGATTTAGCAATTGCACTAATGAATAATAAGAAGGTGCACATAGTAGCAAATAAGGAATTTACCTCATTATTATGGATCAAGTTATTGAAGTTTCGAACAAATCCTGAAATTTCAAACTACCTATTATCCAATAAAACCTAAGATTCCCAATAATAAACAAAAATCCCCTACACAATTGGTTAATAACACTTTTTGACAAGTATTGGCTTCAATTGGTCGTGTGAACCAAAAACCTATTAATAGATGCAAACACATTCTCACCAGTTCCCAAAAAAATATGATTAAAAAAAAAAAAACAAATTGGAACTAGTAACTAATCCTAACATAGAAGTATTGAAAAAAAACTCATATAAGCAAAAAATCTCAAATATCCTTGATCATGAGACATATAATTGTCACTATAAATAAGAACCATGATTCCAACAGTAGTGATTAGTATTGACATAATAGAAGTAAGTGGGTCGATCAAGTGGCCGAACTCGAAAGAAAAATCATTATTGATGGTCCAAGACTATAGATAATGATAGATAGAATTGCCATTGATTTTCTTAATAATAGATAGATTGGTCGAAACACCATAACTATACTTAAAAATGAAACACTAGGAAAAGGTTTGAAAAGAATAGCCCAGTTTCAAAACCACTGACCGCAAGAACACGTAACATCCTTTCAGTAGCCAGCAAGCAATAACTTCAAAGTTATTGCACTAGCCCTCACATACATTTTTTAGCTTCAAAATTACTAAGTGTCAATGTGCACAATGGCTTTGAAGTCGTTGCTTGCTGGTTTTAAAGCTTATTACTAAGGTAAAATGTGCTAGCATGCGCATACATTTTGAAGATTGAAGTGAAAGTGACTTGCCCTATAATAAGGGAGTGAGAAGCGTAATCTAGTCAGCACATCTATTTTGGGTATAGAGGGCCATAGGTTCAACTCCCGTCATCACCTTGATGTGTGCCGAAGTCAACTAATGCTCTAATCTTAAATTTGTAAAATATGAACAAAAAATCCATCGACCATTACAACCTCTATTCTTTATATTCCACAACTTACTTTGACATTTTCAATTTTCCATAGAATCTCTAGGGCTTTTTTCTTACCACTGTGGTCTCGTTTCGTCCTTTTCTTTATCAAAAAATAGGTTTAATTAGTATAACTTAAGAGAATTTCTTCCAATCCTCAATTCATTGAAGTTCATCCCAATCTGTAAAATGTCTAATATTCGTTTTACATCTTTTATGTGAAAATGCTCAATTCTCACAAGATCTTATTGACAATAATGTATGTATATTAAACACCCTGGGACAATTATAGGGCCTAAGAAGCAATTTTGATTGGTCAATAAAAATACATTTCAATGCAATTCCATTTTTTAAAAAATATTTTCCTTATATTAGAAAATCTATCATGAAAGATAAAAAAGGTACAATGAAGGGGTTTGGATTGTCTTCTTTATGTCTTGTTCCTCTAGGGGTACATCTTGGATCTGTCGATTATGTTATGGTTGGAGTCACACTCATGGTGAGCTGGTCAAATTGGTTGAAGTGATAGGTATTATTGTGGATCAATTAATTAGAGAACCATATCCCCCTTATGAGGTTGAGATCTCATCGTGATCTCCCCTCTTATGTTAGAGCCATTGAATTCATTAGATAATGATTCCTATATTGAAAAAGTGTATACTCCTTAAAAACAAATATGATTATTCGGGTTGGGCATACTATATGTTTCGATCAGAAACAAGCATTGGAGATTGGAATATACACATTCAATAATAACAATGAGAAAATCAATGAATAGTTATCATCATTTAATTTCATTAATCTAAATTCTTATTACATCCGTCGCATGACCCTTCATTCTAAAATAAAGTACATTTATTTTGTGTAAATTTTTTTTGAAATAGTTTAATAATAACTTCGACAACACTCAGCTAGTATGGCGTCCATTGCAATGACAGAAGAGTTGAGTGGGTTTGAAACCCTTGCTTTACGCCAATATGTATAGGAGGTCGGATCCTGGATGAATATGTGAAAATGCATCATCATAGAACAAATCAGGAACTCTTGTTGTGCTGCAGCGCAAACGGTACTTATTGAGCGGTTGCGCAATAGGGAGATCTTCTACTCCTTGAACATTCTTCCTTCTCTCCTCCCTTAGCACATTATCGAATACCTGGATGTTGCGACTTTCGAATATTAAGACTATCAAAGATCTCTCTGATTTCTCTGGTGTTCTTTGTTGAGGGTTAAATATTACATATTATCCCCCATATATATCTTGGTTTTATGAACATGATAATGCTTAATGGTATATGTTATCCATATTTGTGTTGCAAGGTGAATCTGAGAGCTTGGATTGAAAAGAATGTTAAAAGCATGGATTTGAAGCTCAAGGATCACCAAGGCAAGGGATGGATCTTAGGAGACCAAGATTGAAAAATTCACATGCCAAAGATCCAAGGAAACCAATTGATGAAGAAGAGAATCGAAGATTTGAAGTAAAGAAAAGGAACCCTGAAAGTTATCCTAAAAATAGATTTCGAGACTAGAAAAGTATAGTTCTGAAAAACTGTCAAAATAGACTTCGATGCATCGAAGATCATATCAAAGGTACTTAGATGTATCGAAGGTGAAATCGAGAATTTCATAATTTTCAAGCCAAACTTGCTAGACAGTTCTGAACAACTTTTGATTACATTAAAAGTACTTAGATGCATCGAAGATTATATCGAAGATCATATCAAAAGACTTTCGATGCATCAAATTTGTTACCTGGAGCCTACGCAGACTGCTTAAATTTGAGGCGGTTTCTGAAATCTTTCAACTCAGTGCAAAAGTTGGAGTTCCTCAACTATAAATAGGACCTCCTAGGATGCTCTAAAGCATCATCTAGGGTTTGGAGGAGCAAAGCGCAAGGGCGAAGAGCCGTCGCGAAGCGTTTTTCCTCCTTTCTTCCTTAGTTTTCATGTTTTCTTCTAGGGTTTTAGATCCAATCATGTCTATGGTTAGGTAAACCTCTTATCTACGGCTAAGAGGTGAAGCTTGTAGCATGATGAGATATTTTTATTGCTTTTATTCATGTTTATGTTGAACTTACTTTGATTCTAGTTTTATTTTAACTTTCTATTAGGGTTTTTTTGAATTATTTTTATAAACTAACTTACTTTCTATTTGTAGGTTAAAAACTGTCCTATTTTATTTTTAGAAACTAACTTACTTTCCTAATTTGTTTTCGGAAATTAACATGCTTTTCTGTTTTTGCATGATCTTAATATAGAAACTTCTAAATTGGTAACTTCTTTCTAATTCTCTCTCTTTCTATTTTTAGATTTATATTTCCCTCTTTCGTTTTTAGGTTTAGGATAGATTCTGAAATTGAGGGCTGAGAGTGTTTCATGCCCAAGTGGGTCCGTGATAGCACTCGATGTCTCTTAAGTAAAGGAGGATTGGTTGAGGAGCTATCTATCCATCACAAGATTAGACACTACTCGACATCCACGGTGTTAACTGGAGTTATGGCTGCAAATCAACTTGTAAATCCTCCAAATCCACCTCGACGTAGGGTTGAGGAAATTCAGGATGAAAACGAGGTGCATCAAGCACCCTCGCCTCATTCTTTATGAGACTATTTACAACTGGCGGGGGTGAGCACCCCTTCTTTTATGGTCTTTTCAAAAAATACAGGAAACATAGACATCAATCCAAAAGTGATCCAACTCCTTCAAAAGTTCCTTAGGCTTGAATCTGAAAATCCATATCAACTCCTTCCAAAGTTCCTTAGGCTTGAATCTGAAAATCCATATTTACACTTGAAAGAGTTTGATAAGATCATAGCCACTTTATACTTTCCTAATGTGACTAAGGGCATAATCCGGATGAAACACTTTCCTTTCTCCTTGAAAGAAAAGGCTAAGATGTGGTTACATTCATTACGTCTACGATCTATTGGCAGATGGAATGACATGATAAGGGAGTTCATAAAGAAATTCTTCCCATATCATAAAATGAACACCATCAGAAAATCGCTAATGAACTTCTCCCAAAGAGAAGATGAAACATTCATCCAATGTTGAAAGCAATTCAAGGATCTTGTCAGTTCATGCCCATAGCACGGTTTTGAAACGGGGCACATAACAAATTTTTTCCATGAAGGACTAACATCTTCCATGCGCCAATTTGTCAAGACGATGTGCAATAGGGGTATTCCTGAATGAATATGTTGATGAAGTGTAGGATTACTTTGATAAACTCGCTGAAACCACACAATCATGGGACATCTCCCCAAGAACGAGGATCACGTCTAAGCCCATTCAATTAAAGGAGAGAGGTGAGATATATCTTTTGAAAGAGAAAGATGATATCAATGCTATAGTGGTCAGTCTCACAAGGAAACTTGAGGCCATGAAACTTAGGAAGGATAAGGATAAAGAAGTTGTCTGCGGTATTTGTGCTTGCAACATTCATACAACTAAAAATTGCCTATTAATACCTATGTTTTAAGAAATATTGAATGAGCAATCAAATGTTGTAAACAACTACTAAAGGCCTTTTAAAGGACTCACTTCGAACACATACAACTCCAGCTAGATAAATCATCCAAATCTCAGTTGGAGGAATGGATAAACTGTTAGGCCTCAAGGAATCCTTAATCAGCTCTTAAATCAATGGAAACCTCAAGAGGAGTTAGTTCAAAATCCTCAAGATCTCATCCAGTAAAGTACTCTTCAAGCCTTACAAGAACTAACAAAGGCTATACAAAAGATAGACTCATGCGTTATGGTTATAAAGAAAGGGATGCTTCACGCCCAACCTATCTCTGATCCTAAACCGCAATACAGAGTTAGTGAACCAAGCTCTTCAAATTCAATGGAGCAAGCTAAGTCTATCACCACTTTTAGGAGTGGGAAGATAATTGACAAATCTATTCTGGTAAGGGTTGAGAAGCCTAAGGACCTGGATGTAGATGAGACTGATAGACCTAGCGATGCTTCACATGAGGTAGAACCAAAACTTCAAAGCAAAACAGTTGCTCCATTCCCTTAACAGTTGATTGCACCAAAGCCTCTTTCTAACTCTTAGGATATTCTAGAGATGCTTAAGCAAGTGAAGGTCAACATTTCTTTACTGGATGCGGTAAAACAGATTCCTTCATATACTAAATTTCTAAAAGATTTATGTATGACCAAAATATGGCAAAACAATTAAAAGAAAATCTTCTTAACAGAAAAAGTGAGTGTCATCCTAAAGTAAGATGTGCCATATAAAAAAAAGATTCTAGTAGCCTAACCATTGTTTGTGTAATTGGGAATTACCGGATTGAGCATGCATTTCTTGACTTATAAGCAAGCATAAATCTAATCCCTTACTCGATCTACGAACAACTGGGTCTAGGTGAATTAAAACTCACCCAGACTACATTACAACTTATCGATCACTCAGTTCGTGTACCAAGAGGGATAATTGAGGTTGTGTTGGTCCAAGTTGAGAAATTCTACTACCCAGTAGATTTATTGTCCTAGATACTCAACCCATCATGGACATGAGCACTCAAATTTTCATCATTCTAGGTTGCTCATTCCTTGCTACATCAAATACAATAATTAATTATAGGAATGGAGTCATGAATCTATCTTTCGAAAATATGACATTAGAGCTCAATATCTTTTTCAATATGAGCAAACAAGCAGAAGATGATGACGATACCCATGATATTAACATGATTGATTCGTTAGTGGAGGATAGAACTCTGATGACCTTATCCTCTGACCCTCTAGAGACGTGTTTGGCCCACTCCCATGATTTAAATGATGATATGATTAGAGAGACGGGCGTCATGCTTGATACTGTGTCGGTACTTAAAGTTAACAGGTGAAGGCCATAATTTGAAGAATTACCCAAACAGATGTAGTACCTCTATCGTCTAACTTCAAAGCACCGAAGCTTGACTAAAACCTTTACCCTTTGATTTGAAATATGTCTATTTAGATCAAGATGAGACATACCTAGTGGTAATTTCTTTCCACCTGTAGTAAGAACAAGAGAGTATACTTATCTCTACTCTCACTGAGCATAAATGAGCCCTTGGATGGTTGATTGCAGACCTCAAGGGAATTGACCATTTGATTTGTACTCACTGCATTCATCTTGAGGATAATATGAAGACCTCCTAGCAACCACAATGTAGATTAAATCCAAATATGAAGGAAATGGTTAAGGCCGAGGTTCTTAAGCTATTGGATGTGGGTATCATATACCCTATATCCGATAGCCAATGGGTGAGTCCAACTCAGGTTGTTCCTAAGAAGTTTGGAATCACCATCATAGCCAATGCTGACAATGAACTCTTGCCAACTAGAGTCACTACTGGTTAGAGAATGTGCATTGAGTATATGAAGTTGAATACCATCACGAGGAAGGACCACTTTCCTTTGCCCTTCATTGATCAAATCTTGGAAAGGCTGGCTGGTCATTCCTATTATTGTTTCCTTGATGGATATTCGGGCTATAGCCAGATAGAGATAGCCCTTGAAGATTAAGAAAAGACTACATTTACATGTCCTTATGACACCTTTGCTTACCAAAAGATGCCATTCGGGCTATATAATGCTCACGCCACTTTTTAGCAATGTATATTGAGTATTTTTTCTAATATAGTCGGGCAATATTTAGAGGTCTTCATGGACAATTTCTCTGTCTTTTGGTCCATCCTTCAACAAATGTTTGAAAATTTTAAAAAATGTGCTGAAGTGATGTGAGGGAAAGAACTTGGTACTGAATTGGAAAAGTGTTTCATGGTTCGTAAGGGAACTATCCTTGGAAATATTATCTCATCCAAGGGAATTGAGGTAGATAAGGCTAAGATTGATCTTATCTCTAACCTACTCCACCCAAGAACATACGAGACATGTGATCCTTTGTAGGACATGCCGGATTTTATAGACTATTCATAAAGGACTTTAGTCACCTCTCTCATTCTATATGCAATCTGATTCAAAAGGACGTACCATATGAGTGGACTAAGCAATGCCAAGAAGCTTTCTCTAAGCTCAGGGGCATGTTAACCACTGCACCTATCATGCAACCACCCGGATGGAACTTTCCTTTTAAAATTATATGTGATGTATCCGACTATGCTCTTAGGACGGTGTTAGGCCAGAGAAAAGAAAAGAAACCCTACATTATTCATTATGCAAATAAAACTCTAAATTTTACCTAAGTGAACTACTCTACTATGGAGAAGGAACTCTTACCCGTATTATTCGCTTTGAACAAATTTAGGTCTTGCTTGATCAGATCCAAGATTATCATCTATACTGATCATGCGACACTCAAGTATCTTCTTTCTAAGAATGATGTTAAACCTCGCTTGATAAGATGGATCCTCTTACTCTAGGAATTTGATTTGGAATAAAAGATAAAAAGGGAGTAGAGAACGTAGTGGCTGACCATCTTTACCGCCTTGATCTCTATGACTCCCTTTTTACGACACATATAAATGACATGTTCCCTGACGAACAATTGTTTAAAGTCTCTCATTCACCTTGGTTTGTTGATATTGCTAACTATCTTGCTATAGGTTTCACGCCCACGCATTGGACTGCGCAAGATAAGAAAAAATTCTTTATCGAGGTACGCAAATTCTTCTGAAATAATCCATATTTATTTAAATATTGCCTAGGCCAAATCTTAAGGAGAAGTGTGCCAGACAATAAACACCAAAGTGTCATCTTCTTCTGTCATTCTCAGGCCTGTGGTTGTCACTTTTTTGCTAGAAAGACTACGAGGGGCTTTTATTGGCCCACTACGTTCAGGGACACTCATGAGTTTTGCAAATCTTATGGGCGTCGTCAGAAGTTGGGGGCATTGTCTCGTTGAAACATGATACCTTTAAACCCTTATTCTGATTATTGAAGCATTTGATTACTGGGGCATCGATTTCATGAGACCGTTCCCCCAATCCTTTGGAAATTTGTATATTTTGCTAGTAGACTATGTCACTAAATGGGTCGAAGCGATCTCGTGGTGGAATAATAATTATCAAACAGTCATTAAATTCTTAAAAGAGAACATCCTTTCCTAGTTTGGAATGCCTCGAGCCATTATTAGTGATGGAGGTTCAAATTTCTATAATAGGCCATTTGTGAACTTAATGAAGAAATACAACATCTTACATAAGGTGAGCACTCCATACCACCTACAAACAAGTAGGCAAGCTGAGATTTCCAATAGAAAAATTAAACATATTTTGAAAAAATCGTTAACCCTGACCGTAAGGATTGGTCAATCTGCTTAACCGATGCTTTATAGGCTTACCATACAGCCTTTAAAACTCCCATTGGAATATCTTCCTTTTGACTTGTCTATGGGAAGGCTTGCCACTTGCCTATAGAGTTAGAACATAAAACCTACTAGGTTATTAAAAATTTGAACTTCAATTTGGACAATGCTAGCTCGCTATGCGAACTTCAGTTGAAAAAACTTGAAGAAATCTGGAATGACGCATATAAGAACTCGAGAAATATAAGGACAGGATGAAGGTGTTTCATGATCAACACATCCTTCGGAAAACATTATTGACTAGTCAAAAAGTCCTTTTGTATAATTCTCGGTTACATCTTTTTCTGAAAAAACTCCGATCTCGTTGGATCGGCCCTTTCACGGTTACTGAAGTCTATTCTCATGGGGCTGTCGAGATTCAGAATCTAAACAATGACAATATTTTCAAAGTGAATGGATATCGGTTAAAGCCATTTGTTGAAAATTTTGATTAAGAGGACATGTCCATACATTTGATTGATCCTATTTACCAGGATTGACCTCCTAGTCTGACAGAGGTATAGTTAGGTCTATTACTTTCATATATGTTGTGTTTAAGATAATTTGCTTTCCGCTATTTAGGATAGTTTATTTTTCAATTGTTTAATTCTTGTGCTAACCCATTTTCACACTGAGATCATTGGAAAAGCCTCAAAATTCCTTCTTCAAGTATTATCTTTCCATCACTTCCCTTTTCTTTTCATTGCTTCTTTTACATTATATGCTTATTTCTTTTACATTGAGGACAATGTAGATTTAATGTTGGGGATAGAAGATTAGGTAAACTAATTAGTGTTTTCTTAGTTTTAAGCAAAAAATTTTAACATTTTCAATGTTTCAAGTTGAAATCTGCTTGCGACAAGATGAATAATGTACTTAAGAATGCTTTAAGTATGATAAGATAGAGATGGAATTTTGGATTGTTTGAGTTTGATCAACAAAGTAATTTATCACCTAAGTTCTTGCACTCAATTAATTAAGAGGAAATTTGAATATCATGTTAATCTAAATCACAAGACACATTCAATTTTCTTCTATAAGACATACTAGAATTTCTGATTGTTAGTATGTGAATCATATCATTGATAGATGGTGAGAATCAAGTCTGGAGAATTTTATCCACCTTAAAAGAAGAAAAGAACCAATTAAAAAACAGGAGATTGACAAAAAGGTCATGTACGATGAAAAAACCCAGAAAAGACTGGAAAAGAATGCAAAAATAAAGAATGAATAAAAATTGACCATCGATATAAAATCAAAAACTGGAAAAAGAAGGAGAATGGGATAAGTTTAGAATCAATACGTGAGTTTCACGCCAATCTTGAAGTGATGAGCATGGCTAGCATGATGAAAAAATAGTATTTTTATGAAAATTAAGTTGATTTCACTGGGCACATTGAAAAATATGATATATAGACTTATACTCTAATTTAATCAATAAAGAATTTATTCGATCGATCGCTTATGTGATTCGGCTCTAGGTTTTCAAAATATCACTTTCGTATCTTAATTCTACCCAGTCATACTTGAGTGTACAAAGGATTATTTTCTTAAAGAGATTTTGGACATTGAGCATTGAGATTTATTTCACGCATACTTTGCTCGGGACTAGCAAAATGCTGGTTAAGGATTGTGTTATGGGTCAAATATTGCATATTATCCCCCATTGATATCTTAATTTTATAAACATATTAATGCTTAATGGTATATTTTATACATGTTTGTGTTACAAGGTGGATCTGAGAGCTTGGATTGAAAAGAATGTTAAAAGCATGCATTTAATGCTCAAGAATTACCAAGGCAAGGGATGGATCTTAGGAGACCGAGATTGAAGAATTCACATGCCAAAGATCCAAGGAAACCAATGATGAAGACGAGAATCGAAGATTTGAAGTGAAGAAAAGGAATCCTGAAAATAGATTCTGGGACTAGAAAATTATAGTTCTGGAAAACTGCCAAAATAGACTTTGATGCATTGAGGATCATATCGAAGGTACTTAGATGTATCGAAGGTGAAATTGAGAATTTCATGATTTTCAAGCCAAACTCGCTGGACAGTTTGGACAACTTTTGATTACATCAAAAATACTTAAATGCATCGAAGATTATATCGAAGATCAGATCGAAAGACCTTTGATGCATCAAAGTTGTTACACGGAGCCTACACGGATTGCGTAAATTTTAGGCGGTTTCTAGAATCTTCCAACTCGGCGTGAAAGTTGGAGTTCCCCAACCATAAAAAGGACCTCCTAGGATGCTTCAAAGCATCATCTAGGGTTTGAAGGAGCAAAGCACAAGGGCGAAGAGCCGTCGCCAAGCATTTTTCTTCCTTTTTTCCTTAGTTTTCATGTTTTCTTCTAGGGTTTTAGATCTAATCATGTCTATGGTTGGGTAAACCTCTTAGCTAGGGCTAAGAGGTGTAGCTTGTAGCATGATGGGATGTTTTTATTGCTTTGATTCATGTTTACATTGAACTTTGATTCTAGTTTGATATTTAAAGAATACTTTCAGTTTTTAATGATTATTGTGACTTAAATTACAGTAGATCTGCAATATCTTTAAGTTTCTTGTCCTATTTTGAGATTATGGGATTGGTAAATCCTGTTGTTTGCCATCATCTCATGAGCATGGTTTGGTGATGGAATCCCTACCAATTATCATAATTCTCCTCTTTTGATAATTAAGTCAAAGGAAGTTCAAATTTGATCTTAATTGCTATCCCGATCATGATTTTTCTACCCTTAAAGGTAAAGGAAATGTCATTTCCTTTTGGGTTGGTTGTCGGCTAGGTGGGATTCGAACCCTTGATATCATCATTCATTGCCACATGCTATAATCCTTTAAGCTATAAGCCCATCCCCATCTCCATTGGATTTGTTCTCGAGAGTACCCTAAAAAAGGAACATTTTTCTCTTTTGAGCCATTTCAAGTTAAGAAGATGTTAAAGCATGTTTCTCTCATTTCATTTATGGCTTTTGAGCATGCCTCTCTTTGAAAAAGATAGTGGCATTGAAGTCCCCTTATAACTGGCTTTCATGCTTAGACGTTTGATTTATGATCTTCCTTTCTGTAAGTGATAGGTAGCAGTGAGAAGTGGAGTGCATAAGCATGGAATGAGCAACAGAGAGCTTTTTTAGAAGGCATGGGAGCCTTATGAAGAAGTGTCATCTTTAATGTTGTAGTGAGCTAGGGCTCCTATATAGTGACGGTACCCTCCCACTTCCCTCTGAGTCAGTTATATATATATATATATATATATATATATATATATATATATATATATATATATATATATATATATATATAATGGTTTTTAAGTTAAAATGGAGAATATAATTATTGGAACTATTTGAACAAGACATTTCCCGGGGAATCGACATCCATTAAATGGAAGTTAGGTCACATCGTGAGTATACATAATTTGAGATTGATCTTGTACTCCTTCACTTCGCTTACACTCAAGAAAGTCATAATCTTCTCTCCAGCTCAAGATCACTGCTTTCTTTTTCCTGAAATAAATATATCCTTTCACTTTCATTACAACTGACTTCATCCCCAGATTTTGGCGAATCGCTCGACATGTTTTGCAGTTGCTCCAGTAGCATACAAAGAATGACTAGATGTTAAGTATGCAATATTGTATATTTTTCCCTTATTGTGCATTGGTTCTATAAGCATATATGTGTTTAATTAATTTATTTATGTATGTTTTTCTATGCAATGTAATTTGGAGACCTAAGATGAAAAGAACGATTAAATAGAAGATTTAATGCTCAAATAATGACCAAGTAAAGATTTGGAGGTGATTAATGAAAATTTCAAGTATCTAATAAAATCAAGTGTAAAGGAGAGAGAAGAATGGGAAAATCACAAAGTATATGAACAAAAATAATAGACTATTTGGTCTCACCTAGGATTGGTTCGGTCCAACAGAATGTAGACAGAACAGTCCAACAAGAAATTGTGATGTTCAGAGTTAATTCCGCTCAACACTTAGGTTCGACCGAAGCCATGTTTGGTGCCACTAAAAGGAGGTTTGGTTCGACCTAAGGGAGAGAGAGATTTCATATCTATTTTAGTGAAATTTGGCTACAACTGAAGGTATCTCTGGCTATACTCAGTGCAACTTCAGTGCAACCAAAGGCTATCATCGGTGCTACCAAAGTGTAAAATAAGTGCATAAAATTGAAGTTAGTTCCAAGTTGGTACAAAATTTTCTTATATAAAGGGGTGATTCTAGCCCTCTTAAACATGAATTAGGGTAAAAAAGAGACCAAGGAGTTGAGGAGCTTCTACGGAGTTCTCCTTCTTCTCCAATCCTTTGATTCTTCCTTAGTTTTTATGTTTTCTTTCAAGTTTATCATAGGTAGGGCTAAGAGGTGAAGCTTGTAGTAGTTTTTAATGTCTTAATTTACTTTGATTTAGGTTAATTGATTTGATTATTGAACTATTCATTGATATTTAGTTTTAACAAAGATATATTTTTAGTTTAATTGGATCCATTGTCGATTCTGGGCACATTGGATGCTTAGGAAAGTTAAGAGTATTTGCTTATCTATTTTGCAAGCGATTAGTATGTGAAATCTATTGATCTAACGTAGACTAAGGGCATGATAGATGCTTTTAATTCCTTTTGATCAATACTTTGATACTTTATGTTGGAACCAATTTAATTGAAGTTCAAATCTCGTTTTGGTCTATGAATGATGATTTAACCGCTTTATTATTCGACAGGGTAGTATAGGACTTCGATTCTAGTTGAGTAGTCTATTTGAATAAAGTGAATTAAACATTAAGAATGGCTATAAGTGGATCCTTGACACTTTAATGCTTATCTTTATTGATTTTCTTCTCAATTACATTATTACTTCTTAAATCAAAATCCATAAGTTAGTTTTTGATATAGTTCTAGTTCTAAAGTATTCTCGAAATAGTACAAATATAAGCCCTTATGGGTATGACCTTGGTCTCATCGAGTTATTACTACATTGTAATCTTGCACTTGAGGTTTGTTTCGATTAAGTTTTTAGTGTCATTGCCAGGGATTTCAGCTGCATCTTTCTGAAATACCTTAGTATTAGAATTAGTATAGGATTATGATTATATATTTATTGTGTTTCGAGATTAGGTTTTTCTGAGATTTTTAGATACTAACATTACTTGTCTTTCTTTTGTTTTGTAGAATCTAACTAAAATCACCAATAAGGTATTATACTTCCAAAACTCTTGCTCTAATTATTTCAGATTTCTTATTTTGTTGTAGTTTTTATTTTATTAGGTTTAGTGTTAGAATTAGGGTTAAGAGTGGTTTATGCCCAAGTGGGTTTGTGATAACACTCACCATCTCTTAAGTGAATGAGGATTAGTTGAAGGATTGACTATCCAGCGCTAGATTAGACAACACCTAAGATTCTCTGAATTGGCTGAGAATATGTCTAAGAATCAACCTCATCACTATGTCGATGAGCAAAAAGATGAAAACGAAATGTAAAACATCCAACTAGTTAAAACTCTGCAAGATTATTTATAACCAGCTAGGACGAGCACACTGAGAATGTTATCTTATCTAGCTCCTATATTTGTCAAATTTTGTAGTGCTAAAACCTCTTGGAATATGTATCTTGTGTAGCTTAACTGTATATCATCCTTACCTACATTCAAGTACAAGAACAAGAGTTTCTACATCAAGAACTTCAAGTACAAGAATAAAAGATTCAAGTACTACATCAAGTGATAGATCAAGTTCTCAAGCTTTAACTATATCAAGACAATGTTCTTTACTTTGGAATTTAAAACTCAAGTAATCTTCTCAAGTTTAAGCTCATATCTGCAAAGTTGAGACTCAAAGTCACAAGGTCACTACTTTAAGCACATCTGCAAAAATACAATGACAAGCTTCAAGTACTTCAAGATAAACTTGCAACCGAAGCGAACAATGTTTCAATGTTCAACTATCACCTATAAGGTATGAATGACCCTAATTGACCATAGGTTAGGTCATATTGGTTACATTCTTACTTTGGATCATGATATAATTTTATAGACTTTTTCTTAACTAGTCCTGGCTTATGTTCGACTAGTCCAAGTACTGGCTCAACCAATCTAAGAATTTTCTTGACCAATCCAAGGTTTGTTATGGATTTTTCAAATTTTCTATTGGACCCTCGACTAGTCCTAGAGACTGATCAACCAGTCAAGTGAACAGTGCTCGACCAGTCGAGCAGGCTCGACTCAAAGTCCTGTAACCTTTCAGGGTTCCACTCGACCAGTTGAGTGCATGGCTCGACCGGTCATGCAAGCCACTCAACCAGTCGATCCAGCCACTCGACCAGTTGTGGACCTATCTTATCTTATCGCACACGAAATTTTGATTTCTTGTTTGTCCTTCGACTAGTCGATCTGTCCTCTGGGCCAGTCGAGTGAACAGTTTTTTCACCTATAAATAGAGCAAGATTTTCAAAGTTTGATAATTCATTCAAGCAAAATCAAGACACCACTCTAAGAAATAAGTTTGTGATATTCTTAAGCTATTTAGTGCTCATTTAATATTCTCTTTTAAATTAGCTTTTCTATATTTGATTTTGAGTTCTCTATTCCAATCTTATTTGAAGAAGGGATTTAAGTTTTTCCCCTTTCTTGGAATCAAAATCAAATCAAGCTAGCCCAAAGTGATTTAATCTAAAAATCATCTAGAACCCTTTCATAAGTGAGTGTGAACATTGAACATTTACTTCGAATTGGTTCCATCAGGCTTCATCAAAGGAGAATATCCAGATAAGTATATTTACATTTTTGTAAATCTCTTTTTGGTTTTTGAGGTTGTGATAGAAAAATCTCTATTTTGGTTTGTCTGAGGTGATTCAGAAAATCTCAAAGTGAGGGGTTTTTGAATTTTGTAAGCCCACTTCAAAGACACAATTGTGAAGGTTTTAGGTGAACCATGAAAAACCTATTTCATAGTGAAAGCCAATATCCCGAGGGAGAGGATATTGGGAGTGGAGTAGTTGTGTGGTTGTTTTTTAACAGTTGGTGTACACACAAGCTTTCCACTATAATATCTGGTGTAATGGTGGTTGGTTGATTGTGGCTTTGTGTGAATGTCGTAAATTCTTTTTAAACCTTTGTGGAGAATGTTGTAATCTCTTTTATGCAAGTGTGGGAATGCTGTAATAGCTTGATTTACTTTCTGTGCTATTTTTATTCTCCTCTGTATTGTTTTGGGATTTTGATACACAGACCGTTCTAGGAATCGAGTTGTTCTACCTTAAGCCATTGGTTTTTGGTGTAAGGTTGTCCTTAGAACAACATCTGTATCAACCTCTCAATACTTGTGCATTTGAGGTTGCTATTTATTTCTGCTTTGTGGGATTGTTAAGTGTTATTTTTATTTATTTCCTTCTAATTCCACATTTAGATTTTAAATTTGGCATAGTCTTATTCAGCCCCCCTCTAGGACTCTTGCTTGTCCTTTTCAAGTGGTATCAAAGCCTAATAGCTCATTTTTAATCTTTATTATTTGGATTAATTTCCTGAGCTAATCGATTTGAGCTTTTTAAGATGTCAAATTTCGATAGCCTCTCAATCACCAGGCCACCACCATTTAATGGCTCCAAATATGCTTATTGGAAAGCCAGAATGAAGATTTTCTTAAAATCTATGGACGAGAATGTGTGATAATCCACAGTGACTAATTGGACCCCCTACTATTGAAGTAATTGGTATTGATGGATCTGTAATTGTAAAAGTTTCACCTTATTTTACTTGGACCAACCTTCAGAAAAGTGAGAGTAGTGCCAATGCAAAGGCTCTAAATGCAATTACTTGCGCACTATCACCAAATGAATTTAAGAGAATTATATCCTGTGATACTGTAAAGCAAGCCTGGGATATTTTGGAAATGATACAAGAGGGTACAATAATTTTCGAGAAATCTAAAGTCCAAATCCTCACAATCAAATTTGAGGAAATACGTATGGAAGAAAGTAAAACTTTCATGGACTTCTATATAAGATTAAATGACATTGTTAACTCTAAGTGGGGTCTTGGTGATAGGATCCCAGAAAGTAAAGTCCGTGCAAAGATACTGCACTCATTACCTGAATAGTTCAATTCAAAAGTGACCACGATCCAAGAACTTCGTGATACGGATAATATGAGGGTAGAAGAGTTAGTTGGGTCTCTTCAAACCTATGAGTTAAATTTTAAGGCACCCAAAAGTAAGTCAATCATCCTCAAGTCTTCTAAAAGTATTTCTCATGAAAAATGTAATGATTCTGATTTAGAAACTTTTGAAGATGATATGACTCTTTTAGCTAAAAAGTTTTACAAGATTTTCAAAAGTAAAAAGAGGGTTAATTTCTAAAAACCTATTGAAAAGAAAAAACCTATATCTAAAAATTGAACATCTTTAAAAGACAGCCAATGCTACAACTGCCAGGAATATGGCCATCCGGCAAACAAATGTCCTAAGAAGGACAAGTTTAAAAAGAAAGGTATGTTGGCTACATGGGATGATTCTTCCTGCTTCGAAGTTTCTTTTGGGTCAGAAGATTCTGAAATCGAGTCGGCTAATGATGTTAAAGCCCTAATGACTTTAGCCAAGTTCACTTTTTCAGATAATAATGATTCAACAAGTGAAGAAAATCTGAATAGTGACAATGAAAATGAAGAAGACCTTCAAGATGCTTAATATGTCTTGTAAAGGAAAAGTTGCAAAATTGCTGTAAAGTTAAAACTTTAGAAAGAAAAGTTTTTAAAATGAAAAGAGAATTTTGATAATCTAGTCTTAAAAAAATCACACTTTTCAGATTGCTTTAAAAAAACTAAGTGCGACTTAGATTTCAAAACGTTCCAAGTTAAAAAATTAAAATCTGAAAATGAAAAGCTAAAACTAGAAGTCTCTTCGCTTTTGAGTTTGAAGGACACATGGAGGTATGCCCAAGGTGATCCTAAATATGAAAAACTTTTATCCGGATGCAAAAAATATGGCGATCGATCTGGATTGGGCTATGATAAAAGTATTCCTCCTAAGGATAAGAATACTCCACCCAAATTTGTTAAAGGGGAGTCTTCTAACTTAAAAGGGAAAAGTCTGAATCAAAATTCTAAAAATTCTAAAACTTTTTAGACTTTTAATCTTAAAAGCAATCATATCAACTATAGAAATTAGAATCGTAACCCTTGGCTGAAAAAATTGTTGATTTACTTAAGGAGCTCTTAAAATCTAACTCAGTGGGTAGGTCTTATAACAACTACAAACATAAGAAGACCAACTATACTCCTAAACCCAAAACAGTAATGAAATGAGTCCCTAAGGTTACTTGTTTGGTTGCTCACACCGCTTTCAAAGCTTCGAGCCATTCAAAGTGGTACCTAGATAGTGGTTGCTCCAGACATATGACAGGTGACAAAGGTTTGTTCACCAGCCTTAAAGACATAACTGATGGTTCAGTCACGTTCGGTGATGGTAGCAACTACAAAATTGTTGGCCAAGGTACGGTTCAACTCTTTAACTTCCTCTATTTGAGAATGTTTTACTTGTAGAAGGTTTAAAACATAATCTATTAAGCATCTCTCAAATATGTGATAATAATCATAGTGTAAAATTATCTAACCAAGGGTATGAAATTTTAAATAAAAATGGTTCTGTAATATTAACTGGTTGCAGGACTTCTGAGAATTGCTACATTATTAGTGATTCAAGCTCATCTAAGCTATCGTGCTATATGGTCCATACTGATAAAACCGAATTATGGCATAAGCGCCTTGGAAATGCACACTACCGCAACTTGTATAGACTAAGCAAAAGAGAGTTGGTAAGAGGTCTACCCAAAGTAAAGAAAGTAGATAAAATATGTGGTGAATGCCAGATTGGTAAACAAACTAGGAGTACTCACAAAAAGGTAAACTCCAATGCCACATCTAAATCACCTGAACTTCTCCACATAGATCTGATTGGACCAACTAGAACGGAGAGTCGAGGTGGCAAAAAGTATATTCTAGTGATTGTAGATGACTTTATCATGTATACTTGGATAGTCTTCTTAAGAGAGAAATCAGAAACTCTCGATGAAGTAAAAAGGGTACATAAACATATCCAAACTGAAAAAGAATCACAAGTCACTAAAATCCATAGTGATCACGGTTCTGAATTTGAAAATAGTAGTTTTGAGAAATTTTGCAATGATCAGGGAATATCACATGAATATTCTACACCCAAAACATCACAACAAAATGGAGTAGTGGAAAGGAAAAATAGAGTGCTTCAAGAAATGGCGAATGTAATGCTAAATAGTATGAAGCTTCCTAAAAATCTTTGGGCTGAGGCGGTAAATACTGCTTGTTATATAATTAACCGCGTTTACACTAGAAAATCAAACAGTAAAATTTCTTATGAAATGTGGTTTAATAAGAAGCCTACTCTCAAATACTTTTGAGTTTTCGGCAGCAAGTGCTACATCTTGCGTGATCGAAAAAATCTGGGTAAATTTGACACCAAAAGTAATGAAGGAATATTTTTAGGGTATGCTCTAAATAGTCAAGCATATCGGGTTCTTAACAAGAGGACTGGTATAATTCAAGAGTCCATCAATGTGGTTATAGATGATCATTTGTATACACTTGTCTCAAGTTCAGAAAATGATGAAGTTCTTTTATTTGATAAACTAGACTCTTCATTTAGTTAAAATAATACTGAACTGCGGACAATTAAAGACCATCCTTCTAATCAAATCCTTGGAAACTCTCTCACTGGTGTATGCACTCGTAAACAACTGGAAGATATGTGCAACTATGTGTGCTTTACATCCCAGATAGAACCGGCTAATGTAAAAGAAGCCCATACCGACAAAAACTGGATTGTAGTAATGTAAGAAGTGCTCAATTAGTTTATTAGAAATGATGTTTGGTACTAGGTTCCTAGACCATAAGATAAACACATTAACGGAACAAAATGGATTTTTAAAAATAAGTCTGATGAACTTGGTAATATTATTAGAAACAAGGCTAGGCTTGTTGTACATGGGTATACTTAAATTAAAGGTATTGATTATGATGAGACCTTTGCCCCAGTAGCTCCTCTTGAATTAATTAGACTATTTATATCCATTGCATGCTTAAAAAAATTCAAAATATATCAAATGGATGTAAAGAGTGCATTCTTAAATGGCAATTTATATGAAGAAGTGTATGTTGAACAACCTAAGGGTTTTGAAGACCCTAAGCATGCTAATCATGTCTATCGCTTGAAAAAAACATTTTATGATTTAAAACAAGCTCCCAGGGCATGGTATGAAAAGTTGACTAAGTTTCTACTATCATAACTTTGTAATGAGAAGTGTTGATAAAACACTGTTTGTAAAGAAACATAATGATCACATACTAATAGTTCAAATCTATATCGATGACATTATTTATGAATCTACTTGTACTAACATGACTATTGAATTTGCAGATCTTATGAAATCTAAATTTGAAATGAGCATGGTTGGAGAACTAAACTATTTCCTAGGGTTGCAAGTTCAAGAGCTCCCTGATGGTTTCTTTATCTCTCATACCAAATATGCTCTGAATTTAGTTAAAAAGTTTAGATTTGAAAGTGGAAAAAATTTTGATACTCCAATGACTACTACTCTAAGACTTTCTAAGGATTTAACAGGTAAGAGTGTGGATCCTAAGTTGTATCGCAGTATGATAGGTAGTTTACTTTATTTAGCTACGAGCCCACCTGATATTGCTTTTAGCGTAGGAATTTGTGCTAGATATCAGTTGGACCCTAAAGAGTCACATCTGATTACTATTAAGCGCATTTTGCGATATGTCGCTAGTTCAGCTAATCTTGGTCTCTGGTGTCCACATGATACTAGTGTGCAATTAGTTGGTTATACGGATGCTGATTGGGCTGGTAACATTGATGATCGTAAATCAACCAGCGGTGGTTGTTTTTATGTTGGGAACTGTTTGGTTTCTTAGCTAAGTAAGAAACAAAGTTCCGTATCGCTCTCCACAGCAGAGGCTGAATATATTGTTGAGGGTAATGCATGTACTCAGCTTGTGTGGATGAAGAGAATGTTAAGCAATCATGAAGTTGCGCAAGAATCTATGGTCTTATATTGTGACAATTCAAGTGCAATTAGTATTTCTAAAAATCCAATTCAACATTCATGAACTAAGCATATTAACATTGGATATCACTATATTCGTGAATTAGTGGAAGACAAGATTATTTCATAGGAATATATTCAGACCGAGAATCAACTCGCTGACATATTCACAAAATCGCTTGACATAAACAGGTTTGCAAAATTGAAATTTGATCTTGGTATGTACAATATGAACTGATGGTTAGTGTCTATTTGTATCATAATTTATATATTTATTATTTTACAATTTTAAAAATTCGAATTTAATGTAAAATTGCATATTTTGTGTGGTGCACGACCAGTCGAGTACATATTCGACCAGTCGTGGCACGACCGGTCGAATATGTACTCGACCAGTCGTGAATCATGGGTTTGGCCATTTATTTTGGGAAAATCTTCTTTTTCTTCATTTAGGTCTGCTTCTCCAACAAGCCCTACACCGGCTGGTCGAACCTATCTTCGATTCTTCCATGGTTAGTGCATTATTTTCAATTTCCTTGTAGATTTAAGTCCTTTGCGCTTCCTTTTCTTCATTTGTGCGGTTTATTTCAAGCTTTATGATTGTTTTATGGGTTTTCTATTAAAAAATCTCTTTTACAATCTCTTTATTCCTTGATTTCTTTATTGCAATGGAGAGTAGAAACAAGAAGAAAGGATCTTGTGGTCCCTCTTTTTCTCATTTGGCTCCTATCATGGTGCGCCATCTTCGGTCACTCGAGGAAGATCCCGAGCATGTGCTAGATATTCTCTTGTGCAATGTGATAGTTGAATGGACTGTTAATTCTGATCACTTGGCACCATTTAGTGTTATTCCTCTCCTTTAATCTGTAGGATGAGATAACATATTACATTGGGGTGGACCTGTATACCGCTCCATTGCGCAGGCTATGTTTGCTTGCATTAATGATTATTCTTCTGAGAATCTAACATCTACAATTTCGACCAGAGAGGGTCCCATTGAAGTGGGTCATCACCTTATTTCTGGGTTAATGGATCTACCTGTTAATGATGACGGTATTCCCATCATATACTTGTAGTAAAACCGTCTGAATTTGAGAAGAGAATGCTCACTAGAGTTTTATGTAATATAGATGCAAAATAGAGTACTGGAAATGCGCTCGCCTCCAAGTTTATGTTACCCAGATACAGGATTCTCCATCGAATTTTCATTTTAAATGTCTATCGTCAATTTTGTAACAAAACCGAGCTTACTACATTCATGGCTTGTATTCTTCATTTTATTGTTATTGGAGTGTCTGTGTGTCTTCCTTCGCTTATCTGTTATATCATGATTCAGTTCTGTCTCCATCCAGGTCATAGTGACATACCCTTTGCTTATCTTATGACTGTTTTAGCCACCCATTGTTTAGTGGCTATGCCTATTGGAAAGGCTCCTATTAACCATCTACCATTCAACAACTTAAATATAAACAAGATGAATTTGAGGTTGGCTCCAGGCCAAGTTGATGTCAGTGCTGGTGGAGCAGCAGAAGCAACAGAAGAGGAGGATGTTTTGCCTTTAGATTATATCAATATGGATGACCTTTTTGATGAGATTGAATCTGACTCTACTGCTGATCTTGATTATCAGCCTTCTGATTTTGATGCGTGGTTGCACTCTCTTGAGGAGAAGGTTGAAATGCAATTTAAATATATGCGCAAATATTTTCGGGGCATAAACAAGGGACTTCATCAAATTGATCCTTCCATACCTGATCCTTCTTCTGGTTTAAATTAGTTTTAACTTTTCGATATGTAATAACTTTTATATTTGGATTACTTTCTATGATTGGACATATTGTGGACTTGTTTGAATGATTATCTTTCAATATTTATGTTATCATGACCTTACTTCTCTCTATCATTACTTCTTGCTCTTTTGTTTCATCATCATTTATAGGTTCTTTCCTTTGTCATATTGTGGCAAAAAGGGGGAGAATTTTTGTTGATAATGTTATTTCTATTTCTATTTCATGCCTATTTCATAATGTTCTTAGATTCTATGAAATGTGGAAATGTGGTGAATGATGTTTTATTTAAACCAACATGATTTAAATGATTTTTAAACTCGCAAGTATACGAATCAAATGTAGATATGGTACGTATTACGAGATCGTTCCCACGAGGACTGATCGTCACAACTCAAATTCACAACTCTTCTTAACTAATCCAACAAATAATGGAATGACTACTAAGCACAATTCCAGGAAAAACAATTAAGAACAGGGAAGAAAATTCAATAAGAGAGAGAGCACTAGGACTTTCGAATCCACCCCTAATTATCCTAACCCTTGTTTTGTCTGTTAATTCACCTTGATCTAGATTGATACCACTTATATAGAGAAAGCACAATCTATGTCCTTAGTTGGGCATATAGACTGTCTAATTCCTTTAAGTAATGCCATGAATAACATATCCCATGTCCTTGATCGGGTACATGGAATGTATATATTAAAGCAACTATAGGAAACCCGTTTCTTGATACACAAGCACCTATAATAAGCATCTAAACAACGTCCATATATAGACTCTGATCAAGTTTATAGATGGAGAAGTATAGAATTTAAACCAATCAAGCCCACTTAGAGAAAGAAACAAATTAATTAATATTCAAAGTAAATGCAACCAATACAAGAGCTAATCAAATTAGGGGCTTCATCTCAGCCCTAGCTGAGAGATTAGTGACCCATAAAATCCATCAAAAAGAGGAATAAACAAAATTCATAAAAAGGAACATCAAACCAATCAATCTCTCTCTCTCTTCTTTCTTCTCTTTCTTCTCTCCTTGCTCTGAGGATCCGAATGAGTTGAATGCCTTTCCCACGTCCAAAAAACTCTTTATAGGCCGGAGGGTTGGAGTTAGTGGCGTAGTTTGACATGGAGTGCATCTTTTCGCACCATGATCGATGGGCCCCACAAAAGTATTTTTGAAAATCCACCTCGTCCATTGATTGAAATTTCACCAAGAATGGGTGCAACATCCTCTTGAGAAGAAATCACAATAAAATCAATTTTTAAGAAGCCCACTTGTTGACACATGTACACGTATGGTTGCAAAGTAGCAACATGATTTTGTAGTATTCGCGCCATCTACAAGATGAACGGCTTGGATCGCCACAGATGATATGGGGCCCACCGACTTCCGTAAAACGGACGGGCATTAGACGACGCCAAAATGGGGACTGTGGTGATGGTGATGGGGGTCCGTGATCGAATCTTCAAATAATCCACTGCTTCACCGAATTTCTATCGAAATTTCTTGGCCGGAACTACATAATTTTTTCTCCGTTTTTTCTGGGCCATAGAAGATCTTTAACCATCCATTTCGTGTTTGAATCGGATTTCACTCTTGATGATGATTTGCATATTGATAACGACCTTCATTTAGACGATAGACGGTCCGGATTGTCTCTATGGATAGGTGGACCCACAACCGCGATATTGTGGACTTGCTTTTGAATGATTATCTTTCAATATTTATGCACACTTCATACATACACAGGCCAATCGTGATGTTTACGAGAAATCTACACCATCTATCCTCTTTATCTCCATTGGGACCAAAGTCGACGCATATCATGTTATTGCAGTAATCTTTTGATTTGTTGGGACACTTCATAGTGATCCGAGGGTCTGAAATTTGAAATACGGTTAATTTATGTCCCTAATCCCATGTATAAAGTTTTGAGCCAATCGGATAGAGGGAACCATGTGATCTTTCATTTTCAACCCTTTTCGCCCCTTTCGCTTGCTTTCCTCGATCCTGTGCGTGTAAAATCTTCATTATTGGTTCTCTCGGAGTCCATCTTTGTGACTTTGGATCATCAAATCCATGCTTTTAATTCTCTTTTTTCAATACACGCTCCTGATTTCATCCTGTAATAAAAACACAATTAAAACACTCCATTAAGAATTATCATATACGTCAAATCTGGTGATGATCGGGGTCTGATATGTAATATTTGACCCTCAACAGTGAATGTGGAGTAGAGAAGAGAAGTATTAGAAAATTTTCTCCCTCTTGCATTCTATGGAGTAATATATTGAGGGGAAGTATTTGGTTTGTTATTTGGTTTCTTAGCTGGTGGTGCATGATTCTTTATTGTGCGTATTATGCTTATTTTAATGTATTCTATTTTGTCACAAATTTGACAAAGGGGGAGATAAAGAATGTTATCTTATCTAGCTCCTAGATTTGTAAAATTTTGTAGTGTCAAAACCTCTTGGAATATGTATCTTATGTAGCTCAATTGTATATCATCCTTACCTACATTCAAGTACACGAATAAGAGTTTCTACGTCAAGAACTTCAAGTACAAGAATAAGAGATTCAAGTACTACATCAAGTGATAGATCAAGTTCTCAAGCTTTAACTATATCAAGACAATGTACTTTATTTTGGAATTTAAAGCTCAAGTAATCTTCTCAAGTTTAAGCTCATATCTTCAAAGTTGAAACTCAAAGTCACAAGGTCACTACTTCAAGCACATATTCGAAAATACAATGACAAGCTTCAAGTATTTCAAGATAAACTTACAACCAAAGCGAACGATGTTTTAATGTTCAACTATCACCTATAAGGTATGAATGACCCATGATTGACCATAGGTTAGGTCATATTGATTACATTCTTACTTTGGGTCATGATATAATTTTATAGACGTTTTCTCGACTAGTCCTAGCCTATGTTCGACTAGTCTAAGTACTGGCTTAACCATTCTAAGAATTTGCTCGACCAGTCCAAGGTTTGTTATGAATTTTTTAGATTTTCTGTTGGACCCTCGACTAGTCTTGGAAACTGCTCGACTAGTCGAGTGAACAGTGCTCGACCAGTCGAGCAGGCTCAACTCAAAGTCTAGCAATCTTTCAGGGTTCCACTTGACCAGTTGAGTGTATGGCTCGACCGGTCGTGTAGGCCACTTGACCAGTCGAGCCAGCCACTCGACCAGTCGTGGACCTCACTTCTCCTATCGTGCCCGAAATTTTGAATTCTTGTTGGTCCTTTGACTAGTCGAATTGTCTTCTGGGCCAGTTGAGTGAACAATTTTTTCACCTCTAAATAGAGCATGATTTTCAGAGTTTGATAATTCATTCAAGCAAAATCAAGACACCACTCTGAGAGATAAGTTTGTGATATTCTCAAGTTATTTAGTGCTTATTTAATATTCTCTTTTAAATTAGATTTTCTTATTTGATTTTGAGTTCTCTATTCCAATCTTATTTGAATAAGGGATTTAAGTTTTTCCCCTTTCTTGGAATCAGAATCAAATTAAGCTAGCCTAAAGTGATTTAATCTAAAAATCATCTAGAAACCTTTCATAAGTGAGTGTAAACATTGAACATCTACGCTGAACATCTACTTCGAATTGGTTCTACCAGGCTTCCTCACAGGAGAATATCCAGATAAGTATATTTACATTTTTGTAAATCTCTTTTTGGTTTTTAAGGTTGTGCTAAGAAAATCTCTGTTTTGGTTTATCTGAGGTGATCCTGAAAATCTCAGAGTGTGAGATTTTTGAATTATGTAAGCCCACTTAAAAGACATAATCGTGAAGGTTTTAGGTGAACCTTGAAAAACCTATTTCATAGTGAAAGCCAATATCCTGAGGGAGAGGATATTAGGAGTGGAGTAGTTGTGTGGCTGTTTTTTGAACAGTTGGTGTACACCAAGCGAACCACTATAATATCTGGTGTAGTGGTGGTTGGTTGATTGTGGCTTTGTGTGAATGTTGTAAATTCTTTTTAAGCCTTTGCGGAGAATGTTGTAATCTCTTTTATGCAAGTGTGGGAATGCTGTAATAGCTTAGTTTACTTTCTTTGCTATTTTTATTCTCCTTTGTATTAGTTTGGGATTTTGATTCACAGACCATTCTAGGAATCAGGTTGTCCTACCATAAGCCATTGGTTTTTGGTGTAAGGTTGTCCTTAGAACAACATCTGTATCAACCTCTCAATACTTGTACATTTGAGGTTGCTATTCATTTCTACTTTGTGGGATTGTTTAGTGCTATTTTTATTTATTTCTTTCTAATTTCGCATTTAGATTTTAAATTTGGCATAGTCCTATTCACCCCCCCCCCCCCCCCCCCAGGACTCTTGCTCGGCCTTTTCACACACCTTCCTACCAGATCTTTCCATATAATGCAGGAAACGTGGATTTTAAGCCAAGAGTGATCCAATTACTTTTAAAATTCTATGAACTAAATTTTGAGAGTCAATACCTACATCTCAAAGAGTTTGACGAGATTCGAGCAACCTTACACTTCAACAATGTGTCAGATGACACCTTGAGATTAAAATTATTTCATTTCTGATTGAAGGAGAAGGCTAAGTCTTGGCTTCACTTCTTGAGACCGAGATCTATTGGGACATGAGTTAAGATGACCCAAGAGTTTCTTAAAAAGTTTTCTTGGTTCATAAGACCAATACCCTTAAAAGGGTCATTTTGAACTTCTCGCAGAAAGAGGAAGAAACCTTCTTCCAATGCAGGGATAGGTTTAAGGATATTCTCAGCACTTACTCACATTATGGCTACAAAGTTTGGCGGGTCATAAGGTTTTTCTATGATGGTATGACTTTGCTCATGAGTCAATTCGTAGAGATGATGTGCAATGAGGAATTCATGAACAAAGATATTGATGACGTGTGGGACTATTTTGATATGCTAGCTGATAATGCTTAGTTATGGGATACTTCGGCAAAGCCAACCAATCCTAAGTCAACTCAATCCAAAAAGAAGGGTGGAATATACGTCTTAAGGAGACAATGTTAAAGCTAGGGTGGCCAACCTTACAAGAAAGGTCAAGGCCATGGAATTGAAGAAAGTTGAAATGGTCAAATCTGAGGAGACTTGATACTGTTTGTGGAATTTACGGAAGTAACATACACTTGACGTGGGAGTGTCCCACAATTTCTGCCTTCTAAGAGTTGTTACATAAGCAATCCAATGCCATAAATAATTATCAAGGGTCATTCAGTACTCCCATATCAAACACGTATCGTATAATTCTAGTTGGTGGAACCACCCGAACCTCATTTGGAGGAAAGAACCATTAGCTAATACAGACAAAAATCCTCAAGGGTCTCTTCCTTCGATCCTCATTCCACTACTAATTTAAAAAAGAATCTAGAGGATCTGGTTTAAAAATTCATGCATGATTAAGAACAATTTAATTAGAATACGTTACAAGTATTCTAGGATATTAAAACATCATTGGGAGTGTTTGCATCATCTATATAAAGATTGGAGTCTCAATTTACTATTAGAGACAAGGGGACTCTTCTAGCCCAAACATCTACCTAACCAAAAATCAAAATGCGAGATAAATGACCCTAGCTGTTTAACTCAGCATGTTGAGTAAGAAAAGTCTATCACCACTCTTAGAAGTGGAAAAATGATTGATAAAAATATCTCGACGAGGGCTTAGAAGCATGAATACTTAGAAGAATTTAAGAGAGATGATGGGCCTAACAACATTACTCATGGGAAAGAACCGAAAAAAGAATACAAGTCATTTGCTCCATTTCCACAACGGTTTATCCCACCAAAACCTTTACCAAACACTTAGAATGTCTTAAAGGTTCTAAAACAGGTAAAAATCAATATCCCTCTATTAGATGTCATAAAAAATCCTGTCATATGCCAAATTCTTGAAAGATCTTTGTAAATCCATGAGACGACATAATGTCCAAAAAAAAGTATTTTTGACAGAAAAAGTGATTGGCATCATCAAACAAGATGTACCCAAAAAATATATAGATCCCGGTAGCCCAACCATCTCGAGCGTGATTGGGGACTACCAGATTGAGCACGCACTACTTGATTTGGGGGCAAATGTGAATTTAATCCCATACTCGTTCTACGAACAACTTAGCCTAAGTGAATTAAAACCCATCAATAACACACTCCAACTCATCGATCGATTGATTCGTATACCAAGAGGGATGATAAATGATGTTTTAGTCCAAGTCCATAAATTGTACTATCTAGTCGATTTTATTTTATTTGATACACAATCCATCATCGATGTTAGCACTCAGATTCTTGTCATCCTTGACTAACCATTCCTAGCCACATCAGAAGCCATAATCAATTATAGGAATGAGATAATGGAACTATCCTTTAGGAATATGACACTTGAGCTGAATATGTTCAACATGTACAAACAATAAGATGATAGTGATGATGTTTATGAGATTAACTTGATAGATTCATTCGTGGAAGAGAAGTCACTTTTAACTTTATACTTTGACACTTTAGAGGTGTGCTTGGCCCACTTCGCTGATTTATATGATGACATGATTAGGAAGATGGATGTCTTCCTTGATGCTATGCCAGTACTTGAAACTAACTGGCAGAGGCTTGAATTTAAAAGATTATCTCAAACTGACTCAAAGTATCTACTATTTAGTCTCAAGGCACTGAAGCTTCACCTAAAATTGTTGCTTACTGATCTTAAAATTGTTGCTTACTGATCTTAAATATCTAGTCGTGATGTCTTCCCACATGGATGAAGAATAAGAGTATATGCTGATTTCTACTCTCAAAGAATATAAAGGAACCCTTGGATGATTGCGAACCTCAAGGGTATGGACCAAGTGTGAAATATAAAGACCTCACTTTGGTAAGCCTTTCCTTAGGCGCGAAGTTATCCTTTCAAGACTTATAAACTCGTTATAAATCTAGATATTCAGATCTAGCCACTTTCTACCATCCATCAAAACTCAAACTTGGAGCAAACCTTGGCCTCACATGACTACGACATCATACAAAATTTAGACCCCGATCTATGATCCTATGCCGTTAAACGCAGAAGTGAATTCCTTCATTTTGACACAAAAGGTGGTATTTCAGCTATAGCCTTTTACCACCATCTATCAACCACCAAACTTTGTCCAATTGTCTGCCTATCTTAACTACACAATTCCTCCAAAAATTAGCTCCGATCATTAAACGTGGACCGTTAATTAAGATCAATTCCATTTTAACATCCGCTAGGATAATTTTCAAGATAAGCTTATGTAAAGCTCGGATCTACTTCATATTTGGACTCATGGCCCAACACGACCTTGCGAAGCTGAGGAATGAAAGGATGTACCAAAAATCCATCATAGTGGACCACACTTATTCCGTACAACCAAACTGGAACTGGTGTAACTTCCGTTCATTGTACCAACACTGAAATCTAGGGAATTTTTAAATTGGAAACCTCCTCTTTTCAACTCTCACAAAAGCCAAACCGAACCTAGAATTCTCAATGAAACCCATGCCATTTAAACCCTGTAAAAGGATGATCACAACCCTCGAAATAATCCTGGGAGGATTCTGACTCCCTTTAAACAATAATAGAGTCTAGGAAAAAAATAGAATAAATGTGGTGCTTCTATCATTTTTCCTATAATTGAACTGCACCGTGCAAACCTCTAAACAAAAGCCTCACGTAACAGCTCCTCATCAAGTGTGTCGTGGCCCACCTAAGACTCAAATCGAGTCCATACTTAAGACCATAACCAAACACAACCCTCCGAATGATATCAATGGAACAGATCGAGAAAGATCACACTAATCCCTACCATACAAGGACCCCGCGTACACGAAATTATGTATAGTCACGAATCACCATACAACAAAAACTGGTCAAACTGCATTTAACCAAGAATTTGCTAAGGGAAATTGATCGTACTCGCCTCAAAGTTTAGGCAAATTACCTAGAAAGCTACGTCATTCCATATATCCTTAAAAGGGCCTTCTAACATCTTTTAGAGATTGTTTCGGACAAAAATGCCCTTGTCTTTGTTTCAGTAGTTGTACGATTTTCTAGGGAAGAAGAAGTTACGTCGTATTTAATGCCAAGAAAGTGATGTGTATGGAACCCTTTTTTGCGTGCTAGCAAGGACCAAGCTCGTGGGGCCCACATTAATGTATGTGTATAATCCATGCCGCCCATCCTTTTTGTCGTGTCATTTTAACAGCTAGAGCCCAAATATCAGCCTAATCCGGAGCTCGTGTGGGCCACATAATAGAAAATAATGGGGACAATGGAACCCGTTGTTAAAACTTTCCAGGCTTACTCACTGTGGTGTTTGTTTGAAGAGGACACTGACAAGTCAGGAGTTTTTTTAGACCACGCCGAGTAGGCTGACAAGGTCGACGGAATGGATCACCCCATTGTGGGCCTTAGGCTATTGTATCAATGGATATCCTTTCATTTGGTAGTAAAGGATATCAACATGTAACAACTGCGACCCATATAACATGCGAACCATGACCCATATAACATGATAACTACGACCCGTGAGAACCACAACCCATGACAACTACGACCCTTACCACATTACAACCATGACCCTTACAGCACTACAACCACGACCTGGGTATGGGTCTTGGTTGCCATGAGGTAAGGGTAGTGGTTGTCATGCTATACGGGTCAAAGTCTTCAATTTATAGGCCTTGACAAGGACCATCTAGTGGGGCCTACATTGATGCATGTGAATAATCCATGCCGCCCATCATTTTTTGTCATGTCATTTTAGGGCTAGGTGGATGGATCAGATCACCCCATGTCAGCATTTTTTGGGCCTACGACGAGCTGGCTGACAAGGTGGATGTATTGGATCACCCCATTGTGGGCCTTAAGTTATAGTACCAATGGTTTGGTAGAAGAGGAAGTGAACACGTGGATACCACGATCCATACAACATGACAACCACAACCCATATAACACGGCAAGTACGACCCATGCAAACAATGACCCATATGGGCCCCTATTGATGTATGTGTATAATTTATGCCGCCTATCCTTTTTTGTTAGGTCATTTTAGGGGTAGGGTCAAATATCAATCACGACCCTTTTGGATAAAAACCACAATCCATTGTGCGTGTGAACCATGACCCTTTATATGGATCGTAGTTGTCATGTAGCAAAGGTCGAGGTTTTCATATTATATGGGCCATAGTTGTGAAGTTATATGGGTCGTGGTTGTCAAGCATCATAGTTGCTAAGTTATATATGTTGTGGTTGTCATGTTATATGGGTCGTGATTGTCATGGGTCGTAGTTGTATGTTATATGGGTAATGGCTGTCAGAATTTTTTGGGCCCACGACGAGCTGGCAACAACGTGGATAGATCAGATCACCCCATTGTGGACCTTAAACTATGGTACCAATGGTTTGGTAGAAAAGGAAGTGAACATGTTGAAAATTATGATCCATTCAACATGACAACCATGACCCATATAACATGGCAACTACGACCCATGCAAACCACGACCCAAATGGGCTCACATTGATGTGTGTGTATAATTCATGCCTCCCATCCTTTTTATCATGTCATTTTAGGGGTAGGGTCCAAATATAAGTCTGATCTGATGCTCGTGTGGGCCACAAAATAGAAAATAATGGTGGGCCTTAACCTATGGTACCAATGGTTTAGTAGAAAACCAAGGATTTTTTGGGCCTACGACGAGCTGGACAATAAGGTGGATAGATTGGATCACCCCATTGTCGGCCTTAAACTATGGTACCAATGGTTTGGTAGTAATAGAAGTGAACACGTTGAAAACCACAATCCATTCAACATGACAACCACAACCCATATAACATGGTAACTACGACGCATGCAAACCACGACCTAAATGGCCACACATTGATGTATGTGAATAATCCATGCCGCCAATCCTTTTTGTTGTGTCATTTTAGGGGTAGGGTCAAATATCAACTACGACCCTTTGTGGACGAAAACCACGATCCATTGTGCATGTGAACCATGACCCTATATATGGATCGTGGTTGTCATGTAGTAAGGGTTGAGGTTGTCATATTATATGGGTTGTAGTGGTGAAGTTATATGGGTCATGGTTGTCATATTATATGGGTTGTGGTTGTATGGGAATAATCCATGCAGCACATCCTTTATGAAGTGTCATTTTAGGGGTAGGGCACAAATATCAACTTGATCCAACGCTCGTGTGGGACAAAATAGAAAATATTGGTGATTGTTTAAACTTTCCAGGCTCACTGTGATATTTGTTAGAAGTGGACACTGCCCAAGTCAGGACTTTTTGGGCCCATGACAAGCTGGCCAACAAGGTTGATAAGTCACATTACTCCATTGTAGGCCATAAACCATGGTACCAAAGGTTTAGTAGAAGAGGAAGTGAACATGTTGCAAACCACGATCAATGCACATGGCAACTATGACCCATACAAACCACGACCCAAATGGGCCCACATTGATGTATGTGTATAATCCATGCCGCCCATCCTTTTCACAGTGTCATTTTCGAGGTAGGGCACAAATATCAGCCTGATCTAGTGCTCAAATGGGCCACAAAATGAAAAACCATGGTGACTGTTTAAACTTTCCAGGCTCACCATGATGCTTTTTAAAAGTGAACACTGTCCATTTTAGGACTTTTTGGGCCCACGATGAGCTGGCCGACAAGGTGTATGGATCAAATCATCCCATTTTCGGACCATTTACGTTGTGGTTTACATGAGTCGTAGTTGTCATATTACATTGGTCGTGGTTGTCATGTTGTATGGATCATAGTTTGCTACTTGTTCACTTCCTCTTCTACCAAACCATTGGTACCATAGCATATGGCCCATAATGGAGTGATCTGATCCATCCACCTTGTCGGCCAACTTGTCGTGCGCCGAAAAAGTCCTGTCTTGAACAATGTCCACTTCTAACAAACATCATAGTGAGTGTGGAAAGTTTCAACAGTCAACAATTATTTTTATTTTGTGGCCCACACGTGTGCTGGATTGGGTTGATATTTGTGTCATGCCCATAAAATGACACGACAAAAAGGATGAGTGGCATAGATTATGCACATACATCAATGTGGGCCCATTTGGGTCGTGGTTTGCATGGGTCGTAGTTGTTAGGTGCATGAATCATGGTTGTCATGTTGCATGGATCATAGTTTGAAACGTGTTCACTTCCTCTTCTACCAAACCATTGGTACTATAGCTTATGACCCACAATGGGGTGATCTGATCCATCCACCTTGTCAACCAACTTGCCGTGGGCCCAAAAAGTCCTGACTTGGGCAATGTCCACTTCTAACAAACATCACAGTGAGCGTGAAAGTTTCAACAATCACTAATAATTTCTATTTTATGGCCTACACGAGTGCTAAATCAGGTTGATATTTGTGCCCTGCCTAAAAAATGACACGACAAAAAGGATGGGTGACATAGATTATACACATACATCAATGTGGGCCCATTTGGGTCGTGGTTTGCATGGGTCGTAGTTGTCAAGGGCATGGATCGTAGTTGTCATGTTGCATGGATCGTGGTTTGAAACGTATTCACTTCCTCTTCTACCAAACCATTGGTATCATAGCTTATAGCCTACAATGGGGTGATCTGATCCATCCACCTTGTCAGCCAACTTGTTGTGGGCCTAAAAGTCTTGACTTGGGCAATATCCACTTCTAACAAACATCACAGTGAGCGTGGAAAATTTCAACAGTCACCAATAATTTCTATTTTGTGGCCCACACGAGCGTTGGATCAGGTTGATATTTGTGCCCTGCCCATAAAATGACATAGTAAAAAGGATGGGTAACATAGATTATGCACATACATCAATGTGGGCCCATTTGGGTTGTGGTTTGCATGGGTCGTAGTTGTAAAGTGCATGGATGGTAGTTGTCATGTTGTATGGATCATGGTATGAAATGTGTTCACTTCCTCTTATACCAAATCATTGGTACCATAGCTTATGGCCCACAATGGGGTGATCTGATCCATCCACCTTGTCGGCCATCTTGCCATGGGCCCAAAAAGTCTTGACTTGGGCAATGTCCACTTCTAACAAACATCACAGTGAGCATGGAAAATTTCAACAGTCATCAATATTTTCTATTTTGAGGCCCACACGAGTGCTGGATCAGGCCGATATTTGTGCCCTGCCATAAAATGACACGGTAAAAAGGATGGGTGGCATAGATTATACACATACATTAATGTGGGCCCATTTGGGTCATGGTTTGCATGGGTCGTATTTGTCATGTGCATGGATCATGGTTGTCATGTTGCATGAATCGTGGTTTGCAACGTGTTCACTTCTTTTTCGACTAAAATTTGGTACTATGGCTTATGGCCCACAATGGAGTAATCTAAGCCATCCACCCTGTCGTAGGCCCAAAAAGTCCTGATTTGGGTAGTGTCCACTTCTGACAAACATCACAATGAGCTTGGAAAGTTTCAACACTCACCAATATTTTCTATTTTGTGGCCCACACGAGTGCTGAATCAGGCTGATATTTGTGCCCTGCCCATAAAATGACATGGTGAAAAAGATGGGTGGCATAAATTATACACATACATCAATGTGGGCCCATTTGGGTCGTGGTTTGCATGGGTCATAGTTGTCATGTACATGGATCATGGTTGTCATGTTGCATGGATCGTGGTTTGCAACGTGTTCACTTTGTCTTCTACTAAACCATTGGTACCATAGCTTATGGCCCATAATGGGGTGATTTGATCCATCCACCTTGTCAGGCAACTTATCGTGGGCCCAAAAAGTCCTGACTTGGGCAGTGTTCACTTCTAACAAACATCACAATGAGCGTGGAAAGTTTCAACAGTCACTAATATTTTTTATTTTGCAGCCCACACAAGTGCTGGATCAGGCTGATATTTGTCCCCTGTCCATAAAATGACACGGCAAAAAGGATGAGTGGCGTGGATTATACGCATACATCAATGTGGGCCCATTTGGGTCGTGGTTTGCATGAGTCGTAGTTGTCATGTGCATGGATCGTAGTTGTCATGTCGCATGGATCGTGCTTTGCAACATGTTTATTTCCTCTACTACTAAACCTTTAATAGTATGGCTTATGGCCCATAACGGAGTAATCTAAGCCATCCACTTTGTCGGCTAGCTTGTCGTGGGCCCAAAAAGTCCTAACTTGGGCAGTGTCTACTTCTAACAAGCATCACAGTGAGCCTGGAAAGTTTAAACAATCAACAATATTTTCTATTTTGTAGCCCATGCGAGTGATGGATCAGGTTGATATTTATGCCGTACCCCTAAATTGACATTGCAAAAAGGATGGAGAGCATGAATTATTCATATACAACCACGACCCATATAATATGACAACCACAACCCATATAACTTCACAACTACAACCCATATAATATGACAACCTCGACCCTTGCTACATGACAACCACGATCCATATAAAGGGTCATAGTTCGCATGCATAATGGATCGTGGTTTTCATCCACAAAGGGTCATGGTTGATATTTGACCCTACCCCTAAAATGACACAACAAAAAGGATAGGCAGCGTGGATTATTCACATACATCAATGTACGCCCATTTGGGTCGTGGTTTGCATGGGTCGTACTTGCCATGTTATAAGAGTTGTGGTTGTCCATGATCCATATAACATGACAACCACGACCTATATCAACCATGGCCCACATAACATGACAACCACGACCCATATAACATGTTAACTATGACTCGTGACAACTACGACCAGGTTGACAACCACGACCCATATAACATGACAACCATGACTCATATAACATGACAACCATGACTCATATAACATGACAACTACGACCCATGACAATCACAACCCATATAACATGACAACCACAGCCCATATAACTTCATAACCATGACCCATATAATATAACAACCTTGACCCTTGCTACATGACAACCATGATCCATTCGAAGGGTCATGGTTCACATGCACCAATGGATCGTGGTTTTCATCCACAATGGGTCATGGTTGATATTTGACCCTGCCCCTAAAATGACACAATAAAAAGGATGGGTGGCATGGATTATTCACATACATCAATGTTCGCCCATTTGGGTCGTGGTTTGCATAAGTCGTAGTTGTCATGTTATATGGGTCGTGGTTGTCATGTTGAATGGATCATGGTTTTCAAAGTGTTCACTTCCTTTTTTACTAAACCATTGGTACCATAGCTTAAGGCCTATAATGGGGTGATCCGATCCATCCACCTTGTTGGATAGATCACCGTGGACCCAAAAAAACCTTCATTTTCTAATAAACCATTGGTACCATAACTTAAGGCCCACCATTATTTTTTATTTTGTGGCCCACATGAGCACCGAATCAGACTTATATTTGGGCCCTACCCCTAAAATGACACGATAAAAAGGATGGGCAGCGTATATTATACACACACATCAATGTGGGCCCATTTGGGTCATGGTTTGCATGGGTCATAGTTGTCATGTTATATGGGTCGTGGTTGTCATGTTGAATGGATCATGGTTTTCAACGTGTTCACTTCCTTTTCTACCAGACCATTGGTACTATAATTTAAGGCCCACAATGGGGTGATCCAATCCATCCACCTTGTTGGCCAGCTCGCTGTGAGCCCAAAAAATCCTTACAGCCACGACCCATATAACATGACAACTATGACCCATGACAATCACGACCCATATAACATGACAACCACGACCCATATAACTTGGCAAATACAACCCATGATAACCATGACCCATATAACTTAACAACCATGACCCATATAACTTCACAATGACGGCCCATATAATATGACAACCTCGACCCTTGCTACATGACAACCATGATCTATATAAAGGGTCATGGTTCACATGCACAATGGATTGTGGTTTTCACCCATAAATGCTCGTGGTTAATATTTGACCCTACCCCTAATATGACCCAACAAAAAAGGATGGGCGGCATAGATTATACACATACATCAATGTGGGCCCATATGGATCGTTATTTGCATGGGTCGTAGTTGTTATGTTATATGGGTCATGGTTGTCATGTTGCATGGATCGTGGTATCCACGTGTTCACTTCCTCTTCTACCAAACTATTAGTACCATAGCTTAAGGCCCATAATGGGGTGATCCAATCCATCCACCTTGTCAGCGAGTTCGCCGTGAGCCCAAAAAATCCTGACATGGGGTGATCCGATCCATCCACCTAGCCCTAAAATGACACGAAAAAAGGATGGGCGGCATGGATTATTCACATACATCAATGTAGGCCCTACTAGATGGTCCTTGCCAAGGCCTATAAAATGAAGACTGCGACCCGTATAGCATGACAACCACGAACCATACCTCTTGACAACCACGACCCTTACCTCATGGCAACCACGACTCACACCCGGGTCATGGTTGTAATGCGGTAAGGGTCACAGTTGTAATGTGGTAAGGGTCGTAGTTGTCATGGGTCATGGTTCTCATGTTATATGGGTCGTAGTTATCATGGGTCGTAGTTATCATGTTATATGGGTCATAGTTTACATGTTATAAAGGTTACGGTTGTTACATGTTCACTTCCTTTACTACCAAATGAAAGGATAGCCATTGGTACAATAGCCTAAGGCCAACAATGGAGTGATCTGTTCCATCTACCTTGTCAGCTTGCTCCTCGTGGGCCCAAAAAGTCCTGACTTAGGTAGTGTGCACTTTTAACAAGCATCATAGTAAGCATGGAAAGTTTCAACAGTGGGTTCCATTGTCACCATTATTTTCTATAATATGGCCCACACGAGCTCCGGATCAGGCTGATATTTGGGCCTTAGCCGTTAAAATGACATGACAAAAAGGATGGGTGGCATGGATTATACACATACATCAATGTGGGCCCCACGAGCTTGGTCCTTGTTTGCATGCAAAAAAGGGTTCCATACACATCACTTTCTTGGCATTAAATACGACCTAACTTCTTCTTCCCTGGAAAACCATACAACTACTGAAACAAGGACAAGGGCATTTTCGTCAAAAACAATCTCCAAAAGATGTTAGAAGGCCCTTCTAAGGATATATAGAATGGCATAACTTTCTAGGTAATTTTCTTAAACTTCGAGGCAAGTACGACCAATTTCCCATTTTCTAAAGAAGAGGTCGTCTTCTTCACGACTCCCGCCTGTGACTAGTTTCAAAACACGGACCATCTATTCAAAATGGGACCTGCTAGTTGATCAGATGGACAATCAGAGCCGTCTAGCAAGACAACCCCGAATTTCGACAATGGTTTCCCACACACCGTCCCTTCTCTTGCCAATTCAAGATCGCACATTGCTTCTCTTCCGACAAAGAAATCAAGACTTATGCAGACGATCTTTTCAAAACAGGGAATCCCACACACGTTAGGATATCCTGTGTAAGGGATAAGTTCTTAGAATCTCTCCAACAATGAAAGGAGATAAGAAGGCGAAGAGATATCACCGACCGAACCGCATGATCTCACGCTACGCAGGGAGACATTGCGGAAAGCCCCATCAATAAAAAAAACATCTGGGCCACTGATTTCATGGGTCGTAAAGTAGGGGACGATGAATCTAAATCATTCAGAAAGACCGATCAGATAGTGAATGCTTGTGGTAAGAACCGCCATTAGAACAGATCCCAACTTGCTTGAACAAACTTGGACGATAAACAGTGATCTTAATGACCAACAATGTTGTCTGATGACTCACTTAAAGACGATGAATGAAAGGATGAAAACAAAGGAGGAGGAGCAAAGCTGGGGCTCCTATCACACGACCAGCCCTTGTTACATGTTACACACCTGGGGTTTCGCAAGAAACTTCTGAATACAAGGCTACATAAGAAGGATCTAGAGATCCCGCCAAGGAAAAATGTGAGATAGAGAAAAGAAAAAGAAAGAAGAGGAAGTATCCGACAATAGAAGGGAAGAAAAAGGAGAGCTAGCCGCTTAAGATCGAGTAAAGACTCCAACCCAGGTAAGCCTGAAACCATCCTTCCTTCTTTCTAGAGTTCTCCTTTCTTTCTTTCCTTTCAACGGTTCAATCCATGATGTCCCAAAACCAAGTCGAAATGGGTTGACTTGACCGATAAAACTCAGATGTAGACTCGAGCCAAATCGAGTCAAGATTATCCTCGGGAATTCCCTAAATTTATACGGGCAATTAAGGTAGAGCCATGACAAACTCTAACTGTTCAAATTGATTAAATGCTAGGTTAAAATTCCCAATCCTGTAACACCTAATCACATTAGAGGAAGAAATGAATATATATAAGATGAGGGTTTTGTCCTTTAAGTTTACAATAATTTAAGTTGATTTATTTATCTTGCCTTTTACCTACTTTCACGTTATTTTATTTTGCCTTCTACATGCCTTCATATTACTTTGAATCTTCCCTGCAATTATGTGTTTTACTATCAATTATCTGCCTTTGGCTTACAATATAATGTTGATTATAAGTGATTTCTCTGAATTCATGTGGGGTCATGGATACAAGCCTTGCCCTTGCCCTATCAAATTTATTGAGTCGCCCTGCCACTCGTCTTTATATTTGAGTTGGCCTTGCCACTCGTCTCTGTATTTGCATTGGCCCTGCCACTCATCTCTATATTTGAGTTGGCTTTACCACTCATCTCTTTATTTGAGTTGGCCCTGCTACTCTCCCTATTGTTGAATTGACCATTGTCACTCTTCTCTTTATTATGTTAGCCTTATGTCGTCTATCTTTAAGGCTTGGGCATATGTCTTGCTATTTCAGAACCTCCATGATTCAGTTTATATTCTTTATAATTCAATTTATATTCTCTATAAGTGCAAGCGATGTGGTCAGATGTATCACAACTAGTGATTCAAATAATCTATCATGGACGTAATGCACTCTGGGTAGAGACCCTCTTAGTTGTCATGTAATTCCTTGGGTTTTGGCTAATGGTGCACAAATCGATGTGTGTAATTCGCAAATGCAATGTCACATCACTTTCAGGATTGGATGTCACAAATAGTCACTCCATGAACAAATCGTGTCACATGACTTGCGTGTTGTGCTGCCTTAAGATGTTCGCATAAATCCACGTTAGTGTTGGCCATGCCGGCGAATATCCGTAGTTATGGGATGTGGGTCGAGTCAGATTTTCTATAAATTATATTCCACATTGTGACGATCACTACGTATGATGAGTTGTACACACTATGCTAGGCATGCATCTTATGTAAGTTGTTTGCACATACTGATATCTCATGTATTAGTAGAGTACGAGACGTATCAGTGCCCTTAAGTTACTTTTATAAATCTCTTGAATTATTGTTAATCTTAAAGGATAACCATCACTATGAGTAGGGCATTGACCCTCTCCCAATCGTACAGATTATACAGGAGATGTACAGATTGAAGAATTAGAGGACGACTTTCCTATAGAAGATTATACTGAAAGAATCCAGAGATAGTTTTACTATTTAGTTTTATACTTTCGCTACAAACTCGATAAATGTAATAAACTCCTATTGAGAGGGCATTTAATTATTCTTTTTTACTTTGATGGAATATAATCAATATAGTTGATTTTATTCTTATGAATGTTACCTCTATGAATGTATCTGGATGTGATCCAAATGAAAAAAAAAATGTGCGATTTTCCCAAAACATCCAATTTATACATCATTAACACCGGGTTTCCTTGGGCACGAGTACGAACTCTGGCTATGAAATTTTAGGCTATTACATACCAATCATGGGGTGCAAAAATATTTTTTTTTAAAGGACATTAAGCCTCATTTGCTGAGATGAATCCTTGTACTCCAAAAGTTTGACCTTAAAATATAAGACAAGAAAAGAGTAAAAAATGTAGTGGCTGACTATCTCTCTAGGCTTATCCTATCCGATTATATGGAGACAACATCGATCAATAAATGACAGTTTCTTGATGAACGACTTTTTAAAGTCTCCCAATTACCATGGTACACTAACATTGTCAACTATCTTGCAACAAGCACAATTCTTACCCATTGGACTGCACAAGATAAGAAGAAATTCTTTATCAAGGTACACAAGTTTTTCTGGGATGATCCTTATCTTTTCAAAAAATTACCTAGATCAAATCATAAGAAGATGTGTGCTTAATCACGAACAACATAGTGTCATGTCCTTTTCCCATTCATTCGCATATGGCAACCACTTTTTTTACTAAGAAGATCGCCATGAAAATTTTGCAGTGCAGTTTTTATTAGCCCACTATGTTCAAAGATACAAATGAATTCTATAATGTGTGTGAGCAATGTCAGAAATTGGGAGGATTATCTTGTCGAAATACGATACCGCTAAATCTCATTCTAATCATTGAAGCATTCGATTGCTGGGACATTGATTTCATGAGACTATTCTCCCTATCTTTTGGAAATCTTTATATTTTTTCTTACTGTAGACTATCTCCAAATGGGTTAAGGCAATTTCGTGCTTGAATAATGACCATCGTATGGTCATTATGTTTTTAAAAGAAAATATTTTATCTAGGTTCGGAACACCTCGAGCCATCATAAGTGATGGAGGATCTCACTTTTGCAATAGACTATTCGAGATATTAATGAAGAAATACGATATTTGGCATAAAGTAAGCACACCTTAACATCCTAAGACAAGCAGCCAAGCTGAAATATGAAATATGGAGATTAAACAAATTCTTGAGAAAATGGTTAACCTGGATCACAAGGATTGGTCACTTCGACTAACCAATACATTGTGGGCTTACCATATAACGTACAGAACCCTTATTAGTATGTTACCCTATAGAATTGTCTATGAAAAGGCTTACCACTTACTTGTAGAGTTGAAACATAATGCATATTCGGCTATAAAGAATTTCAACTTCAATCTCGACAACGCTGGCTCGTTGTATAAGTTACAACTTAATGAACTTAAAAAAATATGGAATGAGGCATATGAAAACTCTTGAATATATAAGGACATGATAAAGGTGTTCCATGATAAGAACATTCTTCAAAAGTTTTTTGAACCAAATCAAAATGTTCTTTTGTATAACTCAAGAATTCACCTTTTTCTTAAAAAAAAACTAGGATCTAGTCGAATTGACCCCTTTAAAGTTAAAATGGTTCATCCTCATGGGGTTGTTGAGATAAAAAACCTAACAAATGGTAATATTTTTAAAGTGAACAGTCATCACCTTAAACCATTTGTTGAGAATTTTGATTTAGAGTAAATGTACATCCCTCTGAAAGATCATGTCTATCAGGACTGACCTTCTAGTATGATGGAAGTCTTTCTATCCATTTATTGCTCTCTTAGGATTATGATTGAATAATTTAGATTTTATTTTTTTTTTGGTCTAGTGAAAACCCCTTTAAATGGTGGAGACTTCAGGCATCTCATTGATCTTCTTCGAGTATTCTCTCTTACTCATTCCTCTTTTATTTTTATTGTCTTCTGTTATAATGCATTGCATATCTTGTTACATTGAGGACAATGTAGATTTTATGTTGGGGTGAGATTATATAGAATTAATCAGTAATAGTTTTTGAGCAAATTTTTTCAATTTCTAGATTTTAAAACACTTTTTGAATATTGATATTCTGTATATCTAAATATATTATATAATGATGAGATATAAAGTAATTTTTAAAAGTCTAGAATCTAGTTGATTAATAGATTTTTAAATAAAATTCTTTTAATAAATTGATTGATAGGAAGATTTAAACATCGATTGAGCCTAGTTCACAATTCACTCTTGACTCATATTCTTTAATGTTAACTTGAACTCCTCGTGTTAAGTATGATGATTACTCAAGAGTGTCAAGAACCAAGTCTGGAGTTCCTTATCTACCTTGATATGAAAAGAAGAAAAAAAAAAAAAAAAAAGTGGAATTGAAAATAGCTACCTATTGCATGTGCTTAAAAGAGAAAATGATAATGAAAAAAAAAAAAACAAGAAGAAGAAGAGATGATAGTGTGAAAGCTTTTGATAAAAAAATTTATAAAAATAAATGAAAAGGAGATAGGTTTAGAATTAATATCTTGTATTGATCTGACCACTTTAAGGTAATTATCATAATTAACATCATGAAGAGAAAGCTAACTCTTATAGATTATAAATTATAATTCACTGATCACACTAGGAACTTGATATTTAAATGCATTCTATTAATTAATCGATAAAAGAGAATTTAGGTTAATGGTTTACTAGCAATATTAGTTTCTAGAATGACAATAAATCATCCTTGTATCTTAAATTTTATCTACATATATGTAGGTGTAATGCCCCGGATTTTTGGCAGCTGGGAATTAGATGTCCTTGGGTAGTACCTTTGATTGATCGACTTGAGTGCATGTCCATATGTGTCTTCACACATGTTTGGGACCAAAAGAAGCTATCTTGGATCCACCAAAATTGCCCGATTGATTGAAATTTAAGAATTTTAAAGAACATGGACAACAAGGTTCGGTTGCACTGAGTGGAACTCAGTTGCAGCGAGCAAACTGGGGTAGCAATGCTCCATTGCATCGATTAAACATCGAGCAACCAAGTAAATCTAGACAACAAGGTTCGGTTGCACTGAGTGGGGCTTGGTTGAACTAAGTAGCCGTGTATAATAATATTCTGCATATTCAGATTTTAACAGTTTTAGTGTATTGATTTTAAATTTTCATATCTACTTTTTTACAACTTCGATTGAGGTGATTCAAAAGACATTGAAGCTTGATAAGTCTAGTTTTATGAAAAAAATAAATTAATTAAAGTATGTTAATTTTTAGATGTTTTGGAAACTGTACCAAAATCATTAGTTTTAGGCAGTTGGTACTCCTAGAATTTTTAGAATTTTTATATAACTCGAGATGAGAGAAAATTTGGTGAGTATAAAAAAGAGTTAATGATGAGTTATTAAGAAATTAATAAAAATAATCTAGTAACTAAAAATTCTAAAAACATATTATATGAAATAGACCTATTGAAACTGAAAATTTCTTCAATTACATGTTGTCGACGTCTCGCACATATCATTTTCATCTTAGAGTTTTTACATTCAGCATCTTCTTAGGAATTGCTTATAATCATACTAGGAATCATCCCATATGATCAAATTAATATTTTATATTTTTAGTACATTTTACAAATTCAGGTAGTTTCTAGTATAGTTAAATTTGGGTAATTAGAGTCGACTCACCATTTCTGCTAATTGTAAATATACCACACTATGAATTTAGCTAATCAAAATCTCAATAATCATGCATAAGAAATCTCATTGCCCAGTTCATCTAGAAAATGCTCAAATTCACCGGATTAGATATAGATCACACTTTAGTCGCCCGTTAGACTCGAAACTATAGGATAATGACTGTCTTACCGGGCTAGATGTCCATTGCGGAAGTCGAGACGGGATACTTCTAGGACTGCTCAACTTGGACCGAAGGGGATGTGTAAATGCCCTAGGTAGAAACTTGAAATTTATGTGAATTGGGCTATTTGTTATTTCATGAAGTTGCGACTTTCCAACAATTGGATTTCAGCCAAACTTGAGGTGTAAGTTAAGGATATTTCCATGCACATATCCATATAGCCGCGACCTTGATCAATCACTGATGATCATCCATCATAAGTGGGGCCCTCACGACTAATCAGAGCGTCTGATTGCTGCCCGGTTGTGTCCAAACATAGATCCTATAGTGGGGCACCTTTTTCATGACATGAATGAGCCAGTGGGCTCCCAACAAGCCCTATAAGTCAAAAACAACCTCCCCCAGGGCAAGTTTATTGGAGAAAGGGTCACCAGGGCTATTTGTTCTCATTCTGGCACTATAAATGGCCCCCTATTTTCACTCTCTCACTCCCATACAAATTTTGAGTTGTAAGAAGGGGAAAGGGAGAAGAGTAGAGAAGGGAAGAGGTGTGAGAGAGGAGTGGGTTTGGAGGATTCTCCCTGCCGCCACTAGCTGGTGACATTGTCGTACCACACCACATTGCTGGGATCTTCCCGATGGAAATTAGAGATAATCAGCGAACCCTTCTTAGAAATTGATCCTTGAGGATCAAATGCATGAGCTCTTATAATCCAACCACCTTGGTATAGGATACTGGTGAACCATTAGGATGGGAAACCCTATTTCATTTCCCTTGTTTCTCGAAAATCCTAATACTAAGGTTTAATCATGTTAGGACTTGGGGTCTCGGAAATGGGTTAGGAGCGGCTCATACTATTTTGAGAACTGTATTTGGGCATGGCCTCATGTGGATGTCGTAGTACGCTAATCTCGGTCTCCGACTTGTCGAATCGAGTTGCGATTTACTCGAACTAAGTTAGGTAAAACCCTTGCCCCTTAGTTAAAATCTAATTATAATAAAATTCACATTACTAGTGATGAAATTGTCGATGAATTAGGGTTTGGAGCATTTTCTCTAATTTTTCGACATTAGGGTTACATCTGAGTTAAGGATTTTGACTCTAAGGTGAAGATCTACCCCAAGCTTCTACTTAACCTTTTAGAATAATTAAATGCATTTATTTTCTATTTAATTGATAATATACTTGATGAAATGCTTGAATGATATGAAACTCTTAATATTAGAATTTTTTTATGTTGAATGCCTACACGGGATACTTTGCACCCAATGTCGATTTACCCCGGGTCCTTCATAGTTGATCGCATTAGTCTAATGCAAGCTCAATCTTTTTTTGTATTTAGTGATTGTATAACAATCAATAGAATCTTGGATACCACTATTACCATTAATTTAGTCTACTCATAACCATTAGTGTGTTACTATCCCCAAAGATTCTTGAACCGATCATGGTGGTATGAGACACCATGTTCGAGCTCTCGGCCCATGCTTGGGTGACGAGCCTCCTCATAATGACCATTAAGCACTGATAGATTTAATAGTAAGTTGTTCGAGTGCCCCCCATTAAATTACCCCACCGATAGTTTTGTACCAGAGTACCGTTTGAATGACTGGGCATGAATAGAATTAGGTGATAAGCTCTTTCCTTTGCATTGATTTAGTTTTGAGTGACGTGACAAGCCCGCACCTCTGAATTAATGGTTCATACTTGAAAATTCTCTTAACAGGTGCCAAAACCAACTTGATCTCAATTAACGGTCTACACTTAATGATCAGGGCCTACTTTTAGGAAAAATGTGTAGTCAGGATAGGCAAACGGTTGGACAAAATTTGGTGGTTAATCGATGGTAGAAAAAGCTTAAATCTAAAATTTCATCTTTTGTACCAAAGGGAAGGAACCTGGTTCAACCTTCAACGGTGTAGTATCATAGATAAGGGCCTAAATTTTGTATAACCTTGTAGTCATATGAGACTAGATTATGGTATAAATTTGAGTTGCGATGGATGGAAGGAAGTGGTTAAATCGGAAGATTCAGATTTATAAGGAGTTGATAAGCCTTAAAAGGATAACTTCGCGCCTAAGGAAAAGCCTACCAAAGTGGGGTCTTTATATTTCACACTTGGTCCATATTATGGGCAATCTAAGTTGTTCATATGAAGGAAAATATCCTACTATGATGACCCACGATGTTTCTTCACTCGATGGACACTAAAATCAACGGTTAAGGGGATGATTTGTCAATTAGGTCAGTTTTATAATGATCTAAGGACTGAAATTTGACATGTATAGTTAATTTATGATACATAGGCATGGTATAAAATTTTACATCAAATAAATCATGGGAACTATGTGATATAGAATTTAGGGGTTTAGGTTAGTGGCATTTTCATAATTATTGTTGATATGAGAGTTTTGAGAAATCTAATGGTTCTACATACTTATAGGCACGTTTCTAAGTACTTCTTACAAAAGGACTTATATCTAAATTATTAGAATAAGGAATTATTCACCAAACTAATTAAGAGAATGTACATATATCAACCAACATAATGGATAATCAAATGACATGTAAAAAATATGAAGACTTAATAGTTGGTATTCTAACAGTGTATATAGGTATATGTACGATCAGTTTTGTAAATGGAAGAACATAAGGTGAGGTTTTTTGGAGTGATTAGGGGATGGAATATGTATATCATTAGGTTTAAGTGTCTTTTCCACATGTGTAAGTTTCTCAGTTAGTTCTGATATTGGGTTAATCATATTCATAAGTGGTGAACAAGATGAACGGATCAAAATCTCAATTTGATGTGTGTACGAATGGATGTAGAGATCAAGTAGCCAGTTTACTATAATCAGGTGGTCCAAAATCAAAGTAGACGATTAGATGTCTCTATCTAGCAGTGCATTTTTTACTCAACAGTTGGTTATGATGGACAAGTGAGAATATTTGGGTATATGATGATCCTATCTTAAAATCAACAATTAAAATTTCCAACGGTCAGATTCGTGTTGGAGAATACATGTAAGGTTAGGATAGCTAGATTGGTATCATGCACATGTACATAATAAGCTAAATTTTATGGTAACACTCGAGAACTTTCAATACTTGGGTATTGAAAAGTTCAGGTGTAACAATCTACCCCCCTTAAATAAAATTTCATCCCCAAAATTTATTTATTTATTCCATTTTACACTGATCCATTATGTTTAATATTTCACTATATTCCTCATGAGGTAGATGTATATGTCTAGGTGTGTGTATAATTGGCTACCTGAAAAATCTCGACTCTGAAATTTAGTAATTGGATTAAACCACTTATGCCTTACTTGAATCTGGTTCAGTAAATCTATGGTCCCGATCATTCTAAATCATTGCGGAATACAATGAAAATTTTCTCTTCACCATAAGAGTATCCTATATTTCATAAAGGATAGGCTCAAATTATCCACCCTTGTTGAACTTAAGTTTTAGTATCATCTTTTATATGAACATTAATTCCTAGAATTGCTTTATATTGACAGTATGTCTCTCGTAGAATTTTAGTTTCTGATTCATATGTCCAATATATTTGAAATTTGGAGTCTAAGTCCCTGACTTATTCTTGAGACTCTAGAAAAATCCTCGAGGCATGATTCCACGGTTTGGAGGGTATTTCAACCTCGTGAGGTGTATAAAAACTAGTTGTCCAATAGTAATTTCTACTGATCTTTGCTACTGTTGGATTTTCATGAAAATTTGTACAGATCCAATCGAGATGAAATTTTAGAAAAAGGTTAATGGAGACCTATGTGATCTAATGGAGCCTGATTTAGATCTGCATCTAGCAAAATGGAGGACCCACCAATGGAACTCTTGTACACAAATGTTTGGCAGAAACAATAAAAGGAAAATCCAAAAAGAAAGAGAAGAAGAAATCAGAGTTAGACCACCACACTGGTCTATCCTTCAGCTAATGGTTCAGATGAACTATTCTAGACCACAACACTTGTCTATTCTTCAGGCAATGGTTCAAATGAACCTTACTATCTTGCTGGAGTTTCTATTTGTAGGAGAGGACTTAGTTTGTATAAGTATCCTGGAGTGTGATTTGTGACAGATTGTAAACCCATCCAGACCCTATATATATAGGCCAGGATTGCTGGCAGTTTTGGTCCAAAGACTTAAATCCACATGACTGTTTTCTAGCTATTGTGAGAAACTAGCTATTATTAACAATTTTCTGACTATTGTGCATGTGGTGTAATAGTTTCTGCATGGTCAGGTATCAATTGCATGAGGAGTTACACCTCTCTACAATAACTATATTTCTATCCTCTATATAAGCCAAGAGATCTCATTCAGTCCTCTAGACTCCCAAGCATCCGCGCAGATCTGCCAAGTGCAAAGTGCGCCACTAATGCCTCTACAACCACACTACCTCACATGCCTACACCCTCACATCGAGCCCGAGCGCACGCAGGGGTGTTCGCACTAGAACACGCTAGCCCGATACTCCTCGAACTAGGTGAGTAAACATTATAATACTCCACTTTTCTCATATAACCGCAAAAATCTTTTTTTTTTTTTAATATGGGACTATTCCCAAAATACTTAAAAAGGGTTTTTTGCAAACCATTTTATAAAATGTATAATATTTTTTATTTAAAATATATTACAATCAATATATTTCAACATGGATAAGATCTTTTTTCTAACTTTCATGGTAAATATGAGGCAACACACCTGATGAACAGAGTGGATCTCATATTCATTCCCTCCATGTGGTTGGGGATAGGTAACCCTACAGTGTACATGTTAAGGCATAAAAAGAGAGAAAGAAAGACAACAAGAGTTCATTATGCACAAATGATCATTATGGTGCGCTCAGAAGCATTGTGTGCTGAAAGGAGTCAATCCACACAGTGGAGTTCACATAAAGGAACTCGCATAGTGGAGTCCACACAAAGGAATCCGCACATAGGGAATTGGTGTACAAGGGATACCGCACAATGACTACATATCATGTTCACATGTGTGAGAGAACTATAAATACCCGATGACCCCTCTAAGGGGGTCATTAGCATCCAATCATAGAAGAGGAAAAGATTTCAAAAGAAGAGAGAGGTAAAGTCTGCACTCATTATGTGGAACAAGTGTTGTGCAACGCACAATGTTGTCGGTGCACAACAAGAGAGAGCTCACAACAAGAGGTAGCACACAACACTACTGAGTGCATAACAGGCCAAGCGCACAATAGCGCAACAAGGCTGGTGTTGGCCGCGCAATGGTCTCCAACACATAATGGCCTCCAGCACAGGGCTCCTAGCATAGTGTCTTAGTGCATGATGCCCTTATGCACAACGTCGCCAAATATTTGTTTTATATTACAATTCATAAACATTCTATTTTAGAATCAAAGGAGAAAAAATGATGTAAAAGAACTTAGAATGAATAAATGATGTGATTATCTTCTTCATCTTCTTTTGTTTATCATTAAGTGAATGAGATTCCCAAATCGAATGCATTTGTTTCTTGTTCGAACCAAAATGATGACTCTGTTGGAGACTTTTCTCATATTCACTTAAATATTAACTTAAGAACTATACGAAAGATAATCACAACTGTTTGCCGACTGTAAGACGCCAAAATGGCGACTCTCAGTGGGAACATCCTACCTTTCATCTCCAAATTAGAATATAACTTGATTTAATTACTAACTTTTTTTATTTTGCAATATAGAGGATTCAGGATAAAGGATATCGCAACCAACCAACCAACCAATCAATGACAATCATTCAGAAGAATACAGTTTTCTACTTCACTGTCATGGGGTTCGTCATGGAGTATGCTGATAAACAAACTGGATGTCGCAAAGAGAAAGTGGTGTCAACCAAGCATATGGAGTCATAGGCAGCTGCTACAATTATAACTGCTTCACCAATAGCACAAGAAGAAAGAGATGATTGGATCGTCGTCACTCGCAGAAGGATAAGGACCTGGAACATTACTGTGACAGGAACGAATTCACCACTGAGAGGAGATAGGGGACCGATAATGCGAAATATAGGCAGGAAACGTCCTGAACTTGCTCCATCGTTAATCTACCCTACGCAAGCGATGATTTCTTTAGCCACATAAGATTTCTCTACTTTGCCTGTTAAGAGTTCCCGGTGGACAAGAGAGTAGAAAGGAAAGGCTTTACTTACTAGTCCACTGGGATCCACATCACCAATCTCTGTCCCCCCAATTAGCCGGCTACTCCAGAAATACACAAAGATCATATGAGTCTCCTCTTTCGGCAACTCCTATAACGTCAATACACTCCCATTCAACATCGACTATTGCCTCGTCAGGGAATGGAGAGGCTGTCATTCACATGGCTGGAACAAACCGAGGGTCTTCTCCAACTACAGAGGATCAAATCGTCGAGATGGCAAAAGCGTAGAAAGCATTAATGGAGGAATGTAGGAACCTCCGGGAAGCCTTGGGGACTCTTGCACATAATGTGGCGTGAATGGCAGCACCCTCAATGACCAATAACATAAATGAATGAATGCAGCACCCTAACGGGTCACAGTCACCGCGAACCGGTCATACGGATCTGCCCCTACGATGAGAGCATTAACACAAGAAGAGGTATGACAAGTTGTTGAAGAAGCAGTCAAATAAAAAAAGAACGTAAGAATACAGGGAGATTCAGATATCAGACACCATAACCAAAAGAAGTCGAAGATATTCCATTCCCAAATAACTTTAAGCATCTAGATTTTTAAAAGTTTAACGGGGATGGGTCACCAGAGGAACATATGATGCATTTTATTACCTGCATGGGGAATTTTTCTACAGTGCCACAATACTGTCGCCGATTGTTCGGGTATTCTTTGACAAACAAAGCGTTCAAATGGTATTCCATCCTAGCACCTGGGTCAATAAGGACGTGGGAACAAATGTAAGACGCGTTCATGTCAAGCTTCTTCTCATCAGAACGAGATGTCAGTATCATAGAATTAGCTTCAATAAGACAGAGAGAGGGAGAGCTAGTAGAAAAGTTTATAGACAGATGGAATACTTTAGGGGCTTCTTGTAGGCAATTACCAGAAGAGAAAGAGCAGGTGAAGATGTTCCTAAACTCCATGGAGATGAGGGTGGTATTCAGTCTCACTAGTGTCGACATCAGGACTTTCTGCGACTTGGCCATAAAAGCTCACGCTTAAAACTGATGACTCGAAAAATGCTAGTGTTCAATTATGAACTGGCACGAACAGGACCTTAGAAGTTGTTCACAACATGGTTGAACACAAAAAAGAGAAGCAATGATGCAAGTGAATACATAAACCAAGATACGAGAGAAGCAAGGGGTAAAATGATAGAAAGGAGAGAAGAACCGAACCCCCCAGGGGAAGGTTTTATGACAAAAAACCCCAATTATTGAACTCTCATGAGGGTTTTGCATTTGAAAAGGAGGATGTACTGCCTATGATGAATTAGCTATTGAAAGCAGGGATAATTGAGTTGCCTATGTCGAAGTGACCCGAAGAAGGGTCCAAGACAAAAGAAAGAGACTTTTGTTATTTTTACCACATATTAGGACACTCGACAGAAAATTGTTACATGCTAAAGTGTATCATACAAAGAATGATAAATAAAGGAGAAATAATAGTCGGAAGAGATAAAGAAAGAGATAGAAGAGCAACAACAAACGTGCATACCATTCGAGAGAGCTACCAAGGAAGAACGAGGGCAGACAACCAGGAAATAGGAGAGAAAGTTACGGTGACTACTCTATGATCAGGGTAGAAGATAGCCAGCCCATTGAATTTGAAAAATGAATAGTCGAAAGTAGGAACAGTCGAGAATCATTACAGCAGCAGTGACGACAGCAAGAAGGAAAAAGGAAAAGAAATAAAGAAAGTCAATTATGATGTTATAAGCCATTTGAAAGGCATTCCGGATCGGTTGAGTGTCTATAATGCTTTAAAATTGTCAAAAAACTCCCAATAGAGTTTGATTAAAGCCTTATCTGATGGAGACATAAGAGGAGTGCTGCTAATCGAGATGGAGAGTGAGGGGCAAGAAGATTGAATGTCAATTGTTTCCTTCTCCGACGATGACCTAGTTTGTGACAGGGAACATAATAGGCCATTAATGATAGTGGGTCACATTGGCAGAAAACAGGTGAAACGAATAATGATTGATAATGGGTCTGTTGTAAATCTATTACCATTGACGATGCTAAATAAATTGGGTTATCGATACTCAAACCTACGCCCTAGTGGAATGATGATACAGGGCTTTAATCAAGATGGACAGTGTGCACTTGGTAAGATCACCATAACATTGGAAGTAGGAGAATTAACTACGAACGTTGTTTGCCACATCATAAATGTAGTAACAACATATAATCTCCTCTTGGAGAGACCGTGGATACATCGGTATGGCATTATACCTTCTGCATTACATCAGTGCTTTAAATATTGCAAAGATGGGGTGCAGCACAAAGTATTAGATAACGCGAGACCGTATACAGAAGCTGAAGCTTTTTTCACAGATGCAAGTTACTATGATGCATTCACTAGCAAGGAAGAAAAGAAGAATAATGAGAACAAGGCCCTAGAAAATATTTGCACGGAAATAGTAGAAACAAAAGAAGCAAAACTGCTTATAATAGGAAAGGTGAAAAAGAAGTTCTATTTTGTCCCGAAGCATTTGCGACAGCTAGGACAACCACCATTAACATTATTGCAATTGGAAATTTTGTAGTCAAATTACACAGTACCGCTTCCGTATGCTAAAAGGAGTAAACTGTTTCCTCTCATCCCAAAAAGATTTTATGTTAAACCCAACGCAAGATATCCAGAGCCGATTGAATTCTATGCTCCCTCAAAAGTGAAGACAGAGGAAGTAGTCGATAGTAGCGAGTGAAATGGAAGATTAACACCCAAAGAGCTTGAAAGATATAGCCTGATGAGTCAAAAAATCATGAAGAAAATGGGCTTTGATCATGAAGAACCTGTTGGCTTGAATTATGGAAGAGGAATTAAGGTTCCGATCGGGGTGAATCAAAAGAAGCGAGAAAATTTTCGAGGACTGGGGACAGAGGCTTCAGTGAACATGGTAACAGTTGACCAAATAAAAGAAACAGACCTTGAAATAGTCAGCAAGCTTGAGACAGCTCCAAAGTAGATGGAAGATGGGGGGCACCCAACAATTGATAATTTGAAAGAGATAAATTTGGGAATAGAAGAAGAACTACGGAATACATTCATAAGTGTCAATTTATCAAAAGAAGAAGCCGATCAGTATGTCAGTCTTCTGAAAGAAAACAAAGATGCCTTTGCTTGGACATATGTAGAAATGTCGGGTCTAAAGCCAACAGTAGCAATGCACTGGTTAAATATCTCTAAAGATAAAAGACCCATCAAGCAAACACAAAGGCGGTTTTACTCAGATCTGGTCCCCAAGATAAAGGAAGAAATAAGTAAGTTAATAAAAGTTGGATTCATCAAGGAGGTCAAATATCTCAAATGGATATCAAATATAGTCCTAGTAAAAAAGAAGAATGGAAGATAGGGTTTGTGTCAACTTCAGAGATCTAAACGAGGCATGCCCGAAAGATGATTTCCCATTGCCGATCACCGAGTTGCTAGTAGATAGTACCATGCAATACGCCGTCATGTCCTTCATAGATGGCTATGCTGGTTATAATCAGATAAGAATAGTGCCTGAGGACAAGGAGGCAACGGATTTCAGAACCCCTTTGGGAATATATTGTTATAAAGTTATGCCGTTTGGTCTAAAAAATGTAGGGGCAAGTATCAAAGGGCAATGCAAAATGTATTATAAGATATGATGCATAAGCATGTTCAATGTTATGTGGACAATCTGGTAGTCAGGTTAAACTATCATGAAGAGCATCGTGAGCTCTGGCTTCAGTCTTCCGTCGGATTAGAAAAAGACAGTTAAAGATGAATCCAGCCAAATGTGCATTCGGAGTATCATCAGGAAAATTCCTTGGTTTCGTGGTGAGACACAGAGGCATCGAGATAGATCCAGAAAAAGTTAGAGCTATTCGAGATATGTCACCCCTGAAAATGTTGAAAGATTTGAAGAGCTTGCAAGGCAAGTTAGCATATATCCGCCACTTTATCTCAAACCTAGCAGAAAGATGTCAACCGTTTTCTCATTTGATGAAGAAAGGAACAGAATTCATATAGGACAAGTCCTGCCAGAATGCTTTCGATTCAATAAAAGAAATATTGAAACAACATCCAATATTAACAGCCCCAGTGAAAGGAAGACCTCTCATCTTGTATATATCAGTAGTCGAGAATTCATTGGGAGCTTTGTTAGCATAAGTGAATGAAAATGGGAAGGAAGCGGCACTTTATTATTTAAGTCAAACTTTGATAGGTGCAGAATACCATTATACATCGATTAAAAAAATGCTTAACATTGGTATTCGCAATCCAGAAGTTAAGACATTATTGTTTGTCCCATGACATAACTTTAATATCTTAAGTGGACCCCATCAAGTTTTTAATGACAAGGCCGATGTTGTTGGGAAGGCTAGCGAAGTGGATGTTGCTATTGTCAAAATACGTAATTACATATGAGCTGGCAAAAGTAGTAAAAGGACAGGCAGTGGCAGATTTTCTAGCGGCCCATCCTGTGACGGACTACAAAGCCATCTTCGATGAATTTCCCAATTAACAAGTCATGATGACAGAATCGTCAAATGTATGGCAAATGTTCTTTGGTGGAGCGGCCCGAGCGATGGGAGCAGGTGTCGGGGTGATATTTTTCACCCCCCAAGGCGATTTGTTACCTTACTCTTTCACGTTGGGCACCACATGTATGAATAATAAAGCTAAATATATTGCCCTTATTATTGGGATGGAAATAGCTAGCGAGCTGAAGATAAAAGCATTGCGAATTTATGGGGATTCTAAGTTGGTCATAAATCAGTTGACGATTGAGTTTGAAACAAGAAAATAAGAACTTTTTCCATACTGTCGAAGGGCGCAACATTTATTGGAACAATTCCTAAACGTTGAGGTCAAGCATATACCGCTGTACGAGAATGTAAAGGTCGACAATTTGGCTAGTCTAGAAGCAGTGCTATCTTGCCCAGATCGAAGCCCCCTATAAGTGACAATCGAAAAAAGGAGATTCTTGCCTTCAGCCGAAATAATTGGTGAAACAATGGAAGCATTCCCTATATCATGCTTAGAAGTGACAATAGATGATTGGCGTCAGCCTTTCATTGATTATCTTAAGTACGATATCCTACCAGAAGATCTTGAGGTGAAGTTGTAGATTAAGCAGAGAGTGAAAAGATTTATTATGAGTAATGAGGAATTATACAGATGGTCCTATAATGAAATGTTGTTGCAATGTCTAAGTGAAGAAGGGGAAGGTCAAGTGCTACAAGAGCCGCATTTTGGGGAATGTGGGGCGCATAAGGCTAGGACAAATTTGTTCCACCGAGTACACTGGATGGGATATTACTGGCTGACAATGTTTAAAGATGCAATAGACTATGCAAAGCGATGCCATGAGTGTCAAATCCAGGGGGACATCCTACATGTATCCCCTGAAAATCTTCATCAATAAGCTACTTCTTGGCCTTTTGCCAAATAGGGGCTCGATGTTATTGGCCCCATAAATCCACCGTCGTCCAGAGGAAAATAGTATATACTAGCAGCAATGGACTATTTCTCCAAATGGACAGAAGCGATTACACTGCAAAGTGTTAAAGAGAAAGATGTTGTTAATTTCATTCAGCACGCAATAATATATCGACATGGCATTCCGAAGAAAATCATCACAGACAATGGCACTTCTTTCAAGAACAGTGGCATGGAGAAGTTATGTCTTAAGTTCAAAATCCACTAGTCTTTCTCAACACCCTATTATCTACCAGCCAATGGGTTGGCAAAAGCGTTCAATAAAACGATTGTAAAAATACTGAAGAAAGCAGTGAATGGGAATAAGCGTGATTAGGATGAAAAATTGCAGGAAGCTTTATGGTCATATAAGACCACTCATCGTACAGCGACACAAGCTATCCCTTATTCATTAGTTTATGGTGTAGAAGTCGTCGTGCCAATCAAAATGCAAGTCGCTTCACTAAGGGTAGCAGTGCATCAATCAATTATAGATGACGAGAATGCAAGAATACGACTGACAGAGTTGGATCTGCTTGATGAAAAAAGACTGGCAGCTTAGCAGCGATTGCAGTTATATCAGGCCAAGATTTATGCCGCCTTTGATAAAAAGGTTAAACACCGATCTTTCAAGAAAGGGGATATGTTTCTAATGTTGAAAAGGCCAATAGTAGTCACTTGGAGAACAGTGGGCAAATTTGATCCTAAATGGGACGGACCGTATATTATAACTGAAGTTTATTCCAATGGAGCATATAGAGTAACAGATCAAGACAGACGAGGCATAAGTATACTGGTCAATGCTCGCTTCATTAAGAAATATTATCCCTAACAGTGGGAGAAATTTTAATATAGAAGATTATCAGGATAATACTTCTACATCAAAAGGGGGCAATCACAAATGAAATGGTGAAATAGCCTTTAAAGGTGGAGTCTTGTATTCTTTCTTCACAAATGATGAATAAAAGGTGAACTTTCAAGCATATTGTCGAAGTCCCAGCCATCGCTGTCATTATTGGTTGTTCACTACTAGTTACTTATCAAAATTATTATTATCGCCAAGTTGATTGGATATAAAGAATAGATATCATAAGATTATCAAGGGCAATAGCAAGCTACAACGATATATCAATTATTGATTCACCTTCAACATAGTCAAGCCTTATACGACCAATTACGCGTAAGACCTATATATTATCCGGGATAGCAGTGTGGAGCCAGCGGCCCTAAAAAGCCCATATAGGCTACATCACGTGCATACTCATGCGAGTAACGGACAGAGCCAGTGATAAAAAGCCTCAAAGGCTAAAAGTCCTCAACGGCCAATCACGTGTGAGACCAATGCCATTTGTAAGCTCTCCGACAGCTTCATAGATGAGGATGAAAATACCCTCCTGTGAATAGGTTCGAACATACAGATGAAAGAAAATGGAGAGTAAAATAAGACCCCTAGGTCTTTGGCTTGGTTTTAGTATTAACTTATGAGGACAGGGTCTCAATAAAAACACCCCCTCATTGATGGACTGGAGGCCCTGGACTTGGTACCAAAGGTAGCCTTGTGGACCCCGTAAACTCTAAAGAGTTACTATGGCCAACCATACGCGTAAATCCCATTGAGTTCATGACTCCAGTAGCTTCACTGGGCCCCTCCGATGGACTGCGGTTTGTGAAATCCCCGGCTGCGATGATTCTAGAGAACTCATGAGAGTTAGAGAGACCATTCGTGTAAGACCCGACTCTAACTACTTATGAGTTTAATAAAAACTGTTATTACTCCACTACTCAAGAGCTTAAACTGTGTGCAAAGCTAACTAAACTAACTTTGAAATGAAATAGTTCCGCCCATTAAAATAAAACATCACATAGGATCACCGTACAATGCAAAATATAAATATCAGAAATAATGAAACATGAGTATGAAAGTATTACATCAACATGGATCCCAAAATCAATGATTGTGTTATCAAGAGAATGCATTTGCTCTGAATAAAACACCACAATCTGTTTATGTATCACAACACAAAAGGAACTTATATGAAAATACAATCCTTACAGATCTTCAGCTATGCTTAATACTACTATGTAACGCTGTAATTCTTCTTTTAACTAAAATTGTGCTGCAGCAGTCGTGCGTTCAGCCTCAAGAATTATCCTGGCTTGATCAGGAGCATCAACCAGTTCTGATTCCAAAAGGGCAGTAACTTCCCTATTCTTCGTTTGTTCAGCTTGCTCGATACCGATAACTTGAGAATTTGTTTTAAGCTCTTCTTTAATCTGACGAATAGTCAAATCTTTTGCTTCTTTTTGACCCTTGAGAAGCAGAATCTCTCTCAAGAATAGTAATTTAATCATCAATTATCGCCTTATTCCTATCATAAACTTTCAACTTCTCGTGAAGAGATTGACTAACAACATTGCAATTAGCAAGGAGGTCGTCTGAACGAGAGAGTTTCTACTTAAGTAATGCCAATTCTTTCTGAAGATTTAGAATTTATGGAGCAATGACTATACTTCACGTTGCTTCTAAGTTTTTGGTAGAGTTGTAAAACTGTGACAAGGAGTCGTGAAGAGACTGAACATTAACATGCGACAGACAAGCTAAGTGAGTAAGAACAGCTAAAGCACTATCTAGCAAGGGTCACTCGGCTAGATCTTTAAAAGCACTGATGATAACAGAGATTGCGTTCTTGAAGAATCCCAGCATAAGAAGGACACCTTTTCCAATGAGAGTCTATCAAAAACTATGGCTACTGAATTAGACCCTTCAGACCCGCTTGGAGTTAGCACAACCAAGGCTTAAAAAAAGAGGAGAATATGAATTAAAAGAAGATATATATATATATATATATATATATATATATATATATATATATATATATATATATATATGTAATGACATAAAGTAAGAAAAGAAGAAAAAAAAAAAAAAAAAAAAAGAAAAGAAGAAGATACACACCCTGTCTAAAGGCAACAATGGAGGTAGCTTGAATAGAACAAGTTTCGGGTGCGTCTATAGTCATAGCAACGTTGAAAGAAAGCTCCTGAACCCCTACGGTACTCGAGTCAAGAGTAGTCAGAGTTAGGACATCAACCGGATTGGAGAAGAATTCTAAACTTCGGGTTACTGCCTGGACAGGAGAAGGACGCATAGTATAAGATTTATCAGTCTGAATGGGGGCATTAGATGTTACGGTGACTATTGGCAAAGTTTCTCCTATGCTGTAAGGAAGAAGTACATTTCCCATTGTTGCTTGAATTTCTGATGATTAAGCCTCGGTATCCCTTACTATTGATGTTTCATGAGAAATTACATCGGTGGTTTCCACGATACATGGAGAATACGAGGCGTCAAAAGAAAGGAAGATATTCGTGCCAAGAGAATAGCCAAATTTTCCATAATTAAGTTACTCCTCTTCTAAGGAGGTCACCGTGATCGGACAAGAGGCATTCGGACAAGTAGTTGGGACATCAGGAAGCGGAGACTTGGCTCTAACATCGCCTTCTTCTCCAATATCCACTTCAACATCAGTATCTTCATTTAACAAAGCATCTCCCTCATCAGTTAAGCTCGTGGGAGAAGATGTATCGTCACTTGCAGTATTAGCTGAATATTTTGATGAACTGTTTTCCTTCGATATAGTTTCTTTTCCTTTGTAAGTAGTCTTCACGGGGAGAAGACACGCACTCTGAGTAGGAGAATGGACCTGTTGTGTCAAAACTTCAGGAGACAATGACTTGGCACGCGAGTGAGTCATGGGAGATGTAGTTATAGTAATCTGATTCACAGCAGGAGAGACTATGACTATAGGACAACTTGCTGTGTTTGCTGCATGATCCGTGGCAGAGATAACTGCGGTGGTTACATGTTCAATAGTGGGAGAAATCATAGAAGTGATTGGCTCTGTGGTAGGAGGAATGACAGGATCAGGGTGTGTAGGCTGATCTCCTCCTTTAGGAGTACGGGAAGGTAAAAATACCGCCCACAGTTTCAAATTCATTGTGAGGAGTGGCTGGTCTTTTGTAACGCCCCGACTTTTCAGGGACCCAAGTATATGACTCGTTTCCCAAGCACTCGAGTGTTAACCCTAAAGGATGGTTAAAATTGAGTATATATCTTTCTTTTATCTTTCATCAGAGTAAGCAAATGAGCGTAGAATGGACAAGTAAGCATAAAGAAAATTTTCAATTTTCATTTAGAATATATAAGTGGTTGCCCGTAATGACTTATACAAACCAATGTCTCCAAAATTAACAAATACAAGAATTTCATGATTCAATGCATGACAAATAATATAATGCAAGTAAATTTGAGCCGTAAGACCCCTCAGCCTCTCCAGGTAGATACAATCATGAAACCCTAGCACTTGAACCCAACTCCTCATCAGCCCGAACCTGAAAATCACTTAAGCCACCTGTACTACCTGTACGGTTATATTTATTTGATGGATGAGTGGCCAACTCAGTGTGAATTTCCCTCAAGATTACACGCAGTCACATTAGGTAAGCATAGTTATAAAGCAAAGTATACAAAACAATACATGATACAGGTCTTATTAGATGCGTGAATGCAATCATCACCCCGGGGATGCTCATCCGTGCGGACTGTGGGCTCGTCACCTATGCAATAATCGAACCTGGGTACATCATCCAGTCGGAACAATACCTATTTCACGTATGATAGCAATAGATGTGGTCTGTGCTATGTATGCATGATGAGCCAATCTGTTATTAATCCAATTACACTCAGCCAATTTAATTAAGCTCATAGTCACTACGGGGAGCTCTTGGCCCAGCATAGGCCGATGGCTCGGGCATAGTGTCCCATGACCACCATCCCTAGCCCACGAGACTACCACCTAAGGATGTTTAACAGAAACCCGTCGACTAGTGGCCAATCATATTATAGTACATGGGGCTTACCATCGCATGGTTATATAGAAATAGTACATTAATCCCATATAGGGAGAATACCAAAACAAAACCAACTTGAGCGAATATCAAAGCTAAGCCACATAGGGCAAGTTATTAAAAATAAGCCACATAAGGCCGATATTAAAACCATGCGATAAAAGACCATACTTAAACCATTGGACACAACAACCCTAGATGGTAGGCCCACATCAATGGTCAGTTTAGACCACCATTCAATAACCACTAGATCGAAGGTCTATTGCAATCTCCGTCCATCGAGTTACATCCCAAGTATGGGTGTACATTTATAAGTGGAGGTCTCCCACTGATGTACCGGTTTAAGTTCCATAAGCAATCCATAAATAATTCATGAACAAATATACAGGATGAACATTAAGCAAGCAATATATCAATTCAATTTCCACCAGCTAACACATGTGATTATAAGAGAGGAGATATCAATTATAAATTTAAATAAAAACTATAACATAAGCTAATAAAAAGATGGAAAGCTCAAGGGAGGAATCATCACCTTATGAATCGAATCACCCACTAACATTGCTAGGAAGCGCGTGCACGCCCTTAGAGTCAACCCTACCACAAATTATGAAATTGTAAAGTTAGATTAAAGTTCTACGTACTATTTGTGGTTAAGATTATAACCTAGGGTTCGGATTACTTATTTTTATGGTTTTGATGTGCGATTAGGGTTTTGTCCTAGGGTTTAGTCCAAGACTTAGATTCTATGATTTAAATGCTAATCACTGTACTACGATGTGTGTGTGGTTCAACACAATGTAATAATATGGCTAATTACAGTTTAACACAAATGATAAAATTAATATTTGTTTCCCTAGTGATAATGAGTATTATAATGATAATGAAATAGTATAATCTATTATTTAAAGATAATATTTTCAAGAATGGATACCATTTTAAGACCATTAATGGTAGTTTCATTTATAGTGACTAACATTAGCGTGACGTCCTTAATATTATGGTCTACCATTTGCTAATATTTAAGAGCAAGTTATTAGCGGCTATATATTCTTATCATTAATGATCCTATTAACAATAGGAATGGAAATTAAAACACTACTATTTAATAGTTGTTGTTTTATTTATAATGTTTAACATCAGCGTAAATAGTCTATCAATGGCCGACCATGTTTAATTTATCTAACCAATCACCGTAGTAACAATTTATGGTAAAATAATATAACTTACGGAGAAAAGTTTACTTACATTAGTCGACTGGTAGCTCAACTCGACGCAAGTGAGCTGTCCCAACTTGAACTCAGCTAGAAGATCAGATAGATAGGGTTATACCTATGAGTATAAATGGTTGGATGCGACCTCTCCATAGTGCGTCCCACCTGGCCATCCAGATTTGTTGTATGCATCTCGTACAGGCCCACCTGAAGTCCCCGTGGTCAGAAGCTATGTCCCATGGGGATTCCAGTGAGAGATCTACTCTGCACATCAGTTTCTGATGATCAAGATAGGACAGAGAGCCAAAGACTTAGACAGATTCATAACCCAGGTGGACCATACTACTACGATGTGTGATGGACTGATGGTCTGGCCCACCAACTGGTAGCGTGCAGTCCACCAGCTCAAGTGGCTGAGTTGCATTCAGCGAGGTCCACAGCCTTAGTGTGGTGAGGCCCACTGAATGGGCTGGAATGAGGCCCACCTGCAACGTGCAAGGTTTGAACACAGATCCACAGCTCAGTTTCGGCCAAGCCTTGGGCCTGTGCATAGCCTACAATGCCAAAGCAGGGCGTGACCCACTGAGATGTTTCCCAGGTGCGGCCCGCAGCAGCGGCAGTACCATCACCCAATCTCTCTCTCATTTTTTCTTCTCCTCACTTCCTTCTTCATTTCCCTTCTCTCCCTTCCTTTCTCCTTTCTTTCTTCTTTCTCTACTATTAGAAAACCCCAGCAAGAGAGCTGGCCGGTTCGAGCTGTGACTCAACCGAGTCGAGTCTAGTTGACTTGCCAGCAAACCCGACATCACTCCCTGCCTTTCCTTCTTCTTCTTCTTCTCCTTTCTATTCTCTTTAACTCTGTCTTCCCTTTCTTTTTCCATTCTCTGTCTTCCTATTGCAATGATCAGTAGGGTTAGAGGCCAAAACTCAAACCGAACTCAGTCCGAGTCTAGCTGAAACGGCAGAGAGTCTGCAAGTAGAAAAAGGTTGTCGTACTCCCTCTCTCCCGTTCCTCTCTCATTTCTTTCTTTCTTCTCTTCTTCTCTTTCCTTTATTACACTCATGACCATCATCTAGACTCAGCAAACTCGATCCAACCCAGCTTGACTCAAGCAGACCAGCCGATTGGTGGTGAAACGGGGAAGAAGACTCAGCCATTAATGGCAGATTCTCCCCTTCAGCTTCCTTCTTCAATCCGACAATGTGGGAGGGTCCCTACGGGTGCATTGGAGCTTGGAGGAGGGGAGGATCTAAGGTTTGAAAGGTTTTTGGTGATGGGTTCGGGCGTTGAAGGTTGCGGTCGATTTTCGGAGGTATGGCTGCCAAGGACGGGGCAATGAACTGTTCATCGTATTTATCCTCTTTTCTTGAAGCCCTAAGCTTCACAACACTATTTGATGGATGATCGATGGTCATGATTATATCCTACAGTCTAGTTTTAACAAAACTGTGGGAATGACCTAAAACCGTCCCTGGTTTCAGTTGGAATGCCTTAAGCAAATCAGACGGCCGAGATGTGCCCGAACGGAGGGGTAAGATGAGAGGTTTTTTCCTCACACGGATCGCCCTCGTGGCAACAGCAGGAGACAGTCTCCATTTTTGGAAATTGATTTGTTTGTAGTGCTGGTTTGCAGTGAAGATAGTGTGTCCATACGTACAAGAAAATTTGTTGCGACCGTTGGATTTTGGTCAGGCGGAGCTTCCTAACATGATGGACGGTTTGGATTGTCGATAGGGTAGGTGTAGGTGGGCCAAAACTCATGCTCAAACTATCCGTTTAATGGATCTGACGGAAGGAGGAAAAGAAAGAGAGGCTTTCCATTTTTAGAGAAAGCTCGGTCATACCTAGTTTGACCGAGCTTGTAAGTCCTGTGCACGGCCAGTGCACGCCTCTAGTGTGCACACCATTCATGTGTGGGGTCCACTGTAGTGATTTTGGTGGATCTAACCCATTCATCTAATCGTACGGGTCCTATTAGGATATTCAGCCCAAGATGGGGCAGATCCAAAGCTTAGGTGGGCCTTACCAATTGATTCTCAGTTTTAATTATGGTTTGCTGCTGATTTGTTGATAGGATCATCTTGAATTTGAATATTGATGGTTAAGATGGTCTTAGGGACCACTTAGTTGAGAATCAGTGGCTTAGTTAGGGAATAGATGACCTGGTATGTGTTTAGAGTAACTAGCCATAAAACATGTACTTAAGCAAACTAATCTAATATTTTAATCCATCTAAGACATGTATTTGAGTCAGCCTATTAGGTATTCTAATTGCCTTTAAGGCGTTGGTTTAAGTCAACTATCAAATATTCCAACTCATTCTAGATATTTATTATGTAAACTATTCGAGTATTCTCAATAACTTCAAGACGTTTTTTTAAATAACTAATCAAGTCTTCCAACTAATCGAGCATTATAATCAATTCTAAGGCATGTGTTTAAGAGACCTAACCAGTAGTCTAATTACATCTAAGACCAACCAACGATCAAATTGCTCATACGGTATGTATTTAAGTAACCTACCGAATGATTAGCCATTTAAGGGTCATTGTTCATAGTTAAAATAAAAATTATCCTTATCTTAAAAATAAGTATTTTGTGGTGATATGGTGATCCATCTTGGAAATCGACGGATGGATAACTTAATGTACGGATGGGGATTGTTTCTAAGGGTTGGATTTAGACTAGAATGAACATGAGTGCTTACTTAAGCCTGGCTTATATTTATACTAAGTTTGGTTATACGGTAACACCCGAGTACTGGAAAGTACGGGATGTTACATCTCTCTCCCCGTTTTATCAAATCCAAAAGAGAACCAAAAGCAATCCATCGTTCTAGAGTATTTGACGGCTTTATTTCTCTAATGGGTTCTTTTACGGAACTTTTATGACGAAGTTGTACCTGAATAGTAGCCTGGTCTTTCTCGTTAAAATATTTGATCCCTTGCTCCAGCCTATAGTTCCTCATGCGTGGAGGAGGAATCCATATAAGCCGATCCACCGGAAAACAGTTGCGCACCAAGTAATAATGATGCGTCCACCACCGCATCCAGGAATATGAAGCTGTCACTCAATGATTATACCCTGGGAGAAGAAATCGAGAACTGAAATTTCTTGCTAAGAGTTGCTTCCGTATTAAAGCCCAATTATAGGGGCTAACTCCATAGCTTCTCATTGTCGACGTAACTTCCTCCCCTACTTGGGGCATAGCTTGATCATACCCAAATTGTCTAGTAAATCGACTCGGATAATACAGTTCTCTCCAAAACTCTACTCCTCGTAGAGGAAGACTGCAAGAACGAATACAAAGAAAGAAGTTTCTCTCAATGGGTTCCAAGTTATTGTTATCCTCAACATCTCTATCTTCAGCTTGGTAATCCAAATAGAATGGGAAGAAGTCAATGGATTTTATGTTGTCAATTTTATCCACTATCCAGACATACCCCTTCTTTATCATCTTTTACTTCAAGAAATGCCGGAGAGGTAGATGATCAGGATGGATATAAGCCTTCTTCAGATCACCATAAGTCCAGGGGAAATAAATGCCAAGCCAGCCAAAGAAATAATGTCATGGGGTGAAAAAGGATGAAACCCCTACTGCTGGGCTTGCACAGTGCACTGCAGCATGACCAAAAGCTTTATATAACGAGCATAACACAGGAGGGGCCAGAGAATAATTTTTTCTGCCTTCTGCCATTGCGCCTACCGCCACAAATAAGGTTGGTCAAATAGAGTTTGAGCTCTTTGATCTAGGAAGCACGACTAAGCTTAACCAATAAGCTAAGAAAGCAGCTAACTCAGTTTTAGTGGTGAATTCAGTCGGGCCCTTTATCTTTTTTGCAATAGGCGTCTAATTCGACACAATGGCTGCTAGGGAACCTAAAAAAAAAAAAGAGGGAAGAAAGATGGATTAATAATTTATATTTATAAGCAAATAATGTTTGAAAGATAAGAAAAAATGTTATAACACTTACGGTAAATATCGGGAAAAATGTGCAAGCCAATGAAGATGGGATATTTTATGGACATTAGGGAAACGAGACATTTCACGAAAGAGTTCGATTGTTGATGCCGAAATATTAGGCATTCTGTTGGGAGTAACATAAGAGAATTCCTCGTTCATAGGAACATATTCATCTAAGCAAGATCCGGAGATGGGCAGGCCAACTCGTAAGACCCGTACGCTAAACCGTATCGTTCCGTAGACTTCCATTATAACGCCGTGAAAATCGGGGGTCGATCATAAACTCAACTCCCGAGTTCCAACGCATCACTTATGCAACGAAATGAATGATGATTGAATGTAGTCTGTATTAGAGTAGTGAACATGAGTGAGATTAAGCCAAAACAACATATCATACTCCAGAGACAGTTAAATTTGCAAGTGGAAGACTGTGATAGATAGATAAAATATATAAACTGTGGTGAGTCTCTAGAGTGTGATAAGGATTACTAGGTTAATGAATTACAAGTATAATTTCAAATTATACCAAGTTGTGGGACTGTAATGTCTTCTATTCTAAATACCATATCCCCGTCAATACAATACCAGGTCTTCATAGACCTGTCAGAGAGTTACATGTAGGAAAACTCTTCCTCAACATTATAGTAGTAGTCTAGCTCTGCTTCATAAGCATCGTCATCACCTGAAACTCAAACAAATCTGGTTGGTGTGTACAACACCGTCCCGTAACGTGGGAGTAATTGATCAACTCAGTGGAACAGTAAGGCATATGTTAACATGTTATCAAAACAGTCAAGCAGTAATGATAAAGCAGTATAATCAACAAATCTAAATACTCTTATTAATGCAAGTATGAATGCAGTCATGATGAATGCCTTGCCAAACCACCCTCATGCGACACCATCTTACGTTCGCAGCATGCTTTCATCCCTCAGTGCTCCACATCTTCCAGGCACATGCAATGCATGATGAGCATGATTACCAAGTTGTTATCAGTCCATTTCAAACAGTAGTATTGGGAAACTAAGGTACCTCCCTTGTATCATTCCTAAACATGATCCATTCTAGGGTCGTCAGTCCTAGTAAATCTTATACGATAATGTGTTTCTAGGTTGCTGCAGAGGCTACCAGAGCTGTTACGCACAATGGTTACACCACTCCCCCATCACCTCTTTAAGGATTCATCACCATATAGATACAGGCCTAGTCCATACTCTATACACCGCGGCAAAATTCTAAGGCTCACCGCAAATTCAGAGATGCTCGAGGTCACTACAAAGGGCTGTCAGGGCTGTTACGCACAAAGGTTACACCACTCTCCCATCACCTTATCAATGTAGGCCGACAGCTCGAATATAGTGTCCCATACCACCATAATCGGCTCACGAGTCTGGTTGCTCACTGGTCACTACGGGGAGGCACATGGCCCCAGCGTAGGCCGACAGCTCGACCACGGTGTCCCATACCACCATGCCCGGCTCATGACTCTTAGCGGATTGAGGTACCATGGTTAACGGGATTTTCACTGGTAAGTTTGGTACCCTAGGTTCAAGTAGTAGCGTCCAAACATGGTGAACATACATAAGACAGATCGGGTTACTTGACGAGCTCGACTAGCACGAGCGCCCGTTGAGTTGTAAGACATGAAGTGCATAAACACTTCGTGTGGCCTAACCACTGCCGACAAGCAACGCACGACTCGGGTTCGTCAAACACGTCCTACATCGTGAATGAATCTCAGCCACGAATTCGATCCCATTACCGACTGCCTGGACTATACAATAGCCCCAATCACATTCAATTGCAGATAGGTAAAGCAGTAATCGATCAAGATTCAAATCATACAATCAAAGCTTGGTATTATCCGTTTAGGGCTGCCAGGGCTGTTGCACGGAATCGTTACACCACTCCCCCATCACTCATGACGGATCATACAATGTAAACATGAATTTAAACATACGCATTACGTAAAAAAAATCATACAATCAGTTGAGCATGTTATGAAGTATAACATAAGTATGAGTTTGTACATATTCAATTCCTAATCACACAGATATCTAAAGGAGGCATACACATAGTTACAGGAGTTGAGAATCATATCTCAACGCCCTTATACATTACAATTAACTAACTATTACTCATTTAACATTTCAACAAACACTTTAGACTACCTACATCAACATACATGACATATGTTGATCACATAGGTATTAGGCCAAATCCTTTCACTAGGGAGTTGCCCAATTACAACACGCGTGCACCCACGACAGATAGTCATGGCAGGCAGGAATCCAAGTTCTATATTCATTCAGTCGTTTCCACAAACACTTGGGCTACACATTTTAACATATATAGCTTATAGTGGCCGTGGCGTGATTTAGGGCAAATCCTTTCGCTAAGGGGTTGTCTAGCACACCTCAATTATGTTCCATACATATGGCAGGCACAAATCATGAATCCATATTTACTTAGTCATTTCAACAAACACTTAAACTACACACTTTATAACATGCGCAACGTATGTTGAGAAAACATGTATTAGGGCTAATCCGTTCACCCAGAGGTTAACACTAGTAAATCTAGCATACATATACAACAGTAAATCATGGTCAACACAATTCCAAATTTTATATGTATACAGTATTTTCTAAAATACACTATTTCTACATACATAGTGTATATTAGTAAATCATGTATTATGGCGAGTCCTTTCGCCAACTAAGTATTTTATCCATATATATTATATTCATACAACAAATAATCATGGCAAACACATTTCCAAAATTTATATGTATACGGTATTTTCTACGGATACCTAGAAAATGTAAAATTCCATATTCTACGTCTTTAATCGAAATGAAAAACAGACAGCACTTTGTACATGTGAAATTGCTTGTAGATCATGAATCTATCATTATCTGACATTGAAAGTGTTAAAAACCATAACCTATACACCTAAAGTCCGTACCTTTTGTCATAGAATCGTAACGGAGTCGATAGGTTTGCTAAGCTTCCATATTCGGTGGTTTGGCAACCTATAGAATGAAATAGGTTAGCTAGTTCATAACCTACAACTATCAACACCCCAAATCAGATTAGGGTTAGGGTTTCTTACCTAGAAACGGAGCTGGAATCGCCGCGAAAGCGATTAGAATGGAGTAGTGGAGCATGGATAGCAGCAGGGAAGAAGGGCAGGGAGACTCTCCCACATCTCCCACACTTTCTCTCTCTTTTCTCTCTCTCAAATCTCAAATTCGTATGGCTATGAGAGAGAGGGTTCTAAGGTCCTTATATAGCCTAAAAACTCACCAAATTAGACTTAAGGTCAAGGTATACTTGGGTTTTGTCCAAAGGGCATCTGTTTCAGCTCAATGGAGGACTTCTGACAACCCCTTTTCTGTGTGCGGTCGGACTTAAGCTCACTAATGTTGGATCTATGTTTAGTCAAGTTTTCGTTTCAGTCGGGATTCCAGATCACGCGTGGCGGACCAGTTTCAGTTCAATGGTCAGTGGATCTCGATCGGAGATTCCGAGTACATAGATATGTTTATGAAATTTTTCTTGATCCGAGGGTGTATTTGGGTTAGATTCTGACGGTCTGGTTGCCTAAAACTGATCCGCAAGCGACAAGTCTCAGATTACTATTTGAGATATTTATTTTTTAAGAAAATCAAGTATTCTCACACTCACACACTCCGGACTCAAGCGAACAGCTGTGGGACACTGTCTGGATTTGATTTTCGAGATGGTTGTCAAGCCCAGCGTAGCAGTCCTAAGTCCTTAACTTTGTGTTACTCGGACTTCTGATGTGCGGTCTAGATCTGATACGGAGTTTCGAGATGCTCCCGAGAGTAGTCGGGTAATGAGATTGATCCTAGATTTTAGGGTAACCTAGCGTCAATGATTCTACAAGTTTTGGGTCTTGTAGATCGTATTTAAAGTGGATCAAGTGGATTTCGTAGCTAATCTAGTTTAGCACTTAGTTAACTTTGTCAAATTTCTAAAGGATTTAGTCCTGTAAGATTTCTATCTGAGGTGGTACCTAGGCCTTTGTAGTTTGTACATAAGGTGATCCAAGCTATAATACTTAGCTAGTTTAAGATAGTATCTAGGGTGAAAGTACTTAGAAAAATTAAAAGATCAAGGTGGTGAAGGGTGAGATCTGTGAAGGAAATGGGTTCAAAAGCTGCTTTAGACTTTGGGATTGAGTTCTGACAGGTTAATAAGGTGTTAGGATCGACCCATTGCCTAAGGACGTCTAATTTCAGATTGGCAAAAATCTGGAATGTTACAATCTACCCCCCTTAAAACAAAATTTCGTCCCCAAAATTGCCTAAGGGTAATAAGTAAGAATTTTATTATTTCATTTGCCTAAGACTTATTGATTTCAAGTTTCTACACGTCGTAGGGTGTACACTAGCTTGGTTCATTTTAGTCTACCCCCTTAAAACTTATTTTTTTATCCATTTCTCATACCCAGATGGTTTGCTATAATTTATTTCTTTACTTATTTGGAGTCTTGATTTCGATTTCCAACAATTTTGAGTAAGATAGCTGGTTTCAATGTTTGACCAACACAGAGAGACAGTTATAGTGGGCTTGATCCCGATACATCGATCATCTACCGGGCCAGGGTAGAAAGCTCATCGTATCCCTTCCGAATCCTGGTGGATCCTGGTCTTCTGCTCGTCAGCAGTGAGTCCATTGGTAGGCGGCCAGGATTGAAAATTGGGTCGAGCTGCGAATGTTTCGCAGTTGTATATTTCAGTAACTCCGTAGACCGATCACTCTAAAAAACTAGGGAATGTCCATCATTGAAAGGCTCAAATTGTCAATTTCTAAAGTTGCTCTTTAGGTCTAAGAGAGTCCTCGATATTATCTATGTCCAAGGAAATGGTGAATCAAATCTTACTAGATCATCCTAAAACGGTTTCTCATAGTAGAACTTGCTAGGGCTTCTATTATGTTCGTATTCAAGGAGCACAGTTTCGATCCTGGGCTAGTGGGGTAGGGTCCACCACGCTTTCGCTGCACCACCCAGATCAAAGAGGTGTATTGATTTGACCTAACTACATCTATCAGTCTCTGACCTTCTCTAATGTAACCGGTAGTCTAGTCTTAATTTAGGAGTAGTCCAAAGTCTATGCTCATACGCTAGATGATTTCATACCATTTTTAATTCAAGGAAGGGTTTAATCACTTAGGGTCAAAGTTGTCTAATTGGAACTGGGTTGCCCTAACATGAATATAACTACGCTCGAGCACTACACACATGCTCATATTAGCTAAGGAGTCCTAAGGTTCACATTATAAATTGTTGGATTTCTCATACATTTAGGTCTTTCGACATCTAGGATTACCATTCTAGGTCCAAAACTCCATGGGCCTATTTGGCTAGTGGTCTTAAGGTGTATTTAATGGGCTTGCATTACTAATCCCTCCTCGGGATTGGGAGTGGCATGGTTGGTAGGAGGGTGGGTGGGGATTAATTTTAATGGTATAGACTATGGAAAATGAGCCTTGTGTTGGAAGGTGTGAGAGGGGATTTCCAAATCCTAGGATAACGAATCTCTAAGTGTACTTGGAAAGGAAAATTTCAGGATTTACTTTTAATTGCATACACTCCAAACATGGGATACACCCAATCCAAGGACAATACCTAACACATGCATTCATTGTTACTTTTACAATTCCATCCACCTTAAACTCGCCTAATGCAGTGGGCCGAACGGGCCCTAAACGTCCCAACATTTAGATGTTGTGAAAGTCATGGGACACAAAAATGTGGATTGTTGTGCCCATATGGGTGTGAAATGGTGAGGCTAAAAGGAGTAAGAGATGGGTTTAGAGAAGTAATGGTGGATGGGTAGAAGGAGTTCGCAATTGTCAAGTACAACTCCGGTCCATGACAGAAGATGCATCTGAGCTAGTACAACCCACGCTTCAAACACTTAAAACATACTATTAACTACTACACCCATCAACATGAAAACATAGACACCCTAAGACGTAACCCATGCAAACTACAAGACAACAATATGGATGATTAGGCCTCCAAGAAAATAGCCGTACCAAGCTCGGATAGAGCCATGGAAAAGTGAATGAAAAGTGATGGAGAGAGAGGGAAATGGCTGGAGGTTTGGTTCTCCACGGACTTGAGCCTTAATAGGGATTGTAAAGGCCCAAAAGGCAGGGTTTGGAGAAGGGAAGAAAATGGATGGGTTTAAGAGCTTACACGATTTAAACTTCAACCGGGGGGTGTAGGAGCTCAAATGAGAGAGGATAAAGAGGGTAGGGGGTGTTTATTGTTATAAACGATGGAGGTGAACGGGTTGTGACAGAAAATGACGGAATGGGTGATTGGAGGGGCGATTTTTGCCAAAAATCAGAAGTTTGAAAGAGAAAAGAGGGCTTGGAGGAGTGGTTTGTGAAGGAAGTATCACATAGGGGGTTTTTAGTGTACGGCCCATACATCAGGGGGTTCCCCTAGGCCCCAAACATGATCAGCCCGACCGGCCCGCCCGGTCGGGCCCGAAACCCGGGGAGGCCTCGCCGACTTGGGGAGGGCCTCCTCGACTTTTGGAGTGGTTGGTGATGCCTCTCCAGTTGGGCGAGGTCCTCGTGATCCTTAGGCCCCAAAAAAATACGGGTCCCACCCTGGGTCCCCCTGTAAGTGCTCCGTTTGGCCCCCGACTCCATTTGAGGCATTTTCGGGGCCAATTTACAAACCAGAATGATTTTATATGACATGTAGCATATGATTTTGGGGTAGGAGTTAATCTATCCGAATAACTCATTTATTTCATGAGATTTCATAATTTAAATGGTTAAAAGTCCAATTGCTACATATATTTACTATTTATAGTAAATGTTTGTTTAAGTATTATTCTCCATCATTTATACATTAGAATTTATATCTGGTATGAAAGGATTTAGAAAAAAATTAAAGAATGAAGTGGTGCAAGGAGAGATTTTGAAGGAATTGGATAAAAAGGGGTTTTAGGCTTTGAGATGAAGTGTAAGGTGTTATGGTTTACCCACAACCTAAGGGCATTCGTTTTTAGGGAATGACTCAAACCCGTCGTTTGATGGCCTAGAAGTGATTCGGGATCGTTTCGCATAATTATAGGTGTGTACGGGCCCAATCTCAACGGTCGATTTCGGTCGGTTTCGCCGTTCGGCGAATTTGGAAAATCCTAAGTCAGTTTCTACGTTCCATCACTCCCTCCTAAGTCAGAGTGCATTAGAGTGCATCATGTTACCATAACCCAGGTCCAGTTTAATCCAAATCATGCTCTGATACCATCTTGTAACGCCCTGAAAATCGGGGGTTGAGCATAAACTCAACTCGCGAGTTCCAATGCATCACTTATGCAACAAAATGAATGATGATTGAATGTTGTCTGTATTAGAGTAGTGAACATGAGTGAGATTAAGCCAAAACAGCATATCATACTCCAAAGACAGTTAAATTTGCAAGCGAAAGACTGTGATAGATAGATAAAATATATAAACTGTGGTGAGTTTGTAGAGTGTGATAAGGATTACTAGGTTAATGAATTACAAGTATAATTTCAAATTATAGCAAGTTGTGGGAGTGTAATATCTTCTATTCCAAATACCATAGCCTCGTTAATACAATACCAGGTCTTCATAAACCTATTAGAGAGTTACATGTAGGAGAACTCCTCAACATCATAGTAGTAGTCCGGCTCTGCTTCATAAGCATCGCCATCACCTGAAACTCAAACAAATCTGGTTGGTATGTACAACACCGTCCCGTAACGTGGGAGTGAGTGATCAACTCAGTGAAACAGTAAGGCATATGTTAACATGTTATCAAAACAGTCAAGCAATAATGATAAAGCAGTATAATCAACAAATCTAAATACTCTTATTAATGCAAGTATGAATGCAGTCATGATGGATGCCCTTACCAAACCACCCTCATGTGACACCATCTTACGTTTGCGGAATGCTTTCATCCCTCAGTGCTCCACATCTTTTAAGCACATGCAATGCATGATGAGCATGATTACCAAGTTGTTATTAGTCCATTTCAAACAGCAGTATTGGGAAACTAAGGTACCTCCCTTGTATCATTCCCAAACATGATCCATTCTAGGGTCGTCAGTCCTAGTAAATCTCATACGATAATGTGTTTCTAGGTCGCTGCAGAGGCTGCCAGGGCTGTTACGCACAATGGTTACACCACTCCCCCATCACCTCTTTAACGATTCATCACTATACAGATACAGGCCTAGTTCATACTCTATACACCGCGGCAAAACTCTAAGGCTCACCACAAATTCAGAGTATGCTCGAGGTCACTACAAAGGGCTGTCAGGGCTATTATGTACAAATGTTATACCACTCTCCTATCACCTTATCAATGTAGGCCGACAGCTCGAATATAGTGTCTCATACCACCATAATCGGCTCACGAGTCTGGTTGCTCACTGGTCACTACGGGGAGGCACATGGCCCCAGCGTAGGCCGACAGCTCGACCACGGTGTCCCATACCACCATGCCCGGCTCATAACTCTTAGCGGATCGAGGTACCATGGTTAACGGAATTTCCACTGGTAAGTTTGGTACCCTAGGTTCAAGCAGTAGCGTCCAAACATGGTGAACATACATAAGACAGATCGGGTTACTTGACGAGCTCGACTAGCACGAGCGCCAGTTGAGTTGTACGACATGAAGTGCATAAGTACTTCGTATGGCCTAACCACTGCCGACAAGCAACGCATGACTCGGGTTTGTCAAACACATTCAATTGCAGATAGGTAAAGCAATAATGGATCAAGATTCAAATCATACAATCAAAGCCTGGTATTATCCGTTTAGGGCTATTAGGGCTGTTGCACGGAATCGTTACACTACTCCCCCATCACCCATGACGGATCATACAACGTAAACATGAATTTAAACATACGCATTACATAGATAAAATCATACAATCAGTTGAGTATGTTATGAAGTACAACACAAGCATGAGTTTGTACATATTCAATTCTTAATCACACAAATATCTAAAGGAAGCAAACACATAGTTACAGGAGTTGAGAATCATATCTCAACGCCCTTATATATTACAATTTACTAACTATTACTCATTCAACATTTCAACAAACACTTTAGACTACTTACATCAATATACATGACATATGTTGATCACATTGGTATTAGGCCAAATCCTTTCACTAGGGAGTTGCCCCAATTACAACACGCGTGTACCCATGACGGATAGTCATGGTAGGCAGGAATCCAAGTTCCATATTCATTCAATCGTTTCCACAAACACTTGAGCTACACATTTTAACATATATAGCTTATAGTGGCCGTGGTATGATTTAGGGCAAATCCTTTCGCTAAGGGGTTTTCTAGCACACCTCAATCATGTTCCGTACATATGACAGGCACAAATCATGAATCCATATTTACTTGTCATTTCAACAAACACTTAAACTACACACTTTATAACATGCTCAACGTATATTGAGAAAACATGTATTAGGGCTAATCCGTTCTCCCAGAAGTTAATACTAGTAAATCTAGCATACATATACAACAGTAAATCATGGCCAACATAATTCCAAATTTTATACGTATATGGTATTTTCTAAAATACACTATTTCTACATACATAGTGTATATTAGCAAATCATGTATTATGGCGAGTCCTTTCGCCAACTAAGTATTTTATCCATATATATTATATTCATACAACAATTAATCATGGCAAACACATTTCCAAAATTTATATGTTTACGGTATTTTCTACGAATACCTAGAATATGTAAAATTCCATATTCTACGTCTTTAATCGAAATGAAAAACATACAGTACTTTGTACATGTATAATTGCATGCAGATCATGAATCTATCATTATCTGACATTGAAAGCATTGAAAACCATAACCTATACACCTAAAGTCCGCACCTTTTGTCGTAGAATCGTAACGGAGTCGATAGGTTTGCTAAGCTTCTGTATTCGGCAGTTTGGCAACCTATAGAATGAAATAGGTTAGCTATTTCATAGCCTATAACTATCAACACCCCAAATCAGATTAGGGTTAGGGTTTCTTACCTAGAAACGGAGCTGGAATCACCGAAAAAATAATTAGAACGGAGTGGTGGAGCATGGATAGCAGCAGGGAAGAAGGGCAGGGAGACTCTCCCACATCTCCCACACTTTCTCTCTCTTTTCTCTCTCTCAAATCTCAAATTCGTATGGCTGTGAGAGAGAGGGTTCTAAGGTCCTTATATAGCCTAAAAACTCACCAAATTAGACTTAAGGTTAAGGTATACTTGGGTTTTGTCCAAAGGGTATCTGTTTCAGCTCAATTGAGGACTTCTGGTTGCCACTTTTCTGTGTGCGGTCGAACTTAAGCTCACTAACGCTGGATCTATGTTTAGTCAAGTTTTTGTTTCAATCAGGATTCCAGATCACGCGTGGCGGACCAGTTTCAATTCAACGGTCAGTGGATCTCGATCGGAGATTCTGAGTACATGGATATGTTTATGAAATTTTTCCTGATCCGAGGGTGTATTTGGGTCAGATTCTGACAGTCCGGTTGCCTAAAACTGATCCGCAAGTGACAAGTCTTAGATTACTATTTGAGATATTTATTTTTAAAGAAAATCAAGTATTCTTACACTCACACGCTCCGGACTCAAGCGAACAGCCGTGGGACACTGTCTGGATTTAATTTCTGAGATGGTTGTCAAGCCCAGCGTAGCGGTCCTAAGTCCTTAACTTCATATTACTCGGACTTCCGATGTGCTGTCCAGATCTGATATGTAGTTTCGTAATGCTCTCGAGAGCAGCTGGGTAATGAGATTAATCCTAGATTTTAGGGTAACCTAGCGTCAATGATTCTATAAGTTTTTGGTCTTGCAGATCGTATTTAAAGTGGATCAAGTGGATTTCATAGCTAATCTAGTTTAACACTTAGTTAACTTTGTCAAATTTCTAAAGGATTTAGTCTTGTAAGATTTCTATCTGTGGTGGTACCTAGGCCTTTGTAGTTTGTACATAAGGTGATCCAAGCTATAATACTTAGCTAGTTTAAGATAGTATCTAGGGTGAAAGTACTTAAAAAAATTAAAAGATCAAGGTGGTGAAGGGTGGGATTTGTGAAGGAAATGGGTTCAAAAGCTGCTTTAGACTTTGGAATTGAGTTCTGACAGGTTAATAAGGTGTTAGGATCGACCCATTGCCTAAGGACGTCTAATTCCAGATTGGCAAAAATCTGGGATGTTACATCCACGGTCCTCCCGGTCGAATTCCGGCAACCCGCGACCAGTAATCAGTATTTTTGTGCAACCCTAAGTCGTATCCTGTATATCTATGTCGATTGGACTCGAAACTTGTACCCTAGTGACCGCGTCGTCGCCACGGTTCCAATACCGCGTCTCACGCGCCGATGCGACACCCTAGTTAGGAGTTGTGGGCACACATTTATTTCGAGAAAAATGCCGCGCAAGAGAATCTCTAATCAAATCAATCACATCAATCACATCACTAGTCAAAATACAACACCCAAGTACAACCGCCCTCCCCAAAGTCAACTTTCTCTTACAACCAAGTACACTCATCACTCACCCATCACTCACACCCATCACTCGCCCATCTATCTTTCTCTTACAACCTCTCTCTCTCTCTCATTCTCCGAGTAACCCAACGTCCAAGCTTCTATGAAAGAAGCTAGTGTGGCCCACCTTCCTACCTCCCATCTCCACCATCCAAAGTCCATCTCAACTGTTAGAATTGTTCCCTTAGAGAACCAAAACCTATAGGCAGAAGAAGGAAGATGAGATTTAACGATGGGTGTTCATAACACCTCTTCTTTTGATTTAGGGCCCACGTATAGTGGGACCCACATTAATGTGTGCATTGTATAGTGGGGCCTATAGTGGCGGGGTTCCTCTGCTATTCCGATCTCTTTCTCTCTCTACCTTTTGTTATGGTGTTGATGATAGTGAGGTGTGGCCCACCTGATGGGTGTGTGTGGTCCACCTGATCCAGTTGGTGGAGCCCACATTGCTGTCCATGGTGAGACAGGCCCGAAGGGAGGAAATCACAAATAACATCTTGATCCAAACTGTGGTGGCCCATCCTCATGGCATCACATGATGTATGTGCCTTATTTACACCGTCCAGCCGTGGACCACACCCACGTGGGACCCACTATCATGAAACGGATTGGCTAGTGAATTGATGTCAGCAAGTTGTGTGCATTTGATCCACACTGTCCATTTGCATTGACCCCATGAGCTGTGTGGGCTAGCATGATGTATGTGAGATCCACATCGTCCAACATTTTCTAGACGGTGGAGCTTACTGACACGTGTGATCTACACACCTTCTAGATCATGTGGGATGTGTTATATCCCAGCCATTCCTATGATGGACGGCCCTGCACTAGCAGCAGCATGCTGCTGTGCTTGATGTCAGTAAATGGTTGGACCCACCTTTGATGGAAATGTCTAAGCCATCCATCCAATAGTAGATAGTTGCTGGACTGACGTCAGCCAGTCCTATAGGTCCCATATGATGTATGTGCTATAACCAAACTGTCCATTCATGTGGGATCCACTGTGATGCATGTGTGGCACTCACCTGCCACGTGTGTGGAGCTCACCTTGAAGTATGTGTTCATCCTAACTATCTAAACGGTGGGACCCACTGCTGTGATGATGTCGCAGGTTCCGTGGGTCCCATGTGATGTATGTGTTACATCCGAACCATCCATCCATCTGGTGAGATCGTCTTAAGGGTTGAGACTAAAAATACAACAGATCTAGTTATCAAGTAGACCACACTACCATAAATAATGGGGATTAAACGTCCAGTATTGAAACTTTTGGGTCACAGAACTTTTGGACCAATATGAAATTTGTTTTTTAATCTTAATTCAGGTCTTTGTTTTCTTATGAACAGTCTAGATGGAAAATAAACACTATGGTGGGCCCACTGGAGTTTTAACAGTGGAAATCATTATCACCACTGTTATTTGTGGTATGGTCGAGATGATCTTTTGATACGATTCATTTTTCTTTGGATAATACTCTAAAATGATCTCTAATAAAAAAAAATAGATGAATGGTGTAGTGAGGTGGCCCGTTGATGCAGCCCACCTTGATGTATTTATGGTCCATCCCTGAGGCCCACCTTGATGTATTTATGGCCCATCTATGAGGCCCACCTTGATGTATTTGTGGCCCATTTGTTAAGGCCCACCTTGATGCAATTACAGCCCATTTGGAGGTGCAGGCCTACCTGCTATATGTGTAGGGCCACCTTGATGTATACCCATCTGTTTTGTTAGACCATGGGCTGCCCCATCAGGCTCACTATAATATGATGAGGCCCACCTAATGAAGCCCGACATGATGTATTTATGGCCCATGTGCAGGGCCCACTTGTTATGTATTCGAGGCCCATACAATGAGGCCTATGTGATGTATTTATGGCCCATGTCATGCAGCCCATTGTGATGTATATTAGTCCAATATGAGCGGCCCATTGTGATATATCTCTGGGCATGCGTTGAGGACCATTATGATGTATTTTTGGCCCATATGTCGTGGCCCATTGTGATGTATTTGAGGGCCAAGTGCAGGGCCCACTTGTTGTGTATTTGAGGCATGTGTGATGAGGCCCATTGAGATCTTTTTGAGGCCTATGTGATGTGGCCTATTATGATATATATTAGGCCCATTATTGTGTATTCATGGCCCATTTGGCAAGGCCCATTGTGGTGTGTTTATGGTCCATTGTGGTGTGTTTATGGCCCATGTCATGTGGCCTATTGTGATGTGTATGAGGTTCAGGTATGTGGTCCAATGTGATGTAATTGTGGCCCCATGTGCCAAGGCCCATTGTGATTTATATGCAGCCCACGAGTGAGGCTCATAGTGATGTGCATGAGGCTCTTGTGTGAGGCCACGGGCCCACTATATGTTTGGCTCTATGTGGGCCACTCCTTGGGAGTAAAATTGGTTAAATGTCCACATTGATGGGCAATGATAGTTAAATGTCCTCATTGTGACCTTCTCTTAGGCCCTTGTTAGGCTGATTGTCGAGACCGATTATCGATTCCGATTATCGGCCGATTTCGATTATCGAAGTCGATTCCGATTATCGAAGCCGATTTTGATTATCGAAGTTGATTCCGATTATCGAGGATGATTCCGATTGTTGAGGCTGATTGTCGAGGCCGATTTCCATTATCGAGGCCGATTTCGATTGTCGAGGCCGATTTCAATTATCGAGGCCGATTGTCGAGACCGATTCCGATTATTAAGGCCAATTCTGATTATCGAGGCTAATTCTAATTATCGAGGCTGATTCTGATGGTCAAGGCCGATTATCAGGATGATTGTATAGTCTGATTATCGATGCCGATTATCGGTGCCGATTGTCGATACTAATTATGAGTATGTGATAATATAGCATCATGTACATGCCCATGCGCATCATCTCCATGTTTATTATGAGATGTCATTGAATATTGTATATGTCGTTGATAGGTTATTATGACTCCCTGATAGGTGGAGATTGTCTCACATAAGTGCACGGTATGTGCAAGATTGATGCATGACTAGATTGTATGACTCATACATCCTACATTGTGTGTTGTGATTATTATACACCCTAGCAACATCAGGATCATAGCCTCTACAGGCATGTCGTGAATGGCTAGATGGGATAATAGAAATGTTTGGTTTGAGCATCTGGGCACTTTGGATGTCAGTGGGTGAAAGTCCTTAAACCTCCATGGCCAAAAGACACCTCAACGTCTAGACTGAGTGGATACATGAGTACCCGAGTGCCGAATACCAGTAGGTCGCGTCTCCCATTGTGTCATGGTGTGTTGGGAGGGGGTGTAACTTATCCATCCATGTGAGGGAGCTGTAAGGGTCTGCTATCAACGAGCCGGGTAGGCATTGCTATACTACTGGTAGGCAGGTAGTGAGGTCTTTTTCACTTACTGGGCTACAAGGCCGGCCAGGGCGGTAGCCAGCTTGGAGTGTACTAGACCCCGGTGATGATCTGAGAGATGTACAATATTAATATGTGGACTTATTGAGCAGGAGTTGCATACTCAGCATTTTAACCATTCATTCATTCATTCACTATCCACTTGGGCTAGCGGTGCACAACTAATTATTATGTGTACCTTCGTAATGGTCAGGATTTCGCTTAGGGCGTGCGACTAACCTGAGATCAGGAGTTACCACATTGAGTTTGACTATCCAAATTTAGGTATGGGATTAGTTTGGATAAAAGTCTCTTGTGATGGACCTCGTAGCCTGTGATACTACGTACTATCATCCCGACTTCACACTCCAGCTTGGTCATTTCATTCGCACCGCATATCGCATTACATCCGTGACATATGGCATTTTGAGATGCTATGTTTCTGCATGTATATGGCCTAGATGAAGCTGATGGTATTCGTAGCTCTTCAAAATTGCATATTATATTGCATCCTCGGTATTTAATATTTGGCTCATTATGTCTCTGGATTGCATAGTTGACCTACATTACTTTTTCAGTATATATCATTGGCTTATTATATCTTTGCATCGCATATCCTGGATAAGGTTGATGATATTTTATGAACTTGTTAGTATTTTCACTTGTTCTAATATATTTTGTGCTTGACACTTATCTTACGGACACACTTACACCATCCTCTAAGCTTTCTATAAGCTTATATACGATAGATGCATGCAGGTGGCATTAGGTCGCGACAGCATTGAGCTTGGAGTGTGCAGCAAACTTCTGGAGCTTTCGATATTGTTATTATATTTCTTTTTATGCATTGTACTTAAAAGTTTTCATATTAGTGGATATGAGATGATGATATTGCCTTTGTGACTTAGGTAAACTTGTGGTTATGCTTCTTACGAGGTAAATGTACGTTGAAAAATCCTCCTCGTAGGATCCCAGCATCAGAATCTGGCATATGGGTGCAAGAAGCTAAGAATGGAGTACTACGGAGGCTGTCGGTACCGGATTCAGCGATCGAAATTTTGTGAGCCCAGTTTCTGAGTTTGGGTCGTGACACAACCATCCTATATAGATCTCATAAGGTGATACTTACTTACCCTACCAGAAGGTGCAAAGAATTCATAGTGGAAGACTAGTACTTTAGAAAGCCCTTATAAATCATCGTGTCCTTTTGGGAGAACTCTGAGGTGGCTTCTATAGCATGATATATATTTGCTGTAATAAAGACATCTTCGTACTTCTTCAAGATCGCCTTGGTCTATGCGATGTAATACGGACAATCAGTCCAAAGACCCCGTGTCTTGAATTCTTCTTTACCCCACAGGGAGTTGTGATCCCAAAAATGTTATTGAATTGTTTCGAAGAAATGAGTGGGGAATAAAGCGTGGGGTTGTAACATGGCATGATGAAGTGCATGTATGTTATTTGCCTGGTCTTTTGGACTAAGCCTTTCTCCATGAGATAACCTTCGAGGAGTTGCAGCTCTTTGATCACCCAATTTGACACATACAGGAGTCTGTTTTGTGTCGTATAGTTGGTCAGTTCGCTTTGGAGTATAGACCAGTGGCTCTAGAGATGCAAAGGGATAGTAATAGTCTCATCTTTATAAGGGTTGCGAAATTTGATTGCATCGGCGCTTGACTTGATCGAGTCCCAGACATTTTGGAAACGCCTTTGGTTGTGTTCCCGAATCTTTTCCTGAAAGGCTTCATCTTTACTCTTTTCCCTTATTTTCTTCGAAATTGCGGGAGGGGGAGAAGCTTCGGCAACAGAAAGACGAGTGTCGTCTATGTGAATATTGGTTGTGGACTTCAACCAGTTATCCCAATCAGATTCCTGACCTGCAGTAGGGGGTCCCTCTATCTCCTTCATTAGCACAGTTGTACGGATGTGGTCAGACAGGCGCTGGATGCGATCGGCAAAGTTGATAATGGTGGGAGTTGGTTCTTTGAAGAAGGAAGAGTAACCTTCAACAGTCTTTCCTGATTACAGGTTTCAGCTGGTTACGAGTCAGAGGGCCCATCAGTACTTGGGGAGGCGTGAGGTCTTTTTGAGCTAGCCATCGGAAATCTACACAAGAGTCAATAAACAAGTTAAAAATAGGGAAAGAAGTTTGTAAAGTTTCAGAAAATTGAAGGAGAAGTGTAAAAGCTTGATGAGAAAAGGGCAAGTAAATTTTAAATAAAGATTAAGTCTGCATTGTGTGCAAGTCGTTGTGCGCTACCTGTTCTTGCACGCTAAGTTCTGTTGTGCGCAGAGAAGCATTATGCGCAGGAAGGCTCAACGCACAAAAGGGTGAGGCAGGCGTAGAATGAAGTGAAAGTGAAGAGTTGAGATCTTATATTTATAGATCAGTACTGGCCCATTGTGCTGAAGTCGTTGTGCATAGAGTATTGTGCATTACTCATTGTGCACTACTCATTGCGCCAAAAATTATATGAAGCGTAAGACGAAGAAAAGGAAAGAAAATTGGTTGGAATAATTGAAATATTGATCCTACATTATTTATTTTGTAGATAAAAATAAAAAATGCAGGATCAAGGGGGCAGCTGTTGAGGCTTTAAAAGAGAGAAAGAACGACAACAAGAGTTTATTGTGCGTAAATGATCGTTGTGTGCTCAGAAGCATTGTGTGCTGAAATGAGTCGATCCGCACAGTGGAGTCTCACACAGTGGAGTCTGTACAAAGGAACTCGCACGGTGGAGTCCACACAAAGGAATCCACACAGTGGAGTTCTCACAGAGGGAATTGACACATAAGGGATACCACATAATGACTATGTGGCATGTTCACACGTGTGAGAGGGCTATAAATACCCCATGACCCCTCTAAGAGGGTCATTAACATCCAATCATGGAAGAGGAAAAGATTTCAAAAGAAGAGAGTAGTAAACTCTGCACTCATTGTGCAGAACAGGTGTTGTGAAGCACACAATGTGTCGGCGCATAATAAGAGAGCGCACAACAAGTGTAGGCCCCAAATTTTGAGGGTCGAGCAAAGCTCAACTCCTGAGATTTGTCGCATCACTTATGCAACATAGATAATAATAATTAAATATTGTTCGTATTAATGTATTAAACATGAATGGGATTACACTAAATCAGCATATCATACTCCAGAGTTAATGTAATTAGGCAAGTGGAAGATTGCGATAGATATAAAAGTATGTAAGTGTTTATCAATCCCCAGAGTATGAGTATATTAACAGGCTAAATAATTACATGTATGGTTCCAAAATTTATAAAATATCAAGTGTAAAGGTTCAACTAGTTGTTTACTCCCCAAGTATAGGGTTGTGATGTAGTAATAAACTCGATGAGACCGCGGTCGAATCCCAAGGGACTGAAACCTGTACGTAATCTGAAAACAACCAGAACAAGAACTAGAACTAGACTAAGATGAAATCTAAACAAAATGAAATGTAGAGAATAATGGTGGAATAATTATCTAAAACATAGAGAAATTCAGAGGTAGGAACTAGGGATTAAGAGGATCCACTTGTAGAGATCAGGGCAATCTTATGCCTGCTTCAAGAATCATGGAAATTAAACTAAATTTACTTGATATAGTTTTTAAGAGATGAAAGGTATATGAGTTATAATGGATTCCATCACCAAACCATGCCCGAGAGACAAAGTGAACAACAAAATTAAACTAATTACCAACCAATCAACAATGTATAAAAGTTAGGAAGGGTACCATCATTCGACCATGCCCAGGAGACTATGGTGAACAACGGGCTTCCTGACGTCATAAACATAAAGGAAAAGAAGATGCTCAAAGCTATCACAGACCCATTGTAATTTTAGTTACAATAGACCATTAAAAACTAAAAACATTCTCATTAATAAACTAAAATCAACATCAGTTCAGTCTTAAATAAAAGGCACAAGCAACAGGTCCTCCCGTCATGCTACAAGCTTCACCTCTTAGCCCTAGCTAAGAGGTTTAGCCCATCATAGACATGATGAGGCTAAATCTAAAATAAACAAAAAGAAAAAGGAAAGATAGAGAAAAACAAACAACTCCCTCTCTCCCTCTGCTCCATGTCCAGCCCAAGCCCCCCTTAATCCACGTCCACAACCTCCTTTTATAGCTGATGGAAGGCTGGAGTCAGTGGCAGAGTCACAACAGGTCACGGAGTGCAACTTTTCGCAGCTAAGTTTCAGTGCCTTAAAACTCGCCACTTTTCTCACTCAATTTCCAAAGAAACACCCTCCCTTAGGATATTTTTGAGTCCTTTACATGATGGACGATTCAGATCTGCCATATGATGAAAGATGGTGGGCCAAAACCGCCTGAAAATCCAGATTTTTGTGGATGTGCGAAAGCTTTCGCACCTCTTCACTGCGTAGCTAGGTGGGCCCCATAGAAGTGTTTTTGGGGAAATCCACCCCGTCCATTGGATTGAGGACGAAATTTCAGTCAAGAATGGGTAGTTTTGAACGTCCATTGACGCGGCCTAGAGAAGAAATCACAATAAAATCAATTTTGAACATCGCAAGGCAGTCCACTTGTGGCCTCTGTAACGCATACATGTGCATGCATGGTTGTAAAGTAGCAACATGGTTTTATAGTATTCGAGGTCGTCTACACGATGGACGGATTGGATCGACCGTACGAGCATTTTATGGGGCCCACAACCTTCCGCAAGATGGATGCCGATCGTCCGTTACGCAGCTGTTGAAAACAGCTGTTGCCTTTTTGGGAAGAAGACGTGGGTCAGTGCTGATGACCGCGTTAAGTGGATTCGATGTGGCGCTGGCACGTGTGTACACTATGTACACACACTGTACATACGGGCCCACTATGATATTTTTTCAGAAATCTGATCCATCCATATGCTTTGTCTCCCCCTAAAATGGGTTGAGACCAACTTTTAAGCGTGTCTAGATTATAGGTGGGCCCCACTTAATGAATTAAGGGACTGATCTATCCATTGGCCCACTTCCTAAGATATCCAGTGGCTTAAATTTTATGTGTACGGTTAATTTATGGTCCCCATCCCATGTATGAAATTTTGAGTCAATCGAATGGCGGGAACCCTGTTATCTTGCACTCTGGACCAATTTCAGACCTCTTTAACATGAACGACTTGATTTCCTCAGATCCCTAGCTTGTAAATCCTTCAATCTTGGTCCTCTGGAGTCCGTCCCTTGCTTTGGTTACTTCAGAGCGTTAAATCCATGCTTTAAGCACTCTTTTTCAGTCCATGCTCGTAAATACACTCTGCATCACAAACACGATTAAATCAAGCCATTAAACGGTATCATGCTTTTAAATCCAGGCAATAATTGGGTCTGATATGTAATATTTGACCCTCAACACAACCCTCAACCAGCATCTTGCTAGTCCCGAGCAAAGTATGCGGAAAATAAATTGAGGACTACAGGATAATTTCTATATACTCGAGTGAATTTTTGAAAAGCAATCCAGATACTAAAATTCTAAAATTCATGAATATTGGGTAGTACTTTCTCCTGGAATCAAGTGCACGGTAAACTTCACAATCAAGTTTAAAGTATTAATCTATCAATTAGAACAATTCTAAACATTGAGTTTAATGGGTGTAGAGTGTAATCTTGGCTTATCATCATTAAAATTCACTTCTCTATTTCAGGATATCATTGGTAATTAACAAGAGAATTCATGATAACCAAAACTTGTCTCACAGATCATTCTTTCAACCTTCGATTTTTTTCATTAATAGTACGCCAAGAAGGGAAATCAAATCCTCACCTATAGGGAGCAAACCTATGGTGAAGACCATACACCCAACCCTTTTCACATATTATCCATGGGGAATTAAATCTACACCTATAGGGAGTAAACCTATGGTGAAGATTATTCGCCAACCCTTTCCAAAGGTTTTTTTTTCAATTGATCATGACGAGCAAATTTTCATGCTGGTTTCTTACATGCTTAGTGATTACCAAGTTAACCCTTCAATATCAAACTGAAACTTTAATGTGAAAACGAGATGTGACATGTGAAATCATGACTCAATCAATGTTTACAACTTATAATTCTGGATTAACAATTCAAACTTAACTGTGAAATCTAACAGATACTGAATCTAAGAGTCATAGATTACCAACATCACATATCTTGAAATTCTAAGTGCCCTATATGTCCGTCAAAATCACTTCAAATTCACAAAAAAATTCTAGAAAAATTAAAAATTTTCACAATATTTTGCTTAAGACCAAGAAAACACTGATTAGGTAACCTAATCTCCCACCCTTAACCTAAAATCTACATTGTCCTCAATGTGAAAGATGTAAACATGTGATGCACATGGGACAACGAAAGTAAATTAGAAGTGATGGGAAGATAGTACCTGAATGAAGAGATCAAGAGAGATTTTTCAAGAGATCGCTGTGTAACATCCCGAATTTTTTCCAACCTGGGATTAGACGTCCTTAGGCAATGGGTCGATCCTAATACCTTATTAACTAGTCAGAACTCAATCCCAAAGTCTACAACTACTGTTGAATCCACTTCCTTCACAAATCCCACCCTTCACCACCTTGTTCTTTCAATTTTCATAAGTACTTGCACCCTAAACACTATCTTAAACTAGATAAGTAGTATAACTTGGATCACTTTATATACAAACTACAAAGGACTAAGTACCACCTCAGACAAAAATCTTACAGGACTAAATCCTTTAGAAATGAGACAAAGTAACTAAGTGCTAAACTAGATTAGCTACAAAATCCGTTTGAATCGTTTTAAATACGATCTGCAAGACTCAAAACTTGTAGAATCATTGACGCTAGGTTACCCTAAAATCTCGAATCAAACTCATTACCCTTTTGCTTTCTCGGGAGCATCTTGAAACTCCGTATCAGATCTAGACTGCATGTCAGAAGTCCGAATAATACCAAGTTAAGGACTTAGGACCGCCTCGCTGGGCTTGACAACCATCTCGGAAATCAAATCTAGATAGTGTCCCACGGCTGTTCGCTTGAGTCCGGAGCGAGAGTGTGAAAACACTTATTTCTTTCCAAAATAAATATCTTGAATAGTAATCTGACATCTCTCGTTTGCGGATCAGTTTTAAGCAACTAGACCGTCAGAATCTGACCTAATTACACCCTCGCTGTCTGCTCTGCGCTATAAGAAGTTGATGCATGATAATGTCAATCTTCTTTGAGGTTGCCTGTACTAACTCTGAGCCAATCAAACTGCGCTCGCCAACCTCTGCCCAACAATGCGGTGCTCGGCAAGGGCGCCCATACAAGACCTGGTAAGGAGCCATGCCAATACTTGCCTAAAAACTGTTATTGTAGTCGAACTCTGCATACGGGAGATATTCTTCCCAACTGTCCTTGAAGTCCAAAACACAGGCCCGCAGCATATCCTCCAAAATCTGATTCACCTGCTCCATCTGCCCATTGGTCTGTGGGTGGAACGCAGTACTGAACTTCAACTTTACACCCATCGCTTCCTGGATACGAGTCCAGAAGATGGATGTGAATCACGTGTCTTGGTCTGACACGATCTCCAAGGGAACTCCATGTAAACGTACTATTTCTTTGATGTACAATCTGGCCAAGTCATCTGCTGAGTTCGAAACTTTGATAGGGAGGAAATGAGCTGATTTCGTTAATCGGTCCACAATCACCAAATGGAATCATGTCCCTTCCTCGTCTTCGGTAGCCCTGAGCCTTGAGATGAAATCCATGAAAATGAAATCCCATTTTCACTCAGCTATGGGCATGGGCTGAAGTAGTCCAGGAGGTCGGCGATGTTCAGCCTTGACCTGTTAGCACGTGAGACAATGAAACATATATTCTGCTATTTGAGCCTTCATATTGTCCCACCAGTACGACCTCTTCATGTCCTGATACATCTTCGTGCTACTAGGATACATCGTAAGCTTCGATCTGTGGGTAGCCTTGAGAATCTCCTGTCTCAAGTCATGAATATCTGGGATGCATAGGAGGCCACGGTATCGTATGCCCTCCCATCTGCGCCAACTCTTCACTCAGAGTCCTCATCATCGCTAGCATGCTCTTGAAGCTTAGACAATCGCTCATCGCCCTTCTGGGCCTCGATAATCCTGTCATCAATAAGTGGCCACACCCGAATGTGCGCGACATACTCAAATGGCTCCCCCACAGTGAGTTTCTGCTCGAAGTCCCTCACGAACTCCACCATGTGCCATTCCTTAACCATCAGCGGAGCCGCAAATGCTATCGCCTTCTTGCAGCTCAATGCATCTGCCACAAGGTTAGCCTTGCCAGGATGGTAGGAAACCTCGAACTTAAAGTCCTTTAAGGTCTTCATCCATTATCGTTGTCTCATATTCAGGTCCCTCTGAGTGAATATATAGCGAAGGCTCTTGTGGTCGCAGAAAAGCTTGAACTCCTCTCCATAGAGGTAATGTCTCAAGAGCTTTAATGCAAAGATGACCGCTACTAACTCGAGGTCGTGCATAGGGTAATTCTCCTCGTGTTTCCTCAACTGTCGCGAAGCATAGGCTATCATCCTGTCCTTTTGCATAATGACACAACCCAAGCCGACACGAGACGCGTCGGTGTATAGAGTATACTTGACCCCTTGCTCTGGCAATACTAGCACAGGGGGGGGGGGACGTTAACCTGTCCTTTAGCTCTTAGAAAGCTGCTTCCGCCTTCTCGTTCCACGTGAACTTAAGATCCTTCCGAGTCAACTGGGACAAAGGCCTGGCTATCTTAGAGAAGTCCCGAATGAATCGTTGATAATAGCCAGCGAGTCCTAGAAAACTCCTCACCTCAGTAACCGAACCAGGCTGTTTCCAGTCTTGAACTGCGGCTACCTTAGCAAGGTCCACCGCTATCCCTTCCTTGGACACCACATGTCCCATAAACTTGACTTCTTCCTTTCAGAAGTTGCACTTTTTGTACTGTGCGAACAACTGGTTCTTCTTCAGAGTAGCCAAGACTGCTCGTAAGTGTTCCTTGTGCTCTTCCCGACTCGCAGAGTATATCAGGATGTCATCGATAAACACGATGACAAATCGGTATAAAAATGGCCGAAATACCCGGTTCATCAAATCCATGAACACGGCTGGCACGTTCATAAGACCGAACGATATCACGAGAAACTCGTAATGCCCAAAACTTGTTCGGAAGGCCGTCTTCTGCACGTCCTTCTCCTTAATGCGCAACTGATGATACCCTGACTGTAGATCAATCTTCGAGAAGTATCGCGCCCCTTTCAACTAATCAAACAGATCGTCTATCCTGGGTAAAGGATACTATTCTTCACAGTCAATTGGTTCAACCTGTGGTAATCAATACATAATTATAGCGACCCATCCTTCTTCTTGATAAACAACACAGGTGCTCCCCAAGGAGACACACTGGGTCATATAAAGCCCTTCCTTACCAGCTCATCAATCTGTTTCCTTAGTTCCTCCATCTCACATGGAGGCATCCGATACATAGGTAATGAAATGGGAGTCGCACCAGGCACAAGATCAATAGTAAAATTGATCTCGTGCCGAGGAGGTAATCCAGGGATCGTCCTGAACACATCCTCAAATTTCTGAACTACTGGCATATTCGCTAGCGTCGGCCCATCAACACGCTCTAATAAAGCAGTGTAACATCCAACATGACATGACCAACTAACCCGCACTAGAAAAGTAAAGACTGTGCCATCAGGTTTGTTGGCTGTCACATCCCAATTATCGCAATCAATCTTTGCCTTCATCTCGGTGAGCCAGTCCATACCGAGGATAATGTCCTAATGCCATAGTGGGGCGATAATGAGGTCAACGAATACTGTCCTGCTACCCAAGTCTACTGAGCAACCCTCACACGTCCGTGTGACATTCGAAAAAGTCCCTGTAGCAGTAGTGAGTCTCACTCCCTTCTTGGGAGTAGTATGTAAAGCTAGATGCTTAACTGCCGCATAGGACATGATAGAGGTAGCGAACCCAGTGTCCACCAATAAGAAGACAGGAGTACTTTGGACATGTGTAGTGACCTCACAGGCCATAAGATCCTGTCATAGGATAGCCTGACCCTCCTCAAGTCAAGCTAAACGGGCATCCCTAGCAGCCTGATCAGCGTCCTGCTCCAGTGCAGTAGGAGGGGAGCTCTTCTCCATGTCCTGGGCCTCCTTTTCTTCCTCGCTCTCTTCCTCTTCTATTTCAACTCCACCCTCTTCCTCACTGTGTTCCTCTTCACTCTCCGTCTCATCTTCAGTCTCCTCAAGTCAGGGTTGTCGTTGTCGTGGCCTGATCTCCATTTGATTGAGAGTAGTTTCATTGATGAAATGTTGCGGCACTGGGAGTTCTGCACCAAGTCCTTAGCTGAACTCGCGTGTAATCTTGCATATAAGTCAGCTGAAGGGGAGCAAATCAGTCCTTCTATTAGAGTGTGTGGTAAGAACTATCTGTAGCATAACGTATGTAGGCACGCACAACTTCTCTCCCTTCCCCACTTGGTATAGAAAGTTTACCATCAAGCGCGTACACTCGCTGCGGTTGCTCCACCTGGGGTAGACGTTGAACGTGAAGATGTAATGAAGCAGATGGAAATCGTCAGCCATATTAGTCGCTAGAAGGCTATTGTTGGGTTGCTACTGAACTAGTCGGCTACAAAGGAACCGTGTGCGGTGATCCCTTTCACATGTACTCTTTAGATTCGTCTCGCTCGCATGGACTTGGCCAAGCAGTATTCCCATAAGTCGAGCTATCAGGCCAGTGTCAATTGTGGCCTTCCGACCTCTTCCCGAGGGAATCTTGAACTACAAGGGTTTCTGCGTAGGCTCTTGAATATGGACATAGAATACACGGACAGTGCCCACACTTACACGATATTTTTTCTCAAACACAGGGCCCCAACTGGCCTCACCTAGGCGCTCCAATAACAGATACTCTCCAAAGAGCCCATCATCTACGTGTGCTTCAAAAAGGACCCTACAGCCCTCATAAACTCCATGCGATAAATCCACCAAAAGAGCTCTTGGGAGAGGAGCCTGGGGATTAAGATCCCGTTTAGTCCGTACCTCGCGTTCAACGCCCGTGCTTGCGGTGGCGCCTCTCAATCTCCTTGAATGAGTGGGGTGACTAGGCTCGGCTTCATCTACGGCACCCTTCCTCTTTCTCATAAGAGAGAGAGGTGAAAATTAAGAAAATGGCCATAATAACCTCGAATAGAGCTATGGAAAAGTGAAGAAAAGGGAGGAAAGGGTTGAGATCTTTAGGTCTTCACGGATTTGAGCCTCCAAAGGGAGTGTCAAGGCTCAAATAAAAGGGAATAAGGAAGGAAAATGAAGAGATGGGATGGGTGAGTGGGTTTACCCAAATTTGAGACTTAAATAGTGGGTTTAAGAGCTCAAATGAGAGAGAATGAAGAGGGTAGGGAGCAATGGAGAGGGTGCACGAAAATGGAAGATAGAACTCTTGGTGGGGCAATTTGAGTGAGAGATGTGGGATTTTTAAAGAAAAGGGAAGCGTAGAGGGGTAGTTTGTGAAGGAGGGGTGATCTAAGAAGGGTTTAAAATGAAAAACCCAACATCAGTGGGCCACACAACCCCAAAGATGCGTCGGCCCGAGCCAGCCTGCCCGGCCAGGCCCGTTAGGCTGTGAGGCCTCGCCGAACCGGAGAGGCCCTCGCTAGTCTCTGGACAGTGTGGCGAGGGCTCGCCCTTTTGGCGAGGTCCTCCCCCCCCCCTTTGGTCCAAAAACATGTGAGGCCCACCTTGGGTCCCACCAAATTTCCTTGGTTTTGCCCCCTACTCTGATTCGAGTCGTTTCGGGGCCTTTCGGGCATGATTCTAATGTACAGTTGTACATAGGAATTTTTAAAGGCTAGGATGGGGTACTTTGTGGTCTAAACCCATCGTTTGACGGTCTAGGAGTGATCTGGGGTGGCTTTAAGTGATCATGGGAGAGTACGGACCCGATCTCGGTGATCGTTTACGGTAAACTTCACCAATTGGTGAAACCGAGATTCTTATGACTGTTTCTACATTTTCTCGCACCCACCTAAGTTAAATTTGCGTCAGCATACGACGTGTGACCATAACCCAAGTCCGGTTTAATCTAAATTATGCTCTGATACCAACTTGTAACGCCATGAAAATTAGGGGTCGAGTAGCAACTTAACTCCCGAGTTCCAAAATATCACTTATGCAACATATATGCTTACGATTGAATGTTGTCCATGTTAGTGTGTTAATCATAAGTGAGAATATACCAAAACAATAATTCATACTCCAGATTAAGTTGTAAAATGCAAGAAGAAGACTGAAAGACATAAATAAACGAATATAAGTCAAAAGATCACGATCTGTCTCCAGAGTCTGAATACATCGCTGAGTCACCCTATACATGTGATAGTCTCAAAAATCAAAATGTCAAAACAGTACATCTACAATGATAATCCCTGTAGCCCCATCGATCTAGATAGCCTAAGCGAAACCGCCGGAGAACTACATATAAGAGAACTGTAAGTGCTATAGTTTATATCTCTTTCTGTTGTCAAATTTGTGGTGCCAAAGACACTGGTATGTAACTTGCTATGTAAAGCTCTACTCAAGATTAAACAAAGATCCACTCAAGATCAATTTTGATGAACAATCAATGCTCAGAAGTGTAAAGAAGAAAGTTCTACTCAAGTTCAACTGTGATTGACAAGTATTGATCTCAAGTCAAGATATTGCAAGATATCAAGAAGCTTACGAGTTCGATCGTAAAGAACTCAAGATACTTTTAAGGATTAGCTACAACAAGACTTCAAGGTTTACTACTTTCAAGGGTCACTTGTCCTTAAGTTTCAATGTCCTTACTTCACGATTGAGGTTTGACTGACCTTAGGTTGATCTTTAGAGTAGGCCATTTTGGATACATAAGTCATATGTTTAATTTACGTGAGTTTGATTAGCTCTAAGACTAGTCCTAGATTTTGTTTGACTAGTCCTAGCACTGCTTCGACCTATCTAAGAAATTCCTGGATCAGTCATAAGTTTGTTACAAAATTCAGATATTTTCTATAAGGCTTCGTCTAGTCCTGGGGTCTGTTCGACTAGTCGAAGGAACAGTGTCGACTACATCTAAGACTAGTCGTAAACCTATGACTCAAAGTCCAGCGCTAAAATTCGGATCCTACGACCAGTTGAAGGAAACCTTCGACCAGTCGAAGGAGACCTACAACCAGTCGAAGGATACCATCGACCAGTCGTGAAACGGTCAAATCTTATCGCGCCCGAATTTTCAAATATCTGTTGGTTCTACGACTAGTCGAAGAGCTCCTTAGACCAGTCGAAGATGTGATTTACTCACCTATAAATAGAGCATGAATCTCAGAAGAAATTAATTAATTCAAGCTAATCTAATTCGACCTTCTGAGAGATAATTCTGTGCTCCATCAAAGCTAAGTGTGTTTATTTAATATTATCTTTCTTTAGCTTTATTTGATTGATTTTGTTTCTAGCATTCCAATCTTATATGAAAAGAGGAATTGTTGTTTTCCTTCTTTTGGAATCAAAATCAATTAAAGCTAGCCCGTTGTTTTTAATTTAAAATCTATTAGAACCTATAACTATTATAAAGTGAGTATTGGACATTGATCTTGGACATTCAAATCTCTACTCCAATTTGGTTCTTTCGGGCTGCTACAATGAAGGAGATAATCAGGTATTTTACATTTGTTGTAAATTCTGTTTGGTTTTCTTTTGAGATTTGCTAGAAAAATCTCATTGTATTGGTTATCTGAGGAGAGCCAGAAAACTCAGAAGTGGAGTTTTTTAAATTGTGTAAGCCCACAGATAAAGACACAATTGTGAAGGTTTTTAGGTGAACCTGGGAAAATCTATTTTTGTTAGTGAACGCTAATATCCCCTGTGTGAGGATATTAGAAGTGAGAGTAGTCATGGTGGTGTTGTTGTTGAACAGTTGGTGTACACACAGGCGAACCACTATAATCCCTTGTGTTTTGTGGTTGTTTGATTTTCATTTCATATCTTTAATTATTCAGTGTAGGATGTATATATGGATGTGAATGTTGTAATCATTTCATTTCAAGCTCAGTGGTGAATGGTGTAATAGTTAGATTTATATTTCTGCAATTTATTGCTTACTATTACTTTATTGGTTTGAGCTTCTGTTTCTATATTTGTTCTAGAAATAAGGTTGTCCTACCATAAACTTTGGTTTTTGGTGTTAGGTTGTCCTTAGCATAATTTTTTATTGCTTTTCATTCCTATACTGCAATTCAAGTTTAGTGATTTAAATTCTTATTCTTTATTCCGTTGTATCTTTTATTTAAATTGGCATAGTCCTATTCACCCCCCCCCCCTTAGGACATATAGCTTGGCCATTTCAAGAACTCATCCTGATCATTATAGTAGTCAGGCTCCGCCTCAGGGATTACGTCATCATCTGAAATCAAGACAGAGTCTGGTTGGTGTTTAAAACATCGTCCCGTAACGTGGGAGTGAGTGATCAACTCAGTGGAACTATACAGCAAAGGTTAACAGATTATTAATTCAGCCAAGCAGTAATGATAAAGCAGTACAATCAAACAATCTTAGATACTCTTATTAATGCAAGGATGAAATGTAGTCATGATGTATGCCCTCGCCTACACTCCCTCGTGCGACACCATCTTACGGTCGCGACATGCTTTCTTCCCTCTGTGCTCTTCAACCCGGGGCACATGCAGTACGATGTTATGAACATGATTACCGAGTTCTTATTAGTCCTTTTTATATAACAGGATTGGAAAACTAAGGTACCTCCCTTATATCATTTCCCAAACAATGATCCATTCTAGGGTCGTCAGTCCTAGGAAATCTCATATGATGTTACGATTCTAGATCGTTGCAAAGGGCTCGTCACCAAATCAGTGCAGGCCTAGTTTATACTCTGGTTACTACGGAAGGCTCGTCGCCTATACATAAATTTAGAGTACGCTCGAGGTCACTATAAAGGGCTCGTCACCTAATCAGTGTAGGCCGACATCTCGAATACAGTGTCTCATATCGCCGTATTCGGATCATGAGATGATGTTGCTCACTGGTCACTACAGAGAGGCTCGTCGCCCCAGCGTAAGCCGATAACTCGACCATGGTGTCCCATACCACCATGTCCAGCTTATAAGTCTTAACGGATCAAGGTACCAAGGTTAAAAGGGATTTCACTGGTAAGTTTGGTCCCTTAGGTTCAAGCAGTAGCGTCCATACATGGTAAACATACATCGGGCAAATCGGGTTATTTGCGAGCTCAACTAGTACGAGCACACCCGAAGTTCATTAACATGAAGTGCATAAGCTCTCCATGTGGCCTAACCACTGTCGACAACTTTGGTACGACTCGGGTTTGTCAGAGACATCCTACGTGGTGAATGAATCTCAACCACGAACTCAAGGCCGGTTATTGATTGCCTGGACTATACTATAGTCCCAAACTCATTCAATCCTTAACGAGTAAGCATGTGGAGTAATTAAGCAGAATTAACAAAGTAATTCAATCATGTTAACAAGCATGTTATAAAGTGCAATATAAGTAGGAAATACAAACACATACATTTCATAAGTAAGCGATTAAACTAAACAACTTGCGTGGAGGAAATCATACACATCTCTAAGGTAGTTGAGAATCCTATCTCAACACCTACCTAAAGCACTATCTCCTAAGTACTTACTCATACAAGCATTTTTACAAACACTTAGACTACACTTATTAATATACATAACGTATATTGGTCAAAACATGTATTAGGGCTGATCCTTTCACCCAGAAGTTAATACACATGCATCTAACATACATAGATAGTAATTAATCATGGCAAGCACAAATCTGAATTTCATACATATACGGTATTTTCTACAAATATGAGGAATACATTATATTCAACCTAGTTAATGTATAACTAAAAAATGAAACAGACATCACTTTATGCATGTGAAATAGCGTCCACGTCAATAATATATCATTAAACAATATTGAAAACTTTGAAAACCATAACCTATACGTCTATAGTCCGCACCTTATGCCGTAGAAGCGTAATAAATTTGCTAGAAATTCCAAGGCTTCGTCAACGATGGTACATCAACCTATATCATGAGTTAAGTCAGCTATCATGTCACTTGTAACAATTAAAACCCTAAAACAGATTAGGGTTAGGTTTTCTTACCTAAGAATGAAGGCAGAATCGCCGGAATAGTGATTACGTAGCGATGGTTAAGCGCGTAGAACGGCAGGATAGAGTGCTAGGAATCTTCTCCCACTTCTTTCACACTTTCCCTCTCTTTACCTCTTCTCTCTCCTAGGTTTTCTCAAATTCGTATGGAATAAATGAGAGAGGGTTTAAGGTCCTTATATAGGCCTAAAACTGATGGAAATGGCCCCAGGGCTAAGGTATACTTAAGTTATAGCCAAGGGACATCTGTTTCAGCTCAACGGAGCACTTTCAGAGCCCCCCCTTGAACCAAAGGTCAGACTTAAGCTCCCTGACCATGGATCTAGGTTGAGTTAAGTTTTTAGTCTGATTGGATTGACAGATCGACCGTGGCGGACCAGTTTCCGTTCAACGGTCCATGATCATCAATCAGGGCCACAAGTGCACTGACCTGTGTATGAAATTTCTCCTGATCTGAGGGTGTATTTAGGTCAGATTCTGACGATCTGAATCCTTATTTTTAGCCTGCAAGTGACAAGTCTCAGATTTCCTAAATTTAGATTTTTATTTCTAAAATATCCACGTTTCTCACGCACTTCACTCCGAGCTCAAGCGAATAGCTTCGGGACACTATCTGGACTTGATTTTCGACGTGGTTGTTAAGTCTAGTAAGGCGATCTTAATTATATAATTTTATAGTAATCAGACTTTCGACGTACGGTCCAGATCCGATACGAAGTTTTAATGTGCTCCCAAGAGCAACTAGGTAATGAGATCGATCCTAGATTTTAGGGTAACCTAGCGTTAACGATTCTACAAGTTTTGGGTCTTACAGATCGTATTTAAAGTGATTCAAGCGGATTTCACATCTAATCTAGTTTAACACTTAGTTAATGTTGTGTAATTTCTAAAGGATTTGATCCTGAGTGATTTCTGTCTGAGGTGGTACTCGGGTCTTTGTACGAAATTTTTTCGAGTCGTTACAGTTATAGTCCGTAGCAATTGGTGGTGTAGTTAAAGGTCAAAAACCTATAGCTACGGATTTAATCCGTAGCAATACATATCAATAGCTATGGATAAAATCCGTATCTATACTTTTTATAGATAAATGTATATACAGCTACGAATAATATCAGCAGCGAAAAGTGGAATGAAATCCGTAGCAATATACTGAAGTAAGCAATAGGTACGGTTTTAAGAACAAGGGCTATGGCTAATATCCTTAGCTACTTAAAAAAATAAATTATAACAATGGTGTCTGTTACCATTGTAAGAACTTGCTGTGATTGATCAACTCATCTAAGCTAATACAATTAATGTTGATATGAATAGTACATACAATGCAATCAGGAAAAAAATGATGCATTTATTACAAATAACAATCAAATCATATAATGCATCCTACATTCACATTTCTAAATAAACAATACCAGGGCAAGAGTGACATATGCTACTATTCCCACATTGTTTTCTATCTCCAAAACTCTTATTAGATATTTGAATTAACATAAAATAGCTCTAGGATGTAAAAGCAATTACCCAAAATCTAAAAATAGATAAAGAAAAAAAAAGTCACAAAAATGAAATGGCATTTCATTTGATACCTTGAGTGTTACACCAGCACCGAACCATACATCACCAACAACCTTCAAGCTATCAAGCTCAAGGATGTTAGGGATGGACTTGAAGTGACCGAGAAAGTTGCTGACCTACAAAAAAGAAAGGAAAGACACTCAATTGTAAACATGCAAGGCTGAACAACCCCAAGGATTTGACAGAATCTTGACATATGATATGAACATTTTACCTTTTTGAATTCAGGTCCCAACTCAATAGAAGGGTTTGTTGGATTAGTTCTTACACTGATTCTAATTACAAAGCCATTGACCAAGGTATAAAGATCCAACTACAGAACCAAAAAAAAAAAAAGTTGTTAGGAATGCTCAAGATCCATCCAAGTAACCAAGATCAACTTCAAGAAAAGCATTAACCTGAACGAGAAGCAAATCGGATGTTGCCTTCACTGGAAGAAACCGAGATCGAGGAACATTCGCACCAATAGCATGATCAAAGAACTGGTTCCCAGAAAGAAGAAATGAAGAAATGCATTTGATGAATACCCGTATCGCTGCTCCAGCTGAAGAACTTTCACACCACCCACTTCTTGAAAATATTAGTGACTTTGTCAGCACTTCTCACACCAGTAGTAGTGAGTCAGAAAATTTTGTTAGTGTTTAGAATGAAAAAGGCTTGCCTTAGGGTTTGGAATAATCTCCATTTTAAGGGCGTTGGCCTCCACCAACCGTTTAATGGACTTCAAACTCACCCACCTATACAAACAGGTATCAGCATTCCAACATTTTACATGCAGCATTAAGACAACTTGAAGATCAGGGGTTAATATTCACATACAAGTTGTTGGTGTTGAAAATCTTGAATTTTTCTATTGATTTAAATTCATTTACTTGGTAAACACAAGGGAACATCACAAATCAGTCAAATATGAACCATTTCAAAATTCAAGTAAACCATGCATCTGATTAGCGTGATATTGAAAGTGTGATTTGTTATTCACATGATATTAGAAAATTTCAAAAGAAGAATGAGAAGAAAATCAGCATATAGCATGGCTCTTACATGTTCGTTAGGAACCTGTGCAATTTCCAGGAGCTGCATTACATTATGGGAGGAATAATGTCAACAAAGGCTAACCATTGAACATATTAGTCGAATACAATTAACTCAGAGAGGCAGCAGATAACTAGCGAATAAAATGCATCTCATTTAGTCAATTTTGGAATGAGAATAGAAAAGGCAGTTCAGTAAACCTGAGCAGCAGATCAAATAAAAGGTACGAGGTTTGCTACAGCCACTCACATGTGGATCCTTCCCTAGCCATCCACACGTAAGAACACATGTGCACACATGACAGGTCATCTACCCAAAACGGACGACCATCACCAACAACTCATTGTGCAATTTAACAATAAGAACATTAGAAGCTTACGAATGCACCTAAAAGGAAAGAAATGAAAAGCATATGTAATTAAATGCAGAGAAATGCATACTTGTATCATAGCTCCAAGAAGATCATTTGTCCAATGAAGCCCCAAGCAACTGATTGCCAAATCTAAAGAGCTTCACAAATAAAATTCATTACTGAATAAAAATATATGCACCCCTCAATCAACCCATTTTATGAAGGAATTTGCAAAGGTCCTATGCATTTTCTTGACGACATGGTCTCCAGTCATATGCTGGACCCAGCATACCTTTCCTTTATAAGGAGGAATTCTACATCACCAACCACAAAATGTGTTTCAAGATTGTTAACAGACACATCTACCTCAACATCTTTACACAATTTCACCATGTCATATGACATATCCATCATAATAAGTTTTTGAATGGCACCTGCCATCAAAGAACGGGTAAATTCAGCTGTAACTTGTATGGCTGACGAAATTTGGTTGTTTTCAAAAGATAGACATGATTAGAAGCAAGATGGTGTCATGAACTGAAAATATGGATAGTCCCTAGGTTAATACGATGCTAAGTTTCAGAAGACATCATTGTTTAATAGTTGAAAGTTACAACGCATTAAGATTGAATAAGAGATTATGAGCAAAGGGAGTAATGCATTATATAAAACAAGATTCAATATTTCTATGTAGCAGAACAAGCAAATAATCACCAACAACACGTTTCAATTTACCTGAGGACCTTGTTCAACACCCTTCTTAAAAGGATCACCAACAACACATTTCAAAGCACGGTTTTTTGTTTTCTCTACAAACTTGTCATAAGCACATTCGTGAACAAACGTATGAGACCCAGCACAACAACATTGTCCCTGTACACAAATCAGACTTAGTTTTAAAAAAAAATCATTCTCCATGAAATCCAGAAAATTTCTATATGTTTAATTGATTAGACACACCTGATTAAAAACAGAGTAGAATGTGCAAGCTCTACAGCCTGATCAACATCAACATACTCACATATAATGAAAGGTAATGAAAGGAGATTTCCCTCCAAGCTCTAATGTCACAGTCTTAAGATTGCTTTTGGTAGACATTTCAAGCACGACTTTACCAGTAACAGTTGATCCTGTGAATGCAAGCTACCAAAAGTAGAAAGAATTGTAAGTGTGTGAGACAAGGAATAACATTGGCAGGATACGTAGAAAGCACAGTAGTCAAGAGTCATTAGTTAGAAAATTAAGAACTTTGTGAAGTTTGAAAATAGAGAGAAATTTGGCAGAATGCCTGGTTTATGGCATGCATATAAGTGGCAATAGAATCAAGCTAGGAAAACTAATTGTACAAACAAATGAATAGATCCAAAAACAATAGCGTGCGCACACGCACACACACACACACACACTTACATGATCCATCCATCCATCCATGCAGAGCAGGTAGATCCCATTGTATATCTGTTAAAAAATGATTTGTGTAAGAAACTGGTGTTTTGCAGTAAAATGGGATATGTGAGTTCAACTAGGCGGAGATTAAGGCTTTTGTATAGGGCAGAATAACATTCATCTAGTGTTTATTTTTTAGTAAAGGGTGATCTAAATGAGGATTTCTCATGGAGACTAGTAAGACATATTAGGATCCCTCAAATTTTTATGGCCACTGATTAAAAAACCGTAACCAACATCAAACAGATTTCATTTTAACTAATGGAATATGAATCGGAACAACTGCAACATCCATACCTCAATTGCGCTATGCATGGAACTTGATGACTCAAATTCAACAAAATTGAAACAAAATCCTTATTGTTGCACAAATTAAAAGGAGAAAAGAAAACCAAAGATGTAAACTCGAACTAAATAAATCAATTTAACAAGTCACTTTTATCAAACAGACCTTATTGCTTCTGACTTGTACACCACCAGTCCTAATAGGTCCGAATTTCTTGAACTCCTCCTCGAGCTGGAGAACTGTCGCATTCAAAGGTAAACCACAAATGTAAATGGAGTGACCCTCTGTTGCAAAGAATAGGATGAAGATCGTATAAGAGTATACTATATGAAAATGAGTTCTGCTAAGCTCACATGCACTACTACAAGTAGCACATGAGGCAAACATCAACACCATGTAAATGACCTCAAATTGGCAGAAACATAGACATATCTATATGAGAAAGATATTGTAAGCACCTTCCTCATGAATATTGCTGCTTTCATGGGGCATTTCTGTCACTAGGAAGCCAATCTGGACTCTTATGGTTGAATTCACCCTTTAGGCCATTTGATTTTTGGGCTTGAGAAAATATACACATTTGGTTTCAATATAAAGCCAAGCTGGAGCCTATATCTAGGACCGTTTAATCTGGCCTGTACCTCAATTTCAAATCGAGATTAAACTAGTGGGCTCAGGCTAACCTTAGCCTAGACTGGCATGAGCCCCATCGAATTGATACACCTATTTATAACCGTCCAAAATGCATTACTGATCAGAATTCATGGCTCATAATATTCTAGGATGTTCAATGGAGGATTTAGTCCGATGGTGTTTTGTCACCATTAACTGCATCAGGAGTTAATGGTGATTCCACAGAGAGAGAAAGTCGAGGGAGTGAGGGCATTTCCACCAGCACCACAAGGAGGGGGCTCACAGTCTAACACCAGCCAACAGCAGATAAACCACACACACTCAGGTGGGGCCTCAAAATGAGAAGTATGAGGCTTAGGCTTGGGGTTGGTATGAGCAAGAGGAACATGTTCATTCCAAATGAATGCCCAATGTGCCTCAAGAATGTCGAATTGGTTGACCATTTATTCCTGCAATATTCTTTTTTCCAAGATATTTGGTGGAGGTTTCTGCACTTATTTGAGGAATATTGGGTTATGTTGCAATCCATAGTGGATTCTAAGGGCTTGGCATGGTGGAGGAAAATGTAGTAAAAGCAGGATGTTTTTGTGGAGATTTTCAGTTCTTGATGTGCCGTGGACAATGTGGCGGGGAAAAAATTTGTCTTTAGTAAAATTACAAGGTCTATTTTCGAGTGGGCTCAAGCAGCTAATGTCATGGGGTATTCCAACAATTGTTCTCAGGGTATCTTGCTGTTTTCTCTCTCTTTCGAGACAATTGCTTGTCATCCATTTGCATCCTTTTGGATATTTGAATAAAAATTATCGGAATCCTTCTGATTATTTTTTTTTAGGGATATCAATGCAACAACTTGGAGTTCTGTGGATAATATTGAAACTGTATAACTTATGTTTATCATAGCTATATCACATCTTTAAAAGTTTCTACATATCAGAATATAAAATACGAAAAATTATAATAACTTGTAAGTTTCCACTTATAAATCATTCTCAATTCTGCCCCTGATGCCTGGCCTAGAAATCCAATAGACCAGCACATTAGCATGACAAAGGTATAAGCGTCGGTGTGGCCCACCTCTCCAGGGACATATAGCATGCCATTTCATCAAATAGATAGCATGTCATTTCATCTAGCCATTTCAACAAACAGATAGCAGGCCATTTCATCAAACAGTTACAATGTATCAAATCTGAAAGACAAAAAATGAGAAGAATATATCAAACCTATGGAGAGGAGATTCACGGCATGTGTTTCTTTGGGTAGGAGATTCACAGCTGCTGCAATGGGGAGAGAGAAGAGGAGCTTCACGGCATGATTTTCTTCACGGCTGACACATTGGAAAGAGAGGGAGGAGAATGAGAGAGATGGAGCAGAGATCGGGAGGGAGGGAGGGAGGGAGAGAGAGGATTAGGGAAAGAAGAGCATAGGAATGCAAAGATTAGGGAAAGAAAGAGAGAGAGAGAGAGAGAGAGAGAGAGAGAGAGAGAGAGAGAGAGAGAGAGAAATAACCCTCTTTGGGTGTGGCTCTGTTTTGAGCTCGTGCCCAAATTTTGGGCGTCATCTCACAAACAGACGTGGACGGTCCTGACAACGGCTCTGTGGGGCCCACCATGATGTTTTGATTTATCTATTCTGATCCATAATTTTATTAAATTATTTTAGTTCATGATACCAAATTTAAGGTATATTGAAGGCCCAAGTGGACCACACCATAAGAAGCAAATATGATTTAATATCCATGTTTCCTACCGTGTGGTCCACTTGAGACTTCGATCTAGCTGATTTTTTATTTAATCCTCTAAAGTAATATTTCCAAATATATGGACAGCTTAGATAGAACATATAGTTTTTTTTTAAAGGCCCCATAGAGCCCCTTATAACACCATTAACTATTAATGGTGTGTCAACTCTTTAGCTACGGATTAAAACCGTAGCATCTGTAGCTAAGGTTTATATTCGTAGCAAAAAACTAATCTGGTCTGTATCCTTTGCCCCTTTTTTTTGTAGTGAATGCTAGGAGTTAATAGTTAGCACATCCCCCACATAGATGTACATTATCATATATATATATATATATTATAGTTGCTTGAATGATATATTTATTGTAATCTATGTGATTGGACCATCAATTGGCTTGGAAGCCTTGCAATTAATTGCCTTAGTTTATATTGGCATATTAGTTTAAGTAAGCAATTATATATTAATTGGCAAAAAATTTATTTGGTCCTAATTACTCTCCTCTTGGACAACCATTCATTCCATAGCATTATCAAGCTTCCGCACATAGCCGTGGTATCCTACTTCATATGTTATTTCGACTGGTATCAAAGTGGGTAGCTATCAAAGGGCTTAACCACCTTGAGTTGATCCAATGAGCTTAAGAAATGTTTACCCAAGAGGGGTGTGCCATCACACGACTACTTTAGTTTGATGGGTCTAACTACGCCGATTGAAATGCTAGGATGATAGTTTTTATAAGATCCCTTGACCCTATGGTTAGGGCAATTTTTAAACAAGGACAGACTATACCCGCGGAATAAGTCATGTTTGATAATAGAACTATTAACACTCTTAAAGATAAATCCAAATGGAGTGCCGATGAGAGAGCTCGATATACTTATGATGTCAAATCTCTCAATGCTATTTACTGTACAGTTTTCCCTAGTGAATTCAAACAGATTTTCACATGTGAAACGGGTAAGGAAGCGTGTGATATATTGCAAGTCACCCACAAGGCAATTAACAAAGTAAAAAGATTAAAGCTTCAACACTTAATGACCCAATTTGAAAACATTAGAATGAAAGAGTCTAAAACTTTCATGGAGTTTTATTATAAACTTAACAATATTTGTAACTGCATGTGGGGTATAAGACAGAAGATCTCGATTGGTCATATATATACGAAAATTCTTAGATTCCTTGCAGATAGGTTCACTCATAAGATAACCTTAATAGAAAAGTGTATGCATATAGACAAATGAATGTAGAAGAACTCTTATGTTCCCTACAAACTTATGAACTACATTTTAAGACACCCTCTAGAGTAAAGAAACTAGCCGTTCATAAATATCACATAGGCATTCACATAAGTATAGAATTGTTGAATCCAAAAGTGATAGTGATGATAAAGATAAGGATGATGACTTCGAAAGAAAATTCAAGAAAATTTTCAAATTGAAAAGATGAAAGAGTAGTGACAAGAGGGACAAGACGGTTGAGAGTCATAAACGTTAATTTGTTACACAACCTAAGCAAGTCCAATTTTCCAACTGCGAGGGTTATGAACATAATGTCAACGATTTCCCTAGAAAAGTAAGATCCAAAGGTAAGGAAATGGTGGCTACCTGGGATGATACGAAGGAGTTTGAATCTGATTTAGTAGACTCGTCTAGTGTTGAAGACCTTAGCCACTTATATGTTTTAAGGATCTTCACCACGGTGTCCCTCCCTAGAACCTTGGGAGACCATAACACCTCAGATAAGTGAGCTTATATAAGAGGATTAAGCCTCATTTTTTAGCCTAATAGTTAAATTTGAGTGAGTGTTATAAGAAAATTGGAGTACTTAGCCCCATCTTGTGCTTAATAGGTATATTCGAGGATTCTTAGACTCATTCTTTTTTTATTTTTCAAGTTTTAAAGTTGTTGAATGTTGGTATTATATGTTTTTAGCATATACTATCATTGGTCAATCATAATTTAATTGGTATATCTTTTGAATGGCTATAATAAGCATGCTCCATGTATTTAATATTTTTATGCACCCTATTTCCTTGTTAGTATATGTGTCATATAATTGGTAAATTATCCATGATTTATAGAGTTGTGTCATGCTATGTTTTTAGTGGTATATCTATTAGAATTAACTCTATGTCAAATACTAAAAAAAAAAAAGAAGGGAAGAAAGATTAAGTCTCACCAAAACAATGAATTATGTTATATAGGATTTGTTTATTTAATGTATGAATTGATGAAGATAGAGGAGCAAGTACGAGGGAACAATGCAAGTTTACATGTCTTGGTGTATTCAAGTTGTAAATCATTTATATTTGACATGTAATATTTTAAGTTATTTGGGTATGTTATTGGTATGGACCACGAAATTATCTAAGTTAGGTTTTTGTTATGTAGTTGATAAAGGGGAAATTTGTGAGTGCACTTACTTGTGTATTTTGTTTTCAATCACATGAGCCATTGTGTCAGGGAGTCAGTTGAGCCATTTGAAGCTGAAGATCGAAGACACAAGTAGACATAAGCATTAAGGAGCAAAAAACAAGTATATAAAATTCCTTGGTGACCCTAACCCTTGATCCAAAATAATACTTGAACATCTAAATGATCATGACTTAATAGTTAGACCTTGTTTAATAATCCCTTAGCCTTTGGAGCCTAATTGGAATATGATTAGTAAGGCTAGAAGATATGTAAAGCTACTATGAAATCATATGCCAAAAACAACAGTTTTTGACTGGTCCTCAATCCTATCAACAGGTTGTCAATGTGACTCGATGGAATTGCAGAACCACTCGATCTAATTGAAGAATGAGTCTAACAACCAACATATATAATTTTGGATTTTCTTGATGGGATTGATGAACTGTTCGATCCTATCGATGGACCTTTTATCTCATCAAAGGGCTTTTTCGATTCTATTGATAGAGTCATTAACTAGATATTTTATAGCCGTTGCAAATCAGTTTATTATAAAAAGGCGTTCAGTTCTTAAAAAAACTGAGGGGTTTGTGGTGCAATAGAAGGCTAGGTTATTCTGCATTGATATCCCACATCCTAAACCCTTGAATTTTAAATTATTTTCATAAGTTTTAACACTCTAATGAGGATTCCAACATTTTATGAGAAGATGAACCTGAACTCTACTATTTTCTAGAGATTAGACCCAATCTTCTTGTCATATCATTTGTTTAGATCCCATAGAAGACACTTATAGGTAAATCCCCTAGGATTTTAACTACCTCATTAGTTGTAGGAGATTTTACCCACCTCTTATCACCTTGGTCACCTCAATAGACTATTGCATAGAAGGTGTTTAATCTTAGAGTTAAAGCATTGGCAAAGCATTAACATTAACGATCATGAGAGTGAAAGGGGAGTGAATTGAAGCATAGAAGAGCACCAATCAAGCGACCCAAGATGACGCATCAAAAGGGGCTCAATTTAACTAGTGTTAATTAGTAAGTTTATACTCTCTTTCCAAATGTAGGATTGATGGTAAGAGTTTATAACCCAAACTGTAACATCCCGAATTTTTGCCAACCTGGAATTTGGCATCCTTAGGCAATAGGTCGATCCTAACACCTTATTAACTTGTCAGAACTCAATCCCTTAGTCAAAAATCACTTTTTAACCATTTTCCTTCACAAATCTCACCTTTCACTACCTTATCCTTCAAAAGTAACTAAGTACTAAATTAGATTAGCTATGAAATCTACTTGATTCACTTTAAATACGATCTGCAAGACCCAAAACTTATAGAATTATTGATGCTAGGTTACCCTAAATCTAGGATCAACCTCATTACCCGACTGCTCTTGGGAGCATCACGAAACTCCGTATCAGATCTGGACCGCAAGTCGAAAGTCCGATTAACACGAAGTTAAACAGTTAGGACCACCTTATTGGGTTTGACAACCATCTCGGAAGTCAAATCAAGATAATGTCCCACGACTATTCGCTTGAGTCCAGAGTGAAGAGTGTGAGAAAATGTAGATTTCTTAAGAAATCAAGTCTCATTTAAGTAATCTGAGACTTGTCACTTGCGGGCCTGATATAAGAAATTAGACCATTAGAATTTGACCCAAATACACCCTCGAAATAAGGAAATTTTCATACACATAGCAGTGTACTTATGGCCCTGATTGAGTTCCGATGACCGTTGAACTGAAACTGGTCTGCCACGGGTGATTTATAAATCCGATTGGACCGAAAACATATCTTGACCTAGATCCAATGTCTGTGAGCTTAAGTCTGACCTTTGGCTCAAGGGGGGCTTCCAAAATTGCTCTGTTGAGCTGGAACAGATGCCCTTTGGACACAACCTAAGTATATATTGACCCTGGGTCTATTTTGGAGAGTTTTGGGCCTATATAAGGACCTTAAACCCTCACTCCCTCATTCCATACGAATTTGAGAAAACCTAAGAGAGAGAAGAGAGAAATGAGAGAGAAAGTGTGGGAGATATGGGAGGATCTCCCTGATACTCTACCCTGCCACTATCCAAGCTTAACCATCCCAATCTAATCGCTTTCCCAGCGATTCTAACTTCATTTCTAGGTAAGAAAACCTAACCCTAAGCTGTTTTAGGGTTTTCAAGAGTGTTGGTGATGTAATAGCTGACCTATTTCATGATTCAGGTTGCCTAATCACTGTAGACGAAGGCTTAGAGATTCTAGCGTATTCGTTACGATTCTACGACAAAATGTGTGGACTTTAGGTGTATAGGTTATGGTTTTCAACGCTTTCAATGTCAGATAATGATAGATTCATGATCTGTATGCAATTGCACATGTACAAAGTACTGTCCGTTTCATTTTTCGGTTATATGTTAACTATGTTGAATATACTGTATTCCTCGTATTTGTAGAAAATACCGTATATGTACAAATTTTAAAAGTATGTTAGCCATGATTAATTACCTATGAACATGCTATATACATGTATAACACTCACTTGGCGAAAGGATTCGCCCTAATACATATTTTTGCTAGTATACGCTATGTATGTTAAAAGAGTGTATTCTAAGTGTTTGTGAAAATGACTGAATGAGTATAGAATTCGCATTCATGCTCGCCATGACTAATTGTCATGGGTATATGATTGTTGTATTGGCGAGCCCCCTTTGACAAAAGGATTTGCCCTAAATCACGCCACGACCAATATACGCTATATATGTTAAATTGTGTAGCCCAAGTATTTGTGAAAATGTTCAAATGAATATGGAACTTGGATTCATGCTTGCCATGATTATCCGTCGTGGGTGCATGCGTGTTATCCATGGGGCAGTGTAACAGCCCGAATTTTTGCCAACCTAGAATTCGACGTCCTTAGGCAATGGGTCAATCCTAACACCTTATGAACCTGTCAGAACTCAATCCCAAAGTCTACAACCGCATTTGAACCCATTTCCTTCACAAATCCCACCCTTCACCACCTTGATCTTTCAATTTTTTCTAAGTACTTTCACCCTAGACACTATGTTAAACTAACTAAGTAGTATAACTTGGATCACTCTATATACAAACTACAAAGGACTAAGTACCACCTCAGACAAAAATCTTATAGGACTAAATCCTTTAGAAATGAGACAAAGTAACTAAGTGCTAAACTAGATTAGCTACGAAATCCGCTTGACCCACTTTAAATACGATCTGCAAGACCCAAAACTTGTAGAATCATTGATGCTAGGTTACCCTAAAATTTAGGATCAAACTCATTACCCAGCTGCTCTCAGGAGCATCCCGAAACTCCGTATCTGATCTGGACTACACGACGGAAGTCTGGATAACTCGAAGTTAAGGACTTAGGACCGCCTCGCTGGGCTTGACAACCATCTTGGAAATCAAATCCAGCCAGTGCCCCACGGCTGTTCGCTTGAACCCGGAGCGAGAGAGTGTGAGAACACTTGTTTCTTTACAAAATAAATATCTTGAATAGTAATCTGAGACTCGTCTCTTGTGGATCAGTATTAAGCAATCAGATCGTCAGAATCTGACCAAATTACACCATCGGATCAGGAAAATTTTCATAAACATTTACATGTACTCGGAATCTCCAATCGAGATCCACTGACCGTTGAACTGAAACTGGTCTGCCACGCGTGATCTGAGCACCCTACTGGAACGAAAACTTAATGGAACCTAGATCCATAGTCTATGAGCTTAAGTCCGACCTTTGGCTCAAGGAGGCCCACCAGAACTCCTCTGTTGAGTTGAAACAGGTCCTATTTGGGTATAACCTAAGTATACCTTGACCTGGAGTCTATTTCGGTGAGTTTTTAGACTATATAAGGACCTTAAACCCTCTCTCATTGTAGCCATACGAATTTGAGAGAGAAGAGAGAAAAGAGAGAGAAAGTGTGAGAGATGTGGGAGAATCTCTCTGCCGTGCTTCCCTGCCGCTCCACGAGTTCCGCCGCTCCGTTCTAATCGCTTTCTCGGCCATTCCAGCTCCGTTTCTAGGTAAGAAACCCTAACCCTAATCTGTTTGGGGGTTGTATAGGTTGTACGTTATGAAATAGCTAACCTATTTCGTTCTCTAGGTTGCCAAACTGCCGAATACGGAAGCTTAGCAAACCTACCGACTCCGTTACGATTCTACGACACAAGGTGAGGACTTTAGGTGTATAGGTTACAGTTTTCAACGCTTTCAATGTCAGATAATGATAGATTCGTGATCTACATGCAATTACACATGTACAAAGTGCTTTCCGTTTTCTGTTTCGATTAAAGTTGTTGAATATGAAATTTTACATATTCTAGGTATTCATAGAAAATACCGTATACATATATTTTTTGGACATGAGTTTGACATGATTATTTGTTGTATGGATATACAATATATGGATAAAGTACTTATTTGGCGAAAGGATTCGCCCAAATACATGTTTTACTAATATACACTATGTATGTAGAAATACTGTATTGTAGAAAGTATCGTATACATGTATATTTTAGAGATGTGTTTGCCATGATTAATTGTTGTATAAATATATTATGTATGTGTAAAATACTTGCTTGGTGAAAGGACTCGCCCTAATACATGTTTGCTAACATACACTAAGTATGTTGAAATAATTTATGTTATGTGTTTGTGGAAATGCTCGTGTGAGTAAGTGTTTGTATGTTAATGCCTTTGGAGGATGTTGAGATGGGATTCTCAACTACCTTAGAGATATGTATTATTACCTCCATGAGGTTGTTTGCTTAAACCGCTTACTTTGCAATATATGTGTTTGTATTCCTATTGATGTAGTGTTTTACAACATGCTTTATAACATGCTTTATAATATACCTTATAACATGCCTACTAACATGCTTGAATTACTTTGTTCATCATGCTTTACTCCATATACTACGAATAAGGTTTGATTGTGTTTGGGGCTATGATTATAGTCCAAACAATCGATACCAAAAATGAATTCGTGGCTGTGATTCATTTGCTACGTGAGATGTGTTCGACGAACTCGAGTCGTACTTCGGTTGGCGATAGTGGTTGGCCACGCGAAGTGCTTATGCACTTCATGTCGTTCAACTTGTTGTGCGCTCGAGCTAGCCGAGCTCATCAAGTAACCCGATCTGTTTAATGTATGTTCACCATGTTTGGTCGCTACTGCTTGAACCTAGGGTACCAAACTTACCAGTGAAATCCCTTTTAACCATGGTACCTCGATCTGCTAAGACTCATGAGCCGGGCATGGTGGTATGGGACACCGTGGTTGAGCTGTCGGCCTACGCTAGGGCCACGTGCCTCCCCGTAGTGACCAATGAGCAACCAGACTCGTGAGTCGATTATGGTGGTATGGGACACTATATTCGTGCTGTCGGCCTACATTGATAAGGTGACGTGGGAGTGGTGTAACGAATGCGAGCAATAGCCCTGACAGCCCTTTGTAGTGACCTCGAGCATACTCTGAAATCGCGGTGAGCCTTAGAGTTTTGTCACGGTATATAGAGTATGAACTAGGCCTGTTTCTGTATAGTGATGAATCATTTAAGAGGTGATGGGGGAGTGGTGTAACCTTTATGCGTAACAGCCCTGGCAGACTTTGCAGTGACCTATAATACACACCATCGTCTGAGATTAACTAGGACTGACGACCCTAAAATGGATCATGTTTGGGAATGATACAAGGGAGGTACCTTAGTTTCCTAATCCTGCAATTTAAAATGGACTAATAAAAACTCGGTAATCATGCTTATCATGCATTGCATGTGCCTGGAAGATGTGGAGCACTGAGGAATGAAAGCATGCCGCAAACGTGAGATGGTGTCGCATGAGGGAGGGTGTGGTGAGGGCATACATCATGACTACATCCATACTTGGATTAATAAGAGTAGTTAGGAGTGTTTGATTATACTGCTTTATCATTACTGCTTGACTGAATTGATACCATGTTAACCTATGCTTTATTGTTCCACTGAGTTAGCTACTCACTCCCACGTTACGGGACGGTGCTGTACACACCAACCAGATTTGCTGAGTTTCAGGTGATGGCGATGCTTATGAAGTAGAGCCGGACTACTAATATGATGTGGAGTTCTCCTATCTGTATCTCTCGGGCAGGTCTATGAAGACCTAGTATTGTAATGACAGGGCTATGGTACGTGGGATAGAAGACATTACACTTCCTCACATTAGGTATATCTTAGAATTGTACTTGTAATTAATTAACCCGGTAACATCATCACACTTTGGAGACTCACCATAATTTATATATGTTATTTATCTATCACAGTCTTCCGCTGCAATTTAACTGTCTCCGGAGTATGATATGCTGTTTTGGCTTAATCTCACTCATGTTCAATGCACGAATATAATCAACATTCAATCATCATTCATTTTGTTGCATAAGTGATGTTCTGGAACTCGGGAGTTGAGTTACTACTCGACCCCCAATTTTCGGGATGTTACAGGCAGCTCCCTAGTGAATGGATTTAGCCTAATACTTATGTGATCAACATATGTCAGGTATGTTGATGTATGTAGTCTAAAGTGGTTATTGAAATGTCTGAATGAGTAGTAGTTAGTAAATTATAATGTATAAGGGTGTTGAGATAAGATTCTCAATTACCTTAGTGATGTGTATGATTTCCTTCATGTAAGTTATTTAGTTTAATCACTTATTGTTTATGAAACGTATATGTTTGGATTTCCTATTTGCATTGTGTTTTAGAACATGCTAGTTAATATGTTTGAATTACTTGTTTATTTAATTTTACTCTGACTACTTCACATATTTAAGTTGTATTCTATAAAAGTCGTGAAGGGTGATGGGGGAGTGGAGCAACGATTCCGTGTAACAGCCCTGGCAGCCCTAATCGGTCAATATTGGATATTTGATTGTATGATTTGAAATCTTGATCCATTACTGCTTTAACTGTTCCATAATTGAATGTGATTGGGGCTATTGTATAGTCTAAGCAATCGGTAACGGGATTGAATTCGTGGCTGAGTTTCATTCACCACATGAGATGTATTCGACGAACTCGAGTCGTACTTCGGTTGGTGATAGTGGTTGGCCACGCGAAGTGCTTATGCACTTTATGTCGTCCAACTTGTCGTGCGCTCGAGCTAGCTGAGCTCGTCAAGTAACCCGATCTGTCTTATGTATGTTTACCATGTTTGGACGCCTCTATTTGAACCTGAGGTACTAACCTTAACCAGTGGAATCCTGTTAACCGTGGTACCTCGATCCGCTAAGACTCATGAGCCGGACATGGTGGTATGGGATACCGTGGTCGAGCTGTCGGTCTACGCTAGGGCCACGAGCCTCCCCATAATGACCATTGAGCAACCAGACTTGTGAGCCGATTATGGTGGTATGGGACACTATATTCGAGCTATCGGCCTACACTGCTTTGATGGGTGATGGGGGAGTGGTGTAACGATTCCGTATAACAGCCCTGGCAGCCCTGACCGTACCCGGTGTAGTGACCTCGAGCATACTCTAAATCTGCGGTGAGACGACGAGCCTTTCCGTAGTAACAGAGTATAAACTAGACCTGTATTGATAAGGTGATGGGGGAGTGGTGTAACGATTCCATGTAACATGTACTGACAAATTTCTGCAGCAAATGACCTAAAAACACACCATCGTATGAGATTGTCTAGGACTGACGACCCTAGAATGGATCATTGTTTGGGAATGATATAAGGAAGGTACCTTAGTTTTCCAATACTGCTATTTGAAATGGACTAATAACAACTCGGTAATCATGCTCATCATTGCATTGCATGTGCTTGGAAGATGTGGAGCACTGAAGGTGATAGCATGCCGCGGACGTAAGATGGTGCCGCATGAGGGAGTATGTTGGCGAGGGCATGCATCATAATCGCATCTCATCCTTGCATTAATTACAGTACTTAGGAATGTTGATTGTATTGCTTTATCATTACTGCTTGACTGAATTGATAACATGTTAACCTATGCTTTACTGTTCCACTGAGTTGATCACTCACTCCCACATTACGGGACGGTGTTGTACACACCAACCAGACATTGTTTGAGTTTCAGATGACGGTAATGCTTATGAGGCGGAGCCAGACCTTTGCAATGACGATGATGCTTGCTTGTAGATGCGATTTTCTAGCAGCTACATGTGAGCCGTGTCTTGATCGACGGGGTTATAGGGATGTTGACTAGATGACCTTACACATGTTGTATATTTTGGGATTGTACTTGTAATTCATTAACCTGGTAACATTATCACACTCTGGAGACTTACCACAATTTATCTATTTTATATATCTATCACAGTCTTCCGCTTGCAATTTCACTTGTCTCCAGAGTATGATATGCTGTTTTGGCTTAATCTCACTCATGTTTAATGCCCTATTACAGACAACATTCAAACATCATTCATTATGTTGCATAAGTGATGCGTTGGAACTCGGGAGTTGAGCTTTTGCTCAACCCCTGATTTTCAGGGCATTACACAAACTCGATAGGTTCTTGTGTAGCACTTAGTCTCTTATATAGGGTTGAATTCATCGAACATGGGTGTGTACGTGTTAGTATCTATGAGAGCCTCTAGTGGGAGTAAAAGTAAGCCTTCGAACTAGGACCAAGGTTATTAGTTAGCCGATTGAAAACCATTTAAAGCCTCTTGTGGGAGCCTCCAACGGGAGTGTACACTGGATAGGTTCTTATGTAGGACTGCGGTCCTTGTATTGGGCTGTAAAGGTTTGAAGTGAACCAAAGTCTGCTCCTCTTCTTGTCTCTATGTATATCAATGCCGATAACCTTCTTTATAGCCTACAGATCTTTCATCTCAAATGTCCTTGATAACTGAGTCTTCAGTACATCAATTTTAGACATATCATGACTGGTGATCAACATATCATCAACATACAATACTAAGATGATGAATTTTGCTATCACTCAGTGTCTTGTAATAGACAAAGTAATCGTATTTACTCCTGGTAAATTTTTGACTCAACATGAAAGAATCAATTTTTTTTATAACATTGTCTAAGCGACTATTTCAAGCCATACAACGACCTCATTAACCTACAAACTTTGTTCTCTACCCCTTTAACTTCATAGCCCACTGGTTACTTCATGTAAATTTGCTCTTCCAACTCTACATGCATGAATGCAGTCTTGACATCCATCTGTTCTTGCTCGAGATCGTATTGGGCAACCACGCCTATACGAATCTAATAGTGTAACATCTTGAATTTTCACGGCCTGAGTACATACTTGTGCCCAAAAATTTCGGGTGTTAATAATGAAAAACTTGGATACTTCAAAATTGAACCTTGTTTATTTATTTTTTAATCACATCCAGTTGCATTCATGAAGGTATTCATGAGAGGAAAATCAACTATATTTATTATTCCATTAGAGTAAAAAAATTTAACAAATCATCAAATGCCCTCTCAATGGGAGCTTATTACATTATCAAAGTTGGGAGCGAAAAATAAATAAAACTAATAGTGCACTATTCATCTTCTCCATTTGAACTCGTCTTCCACAGAATGGTCGTCATCCTTTACATCAACTGGTGATTCACCTTCAACATCTGTACGGTTAGAGATGGTCAACGCCCTACTCATAATGGTGGTTGTCCTTTAAAGTTTACAATGATTCAAGTGATTCATAAGAATAATAGAAGAGTTCTGATACATCTCGTACTCTAAAAAATAGGTATGTGCAAATATTCTATATGATATGCATGCCTTGCAAAGTATGTGCGGTCCATCACACTCAGCGATCATGATCACAAGGTGGAAAGTAGTTTAAAGATAATTGGATCGCCCCGCATCCCATACTACGGAGATTCGTCAGCGTGTCTAACATTGACGTGGATTTATCCAAGTATCTCAAGGCGACACAACAATGTGATTGGGGGATTTACGTGACATGTTCAGGGAGCAATTATTTGTGACATCTAATCTCAAGAAGTGATGTAACACGCATGGTGATTTACCTACATCGATCGCACACTACTCACCAACCCATAGGATTACGTGACAGCCAAGAGAGCCGCTACCCGTAATGCATTATGTCCATGATATTATATTGATCACTAGAAGTGAAATTTCATATGGTGAAGATAAACAATAAATAAAACTTAGAACATGTGAGAAAGATGTAATCAATTAAATTTCAAATTTTAAAGGAAACACCCTTACCTTTAAGTTGGATCACCCTCTCATATCGTTAGAATTTTTTGTCTGCACTTTAGGGTTGAATTCTAAACATGATTTGTAACGCCCTGAAAATCGGGGGTCGAGCATAAACTCAACTCCCGAGTTCCAGAACATCACTTATGTAACAAAATGAATGATGATTGAATGTGATCGGTATTAGTGCAATGAACATGAGTGAGATTAAGCCAAAATAACATATCATACTCCAGAGACAGTTAAATTTGCAAGCGGAAGACTGTGATAGATAGATAAAATTTATAAATTGTGGTGGGTCTCCAGAGTGTGATAAAGTTACCAGGTTAAATAATTACAAGTATGATTTTAAATTATACCAAGTTGTGTAGTGTGATCTAGTCAACATCCCGGTAGCCCCGACAATCAAGGCACGGCTCTCACGAAGCCACCAGAAAACAGCATGTACGAGAAAGCATTCTTGTCGTCATAGAAGTCCAGCTCTGCCTCAGAAGTAGCGTCGCCATCTGCAATCAGACAAAGTCTGGTGGGTGTTCGGAACACCATCCCGTATCGTGGGAGTGAGTGATCAACTCAGTGGAACAATAAAGCATAGGTTAACATGTTATCAATTCAGTCAAGCAGTAATGATAAAGCAGTACAATCAAACAATTTTAACTACTCTTATTTAATGCAAGTATGAAATGGCATGATGTATGCCCTTGCCAAACCACCCTCATACGACATCATCTTACGTTCGCGAATGCGTACCTCCCTCAGTGCTCCACATCTACTAGGCACATGCGGTGCGATGATGAGCATGATTACCGAGTTGTTATTAGTCGAATTCAAACAGCAGTATTGGGAAACTAAGGTACCTCCCTTATATCATTCCCAAACATGATCCATTCTAGGGTCGTCAAACCTAGATAATCTCATACGATATTATGGTTCGAGAGGCATCGCGAAGGCATCGCAAAGGGCTCGTCACCCGTCAGCACGGATACAGGTCTCACCGTATGCGGCTCAATTGCTGGCCGTCAGCTCGAGTACAGGTCTCACCGTACTCGGCTCAATCGCGGGCCGTCAGCTCGAGTACAGGTCTCACCATACTCGGCTCAACTCATACTCCAGTTGCTGTGAAAGACTCGTCGCCAATCACAAACCTTAGAGTATACTCGAAGATATTACAGAGGACTCGTCGCCCGTCAGCACGAGTACAGATCTCACCGTACTCGGCTCTCGCCGTAAGTATCGACAGCTCGAATATAGTGTCCCATACCACCATAATCGGCTCACGAGTCTGGTTGCTCACTGGTCACTACGGGGAGGCACGTGGCCCCAGCGTAGGCCGACAGCTCGACCACGGTGTCCCATACCACCATACCCGGCTCATGAGTCTTAGCGGATCGAGGTACCATGGTTAAAAGGGATTTCACTGGTAAGTTTGGTACCCTAGGTTCAGGCAATTGCGTCCAAATATGGTGAACAAACATTAGACAGATCGGGTTACTTGACGAGCTCGGCTAGCTCGAGCGCACAACAAGTTGAACGACATGAAGTGCATAAGCACTTCACGTGGCCAAACACTATCGCCAACCGAAGTACGACTCGAGTTCGTCGAACACATCTCACGTGGCAAATGAATCGCAGCCACGAATTCAATTCTAGTACCGACTGTCTGGACTATAATCATAGCCCCAAACACAATCAAGTGCAGATAGATAAAGCAGTAGTAAATCAAGATTTAACTCATACAATCAAGGTCTGGTAGTATCCGCTTAGGGCTGCCAGGGCTGTTGCACGCATTCGTTGCTCCACTCCCCCATCACCCATGACAGATCATACAATGTAAATATAAATTTAAACATATGCATTACATAGTTAAAATCATAAAGCAGTTGAGCATGTTATGAAGCACAACACGAGCATAAATTTGTACATGTTCAATTCCTAATCACACAACTATCCACGGAGATCATACACATAGTTAAAAGAGGTTGAGAATCATATCTCAACACCCTTATACATTACAATTCGCTAACTACTACTCATTCAGACATTTCAAGAAACACTTAAACAAACATACATCAACATACATGACATATGTCGATCACATAGGCATTAGGCCAAATCCTTTCACTAGGGAGTTGCCCCAATCATAACACGCGTACACCCACGACGGATAGTCATGGCAAGTAGGAATCCAAGTTCCATATTCATTCAGTCATTTCCACAAACACTTGGGCCACACATTTTAGCATATATGCTGTATATTGGCCATGGCGTGATTTAGGGCAAATCCTTTCGTCAAAGGGGTATCGCCACTACAACAATCACGAATCCATGACAATTAGTCATGGCGAGCACGAATGAGAATTCTATACTCATTCAATCATTTTCACAAACACTTAGAATACACTATTACAACATACATGGTGTATGTTAGCAAAACATGTATTAGGGCTATCCTTTAGCCAAGTGAGTATTTTATCCATGTATAATATATTACTACAGTAAATAATCATGATAAATACATCTCCCAATATTCATACGTATACAGTATTTTCTAAAATACGTATTTTCAACATACAGAGTGTATACAAGCAAACATGTATTACAGCGATTCCTTTCGCCAAATAAGTAATTTATCCATATATTATATAATCATACGACAAATAATCATGATAAACACATTTCCAAAATATATATGTATACGGCACTCCTTACAATACAGTATTTCTACATACATAGTGTATATTAGTAAAACATGTATTTAGGCAAATCCTTTCGCCAAATAAGTATTTTATCCATACGTCATATATCCATACGACAAATAAACATGTCAAACACATTTCCATAAAAAATACGTATACGGTATTTTATACGAATACCTAGAGTATGTGAAATTCCAAATTCTACAATTTTAATCGAAACAGAAAATGGAAAGCACTTTGTACATGTGCAATTGCATGCAGATCATGAATCTACCATTAACTGACATTGAAAGCGTTGAAAACCGCAACCTATACACCTAAAGTCCTCACCTTGTGTCGTAGAATCGTAACTGAGTCGATAGGTTCGCTAAGCTTCCGTATACGGGAGTTTGGCAACCTATGGAACGAAATACGTTAGCTATTTCATAATCTACAACCACCCAAGCCTCAAATCAGGTTAGGGTTAGGGTTTTTTACCTAGAAACGACGCCGAAATCACCGGGAAAGCGATGAGAATCAGGCGGTGGAGCCCGAATAGCGGCAGGGAACAGCAGCAGGGAGTTCCTCCCACATCTCCCACTTTCTCTCTCTTTTCTCTCTCTCAAAACCAAATTCGTATGGCTGTCATGAGAGAGGGTTTAAGGTCCTTATATAGCCTAAAAATTTACCGAAATAAACTCCTGTTCAAAGTATACTTAGGTTATAACCAAAGCGGGACTTTTTCAGCTCAACGGAGGACTTCTGGCGGGCCTCCTTGAGCCAAAGGTCGGACTTAAGCTCACTAACGCTGGATCTACGTTCTATTAAGTTTTCGTTTCGGTCGGGATTCCAGATCACGCGTGACGGACCAGTTTCAGTTCAACGGTCAGCGGATCTCGATCGGAGATGCCGAGTACATGTAAATGTGTATGAAATTTCTCCTGATCCGAGGGTGTAATTTGGTCTGATTCTGATGGTCTGGTTGCTTAAAACTGATCCGCAAGCGACGAGTCTCAGATTACTATTTAAGATATTTATTTTTAAAGAAAATGGTGGTTTTCACACTCCCTCGCTCCGGATGCGATCGAATGGCCGTGTGACATTGTCTGGACTTGATTTTCGAGATGGTTGTCGAGCCCAGTGAGGCGGTCCTAAGTCCTTAACCTCGTATTGTTCGGACTCCCAATGTGCGGTCCAGATCAGATACGGAGTTTCAACGTGCTCCCGAGAGCAGTCGGGTAATGAATTTGATCCTAGATTTTAGGGTAGCCTAGCGTCAATGATTCTACAAGTTTTGGGTCTTGCAGATCGTATTTAAAACGATTCAAATGGATTTCATGGCTAATCTAGTTTAACACTTAGTTAACTTTGTCACATTTCTAAAGGATTTAATCCTAAGTGATTTCCGTCTGAGGTGGTACTTAGTCCTTCATAGTTTGTATATAGAGTGATCCAAGTTATAATACTTAACTAGTTTAAGATAGTGTCTAGGGTGAAAGTACTTAGGAAAATTGAAAGAACAAGATGGTGAAGGGTTGGATTTGTGAAGGAAATGGGTTCAGAAGCGATTTTAGACTGTGGGATTCAGTTCTGATAGGTTAATAAGGTGTTAGGATCGACCCATCGCCTAAGGACGTCTAATCCCAGGTTGGCAAAAATCCGGGGTGTTACATGATTACACGGATTGTACAATTAGATCGCAACACTGAATAGGTTATATGATTAAAAACTTAAGCTAGAGTTAGTCTAAGGTTTGAATTTGATTTTTAACCTATTATTACATCTATATAGGAAGACTTAAATTTAGATGGAGTCTAGACAATGGCGTACCTTGTTCGACATATCGAATTAGCCCATTCAAAACTCAAAATCTAGTGAATGTGCTTGGTGACTTGACTTGGTTTGACTTGGTTTCTATATAATGTTCGTAATTTGAACTTTAAAAAAATTTGGATGAGAGATGATATCTATTTGAGAATTTTACCAGCAATAATCTGAACCATCAACTTACCTCAGCTAAATCAAGATCTGGACTTTATTCATCTGTTGAACTCGATGGATGTTGTGGCTGCCTGGTAATGCTACAGGCATCTCTCTCTCTCTCTGAAATTTGTTGTGGCTATTCCTATGATGGCAGGGAAGGATTTTATACCCTTTTAACATAAATAGATTGTTCCTTATGTAGCTATGAAGTGTCAGGTTACATCGTGCACAAAATGGGTTATCGCGATAGATTTATACGTTACTGGATCTTGTTGTTATGGTCTTGATTTGTTGGTTCATCTCTTCCAATATTTCAGAGGATACAACATGTTTTAGGTGGGCCATCAGATGAATGGATTGGATCTTGGAAGGGTGTATCCTTAACAATCAATGATTAACGTTTAAACGAAGAAGATGACCACTACTTTAATGGAAGATTTCATTTTGGCCCATCTTTCTTCGAACCAATCTCAATGGACATCTTAGATTGTTCATTTAGAGCTTGTGGATGCTAAAAATCAAAGGTCTAGTAGGCTTTGGTCAGTGGGTTCCATGAAACATAGCGCAGCTTGTTTCCAGAAAATTGGCAAAAGAGACCGTGTTTTATTGCTTTTTTTATTCCTTACCTTGTTAGTAGGCATCGGAATTTCCTTTGACGAGGATTGGGCAGTTGGGATATGGTAGATGAGCTATGTAAGAGAGCTTAGTGGGAGGATTCCTCGTGGTTGCAACCACTTCGGACGTTGATACATCAAGTGGAGCGGGAATGCTGAACATGGTTCGGTTATTGGATCAGGTGAGGTCCACTTGTGTTGACCTTTTGAGAAATCCACTCCATCCATCGGTTTTACAAAGTCGTGTTAGACCATGGCTGCGAATATGGAGTTAATCAGAGGCTTATCCTGAAAGTTCTCCTAGCGGGTGATGAAATTGATTTAATCTTAATTAACAGTCCATCCTTAATGATCAGGGCCTAGTTTTGGGGAAGATGTGTAGTCAAGATAGGCAAACGATTGGACAAAGTTTGGTGGTTGATCGATGGTGGGAAAAGCCTAAATCTAAAATTTCACCTTTTACTGCAAAATGAAGGAATTGGCTTTCGTGTTCAATGGTGTAAGATCATAGATTGGGGTTTAAATTTTGCATAATATCATAGTCATGTGAGGCCAAAGTGTGGTCCAATTTCGAGTTGTGATGGACGATAGGAAGAGGTTAAATCTGAAGATCTAGATTTATACAAAGTTGGTAAGCTTTAAAAGGATAACTTCGAGCCTAAGTAAAAGCTTACCAAAGTGAGGTCTTCATATTTCACACTTGCCATATGATGGGTAATCCAAGTCGTTTATATAAATAGAAATATCCTACTATGAATGCCTATGAGCTTTTCTCAGTTAATGGACACCAAAATCAACAACTAAGGGGCTAATTTGTCAATTAGGCCACTTTTACAATGATCTATTGACTGAAATTTAACATGTATGATTAATTTATAATACATAGGCATGGAATGAAATTTCACATCAAATGGATCATGCAAACTATGTGATTTGGAATTCAAGGGTCTAGGTTAATGACATTTTTGTAATTATTGTTGATCTAAGAGTTTTGGAAAATCTAATGGTTCTACATGGTTATAAGCACATTTTAAAACAATTCTTACATAAGAGCTTAATCTAAATCATTATGGATAAGGAGTTATTCACCAAATTAATTAAGGGAGGGTACATGTATCAAACCACATGATGGATGGTCAGATGACATGTTAAAATAGTAGAACTTTATGATGGTTAATACTTTAACCATGTATGCAGGTGGATGTACGGTCAGTTTCATAAATGGATGAACACAAGTGATTTTTTGAGTGATCAAGAAATAGAAAAGGTACACCGTTAAATTCAAGTGATTTGTTCACATGTATACATTCTTCAGATTGTAGTTCTGATGGTGGGTTAAGCTTATCCATTGGTGGTGAATAAGATGAACAGATCAAAATCTCAATTTGATATGTGTACGAGTGGATATAGAGATTAGGTTATTAGTTTACTATGATTAGGTGGTCCAAACTCAAAGTGGATGGTTAGATATCTTTACCTAGTAGTGAATAGTTGATTGAACGGTCGGTTATAATAGAAAAGTGAGGATACTTGGATATACGATGATTTTGTCTTAAAAATTAATGGTCGGATAATTTGACCTATGGATGAAGATTATTTCTAACAGTCACTTAGATGTAAGGTTAGGGTTGGATAAATTGATATCGTACACATGTACATGCTATGTTAAATTTCATGGTAACACTTGAGAACTTTCAATACTCGGGTATTGAAAAGTTCGGGGTGTTAAAGATAGACACATTCTTAACCATCAGCCTGAATACCTCTGCAAAGTCGATTCGTTGTCTTTGAGAATATCCCTTCGCTATCAGCCTCGCTTTGTATCTATAATGTTTCCTTTTGAATAACCACTTGCATCCGATCATTTTTCGGCCCACTAGAAACTGCGCTAGCTCCCATGTGTGGTTCTTATACAAAGATTCCATCTCATCGTCCATAGTCACCTTCCACTTTTCTACATCAGGCTCATCAAGAGCCTCTTGAATAGTAGACAAGTCCCCTTCATCTATAACGAGGGCATATGCAATATTAGAGTCATCCTTGTATCTTGCTGCTAACTTGCGATCACGTGGTGGGTTACTTCTTATAGGTGGCTACTTTACTTGCTCCTGTACCTTTGTCTGCATATTCGTCTCTGCTTGAGTATCATCTGTGTCAATCTGGACGTCTATGATCTACATTTCTGGTTCCTCTTGCTCCCGTTGATCATTCTTGTAGAATATAGAGCTTTCATCGAATCCGACGTCACGGTTAGTGATGACCTTGTGTGTGGCCTTGTCGTATAACCTGTAACCTTTCACACCAACACTATAGCCAATAAAGATGTACTTTTTGTCTCTATGATCTAGCTTATCTCTCTTAACTAATAATACATAAGAGTAAGCCTCACAACCAAATATGCACAAATCTGAGTAATCCATCTTATGACCACTCCATACTTCCTTTGGGATCTTACAATCAATTTCCATAGAAGGGGATAAATTCACCAAATAGCAAGTTGTGTTAATGGCCTTAATCCATAGGTCCTTGACCAACCTAGCTTTACTTAACATGCATTAGGCTCTCTTCAAGATAGTTTAATTCATCTGCTCAGCCATACCATATTGTTCGAGTGTGTGGTGCACCATGTTGTGCGTAATGATCCCTTTATCTTTGCAATATTCATTAAACTCAGTGGAGATAAATTCTCCACCATTGTCAGTCCTTAAAACTTTTATTCTTCGCGTTGCCTGTTTTTCCATCATTTTCTTCCATTGTTTGAATGTGGTGAAGACTTCGGATTTACGTTTCATAAAGTAAACCCAAACTTTTCAGGAGTAGTCGTCAATAAATAACATAAACCATGACGACCCTTGAATAGAAATCTCTAGTGATGGTCCCCAAACGTCAGAGTGCACATAATCAAGCACTCCCTTATATACATGTTTTTCAGATGTAAAAGATAATCTAGATTGTTTACCATATATACAATGCTCGCATATATCTAAATCAAAATTCTTAAAAGATGAAATCAAACAACTATCAGAAAGTACCACATACGTGTAGATGTGAAATCCGCAACAATCGCTATCACTCCACCTACTGAAGTGCTTCCAAGCAACCTATAAATGTTTCCGTGCCTCTGCACTCTCATAACCACGAGTGCCCCATTCGATACTTTAAAGACACCACTGACACATGTGAACTTGCACCCTATTGCTTCGAGTGTACCAAGAGAAACCAATTTCATCTTCATGTCAGGAACGTGCTTAACCTTAGTCAAGGTATGCTCTATCCCATCAAATATCTTGATGCGCATTGTACCAACAGCCACAGTATTACATGCATTATCATTACTCATAAACACCTGTCTGCCATCCCACTCTCTGTAACTAACGAACCAACTTCGATAAGGAGTTATGTGATATGATGCCCCTGTGTCAAGGATCTACTCGTCTCTACGATCATCATATAAGTATCTGATCATAGACACTGATGACACATCACCTGTGCTTATCTCTTCATCAGGCGTGGCAATGTTGGCCTCCTTAGAAGAAGCCTGAGTTTTCTTTCTTCGATTTGAGATTTATGCAATACTTCTTCATGTGTCCAGTCATCCCACAGTCCTAGCACTTTAACTTGCCCTTGCCCTTGCTCATAGATTTGGATCTCGACCGAGAAGATCTTGTATCTCGCTCAGTATTCCGGTCGCTTATAAACAATGCATCAAAAGAGGCCCTCATGCTACTGTTTTTCGTTCTCATGGTGTTTCCCTAAAGGGATGGGATAACGCTGTCTACATTTAGGGACATATTACTGGTGCATAAGGAGTCCGTGAAAGACTCATACGATGCCTGAAGAGAATTTAACAGAACATATGCTTGATCTTCATCTTTGACAACTTCCTCCATGTCTAGCAACTTGCAAATCAACTTGTTAAAATTACTGACGTATGCATCCACATCTCCACTGTTATGGGTAAATCCAAATTGAGCCATATCAAGGTCAACTTCAACACTAATGAGTAGGGCCTCGGATTGGTAAATTTCCAACCTGAGGTGAACGTCCGAGTCGAGGGCTTTTGCAGAGTTATGACATCGACCCAAGACTCGGGATGAATCATCGCACGTCCTACGAGCCCAATGTCATAGCTACAATAGCACGTCCGACCCGACTATATCAACTTGGAGAGCAGGAGAGTATCTACTCAGTCAGTGTTCCTTCGAGGTGAGCCTCTCTACTTAACGTATCAATAATCCAGTTATCTGTTAGCTCGGGTCATCGAGTAAGATCCAAGTCAAAAGGTCGGCTCGGATGGGAACCTAGTTAACGACAGTCTCAATGCACAACCCCAATAATGCATGACTGGAGTAATACCCAATGCATGATCTCCGGGTAAATGCCGACAACTACACGTGCATAGCTCCCGTGTAGTGGCGATGACCATGAAGAGATTATCGGACACGTTCATTGCAACCCACGGGTATAAATATGGGTCATTTCTATAAGAACTGGTACGCGATATCTAGCACTGTCACTTTACTCTACACCACTTAGACCTAGTTTGCCTAGCCTGACTTTGGCATCGAAGGATCCCCTGCTTGAGCCAGGGTCTCCTTTATTTATTATTTTATGTAGGACCAGGGTTTGCTTCGGGCACGCATGGCTCGACGGAGGGTGATCTAGATTTTTACATCAACATTTTTGGTGCCATTTGTGGGAATTCGAGCAAAAAGACTAGAAAGTTTTACCAGACATGGTAAAAGGAAAGAAGAAAGCACTCCCAGTGGCGATCACGGAACCCGATCCGAGCGGGCAACTGCGATCATCCTTGCTACTCCATCCCGAGTCAGCTCCAACGGGGCCATTTTAAAGGTCCTGGAGCCGAGGAGGCAAGTATAAGGCCATGCAGAATGAGATTCGAATATTGAGGGGTGAAATCAATACTTTGAGGCAAAAATAAGGGTAACAGCCCCCCTAAGCCAGGAAGAGGTCATCCTAGTTGCTTCATAACCGGTGCGGGTGAGCTTGTAGGCAAGAGCGTCTCAGAACATGCCTGTTAGAGCTAACCCTGCACAGAATACGGTAACTCAGGCTCCTACCTATGTGCTAGTGACCTCGACGCTAGCTCCGACCAACCTTCGACATGAATTAGAAAGGAGAAGAAGAGACAACATGACCGAGGTTGAAGCTACTTGAGAGAGCGTCGCCGAGAACCGAAATCCATGGGAAGCCCAGCTCGAAGAACTCAGGAGTCAAATTAAGACTCTTCAATAGAACCAGCAGACTTTAACTTTGATTACCATGCAAGCAATGATGGAAGAGACCGAACCTCCGTTCACTTCTGATATCATGAGCGAAGTGATGTCTCCGAGGTTCAGGATGCTTCCGTCATTCAATACTCGGGGTCCAGGGACCCCATGGAGCATGTGGAGTCCTACTGGTCATGGATGCAGATCTAATCAGCCACGGAAGTAATGATGTGCCGAGCATTCTCAATAACTTTGACTAGGGCTACTAGGAATTGGTATCGACAGCTAAAGTCGAGGTCTATCAGCACCTTTGCTGAGCTCAGCAAATCATTCCTGACCTAGTTTATCATCGGCAAAAAGAACCGAAAGCCGTCTACCCACTTGTCGACCCTCAAGCAGAAGAGCGGAGAGTCGTTAAAGGACTACATCTCCCACTTTAACGAGAAGGCTCTGCCGGTAGACTACTACTCGGACAATATGGCATTGTCCGCAATGATCAGCGGGCTCAAGGAGGGCCAATTCCTGTTTTCGATCAGGAAGAACCCACCTTCAACTCTTAGCGAGCTTATCAGCCGCGCGCAGAATTACACTAATGCTGTGGAGTTCTTCAGCTCACGCAAGAATAATCAGACCTCCAAGTCCTGATCTAAGGGCAAGAGGTGGAGGGACGGAGCACCGCAGCACGCAAATAAGAGGAGGTCGGATGACAATACCTCTAGGGACAGGAGGTCGAGCCGGAAGCCTGAGAGGAAGTTTAACTTGTACACTATTCACACCCCAAGTATAGGCTTGTGATGTAGTAATAATCTCGGTAAGACCAAGGTCGAATCCACAGGGACTGAACCTTGTACGTAATCTGAAAGTAACTTGAACTAGAACTAGGCGAAGATGTAATCTATATCAAAGGATTTTTAAGAGGATAATGGTGAAATATTAAAATAAAGCTTGTAAAATTCAAAGGTGGGAAACTAGGGTGCCAAGGATCCACTTGTAGAGATCAAGGAAATCTATGCTTGATTCATAAGCACAACTGGATTCAGAGTCCCATCTTCATCTAGTTAGAAGATATTTCATTAAAATCCAAATTTGAACTTCCTTTGATCCAGTTTTCAAGAGAAGATAGGTATAAGAATTAGAATTGATTCCATCACAAAACCATGCCCATGAGATAAAGCAAATAATAGAATTTAGCCAATCCACATCCAATCTAAGGAATGTATGAATGTTAGGAAGGATTCCGTCATTCAACCATGCCCAGGAGACGATGTTGAACAATAGGGTTCCCAAATTCACAAACCTTATAATGCTAAGAACATACTCAAAGCTATCGCAGATCCATTGAAATTTAAGTCACAACAAACTATTAAAAACTAAAAGCATTCCTTAATATCAAACTATAATCAAGAGAAAGTTCAACTAAAGTATGAATCAAAGTATAAAAAACCATCCATCATGCTACAAGCTTCACCTCTCAGCCCTAGCTAAGAGGTTTAGCCGATCATAGCCATGATCAAACTAAAGATCTCAGAAAACTCTAATAGGAAAGAAGAAACTAAAGAAGAAGAGGAAGGAAAAACTCAATGAAGATGGCTTGTTCCACGGTTCTCCTTCTCTCTCTCTCTCTCTCTCTCTCTCTCTCTCTCTCTCTCTCTCTCTCTCTTCCCACGTCCTGCCTCCATGGCTACCCTACATACTGTTCCCACATCCCCTCTCTCTTTCTTTTATATACATAAGGAAGGCGGTGTGGCTAGAGAATTTCTTTATGCAGCAGGTACGTGCGCAGCCGCGAGACGCAAGCTAACTTGTGTTTGGACTGATATCTCGGCCGATGGGTGTCTAAGAAACTAGTTCTAGCTCCATGGTTGGGGTAAAGACCCCCCTCTGAAGATTCTAGACGGTTCAAATCATCCAACCGACCACAAATGGTGGCCCACAACACCTCACAATATTCGGGAAAATCGAACGTGTGTAAGGGCGATCCATCCTGCACTGAGATGCTCGGTGGGGCCCTACAGTGATGTTTTCAGAGAAATCCACCCCATTCATTGGATTCCTGGCACGATTTCAGTTCAAAAGGAGTGGTTTTTATTAGGTTTTGGTGTAGTCTACTATATAAAATCAATTCGCCGTCCATCCTGCATTTTCTGGCGATCCACGTGTGTACATACACAAAGAACCAAAAGGCCACCATGGTGATGGGTATGCCCCCCCTTTGGAGAATATGAACGGTCTGGATCATCCATTTGGATGATGGGTGGTCCCCACTACTCAAACCCGGACGAACCACGTCCACCGCTGGACGTTCTTGGGTTTTTGAAGAAATAAGTCAGTCAGCGTGTGTTGACCAACTTTGGGTGTTTTGGTGCACGGCCGATGCACTTGTACACCATGCACGAGGATCCCCACGTGGGGTCTATTGTATTGTGTATGTAAAATTTGTTCCGTCCATTCGTTGTACCACCCCATTTAACGGGTTGAGACCAAAATTGAAGTATAATATAAAGTTTCGAGCTAAACGAATGGTGGGAACCCTGTAATCTTGCATTTTATACGATTTTCATGCCTCTTTAACGTGCATGACTTAATTTTCTTAGATTTCTGGAGTGTAAATTCTTCGATCTCGGTCCCCTGGGGTTCGTCCCTTGCCTTAGTGATTTCTAAGCGTTAAATCCATGCTTTTAGTACCCTTTTCAGTCAAAGCTTCCTAAATTCACCTTGTACCACAAACACGATTAAAGTAAGCCGTTAAACAGTATCATATTTGTAAATTCAGGTAATAACTGGGGTCTAATATGCAATATTTGACCCTCGACTCAATCTCTAACCAGCATTTTGCTAGTCCCGAGCAAAATATACAAAAAATAAGTTGAGAACCACAGGATAATTTCTATAAACTCGAGTGATTTTTTGAAAAGCAATAGAATTCCAAGATACAAGATTTGTAAGATACATCAATATTGACATTACTTTCTCCTAGACTTAAGTACACAGTAAACTTCATGGTCAAGTTTAAAGCAGTAATCCATCAATTAGAATAATTCTAAACATTGAGTTCCATGGGTTTATAGTGTAACCTCGACTTTTCACAATTAAGGATTCAATTCTTTATTTTCATGATAACATTGATAATCACAAGAGCATTCAGGATAACCATAACCTAAGCCAAAACTTGCCTTACAGTTTAACTTTTCATTCTTCCAGCTTTTTAATTTTTCTATCGATGGCTTTCACGTTATGTCAATCTTTTTAAAGATTTTTAATAGGTAGCCCTTTTCGATGACAACTGTTTTTTAGTTGGGTATTTTTTTTCCTTTTTTTTCTTTAATTCTTCTTATTGAACATGATGGACAAATTTCCTAGGTTGGTTCCTTCCATGCTTAATGATCACCAAGTTAACAATTCAATATTAAATTAAAACCTTAATGTGTGAGCTAGATGTGACATGTGAAATCATGACTGAATCAATGTTTAAACTTCTAATCATGGATTAATAGTTTGAACTTAATTGTGAAATCTAATAGATAACTGAATTTGAGAGTCATATATCACCAACTTTCCTCTTAACACATCCCTGGAGCAGATCCTGCTTGATATCCAAGATCAGAGGCCGCTACATTGGCCGAGCTATATGAAGACCAATGCCGGTCAGTGGAACAAACACAAGTACTGTAGCTTCTATTGCCACCACGACCACAATACCAGTGATTGTGTCGACCTGAAAGATGAAATCGAGACCCTCATTTGCAAGGGTCATCTGTGGTAGTATACGGAAGAAGAAAGACAGGCTCGGAAAGACGATCAGCCTCGCCGAGCCGAGGAAGTAGCCACAGAGATTCGGACGATCTATAGTGGCCCATCCGGTGGCGGAGATTCGAACCGAGCTCACAAGGCGCACTCTAGGAGCATTGACCCCAAGCACTACATCCACTTGTCCGAAAGGTAGAGGAAAGAGCTCCGAGTAAGCCCTTGCAGCCTCACGTTTACGGAGGACGACGCGTAGGGAATCCATCATCCCCATGACGACGCCCTAGTCGTGGCGATGACGATAGCTAACCGCAAAGTTCACCGTATCTTGGTTGACACCGGGAGCTTAGTCGATATACTCTACTCCGAAGCGTTTAACAGAACGGGGATAGACCAATCACGCCTTTAACTCGTGAAGACCCTAGTACACGAATTTACCGGAGACAAGGAGATCTCCAAGGGTGCCATTTCCCTCCCAGTGACAAAGGGAGAAGGGTAGAATCAGGTGACTCTGCTAATGGATTTCCTGATAGTAAACGTGTCATCTATGCACAATGTCATCTTGGGGCGGCCGTCCCTCAATGCAATGAGAGTGGTTGTCTCCACGTATCATCTGATGATGAAGTTCTCGAACAAGTCGGATATGTCCAAGGAGACCAGTGCGAGGCACGAAGGTGCTACTCAGTGGCAGTAAGAAAGGGCTCGGTAAAGCAGGACCTCACTATAAATATGCTTGACCCCATGGACTCTGCAGAAGACTCCCTCATTGAGGACTTGATGACTATCTTGCTCGAGGATGCGGATCCTAGCAGAACAGTTTAGCTTGGGTAGTTGATGAATTCTGAGCAGCGAGATCAGATGCTGGCTTTTCTTTAAGAGCACAAGGATGTCTTCGCATGGTCGCACGAAGATATGTTAGGCATCCCTCTAGAGATCAGGTTCGCAGGCTGAATGTGGACCCAAAACACAAACAGTGAAGCAGAAGAGGAGAGCGTTTGAGCTCGAGAAGTATGCGGCCATAGTTGATGAAGTATTGAAGCTCCTCGACGTCGGCTTCATTGAAGAGAGTCACTACCCAGACTGGATCACAAATGTGATCCTCGTGAAGAAGGCCAATGAAAAATGGTGGGTCTGCATAGATTACTGGGATCTGAGCAAGGCCTGCCCCAATAACAGCTTCCCTCTACCTCGGATTAACCAACTGGTTGATAGCATGACCGGCTATGAGTAACTCACCTTCTTGGACGCTTACTCTGGATATAATCAGATCGCGATGTACCACCCAGACAGGCAGAAGATGACCTTTGTCATGGACAAAGGCCTCTATTGTTACCAGGTCATGCCATTTGGCCTAAAGAACGCTGGGGCAACATATCAGAGGCTGGTAAACCAGATGTTTGCCCAATAGATTGTTTAGACCATGGAAGTCTATGTCAACGACATGCTCGTTAAGAGTATTAGAGCATCCGACCACATATTAGACCTCAGAGAGACCTTCTCAATCCTCCAGGAGTATCGCATGAAGCTGAACTCTGCCAAATGTGCTTTTGGGGTCAGCTTGGGTAAGTTTATCGGGTTTCAGGTTAAACAGAGGGGCATTGAGGCAAATCCTGACAAGATCAAGGCATTGCTTGACATGAGCTGGCCTCGAACTTCCAACAGTTAAAGGTTCACAAGAAAGTGGAATGGACCTTGGACTACGAACATGCCTTCTAACAACTGAAGCAGTACTTGGGGTGCCACTTCTGCTGTCTAAGCCCAATGTGCATTGCGACTCTCAGCTTGTCGTAAACCACATATCAATAAAGTACGCAACCAAAGACCTAAGGATGATAGCTTACTTAGCCGAAGCCCAGAAGTTGACTGGGAAGTTCTAAAAATGTGTCATCAACCAGATCCCGAGAGTCGAAAACACTTAGGCCAACGCTCTCGTAAAACTGGCCTCAGCCATTGAGGGGAAGATTCTGAGGGTCATCCCCGTGGAATTTTTGGATAGCTCGAGCATCGACCGAGCTGACCAAGAGATGGTTAATCTCGTGTAGACAACTCTAAGTTGGATGAATCTGATCACCAAGTACCTCACCATGGGTGAAGTCCCTTAAGATAAATCGGAGGTTCAACATCTAAAGGTTAGAGTAGCACGCTACATGATGCTGGGTGACACACTGTATAAGAAAAGATACTCCCAGTCGTACCTTAGATGCCTTCGAATCGATGAAGTGGGTTACATGATCCGAGAAATCCATGAAGGCACTTGCGAAAACCATTCTGGAGGCCAAGCCTTAGCTCGGGGTATTTCTGGCTAACAATCCGAGAGGATTCCAAGAACTTTGTCCAGAGGTGTGACAAGTGTCAGAGATTCACTGCCGTGCTGACGTAGCCCACATAAGAGCTGACCCTTATGAGTAGGCCATGGCTATTCGCGCAGTGGGGGATCGACATCATCAGGCCTCTGCCTCTTAGAAAGGGGTAGACCAAGTTTGCAATCGTGGCAGTCGACTACATTATCAAGTGGACCGAAGCTGAGCCAGTGGTGGAAATTACTAAGCAGAAGGTGACAGACTTCGTTTGAAAGAACATCATCTACCATTTTGGAATCCCATGCACCATTGTGTCCGACAATGGGAGACAGTTTGATAATGACAGGTTCTAAGGCATGTGTTGGGGGCTCGGTATTACCAATACGTATTCATTGCCTCATTATCCCCAGTCCAATGGGTAAGTGGGAGCTGTGAACAAGGTCATCAAACATTACCTCAAAATGAAGTTAGAGAAAGCTAAGGGCAACTAGGTCGACGAGCTCCCATTTGTGTTATAGGCTTACAAGACCACACCTCAATCGTCCATAGGGGAAAACCCCTTCTCATTATCCTACAGCTCAAAGGCAATCATCCTAGTTGAGATAGGGCTCCCCACTGCGCGAGTAAGAAGTTATCAAGAAGAGCAAAACACCGACTAGATCGCTACGAGCCATATCATGGTCAACTTCAACACCAATGAGTAGGGCTTCGGATTGGCAAATCTCCAACCCGAGGTGAATGTCCAAGACAAGGGCTTTTGCAGAGTTATGACACCAACCTAAGACTTGAGATGAATCATCGCACGTCCTACGGGTGGATATAGGGGTACGGCCTCGAGAGTACCCTTTGAGCTCATCCGTTCAGAGTCAGTACTCTCGGGCTCCGACACATTCTAGACCTCATGGACTTCGTCCGAATTACTTGAATTTGTGAAGGAAAGAGCAAGATAGTGGTGGACTCACAACGGTCAAGGCGATTTACTCTAACGTAGATTTTCCTTTCTAGCAAGCTTTTCTGAGTAGAATTCCCTCTTCCGACCACTAAAATCTCTTTTCCGACCAACAAATTCTTCTTTTCGACTAGTAAGGCACTTTTCCGGCAGCAGAAAATCTCAAGCAGAGGACTGCGGAGAAAGGGAAGGATAAGGTATTTTTTAATACAAGAGAGTGGAAATGAGAAGAACCTCAGGATTTTTATAGCCTGAGCCCACCGCCTGTAATCATGACGCAGCTGTCTTTAAAGTTGAATTAGCTTGGATCTAAGCCTAACGTACACGTGGTGACTTATAATACACATAACCAAGCGCCGCTCCAACCCCCGTGCAGCCATCATTCAATGCACTGGCGCCCATTCGCGTCGCCCCTGACCCATGCGCTATCGGCATTAAATGCGTTGACGACTCTTCACCTTTCAATACCCATGTGGCACCATCCCGTTTGCTAGGCCAAAACGCTTTAGTATCTATGGCCACGTGTACGAAGCCCAATGACTAGAGCGGAAAAGGTGGCCATCTCCGTGCGTGGCACGGGTCTCGAAGGTGATCATGGTGATGCTGCACTCGAAGCATATCATTGTAAGAAGAGCTGTGGTTCACTTCCCCAAGTCCCGGTTCATCTTCCTAAGGGTTAGTATCTGAGTCCGAGCTCGGACTTAGAGAGTCGGGGGTTTCTGTTATGGGTAAATCTGAACAGATCCATATTAAGGTCAACTTCAACACCAATGAGCGGGGCCTTGGACTGACAAATCTTTAACCCAAGGTGAACGTCCGAGCTGAGGGATTTTGTAGAGTTATGACACCAACCCATGACTCGAGATGAATCATTGCACGTCCTACGAGCCCAATGTCGGAGCTACAACAGCATGTCTGACGTGACTATATCAACTTGGAGAGCAGGAGAGTATCTACTCATTCAGTGATCCTCCGAGCTAAGCCTCTCTACTTACGTATCAATAATCTAGTTATCCATTAGCTTGGGTCGTCAAGTAAGATCCGAGTCAGAAGGTTGGCTCAGATGGGAACCTAGTTAACGACAGTATCAATGCACAACCTCAATAATGCACTACCGGAGTAATGCCCAATGCACGATCTCTGGGTAACTGCCGATGATTATGCGCGCGTAGCTCTCGCGTAGTGGTGATGATCGTACCGAGATTATCAAACATGTTCATTGCAACCCATGGGTATAAATATGGGTCATTTCTACAAGAACAGGTACGCGATATATAGCACCCTCACTTTACTCTACACCACTTAGACCCAATTTCCCTAGCATAACTTTGACATCGGAGGGTCCCTTGCTTGAGCCAAGGTCTCCTTTATTTACTGTTCTATGTAGGACCAGGGTTTGCTCCGGGCACATAGGGCTCAGCGGAGGGTGATCTAGATTTTTGCATCAACATCCATCTTCTTCCATACTAAAGTTGAACAATTGCAACTTTAAATGTAGACGATTTTTAAGGGACTTTTTAACATAAACGTCCTCTCAATTTGCCTACATATCCGTTGTGGTTTTCTCCCTCTTAACATTGTAGAAAACCTCATCCGTTAGACACAATTAGATAGAGGAATTGGCCTTCTTATTAAGAGTCTTCCAATCATCATCACTTATAAACAGTCATTGCTCCTCAAGAGCCCTATCTTTACCTTAGTTAATAGGATAATAATCTTAACCTTCCATAACTCAAAATTATTTTTTCCTGAGTACTTCTCAATATCATACTTAGTGTTTTCCATTGATATTAATCCTTCAGATTCAAGCCTTTACCCAATGTTAGCTCTGATACCACTTGTTGGGGGACTATGGAAGCACATAAAGATGAATCTAGGATAACAATCCAATAGCACCAAGCAAACACAGAGAACACAATGACTTAACATGGCAAAATCGTTAAAAAAAAACCACAACACAAAGCAACATATGATCACTATGAAAGTAAAAATTACAAAGTAAAGAGCTTACCCTATTCGAACAACCTCTAATCTCACCCTTGCTACACCCTTTGAAACCCTTGGATGATTTAGAAACCCTAAAATCTCCTTAATATACTCCCAATTTTGATTACACTCTAATATATAACCTTTGGAGGAAGCACAATCAAAATAAGAAACAAATCCTACAAATTTGCGGTTCTGCAAAAATCTGTGTGGAGTCTGTCGATGGCATCGAACATTAATTAATGGCATCGAAAATAATCCTTCGATGGCATCAAAACCATGTCAATGACATCAAACTAACACCACAACTGTCTAGAGACAAAATATGATTTTTAAGAAATTCTCGATGGTATTGAAAATGTGCCTAATTAGTCCAGCGACCAACTGAAGAAAATATGGAAAGTATTGATGGGATCAAGAACTGTTCGATGCCATCAAAGGTGACATCGAACAGACTATCGATGGCATCGAGAAACCCAGTAACAAACTTGATTTAAGACATTTATTACAACAATGAATTCCTATAAAGATGTAAAGAATAATAATATGAGCCTCTTTGAAAAGGTGAATGATGCTTTGTAGTCATTTGGATTTTGTTATCAATAAATAAATAAATGATAGGTTGTAGCTGATGGGAGATGAGTGAAGCGATTATCATGAGTTCATTGTCATTGTTTTTGGTGGACCCTTTTTTTTTTTTTTTCAATTTAGCTTTTCATTTTGATTTGCTACTTTTGCTAATAGCCACATGTTGATTTTGGATTGCAACTTCTGGGTGCATATGTCATGGCAATTCCGGGTCCAAGCTATGTACAAGCATGTTCTTTTTTATATTGTTGTGTTGTGGTATTTCTGTATTGTAATTTCTAGCATTACAATTCTCTTACTTCATAGCTACTAATTGTTTATGCAATTTGTTGTATGCAGTCTTAATCAAATTGTCTAAATTAGATGTTATTGCTTATTTCACTTCAAAATGCTGTTGTTCAGAGTTATTTAGTTTCTTTGCTGTTTATTTCTTTAAGACATTTTTTATGTCCAATTGATAGATTTTGTAAAATATTACATTTTTTCTAGTTTGATTTTCCCAAAATTCAACATTTGGTAGAGATATGAGTTTAATTATTGTTCATAATTAGTGATTTTTATTTTTATTTTGTAATTTTCCAGGGATTTTCTTGGAATCATGGATTTAGTTGGATTTTCTGTTTTGATTTGCTGAATTTGTGCATTTTATGGTTGTGACAGACTAATTTCATAGTCTGTGGCATCGTTTTGATGGTTCTGCATGCTTTGAATTATTGTGTCTTCATTTCGGAGCAATTCGATGTGAAATTTCCTAAAATTCGGCATTTGGTAATCTTTTTATGGGGTGCATGTATGTAGTTTAAGTGGCTCTAATTCAATTCTCCAAAATTTGCATTTTCTTGGATTGAAAGTTTTGGACTGCTTTTATGGGATGCATGAAGTTCAAGTGGTCAGGCTTGATCCTGAGGTGATTTGGATTAGAAATTTTGGACTGCTTTTGGATACCAATTTGGGGGCTGTAATTCAATTCTTCATAATCTGCATTTTCTTGGATCTTTACTGGTTCAAAAACATTTCTTCTTTTAACAGGATACAATGTAATTAATTTGGGTTCTTTTTACAGTTTTTTTCCCTACATGATTTTGGTTAATTAGACCATGGTAAGCTCTCAGAATAATCTGATATGTGTGAATTCACAGCCAAACTAGAGCAAATTACTGTAAAGAGCCTGAGCAATTCCAGGGTGCTTTCACCTAGCCCATAGAGAAAGAAAATAGCCACGAAGGTACTAAGAAGGCCCAGAATCCATTACTCTAGGGGAGACTGGGAATCTATATTGCGAAGACTAAAAGGAAAGGCTGTCAATTCAGGATGTGTAATAGATGGATAAGACCCTGGTGTGGAATGTCCGTGACATAGGAAATCAACAAACAATCAGGTTGTGCAGAAGATTAATTAGAGAGCATAACCCATGGGTAGTGGCCATCCTTGAGCCGATGCTCAGGGATGAGAAGCGAGTGGGGGTTAGCCTAACTCTGGGCTACCATGACTCGTGCTCTAATAGTGATGCAGGTGGCAAGATTTGGGTCTTCTTTAGAGACCACATCGCTTACTCAGTGGTGAAAGCAACTAATTAGTTTATAATAATGTCAATCCCAGGGCAAAACAATCAGCTAGTCATTCATATTACCATAGTCTATGCCAGTTGTGTCAGGAATGTCAGAAGGGAGTTGTGGGATGATTTAGCCGCAACTTCCTACTCTATGCAAGGCCCATGGGCGGTATGCGGTGACTCAATGCAGTAGTTAATGCTTTCGAAAGAAGAAGTCATAGGGAACCGGATAGGGCGAATGCAACAAAATTCTCGGCTATGATAAATTCTACAACCCTTTTGGATGCAGGCTATAAGGGTAGCTGATTCATGTGGAGAAACAATCAGGTTGGGACGATAAGAGTTTGGGGCATTTGGACAGAGTGCTGCTAAACTCCTATTAGGCAACCTGTTTCGCCCTCTTCCAGGTTCACCATTTACCGTGGATCTCCTCAGATCATGCCCTGCTTCTTCTTCTTAGTCCACAGCAGGCATATAGTGGTCCAAAACCATTCAAGTTCCAACGAATGTGGATCCAAGATGGCTCCTTCATACCACTGATCAGATCCGCGTGGGCCCAGGTCAACTCTAACCATCCCATTTTGAACGTGTTAGTTAAGCTAAATCAGTTAAATAGGCTTCGAAAGTCTGGAAAAAAGACTGTTTTGGGAACATTTTCTCTCAAGTAAAGCTAGCAGAGGAGGCGCTGAAAGCCACTGAGCTCGAGATTCAGCAAGTTGTTGCTAGCAATGTTGTCCAACCTGAAGAGCTGCAGAACAGGTTCACCAAAGCAGTTGAAAATCTACACAAGATGGAGTTATGTCAGGAGATTTTCTAAAAGTAGAAATCCAGGGTCAGCTGGCTGAATGAGGGCAATAGAAGCATCAGATTTTTTCATGCGGCGGCGTCGGTGAGACACGGAAAAGTAGGCATCCATAGCATAGTTTTGGATTTAGGTTAAGCCATGAAGGACCAAGCGCAGATTAGGGAAGCAGCGGTCCTCCATTTCACGCAACTTTTCAGAGCAGGGATGTGCACCAGCCCTTTTAACATGCTTGATGGTATTCCTCATCTGGTTACTCAGGAGGTAAATGAGATGCTTTTAGCCCCTCCTTCGATGTTGGAAATCCAATCGGTGGTTCAAGCCATTCCAACTGATGGGGCCCCTGGGCCAAACGGGTTTTCAGGAGCATTTTTCTCGTCTTGTTGGGAAGTAGTGGGGCTAGACTTTCTCAAGGCAGTGATCTTTTTATTCCAAGGCAAGAACCTCCTAAGGGCAGTTACTACATCCCTCATTTGCCTCATTCCGAAGTTAACTTCCCCATCTAGGTTATCGAAGTTCCGCGCGATTAGTCTATGTAATTGTTTCTATAAGATCTTGGCAAGTGTTAATGTGACGAGGCTTTCTTAGGTTCTTCCTTCCATTATCTCACTTGAGCAGGGGCCTTTCATTTAAGGTAGATTAATCTCAGAAAGCATAGCGCTAATGTAGGAGCTTTTTAGAGACATAAATAGAAAAGTTCGTGGTGGGAATATTGTCCTAAAACTTGATATAGAAAAGGCCTATGACATGGTGGAGTGGGCTTTCCTTAAGCAAGTTCTGGTTCAATTCGAGTTCAGCTCTAGGTGGATTCAGATGGTTGAAGGTTGCTGGGCTAATGTATGGTTTTCAGTTTTAGTTAATGGCTTGCCAACGGGCTTTTTTAAGTCCTCAAGGGGTCTTCAATAGGGAGATCCGCTTTTTCTTAGCTTGTTTATTATTGTCGCGGAAGTCCTTAGTAAGGGCCTAAAGAGATTAGTGGGGCAGGGCCTTTGCCACCCTTACAAACTGGCCCATGGGTGTCAACAGATCTCGCATCTCTTATATACAAATGACACTCTCCTATTTTTAAATGAGGCAAGGCTTCCCTTCGGAAGGTGAAAGATTTCCTTGATGACTACGAAGTAGCCTCCGGCCAAGCCATAAACCTTCGAAAGAGTTCCTTCTTCTTCTCTAGCAAGCTATCAGCGTCTAGAGTTAGAGTGATTGAGACCTTTTTGGGTATTTCAAAGTCGGCAGCTCAACTTGTGTACCTTGGCATTCTGATGACTGTAGGAAAGAGTGAAAGCTAGCAGTTTTCAGCCCCTTATAGACAAGATTGAAGGTCGAATTTGCGGCTGGCAAGCTAAATGTCTCTCTCAAGCGGGTAGACTAGTTTTGGTGAAACATGTTCTAGGAAGCATCCCGATTCACACTATAACAGCCACTCACCTCCCAGCCCAGGTTCCATCTTCTCTAGAATAGTGATTCACTAATTTCTTTTGGGGTTGGGCTGAGGGTAAGAAGAAAATGCATTGGCATAGCTAGAAGGTAGTGGCCCGAACTAAGCTAGATGGCGGGCTGGGTATTCGAAAGTTGTCGGATTCTTTGAAGGCCTTCTGCATCAAGATGGCATGGGCCAGCCATTTTAGTGATGGAGAGAGCCTGTGGGGATCCTTCATGGCTTCTAAATACACCGTCAATTTAGTAGAAAACCCCCAGCCATGGTTAGCTCCTGCTCCATCTCCGTTATGGAAGAAAGTTCGTGTAATGTTCCCGTTCTTAGAGGCCATAATGCAGTGGAAACTTGGCTCAGGTAGTTGTAACCTGTGGAGTGTCAACTGGGCATGCTTTGGCTCCCTTCTGAGATTGGCTTCGGCCCCTATTCCCGCATCTCTTCGGTCTTTACAGGTGCAGCATTTCCTAGGCTCGAGCGGCCCTCTCCCGCCTTCAGCGGTGTTTCAGTTTCTACCCAGGACGTCATTGATTATATCTTTCAATAGGGTTTCTGTCTTGCAGATGACCCGGAGGTTCCTTTCTGGCCTTTCACCCCATCGGGGTCATTCTCGGTTAACTCGGCATGCTTGGTTAGTAGAGAATCCGGCAAGTGAAAAGGCTAGGAAAATTGGGTGTGGCATGAGAAAATGCCTCTAAGGATCTCGACATTCCTTTGAAAGGTCCTGCAGAGAGCTATTCTGGTTGATGCTGTAGTCCAGAACCAGGACATTGAGCTCGTGTCAAGGTGTGAATGGTGCAGGTTTAGCGCAACGGGGGGACCATCAATTGAGACCGTCCAGCACTTGCTTCTAGATAGCGAACTGGTAAAGCAAGCATGGCAATGCCTGGGAGATTAGTTTGGGATCAGCATACTTTCTTCCATCTCAGTAAAAGCAAGACTTCTTCAGTGGTGGGGAGCCTATTCAGGTAACGACAAATCGAATCTGGTTTGCAAGCTCACCTCAAGTTTCCTGTTGTGGGATCTTTGAAAATTGAGGAATGTAGCCCAATTTGAAGGGAAGGTGTAACGCCCCAGTTTTCGAGACCCGAGTATAACACTCATCTCTCAAAAACCCAGGTGTTAACTAATTAACAAAAGGATAATCAAACCCAAATCAAAGTGTGATTTAACGGAATCAAGTGTAGTATAGATAAAACCCCAATAGTAATAATATTCTAGGCCACTCAGCTGGGGCCCATATACAAAACCTTAATTCTCAACATGAAATGAAATGTTAATAAGTAAATAAACTACTAATTCAATCCAAAATAAGCAGCTGCCTCCTGGTACGGCTCTTCATCGTAAGCCTCTACCTCGACCTCCATCATCTTCGGCTCCTCTGCAACTCCCTCTGTTCCTGCGTCCTCTGTACGGTTGAATATTGATGAATGAGTGGCTAACTCAGTGTAATCTCCCACTAAGATTACACACCGCCGTCCTAAACAAGGAATAGTATAAAAGCATATAGATAATTCAAAATACAGTAGATGTGGTCTTATTAAGTGCATGGATGTATGGAACGCATTCCCGCCCTGGGGATGCTCATCCGTGTAGACAGTGGGCCGCCACCCATACAATCATAGAACCTGAGAAACATCATCTAGTCGGAAACAATATGTACCCCATGTACGATAGCAATAGATACTAGTCTGTGCGATGTATGCATGATTAGCTAGTTCATTATTAATCCAATTACACTCAGCCATTTTAAATAAGCTCATGGTCACTACGGGGAGCTTGTGGCCCAGTATAGGTTGACGGCTCAGGCATAGTATCCTATTACCACCATCCCTGGCCCATGAGACTACCATCTTAGGGGTGTGTAGCACCCACAAACATGTGGTCAATCAATTTAATGTAAAGGGGCTACCACCAATGCTGACTAGGGGTGAAATGTTGAAATTACCAAAAGTGGCATTTTAAGCATGTCGTTATGAATGGTTCAAAGACGAGTAAACAATGGTTTTTGGAAGGGTTATGAATTCCATCCCAAGTCAGTTAGGTGAAACCACACATGGATGGTAAACCCCGTAGTCAAGTACCACAATCACAACCTCCATGTCAAGGGCCTACTTATGTCACAACCAATCCCAAGCACGGACTCTCCTTTGCTAGGATTTTCCATGGAGAGATTTTAGCAGTATGTATATCATAGCAACAATTACAATGTGAAAGGAAAATAAGGAATGATACATGTATTCCTATCAATATACAACAATTGAAATATACATGACATAAATGACTAGATTATTCACTTGGGCAATTCAAGAATCCAAACAATAGTAAGCATGAGAATTATCATGTTTAACAGATAAAACAAGCGAATACAGTTTATTTCCACACATAGTTTATTATTAGTCTAGCTAGCCTTTTACACTAATAAAACTGCCATTTCTGGTCTAGTTAAGGGTGGAAAGCTTAAGGGGAAGAAATCATCACCAGGTAAAGCGTAGAGTGCTTCTGGACGCAGGTTTCCTTGAGAACGTAGTGAGTTTACACCGCTCTCGTATCTCCCTGTATAGTTCCATTTATAATAGATAGTGAGCCACAAGGCTAAATACTTGGGGTTAGGTGGAGGTTTGGAAAACCCTAATGCGAAGGTTGTCTTAGGCTGTACTTAAGGTAATCAAGCTCACTAAGCATGAACCCTTGTTTTTAATTAAACTAGATCCAGTCAGGGCCTACTTGATCACTATATCAACCTCATCCTTCTCCCTAGATCCTTAGGATGGGTTCATCACGTAGTGTATATGTATACATTACATATGTATCCCATAACATATATATGCATACTCTATATATTTGATGTATGCATCCCATGACATATGATGTATACACCACATGAACCACATTTGCACCACGTGGTATACATGGGTACACTATATACATTACATGTGTATCACAAAAAAAATATATATATATATATATATATCTCATAATGTATAGCTATATCTCATAAGATATAGGTATACATTGTATACATAGTGTATACGTATCACATAACATATATGTAGATTACATGGTATATATGTATACGTTATATACATAGTGTATATGTACCACAAAATATATATGTATATCACATGTGTATACTTCATAAGATATGTGAGTACGTTATACACTATGCATATGCATTATGTAATATATACATGTCTCTTTTTTTTCATTATATGCATGCATACATTATGCACGTGAGTATCTGGTGAGTCCCTTGTGAACATGGCGCCGAATCCGAATGGTTCGTAAGATGTGGAATCTCGAGGAACCTTAGGGGTTAAAATTTCACCCTGATTAAAGATTCCTATGGACCATAGAAAAGGTAAATGCAATTTCAAGGGAAGAAACTGTTTGTATCAATCATGGCCCATTGAAGTGTTGGTTCAAAGTAAAAATTAGAACCAGTGGGTTTTCAGGTTACGCTCCACATGGACGATTCAGATTTTCGGTCATGAGATCTCCAACGTTCAGGGATGTTCCAAGGTGCATGCAGGTGCTTTTCTTTTCTCTTCCCAGTTGGGTTTTCAAATATGTGGGTCCCCATCCATGGAATCCGAAATTGCAAGAGGAGGAAACCGGTGAATTTTCACCACCGATCTAAGTGGAAATGCAATGCAAAGGAAGAAACTATTTGCATTAATCAGCAAGGTGGCCCAGTAAAAATTGGTATATGAGGCCCACCATGTGGATTTGAACGTCATGGTCCCACGGTGAGATCTCAACTCTTTTTTTTTTGGCAATGGCAAGCCACGTGGCCCCGATTGGGCAACGCTGAGCGTGATCGGGGTTCCAACATCCCTGTTGGGACGATCCAAGCGTAGGTGGCCAAAACTCACATCCATGGTTGAAATTGCAAGAGGAGGATAGTGGACTTGAGGATATGCAACAAGGTGGCCACGGATTCGTGAACCGCATTTGAACATGATTCGGTCCCAAACGGGGTCCCCATTTCTTTTATCCAGCTTCACGAAAACTAGCCATTGTTTGGCTTTGGTTTGCACTGGAATGTTATCAGCACGCCTAGATTTTGAATCCTAGCAAGGCTTTAGTTGAAACAGCCCTTAGCTCTGAACAGAGCTTTTAGTTAAGTCGGGTTTTCAGCCCGGAACAGGGCCATGGATTGGCTCGGTTCCAGTCCGATAAGGGACCTGACATTTCTACCTCCTCAGTTCGTCCCTCAGCCATTATTTAGCTGGTTTCCTGAGCTGTTCGAAACTCTATGGAGTGCTGAAAACAACATCAATATGAGACTTGAACAGAGGTCTGAAATGGCCATTGTTTGGCTTGTTCAGATGCTAATGTGGTTGGATTGAACCTAACCATTGGCTTGCTTGGTCTCAATCGAGGAAAATGTTACTTCTATTTAGCCGAACTACAGAGAAATGAAAGGGAATAAGCAGTTTACCTGAAACGGCAGATTTCTCCTTCTCTCAAGCTGTAACAGAGGCTCGACCTTCTTCCTCAGTTTCTCTCTCTTTCTTCTCTCTTGGCGTGAGTTTCCTAGGGCAACAGTGCCCTCTTTTATAGCCACCGAGGGAGAGGGACGGACGGTTTTGATCGTCCTCACTGTGGGTGGCTGAGATTCGCCTTTCCTAAAAAGGAAAGTCGGTCTCTCTCTCTCTTTCATCCCACAGGTGCTTACCAGGCCATCTTTGGCACGAATTGGACGGTGGTAGCCCATTTGCTTAGTTCGAATTCAGATGATCAAACGGCTATACCGTTTTGATCGTGCGGGTCCCATGAAGGATTTGAACAGTTTAAAATGCTCGGAAAGTGGCCGTGGTGGGTCACCTAGGAGCTTGAAGTGGGTCGGTTAAAATAGAGAGAGATGATGGTGGGAAGATATTTGTGATGTGCTCGGTCAAAGCTAGTTCGACCGAGCCAATAATCTTAGTGTACTGTGGGAATAAACACTTTTCGTGCACCAGCATGGTGTAGGGGCCCACCAAGATGTTAACGTTATAATCTCTACCATTCATCTGTATTGGGAACCCTTCATAGGGACCCTGGCCCATTTTGGGTCGATGGTGAGTCCTAGGTGGTCTGTTACATACATCCTTAGGCCATCACTAGCCCATATGACATGATCCATCGATCAGGTGGGCCCGATAAACTTTTTTAACGGTTAATATAGGGTACTAGTTATGATGAAGGCTTCATTTATTACCAATTAATTCTCAAGTGTTGGTGACAAGTGTTTTGCAATAATATTAACTAACATAACAGGTTCAAGCTTAGAGTGTGCGAGTAGCCTCACCTCCCCGATTGTCATAGGGCATGTGTTGACTCTTAGAGACCCTGTCGAATGACTTTAACGTCGATTGGAATCTCCATCCTGTGTATGTCGAGTTCAAGTTCTTAGTTAACCCAAATTGGTTTTAGTTTAGTGTGAGTTTAAGAAGTAACACCCTTGTACTGAAGGTATGAGGTGTTACAGTCTACCCCCCTAAAAAAATTTTCACCCTCGAAATTACCTAAGGTGTGTCACTAAATAGGTGAGGGTACTTTTCCCTAACTTCTGCTTCTCGTTCCTATGTTGCTTCTTCCTCCCCATGATGTGACCAAAGAACCTTGACTAGAGGTATAGTCTTCGTCTGTAGGACCTGCTCCTTGTGGTCCAAGGTATTGATAGGTTCATCGGTGTAGGAGGCATTATCTGTTAGCTCGATCTGCTCCCAACTAACGATGTGCGACCCATCTGGTGTGTACTTCTTCAGCATATATATGTGGAAGACGTTGTGAATACTGGCCAATACAGTAGGTAGTGCAAGGTGGTATGCCACGGCTCCCACACGATGACACCTTTATAAGGGTCCGATGAAACGTGGTGCTAGCTTTCCTTTCTGACTGAACCTCATCAGATCCTTCATAGGTGACACCTTTAAAAATACTTGGTCGCTAACTGTAAATTCCAAGTCGCGACGTCGGTTATCCGCATAACTCTTCTGTCTGCTCTGGGCGGTGTGCAGACATTTTCTGACCACGTCGATGACCTGAGTAGTAACCTGAACCAGCTCTGGACCCAACAAACTTCTTTCTCCGATTTCTATCCAACACTGTGGGGCTCAGCAAGGGTGACCATAGAGAGCCTCATAGGGCGCCATGCCGATGCTGGACTGGAAACTGTTATTGTATGCAAACTCTGCTAGTGCCAAGTGGTCGTCCCAGTTGCCTTGAAAGTCCAGGACACATGCTCTCAGCATATCTTCTAAGATCTGATTCACCCTCTCAGTCTGCCCTTCTGTCTAAGGGTGGAACGCCATACTGAATTTGAGCTCCTGCAGTCTCTTCTGGAAGGCAGAAGTAAATCTGGAGTCCCGATCTGAAATAATTTCCTGCGGAACTCTGTAGGATCGCACGACTTCTCGAATGTATAACTTTGCCAAGCTATCGGTGAAGTCTGTTGTGCGGATCAGGAGGAATCTAGCGGCCTTTGTCAATTGATCAATGGTGACCCAGATCGAGTCGTACTTCCTCTGCATTATAGGAAGACCAGATATAAAGTCCATAGAAATGCTATCCCACATCCATTCTGCCATGGGTAGTGGCTGAAGAAGGCCAGCAGGCTTGCAATGCTCAGCCTTGATCTTCTGGCACACCATGCATTTTACTACAAAGTTGTCGATGTCCCTCTTCATGTTGTTCCACCAGTACTGCCTCTTTACATCATTGTACATTTTCGTGCTTCCTAAGTGGATGGCTAACTTGGAATGGTGGGCTTCTGTCATTACTTCTTTTCTTAATTCAGCATCGTTTGGAAAGCATACTTGTCCCTAATATCAAAGACCACCGTCGTCACCAACCCTCTAGTCGGGCATTTCTCCTTCCTTGCACCCTTCTTTTATCTTAACAAGTCCTTCATCCTGGTCTTGTATGGAGATCATATGTCGGATCAGGGTAGTTTTGCAGTTAACAGAGCTACGTAGGCATCAGGTTCGTCGAGAGTGAATTGGATATCGAAGTCCTGTATGAATTTCATCATTTTCCACTCCTTGATCATCAGGGTGATTACCAACTCGTGCTTCTTCTTCCGACTTAGAGCATCAGCCATGGAGTTTGCTTTGCCAAGGTGGTAGGAGATTTCAAAGTGGAAGTTTTTGAGGGTCTCCATCCACTGACGCTGGCGCATGTTCAAGTCCTTCTGCGTGAATATGTATTTCATGCTCTTATGGTCACAGAATAACTGGAAATATTCCCCATACAAGTAATGCCTCCATATCTTTAAGGCAAATACCATAGCGGCTAATTCTAGGTCATGAGTCAGGTAATTTTCCTCATGTTTCTTCAATTGGTGAGAGGCCTAGGTGATTACCTTGTCATTCTGCATTAGAACGCAACCGAGGCCCAACTTCGAGGCATCGCTATATACCACGAACTCCTCTCCTTCTTGTGGAAGAGTGAGCACCGGCGCAGAAGTTAATCTCATCTTTAACTCCTAGAATGCTACCTCTGTATTCTCATCCCATGTGAATCAGGCGTTCTTCTTTGTTAGTTGTGTGAGCGGTCACGCGATTCGAGAGAATTCCTTAATAAAGCATCGGTAGTACCTAGCCATACACAGGAAACTTCGAACCTCGGTCACTGTAGTGGGCTACTCCCACTTAGACATTGTTTCTACCTTAGATGAATCGACCGCTATCCCTTCCGCCTTTACCACATGCCCTAAAAATTTCACTTCATGCTCCCATAACTCGCATTTGGACAACTTAGCATACAGTTGGTTATCCTTTAGCATACTTAGGACCATATGCAGATGTTGTTCATGCTCCTCTTGGCTCTTGGAATAGACCAAGATGTCATCAATGAACACGATCATGAACCGGTCTAGGTAAGGCATGAAGACACGGTTCATGAGGTCCATAAAAACTGTTGGAGCATTCGTGAGACCAAAAGACATGATCAGGAACTCGTAGTGCCCATAATGAGTTCTGAAGGCCGTCTTTGGGATATCCTCATCCCTGATCCTCAGCTAGTGATATCCTGAATGCAAGTCTATTTTAGAGAAGTACTTTACATCTTTCAACTGATCAAATAGATCGTCGATATGCGGTAGAGGATATCTGTTCTTGTTATTACATCGTTCAGTCTCCTGTAGTCTATACAGAGACGCATCGACCCGTCCTTTTTCTTGACAAAGAGAACCGGTGCTCTCCAGGGAGAAACACTAGGATGGATAAAGCCCTGAGCAAGCAGCTCATCTATCTGACTCCTCAACTCCTCCATCTCGCAAGGAGGCATGCGAAATGAAGGAAGTGATATAGGAGCAGTCCCTAGCTTGAGGTCGATGCAGAAGTTTATTGCTCTTCTAGGGGGTAGCTCTGATATTTCTTGGAATACTTCGAAAAAATCTCGGACTACTGGTATCCGACTGATAGTGACTTCCGCTGACTCGGCTTCCTCTAAAGCCTGCAAGCTCTCGAACTCTCGTCTTTTGCCCCCTCCTTTCAAAGTGAAGGAGGCACGCCCTTAGATGGATATTATCACCTTTTTGTTACGACAATCTATGACTGCACGCACCAATGTGAGGCAGTCCATCTCAAGGATGATGTCAAACTGCTTGATCGGCATGATAATTAGGTCTACGATAATCTCGCGACTTGCGAGTGTGATGGCACATGCTCTACATATTTTATCTGTTTTTAAAAATTTACCCATAAGGGATGCTACAACTAAGGGAGCATGCATTCGAGTTGTGTTCAGTTCTAATTTAGATGCAATTGCAGAATTAATGAAAGATAAAGTTGCACTAGAATCAAATAAGGTGAGTATAGAGGTACAGTTAATATGGGCGGTACCATGAGTGGTCTGGAGGGGGTCCTTTTCAGCCTCTGTGGCAGTGATAGCATATACTTGCACAGGGGGAGCACTCTGCTGATGTGGGGGCCCCTGTCTAGGTTGTTGAGGCCTGGGCACTGCCCTTGCTACCACCTGGTTCTGCGGCGATCGGTTTCCTGGGAGTGGAATACCCTGATCCCTCATTCGCTTGAAGCAGGTCCGAGAGGTGTGGTTGGGTTTACCGCAGTAGTCACAGCTTTCGCTTGAAGGCAGGGGGAGCTCGTGCGAGTAGTGGCCTGAACTTCCCTGCTAGAACAGGTGGGGCAGGGGGAGGCTACCTTATTCGAAACGGGGCATCCCAAGCTGGTAAGCGGGAGCGGACGTGCGCTCAAAATCTTTTTCCATGTGCATTGCCTTGTCCACCAATTTCGGGAAGTCCCTGAAATCCCAGGTGTATAGCCGAGATTGTATCCAGGGCTTCAGTCCTTCTTTGAACTTCTCCAGTTTATACTCCTCATCCTCGAGGGCCTTCGGTACGTATCGCGATAGTTCGTCAAACTTCGCCTTATATTGGGCGACTGTCTGACTTTCTTGTTCTAACTTCAGGAATTGTGCAATCTTCTCGCTTCGACATGACCGGGAAAAATACTTTTCCAGAAACCTTGTTTTGAAACTGGCCCATATCCAGGCGTACCCAGTTAGCACACTCCTTTGCACACTTTTCCACCAATTCTCAGCCTCTTCCTCAAGCAGGTGTGTGGCCCAGGTGACCTTTTGAGCATCAAAGCACTCCAACGGCCCCATCATCTTAGTAATCTGTGCCAGCCAATGTTCCGCCTGAACCGAGTCAAGCACTCCTCCGAAAGTCGGTGGGCGGAGCCTTAAGAAACGATCGAATATGCCGACACCTCGTGCCTCTGGATCATAGGGTACTCCCCCATGACTTCGGAGAGTCTCCACCATTAAAGCGTGTGAGTCTTGTTGTTGCTGCATGAAGGCAGCTTGCTGCTGCATTGTTACTGCCATCTACTCGAAGGTCGCGAAAGCGGTAGTTCCCATCGGTGTATCCTCGTACATGTTGGCTGAGGGCTCGATCGATGGTGTCCGTCGCCCAAAGTGTGGTGATGGCAGCCCTGATGCAAAGATCTGAGGAGAGGGAGAGTCTCTTACAGCTTCCGACCTTGTGTCCCTGTTTGTCACTCCTGGCGGAAGGCCTGGTGTATAAACAGGTTTGCGCTCCCTTTCGCGCTCAGTCGATGGAATGGTGTGAACATCGACCATGTGGGCCCAACGTGACCACGTCGTAGGTGGCATGGCCTCCTGTGAGATCAGATTTTGTGGTTCAGGAATAGAAGGGCGAAGGACAGTTCCTAACTAGTATGAAATATTATAAGGGGAAAATTTTAATAGTTGCATGGCGAAGAAGTTCCTTATTCAGTCAACACTTTTTTTGGTTTGGTTTCCCAAGGGAGCTAAGGTTTTTATTTCTAAGTTCAGGTGACCAATTTATCGTTTCTTAAGAATTCTAAGTTGTTCAATCAGCTAATGAGGGGCCTAAGTGTTCTTTTCTATGTTCATTCATCCTATCTATTTTTCTAAGGGAGGATTTATAAGTTTTGTCTAAGTTAACCCTTTAAGGTTTGTAAGCTGGTCCCATAGCCAAGCTGTCTCATACTCCGCTCTGATACTAACTTGTAACACCCCAGTTTTTGAACCCGAGTATAGCTCTCGTCTCTCAAAAACCCCAGTGTTAACTGATAAACAAAAGGATAATCAAACCTAAATCAAAGTGCGATTTAACGGAATCAAGCGTAGTATAGATAAAACCCAAACAGTAATAATATCCTGGGCCACTCAACTGGGGCCCATATACAAAACCTTAATTCTCACCATGAAATGAAATGTTAATAAGTAAATAGACTACTGATTCAATCCAAAATAAGCAGCCGCCTCCTGGTACGGCTCTTTAACGTAAGCCTCTGCCTCGACCTCCGTCGTCTCCCGCTCCTCTGCAACTCCCTTTGTTCCTGCGTCCTCTGTATGGTTGAATATTGATGAATGAGTGGCCAACTCAGTGTGATCTCTCACTAAGATTACACACCACCGTCCTAAACAAGGAATAGTATAAAAGCATACAGATAATCCAAAACACAGTAGATGGAGTCTTATTAAGTGCATGGATGTATAGAACACGTTCACGCCCCAGGGATGCTCATCCATGCGGACAGTGGGCCACCACCCATGCAATCATCGAACCTGAGAAACATCATCCAGTCGGAAACAGTACGTACCCCATGTATGATAGCAATAGAAGCTGGTCTGTGCGATGTATACATGATTAGTCAGTCCATCAATAATCCTATTACACTCAGCCATTTTAAATAAGCTCACGGTCACTACGAGGAGCTTGTGGCCCAGTGTAGGCCGACGGCTCAGGCATAGTATCCCATTACCACTATCCCTGGCCCATGAGACTACCGTCTTAGGTGTGTGTAGCACCCACTAACATGTAGTCAATCAATTTAATGTAAAGGGGCTACCACCAATATCGACTAGGGGTGAAATGTTGAAATTACCAAAAGTGGCATTTTAAACATGTCGGCATGAATGGTTCAAAGACGAGTAAACAACGGTATTTGGAAGGGTCATGAATTTCATCCCAAGTCAATTAGTTGAAACCACACATGGATGGTAAACCCCATGGTCAAGTACCACAATCACAACCTCCATGTCAGGGGCCTACTTATATCACAACCAATCTAATTACACCTCAAGCACAGACTCTCCTTTGTTAGGATTTTCAGCAACCCAAGGTAGAGAGTGCCTCCATGATCGGGCAATCCAAGGCTTGGATGGCCTGGATCAAATATGCGTTAAGGTAGGTTCCACATACATTAACATTGAGCCTTAAACAAATGGCCTGGGGCCTATGGTGGGCCTTTAACCATACATAGAAAATAGGTTTCTCAAGGTTCACCTAAAACCTTCACAATTGTGTCTTTGAAGTGGGCTTACACAATTAAAAAACCCTGCACTTTGAGTTTCTGGATCACCTCAGACAAACCAGAACATAGAGATTTTTCTGGCACAATCTCAATGAAACCAAAACAATGAATTTATAAAAACTGTAAAATACTTAGCTGGATATTCTCCTTTTGATGTAGCCCGGAAGAACCAATTCGGAGTAGAAGTTCAATATTGAAGTTTAATGTTCACTCTCACTTGTGAAATGGTTCTAAGTTCTAAATTGATTTTAAATTAAATCACCTTGGGCTAGCTTGATTTGATTTTAAATCCAAGAAATGGGAATACTTCAATCCCTCTTTCAAATAAAATTGGAATACAGAATCCAAAATCAAATACAAAGAAAGCTAATTAAAGAGAATATAAAATGAGCATTACATAGCTTAAGAATATCACTAACTTATCTCTTAGAGCGGTGTATTGATTTTGCTTGAATTGGATATCAAACTCTGAAATTCGTGCTCTATTTATAAGTGCAGAAATCACATCTTCGACTGGTCCTGAGGTCGGCACGACTGGTCGTAGGACCAATAAACTTTTAAAAATTTGGGTGCGATAAGATAAATTCATTCCACGACTGGTCGAAGGACCTGCTCCACCAGTTGAGTGGCCTCCACGACCGGTCGAGTCCTATCCACGACTAGTCGTGTGAAACCCATTTTAGTTGCTAGACTTTGAGTCGAGCCTGCAGGACTGGTTGAGCACAGGTCAAGCACTATTCATATGACCGGTTGAGCAGTCTGTAGGATTGGTCGAGGCTTAACAAAAAATTTTGAAAATTATAAACTAACATAGGACTGGTCGAGGAATTTCTTAGACTGGTCGAGCTAGTGTTAGGACTAATTGAACATATCCTAAGACAAGTCGAAAAATAGACTATGCACTTATAAAGTGCTCCAATTGAATTATGTATTCAAAATGACCTACCTTATTGTAAATCTAGGGTCATTCATACCTTATACTTGATGTATGAACATTAAATCTTCTTTTACTTCAATTGATAGTCATTCTTTGTAGTTCACGGAGCTTGAGATCTTGTCATGTGATGAAGCTTGAACTTGAGACTTCCGAAGCTTGAATTTGACTAACATTAAAGCTTGAGCTTGAGGTTCAAAGTATAGGAACTTTAGCATTGAAAAACTTGAACCATTACAGCTTGAAAGATTGAATTCACGCTTGGTGTTATACTTGAACATGAACATGTAATCTTGCATTTGAAGTTCTTGAAGTAAAGACCTTTGTTCTTGTACATGAGATGCATTGTCTTGAATATGTAGATGCGTTACACAAGACACAGATTGCAAGAGGTTTTGGCACTACAAAATTTGTCAATCATAGGAGCTAGAAACCATAGCACTTACAATCTCCCCCTTTGTCAAATTTGTGAGAAAACACGCTTCAAAAAAACATAAGCATTATAGGCACAATAAAGAATCATGCACCAATTATCAATATAAACTAGTTACAAACTGGTTAAAGAATCATGCACTAGTTATCAATAGGTCAAAACAAATCACATCAAGCCTTCCAACAATACTCCCCCATACAAAAAATGGAAGGATACCTATCCACACAATCCATTCACAATCCACATGCCACATATCACAAGCATGATAAAATTCTCCCACTTTTTGTCATAATATGGCAAAGGAAGGAACCACTAAAAGATAATGGAAGTAGATAAATAAGGAAAAATAAGAAGAGTAATGAGGAATAAACATGATAATTAAGATATTAAATCCAAAAGCAAGCATAGTTCAAGCATAAACAACCATGTTCAACCCAGAAAGCAAAAGAAATCCAAATATCATAAAAGTTATTACAGACCAGATAAGCAATTACTAATCAGAACCCGATGAAGGAGCAGGTATGGTAGGATCAATTTGATGAAGTCCCTTGTTAAGGCGCCTAAGCTATTTGCGCATATATTTGAATTGTAAATCATGAGGCACATTCATGCTTTCTACCTTCTCCTCAAGTGAGCGCAACCGCGCATCAAAGTCAGATGGCCAATAATCAGGAACATCTGCTGAATCGGATTCGATCTCATAAAAAATATCATCCATGTTGATGTCATCTGGAGGTAAATCACTTTCTTCTTCATTCACTACATCAGCTCCACCAACACCCACATTAACTTGGCCTGCAGCCAATCTTAGATTCATTTTGTTTAAATTGTAGTTGTTGAAGATTAGGTATTGAATGGGAGCTTCCCTAACAGGCATAGCTACTAAGCTCTGAGTGGCCAACACAGTTATAAGATACGCGAAGGGAATGTCACTATTCCTGAATGGACACAAAACTAAATGATGCAATGACAAATCAAAGTAGGAAGACATACAGAGGTACCAGAGATGGTGGAATGAAGAATGTGAACCATGAAAGTAGTCAGTTCGGTTTTGTTACCAGAATAAGGATAGACATTTAAAATGCATATCCTATGAAGGACTTTATATCTGGGTAACAAATACTTTGAGACAAGTGCATTTCCATTAGAATTCCATTTCGCACCTATATTGTATAAATCTCTAGTAAGCATACATTTTTTAGATTCAGACGGTTTTGCCACTAGAGTGCTAATGGGAATACTTTCATCATTGACAAGTAAATCTATTAAGCCAGATATAAGATGACGATCCACATTAATTGTGCCTTCTCTGGTTGAGATAGTGAAGTCAGATTTTTAGTAGAAAAATCTGTAATACAAGTATACATAGCTTACATAATGGAGCAGTATGCCGGCCCACCCCAATGCAGTATGTTATCGCATCCTACAAATTGGAGGAGAGGAAGGATATTAAATGGAGCTAGATGATCAACATGAACAAGTCGTTTAACAATAACATTGCGCAACCTAATATCCTGTACATAAGGGGGATCATCTTCAGGTGACAGAAGGTTGTGCACTATTATAGGAGTCGACCTAAAAGTTGAAGGACCACGAGAACTTTTCTTTTTGGCTCTACCTTCCATCTGCAACAAAGAAATCATAGATCAAAGAGATTGCAAAAACAAGTAGAGTGGGTTTTCAGTAGATCAAATTTTTTAGAAGAAAACCCAAAAAAAAACTATAAATTAAGAAATAAATCACAACAATGATGAAAAAGGAGTGTTAAGAACTTCAATTTACAAGGAAAACATAAATAAAACACTAACTTTAAAGAACTAGGAGATGGGTTCGACTTGTCGACTTAGGACCCATTGGAGAAGAAACCCAAAATGAAGAAAAAAGAATTTTCCCCCTAAATAAAGTACCAACCCACGCTACACGGCCGGTTGAGCATATGCTCAACTGGTCGTGTCACGACTGGTTGAGTATGTACTCGACTGGTCATGCACAGCCAAAAATACGCAATTTTACTCAAAATTTTGAGATTTAAACATTTAAACTAACAAATATATACATTATGATACAGAAATACATAAACAATCAATTCAAATTGCATATACCAAGATCAAATTTCAATTTAGAGAAACTATTTTTGTCGAGCGATTTTGCGAATATGTCAACTAGTTGAGTCTCAATCGGAATATACTCCAAAGAAATTGTCTTGTCTTCCACTAATTCACGAATGTAGTGATATCTAATGTCAATGTGCTTGGTTTGTGAATACTGGATTGAGTTTTTAAATATATTAATTACATTAGAATTACCATAAAATAAAACCATAAAGTCCTGTGCAATTCCGTAATTACTTAGCATTCTTTTCATCCATACAAGTTGAGTACATGCATTACCTGCTACAATGTATTTAGCCTCAACAATTGAGAGCGATACGGAACTTTGCTTCTTAGTTTGCCAAGAAACTAAACAATTCCCAACATAGAAACAACCATCACTGGCTGATTTTCCATCATTAATATTACCAGCCCAATCAGCATCAATGTAACCAGCTAATTGAATACTAGTATCATGTGGATACTAAAGACCCAGATTCATTGAGCTATCGACATATCGCAAAATGCGCTTAACAGGAATTAAATGTGACTCTTTAGGGTCAGATTGATATCTAGTGCAAATTCCTATGCTAAATGCAATATCAGGTCGACTCACAGTTAAATAAAGTAAACTTCCTATCATACTGTGATATTGCTTAGGATCCACACTCTTACTTGTAGAGTCTTTTGAGAGTTTTAAGGTAGTACTAATAGGAGTATCAAAGTTTTTTCCATTCTCAAATACGAACTTTTTAACTAAGATCAGAGCATATTTGGTTTGAGAAAAAAAGAAACCATCAGGTTGCTGTTTAACTTGCAACCCAAGAAAATAATTCAATTCTCTAACCATGCTCATTTCGAACTTAGATTTCATAAGGTCTGTAAACTCAACAGTCATGTTAGTATGGCTAGATCCATAAATTATATCATCAACATAATTTTGCACTATTAAAATGTGATCATTATGTTTCTCTACAAACAGAGTCTTATCAACACTTCCCATTATAACTTAGCAAAAGCTTAGTCAACTTTTCATACCATGCCCTATGAGCTTGTTTTAAACCGTAGAGTGCCTTTTTCAGGCGATAGACATGATTAACATTCTTAGGGTCTTCAAAACTCGTTGGTTGTTCAACATACACTTCTTCATACAAATTACCATTTAAGAAAGCAATCTTTACATCTATTTAGTATATTTTGAACTTTTTAAAGCATAGAATGGATATAAATAGTCTGATTGATTCAAGACGAGTTACTGGGGCAAAAGTCTCATCATAATCGATGCCTTCAATTTGAGTGTACCCTTGTACAACCAGTCTAGCCTTGTTTCTAATTATATTACTAAGTTTATCTGACTTATTTTTGAAAATCCATTTAGTTCCGATAATGTGTTTATCTTTTAATCTAGGAACTAAGTACCAAACATCATTTCTAACAAATTGATTAAGCTCTTCTTGCATCACAACTATCTAGTTTTCGTCAGTAAGAGCTTCTTTTACGTTAGCCGGTTTTATCTGAGATGTAAAGTACACATAGTTACACATATCTTCTAGTTGTTTACGAGTGCATACACTAGTGAGAGGGTTTCCAAGAATTTGGTTAGTTAGATGGTCTTTAACAGTCCTCAGTTTAGAGTTATTTAGACTTGATGAAGAATCCAGTTTATCAATTAGAAGTACTTCATCATTTTTTGAACTTGTGACAGGTGTATTCAAGTGATCGCCAATAACCACATTAATGGACTCTTGAATTACACCGGTCCTCTTATTAAGAACCTGATATGCTCGACTATTCAGAGCATACCCTAAAAATATCCCTTCATTACTTTTGGTGTCAAACTTACTCAGATTTTTCGGTCACGTAAAATGTAGCACTTGCTACCAAAACCCTGAAAGTATTTGACAGTAGGTTTCTTATCAAACCACATTTCATAAGCCATTTTACTATTTGATTTTCTAGTATAAATGCGGTTAATTATATTACACGCAGTATTTACAGCTTCGGCCTAAAGATTTGTAGGGATCTTCATACTATTTAACATTAAATTTGTCATTTCTTGAAGCACTCTATTTTTTCTTTATGTTATACCATTTTGTTGTGGTATTTTAGGTGCAGAGAATTCATGTGATATTCCCTGATCACTGTAAAACTTCTCAAAACTGGTATTCTCAAATTCTGATCCATGATCACTACGGATCTTACATACTTAGGATTCTTTTTCAGTTTGGATACGTCTAAGTACCTTTTTTTACTTCATCGAGAGTTTCTGATTTGTCACTTAAAAAGACTACCCAAGTATATCTGGAAAGTCATCAACAATTACCAGTACAAATAAGATCTATATGGAGGAGTTCGAGTGGTTTAAATGTGGCATTGAAGTCCACCTTTTTGTGAGAACTCCTAGTTTGCTTGCCAATCTGGCATTCGCCACATATTTTATTTATTTTCTATATTTTGGGTAGGCCTCTTACTAACTCTCTTTTGCTCAATTTATATAAGTTGCAATAGTGTACATGTCCAAAGCATTCATACCATAACTCGGACTCATCGGTATGGACCATGTAACACGATAAATTAGATGAGCTTGAATAACTTACAATGTAGCAGTTTTTAGAAGTTCTGCGATCAGTGAATATTACAGCACCATTTTTATTTAAAATTTCACACCCTAGGTTAGTAAATTTTACGCTATGATTATTATCGCATATTTCAGAGATGCTTAATAAGTTGTGTTTTAACCCTTCTACATATAAAACATTCTTAAATAAAGGGAGGTTAAAGAGTTGAACTGTACCTTGGCCAACAATCCTGTAGTTGCTACTATCATCGAAAATGACCGAACCATCAGTCATGTCTTTAAGATTGGTGAACAGACCTTTATTACCAGTCATGTGCCTGGAGCATCCACTATCTATGTACCACTTTGAATGGCTTGTAGCTTTGAAAGCAGTGTGAGCAACCAAACAAGTAACCTTAGGAACCCATTTCATTATAGTTTTGGGTTTAGGAGTATAGTTGGTCTTCTTATGTTTGTAATTGTTATAAGACCAATCCATTGTGTTAGATTTTAAGAGCTCCTTAAGTAAATCAACAATTTTCTCAGCTAAAGGATTGCGATTCTGATTTTTATATTTGATATGATTGCTTTTAGGTTTTAAGGATTGAAAAGTTTTAGCATTTTTAGGATAATTTTGATTTAGACTTTTCCCTTTTGAGTTTGAAGACTCTCCTTTCACAAACTTCGGAGGTGTATTCTTATATTTGGGAGGAATACTTTTGTTGTAAGACCCGTATCCCAACCCATACCATTCCGTAGGCTTCCGTAATCCTCTCGGTCGAACTCTGGCGACTCGCGATCTATAACCGACATTTTCACGTAACCCTAAGTTGTATCCCGTATTCCAAAGTCGGCTCGACCCGAGACTTGTATTATTGTGACCACGCCGTTGCCACGGTTCCAATGCCGCGTATTACGCATTGAGGCGATACCTAGGCCAGGAGATGTGGGCCCGCGTTCTGTTTGATAAAAACACCGCGCGTGCGAAAACCCAAGGGAATCTCTACCGAATGTCACATCCATCAATCCATCAATCCCATCAAGGGTCAAGTACATGTCATGTATAACCCCATCCCCAAGCAATCCCAAAGTCAACTTCTCTCTTACACCTAAGTATACATAACACTCACCTTTTCACCCATAACACCCATCTCTCTCTCTCTCTCTCTTACATCCCATCCTCTCTCTTTCTCTCTCATTTTCATACTCTCATTCTCCAAGCAAGCATCCCACGTCCAAGCAAGCTTCCATGGGAGAGAGCTTGTGTGGCCCACTTTCCTACCTCCCATCTCTACCATCCAAAGATTATCTCAACCGTTGAAGTTGTACCTTTAGAGCTCTATCAAGCATTGGCGAAAGAAGGAATGAGAGATCTCGAGGTGAGTGCTTTTATTTATTGATTTTGTGATTTGAGGGCCCACATAAGTGGGACCCATCTTGATGTATGTATTATATAGTGTAACGCCCTCAAAATCCGGGGTTGAGCAAAGCTCAGCTCCCGAGTTCCAACACATCACTTATGCAACACAGATAATGATGATTATGATGAGAGCATTGAAACATGAATGGGATTATACCAAAACAGCATATCATACTCCAGAGACAGTTAAATTGCAAGCAAAAGACTGTGATAGATATATAAAATATATAAACTATGGTAAGTCTCCAGAGTGTGATAAGGTTACCGGGTTAAAGAATTACAAGTACAATTCGAATTATACCAAATTTGTAGTGTCATCTAGTCAACATCCCTGTAATCCCGTTGATCAAGACACAGCTCACAGGAACCCGCCTAAAACTGCATAAAGGAGGAATCCTCCTCATCCTCATAAAAGTCTGGCTCCGCTTCGCAGCATCACCATCATCTGAAACTCAAACAAGTCTGGTTGGTGTGTACAACACCGTCTCGTAACGTGGGAGTGAGTGATCAACTCAGTGGAATACTAAAGCATAAGTTAACATGTTATCAATTCAGTCAAGCAGTAATGATAAAATAATACAATCAAACACTCCTAACTACTCTTATTAATGCAAGTATGAATGCAGTCATGATGGGTGCCCTCACCACACACTCCCTCTTGCGACACCATCTTACGTTCGTAGCATGCTTGCATTCCTCAGTGCTCCACATCTTCCAGGCACATGCAATGCGATGATGAGCATGATTACTGTAACATCCCGAAAATCGGGGGTCGAGTAGTAACTCAACTCCCGAGTTCCAGAACATCACTTATGTAACAAAATGAATGATGATTGAATGTTGACTGTATTCGCACATTGAACATGAGTGAGATTAAACCAAAACAACATATCATACTCCAGAGACAGTTAAACTGCAAGCAGAAGACTGTGATAGACATATAGAAATAAAAACTGTGGTGAGTCTCTAGAGTGTGATAACGTTACCAGGTTAAATAATTACAAGTACAATTCTAAAATTTACCAAATATGAGGAAGTGTAATGTCTTCTATCCCGAGTACCATAGTGTAACGCCCCGAATTTTTGCCAACCTGGGATTAGACGTCTTTAGGCAATGGGTCAATCCTAATACCTCATTAACTTGTCAGAACTGAATCCCAAAGTCTAAAGCCGCCTTTGAACTCATTTCCTTCACAAATCTCACCCTTCATCACCTTAATCTTCCAATTTTTCTAAGAACTTTCACGTAGACACTATCTTAAACTATCTAAGTAGTATAACTTGGATCACTTTATATACAAACTACAAAGGCCCAGGTACCACCTCAGACAGAAATCTTACAGGACTAAACCATTTAGAAATTAAGTGAGATTTAGCTAGTGTTAAACTAGAGTGCCTGTGAAATTAGCACCAATCGCTTTAAATACGATCTGCAAGACCCAAACCTTGTAGAATCATTGACGCTAGGTTACCCAAAAATCTAGGATCAAACTCATTACCCGGCTGCTTTCGGGAGCATCCTGAAACTCCGTATCTGATCTGGTCCTCACATCGGGAGTCTGAATAATACCAAGTTAAGGAACTAGGATCGCCTCACTGGGCTTGACTATCATCTCAAAAATCAGGTTCAGCCGATGTCCCACGGCCATTCGTTTGGATCCGGAGTGAGGGTGTGTGAAAAACACTATTCCCTTTACAAAATAAATATCCGGAATAGTGATCTCGGCACCATTCGCTTGCGCATCGATGATAAGCAACTGCACCAGTCGAGTCGACCAAATTACACCGTCGGATCAGGAAAAATTTCAGGAATATTTACATGTACTTGGAATTTCGGATCGTGGCCCACTGACTGTTGAACTGAAACTGGTCTGCCACGTGCGATCTGGGAATCTGTTTGAGTCGAAAACGTAGTCCCATGTAGATCCGTGAGTAGAGAGCTTAAGTCTGACGTTTGGCTCAAGGGGGGCCACCAGAAACACTCTTTTGAGCTGGAAAAGTGACGAAATACCTATATTAAGCAGAACCCTGAACTCGAGTCTATTTTGGGAAGGCTTTAGGCTATAAAAAGACCTTAAACCCTCTCCCATTCCAGCCATACGAATTTGGATTTGAGAGAGGGAAAAGAGAGAGAAAGTGAGGGAGATGTGGGAGGAATTCCCTGCTGCTGTTCCCTGCCACTATTCGGGCTCCACCGCCTGATTCTCATCACTTTCCCGGTGATTCCGGCGTCGTTTCTAGGTAAGAAATCCTAACCCTAACTGTTTTAGGGTTGTATAGGTTGTAGATTATGGAATAGCTAACTTGTTTCGTTCTTTAAGCTGCTAAACTCCCGTATACGAAACCTTAGCGAACCTATCGACTCCGTTAGGATTCTACGACACAAGGTGAGGACTTTAGGTGTATAGGTTGCGATTTTCAACGCTTTCAATGTCAGATAATGGTAGATTCATGATCTGCATGCAATTGCACATGTACAAAGTGTTTTCCGTTTTCTGTTTTGATTAGAATTGTAGAATTTGGAATTTCACATACTTTAGGTATTCGTATAAAATACCGTATACGTATTTTTTATGAAAATGTGTTTGACATGTTTAATTGTCGTATGGATAAAATACTCATTTGGCGAAAGGGTTCGCCTAAATACATGTTTACTAATATACACCATGTATGTAGAAATACGGTATTGTAAGAAGTACCATATACGTGTATATTTTAGCGATGTGTTTGTCATGATTAATTGTTGTATAAATATATTATGTGTGTATAAATTAATTGCTTGGCGAAAAGAATCGCCGTACTACAAGTTCCCTTGTAAACACTATGTATGTTGAAATTGGGTATATTAGAAAATACCCTATACGTATAAAATTTGCTGATGTAATTGTCAGGATTATTTGCTGTATGAATATGATGTATATGTATAAAATACTAGTTTGGTAAAGGGACAACCCTAGTGCACTTCCCTCTAACATACGTCATGTATGTTGAAATAGTGCATTCCAAGTGTTGGTGAAATCGCTTGTGAGTGTAAGTGCTTAAGTGTTAGAACCTTAGGTAGGTGCTGAGATGGGATTCTCAGCTACCTTAGAGTCACATATGATATCCTCCATGTGGTTATTCACTCTAACCACTCACGTATGAAATATATGTATTTGTATCCCTACTTACATAATGTTTTATAACATGTTTTTGAACATGCTTTATAAACTTGTTTATTAACATGCTTCATGATATGCTTTATAACATGATTGCTAGTGTTCTTGAATTACCATGTTATCATGCTGTATTTCACATGCTAGGGTTAGAAATTGATTGAGCTTGGGACTATGTCCATAGTCCAGGCATCCGGTACCAGACTTGAAGTTGTGGTTGGGATTCGTTCCGCCATACATGATGTGTTGGCGAACCCGTGTCGTACTTCGGTTAGCGATAGTGGTTGGCCACACGAGGTGCTTCTGTGCTTCATATCGCCCAACTTGTTGGGCGCTCGAGCCAGCCGAACACGTCAAGTAACCCGTGTGTCTTATGTATGTTCACCGTGTTTGGTCGCTAATGCTTGAACCTAGGGTACCAAACTTACCAGTGAAAATCCTGTTAACCATGGTACCTCGATCCGCTAAGACTCATGAGCCGGGCATGGTGGTATGGGACATCGTGGTCGAGCTGTCGGCCTACGCTGGGGCTACATGCCTCCCCGTAGTGACCAGTGAGCAACTTAACTCGTGAGCCGATTATGGTGGTATGGGACACTATATTGCGCTGTCGGCCTACATTGATAAGGTGATGGGGGAGTGGTGCAACCTTGTGTGCGTAATGACCGACAAACCCTTTGTAGTGACCGCGAGCATATTCTGAAGTCGCAGGTGTGCCTTAGGGTTCGCCGCGATATATAGAGTATGAACTAGGCTGTTTCGTATAGTGATGAATCGTTTAAGGGGTGATGGGGGAGTGGTGCAACCTTTGTGCGTAATGCCATGGCACTACAGCGATGACCTAGAAAACACACCATCGTCGACATTAACTAGGGACGACGACCCTAGAATGGATCATGTTTGGGAATGATACAAGGGAGGGTACCTTAGTTTCCTAATCCCTGTTTGTTTGAAATGGACTAATTAAAACTCAAGTAATCATGCTCATCATGCATCGCATGTGCCGGAAGATGTGGAGCACTGTGGGATGTAAGCATGCGCGAACGTGAGATGGTGTCGCATGAGGAGTATGTCGGTGAGGGCATCCATCATACCCGCATTCATACTTACATTAATCGAGTAACTAGGAGTGTTTGATTTACTGCTTTATCATTACTGCTTGACCGCATCGATAACATGTTAACCTATGCTTTATTGTTCCACTGAGTTAGCTACTCACTCCCACGTTACGGGACAATGTTGTACACACCAAACAGATTTGTTGAATTTCAGATGATGGCGATGCTTATGAAGCAGAGTCGGACTACTTTTATGGTGATGAGGAGGAGTTCTCCTATCATGTAACCTTTTGACGGGTCTCTGAAGACCTGGTACTGTATTGTCGGGGTTGTGGTGCGGGGAAGAAAATGATAAACTTAGAAGCGTACTTGTATTTATTTAACACAGTAATGTTATCACACTGGAGACTCATCATAGTTTATATATTTTATCTATCTATCATAGTCTTCCGCTTGCAAAATTAATCGCGTCCCTGAGTATGATATGCTGTTTTGGCTTAATCTCACTCATGTTCAATGCACGAATACAGTCAACATTCAATCATCATTCATTTTGTTGCATAAGTGATGTTCTGGAACTCGGGAGTTGAGTTTATGCTCGACCCCCGATTTTTAGGGCGTTACACATAGCCCCATCAATACATTACCATGTCTTCATAGACCTGTCAGAGAGTTATATGTAGGAGAACTCCTCCTCAACATCATAGTAGTAATCCGGCTCTACTTCATAAACATCACCATCACCTGAAACTCAACAAATCTGGTTGGTGTGTACAACACCGTCCCATAATGTGGGAGTGAGTGATCAACTCAGTGGAACAATAAAGCATAGGTTAACATATTATCAATTCAGTCAAGTAGTAATGATAAAGCAGTAAAATCAAACACTCCTAACTACTCTTATTAATGCAAGTATGAATGCAGTCATGATGTATGCCCTTGCCAAACCACCCTCATGCGACATCATCTTACGTTCGCGGATGCATACCTCCTTCAGTGCTCCACATCTACCAAGCACATGCGGTGCGATGATGAGCATGATTACCGAGTAGTTATTAGTCCATTTTAAATAGCAGTATTGGGAAACTAAGGTACTTCCCTTGTATCATTCCCAAACATGATCCATTCTAGGGTCGTCAATCCTAGTTAATCTCATATGATATTATGGTTTGAGAGGCATCGCGAAGGCATCGCAAAGGGCTCGTTACCCACCAGCACGGATACAGATCTCACCGTATGTGGCTCAATTACTGGCTGTCAGCTCGAGTACAGGTCTCACCGTACTCGGCTCAATCGCTGGCCGTTAGCTCGAATACAGGCCTCACTGTACTTGGCTAAACTCATGCTCTAGCTACTGCGAAGGGCTTGTCGCCAATTGCAGACTTAGAGTATACTCGAATACACTACGGAGGACTCGTCGCCCGTTAGCACGAATACAAGTCTCACCATACTCGGCTCTCGCCATAGGTGTCGACAGCTCGAATACAGTATCCCATACCACCGTATTCGGCTCACGAGTCTGGTTGCTCAATGATCACTATGGGGAGGTACGTGGCCCCAGCGTAGGCCGACAGCTCGACCACGGTGTCCCATACCACCATGTCCAGCTCATGAGTCTTAGTGGATCGATGTACCATGGTTAACGGGATTTTCACTGATAAGTTTGGTACCCTAGGTTCAAGCAGTAGCGACCAAACATGGTGAACAAACATTAGACATATCGGGATTACATGATGAGCCTAACTAGCTCGAGCGTACAATCAGCTGAACGACATGAAGTGCATAAGCACTTCACGTGGCCTAACTACTGTCGCCAACTGACGTACCACTCAGGTTCGTCAAACACATCCTACGTGGCGAAATGGATCTCAACCACGATCTCAAGTCTGGTACCGATTGTCTGAACTATAGACATAGTCCCAAACTCAATCAATTCTTATCTATAGCATGTGGAGTAAAGCATGATAAACAAAGTAATTCAAGCAAGTTAACAAATATGTTATAAAGCATGTTGTAAAGTATGTTATAAAGCACTACATAAATAGGAATACAAACACATACATTGAATAAGTAAGCGGTTTAAGTAAACAACCTCATGGAGGAAATCATATATGTCTCTAAGGTAGTTGAGAATCCTATCTTAACACCCACCTAAGGCATCATCATCCGAACACTTACTCACACAAGCATTTTCACAAACACTTAGCATACACTATTTCAACATACTAGTATATGTTAGCAAACATGTGTTAGGGCGAGTCCTTTCGCCATGTAAGTATTTTACGTATATATAATATATTTATACAACAAATAATCATGGCAAACACATCTCTAAAATATATATGTATACAGTACTTTCTACAATACAGCATTTCTACATACATAGTGTATATTAGTAAAACATGTATTTGGGCGAATCCTTTCGCCAAATAAGTATTTTATCCATATATCGTATATTCATACAACAAATAATCATGTCAAATACATTTCCAAAATTATATATATACGGTATTTTCTACGAATACCTAGAATATGTAAAATTCCATAATCTACATCTTTAATCGAAACAGAAAACAGAAAGCACTTTGTACATGTGCAATTGCATGCAGATCATGAATCTATCATTATCTGACATTGAAAGTGTTGAAAACCATAACCTATATACCTAAAGTCCTCACCTTATACCGTAGAATCGCAACGGATCAGCTAGGTTTTCCAAGCTTCCGTATTCGGTAGTTTGGTAACCTAAAGAATGAAATAGGTTAGCTATTTCATAACCTACAACCAACACACCCCAAAACAGATTTAGGGTTAGGGTTTCTTACCTATAAATGGAGCTGAAATCACCGGGAAAGTGATTAGAAATGCATGGTGTAGCTTGTGCAGCGTCAGGGTAAAGTGGCAGGGAGATTCCCCCACAACTCTCTCACTTTCTCTCTCTTCTCTCTTTCTCTCCTAGGGTTTTCTCAAATTCGTATGGCTGTAAGAGAGAGAGTTTTAAGGTCCTTATATAGTCTAAAAAGTCTCAAAAATAGACTCCAAGTCAAGGTATACTTGGGTTATAGCCAAAGTGGGCTGGTTTCAGCTCAACGGAGGACTTTTGGCGGGCCTCCTTGAGCCAAAGGTCAGACTTAAGCTCACTAACACTGGATCTATGTTTAGTTAAGTTTTCATTTCAGTTAAATTTCAAGATCACGCGTGGCAGATCAGTTTCAGTTCGACGGTCAGTGGGTCTCGATCGGAGATTCCGAGTACATGTAAATGTTTATAAAATTTTTCCTGATCGGAGGGTGTATTTAGGTCAGATTCTGATGGTCTGGTTGCTTAATACTGATTCGCAAGCAACGAGTCTCAGATTACTATTCAAGATATTTATTTTGTAAAGAAACAAGTATTCTCACACTCTCTCGCTCCGGACTCAAGCGAACAGGCATGGGACACTATCTAGATTTGATTTCCGAGATGGTCGTCAAGCCCAGTGAGGCAGTCCTAAGTCCTTAACCTCGTATTATTCGGACTCCCGATGTGCGGTTTAGAACTGATACGGAGTTTCGAGATACTCCCGAGAGCAGCCGGGTAATGAGATTGATCCTAGATTTTAGGGGAACCTAGCATTAATGATTCTACAAGTTTTGGGTCTTGCAGATCATATTTAAAGTAGATCAAACGGATTCCGTAGCTAATCTAGTTTAGCACTTAGTTACTTTGTCTCATTTCTAAAGGATTTAGTCCTATAAGATTTCTGTCTGAGGTGGTACCTAGGCCTTTGTAGTTTGTATATAAGGTGATCCAAGTTATAACACTTAACTAGTTTAAGATAGTGTCTAGGGTAAAAGTACTTAGAAAAATTGAAAAAACAAGGTGGTGAAGGGTGGGATTTGTGAAGGAAATGGGTTCAAAAGCAGTTTTAGACTTTGGGATTGAGTTCTGACAAGTTAATAAGGTGTTAGGATCGACCCATTGCCTAAAGACGTCTAATTCCAGGTTGGCAAAAATCCGAGATGTTACAATTACCGAGTTGTTATTAGTCCATTTCAAACAGTAGGATTGGGAAACTAAGGTACCTCCCTTGTATCATTCCCAAACATGATCCATTCTAGGGTCATTAGTACTAGTTAATCTCATACGATGGTGTGTTTCTAGGTCACTGTAAGGGCTGTTAGGGCTGTTACACCGAACCGTTACACCACTCCCCCATCACCCTTTTAACGGTTCATCACTAAATTGATATAGGCCTAGTTCATACTCTATTCACCGCGGCAAAAATCGTTGCCTCACTGCAAATTCAGAGTATGCTTGAGGTCACTACAAAGGGTCGTCGTGGTACATTACACGCATTCGTTGCACCACTCCCCCATCACCTTATCAATGTAGGCCGACAGTACGAATATAGTGTCCCATACCACCATAATCGGTTTACGAGTCTGGTTGCTCAATGGACACTATGGGGAGGCACGTGGCCCCAACGTAGGCCGACAGCTCGACCACGGTGTCCCATACCACCATGCCTGGCTCATGAGTCTTAGCGGATCGAGGTACCATGGTTAACGAGATTTCACTAGTAAGTTTGGTACCCTAGGTTCAAGCAGTAGCGTCCAAACATGGTGAACATACATTAGACAGATCGGGTTACTTGACGAGCCAGACTAACACGAGCGCACAACCAACTGAATGACATGAAGTGCATAAGCACTTCGCGTGGCCTAACCACTACCGCCAACCAAAGTACGACTCGGGTTCGTCAGACACATCCTACGTGGCGGCATGAATCTCAACCACAAACTCAATCTGTTATCGATTGTCTCGACTATAATCATAGTCTCAATCATATTCAATTACAGAACAGTTGAAGCAGTAATGGATCAAGATTTCAAATCATACAATCAAATACCCAATATTGTCCGCTTAGGGCTGCCAGGGCTGTTGCACGGAAATGTTGCACCACTCCCCCATCACCCTTTACGGATTTATGGAATACAACTTAAAAATGTGAAGTAATCAGTGCAGAATTAAACAAACAAGTAATTCAAACATATTAACAAGCATGTTATAAAACACAATGTAAACAGGAAATCCAAACACATATGTTTCATGATACAGGAAGTGATTAAACTAAATAACTTACATGAAGGAAATCATACGCATCACTAAGGTAGTTGAGAATCCTATCTCAACACCTTTATACATTACAATTTACTAACTACTACTCATCCAGACATTTCAACAAACAATTTAGACTACATACATCAACATACACGACGTATGTTGATCACATAGGTATTAGGCCAAATCCTTTCACTAGGGAGTTGCCCCAATTATTACTCGTGTGCACCCACAACAGATAATCATGGCAAGCATGCATCCAAGTTCCATATTCATTTGAACATTTTCACAAACACTTGGGCTACACAATTTAACATGTTGGTCGTGGCGTGATTTAGGGCAAATCCTTTCGCCAAAGGGGTATCGCCAATACAACAATCAATAAATCTATGACAATTAGTCATGGCGAGCATGAATAAGAATTCTATACTCATTTAGTCATTTTCACAAACACTTAGAATACACTATTTCAACATACATAATGTATATTAGCAAAACATGTATTACAGCGAGTCCTTTTGCCAAGCAAGTATTTTACACATATATAATATATTCATACAGCAAATAATCATGATAAACACATTTTCAAAATTTATACGTATACAGTACTTTCTACAAATACCAAGAATATGTAAAATTCCATATTCTTCATCTTTAATCGAAATGGAACACAGACAGCACTTTGTACATGTACAATTGCATGCAGATCATGAATTTATCATTATCTGACATAGAAAGCGTTGAAAACCATAACCTATACACCTAAAGTCTGCACCTTTTGTCATAGAACCGTAACGAATTTGATAGGTTTACTAGGCTTTCGCCTACGATGATTTGGCAACCTATAGGATGCTTTAGGTTAGTTATTTCATAACATACAATTATCAAAACCCCAAATCAGTTTAGGGTTAGGGTTTCTTACCTAGAAATGACGCCGGAATCGTTGGAAAAGCAATTAGATTGAGGTGGTTGGGCTTGTATAGCGGCAAGGTAGAGTGGCAGGGAGATCCTCCTATAACTCTCTCACCTTTTCTCTTTTCTCTCTTCTCTCTCCTAGGGTTTCTCTTAAATTCGTATGGCTGAATGAGAGAGGGTTTTAAGATCCTTATATAGTCTAAAAAGTCACCAAAATAGACCTGAGGTTAAGGTATACTTAGGTTATAACCAAAGTGAATCGGTTTCAGCTCAACGGAGGACTTCTGGCGGCCCCTTTTCAGTGTGCCGTCAGACTTAAGCTCACTAACACTGGATCTAGATTCAGCTAAGGTTTTGTTCCAGTCGAGTTTCCAGATCGCACGTGGCGGACCAGCTTTAGTTCAACGGTCAGTGGATCTCGATCGGAGATTCCGAGTACATGGATATGTTTGGGGAAATATCCCTAATCCGAGGGTGTAATTTGGCTTGATTCTGACGGTCAGGTTGCTTAATACTGACCCGCAAGATACAAGTCTCAGATTTATTTATTTGGAATTTAATTTAGAATTATTTTCACATTTCTCACACTCCCCGCTCCGAGCTTAAGCGAATAGTGCTGGGACACTATTTGGATTTGATTTTCGAGATGGTTGTCAAGCCCAGCAAGGTGGTCCTAATTCCTTAACTTCGTGTTAATCGAACTTCCGACGTGTGGTCCAGATCTGATACGGAGTTTCGGGATGCTCCCGAGAGCAGCCGGGTAATGAGATTGATCCTAGATTTTAGGGTAATGTAGTGTCAACGGTTCTACAAGTTTTGAGTCTTGCAGATCGTATTTAAAGTGGATCAAGCGAATTTCATGGCTAATCTAGTTTATCACTTTGTTAACTTTGTCAAATTTCTAAAGGATTTAGTCCTGTAAGATTTCTGTCTAAGGTGGTACTTGAGCCTTTGTAGTTGGCACATACAGTGATTCAAGTTATCAATACTTACTGAAGCAAGCCCTAATTACAACAGAAGGAAATCCTAGGGCAGGAGAGGCGGATGTTCTAAATAACCTATTCGTTTCGTGAAATTCCATAAGGGTATTGGTTAAAAGCCCATTTTATTTATGTGTTTACTAATTACAGCAATTTATAGTTTAAGTATTGTTCTTCATCACCTAAACCTTAAGATTAGTGTCTAATGTAAAAATACTTAGAAAAATTGAAAGAACAAGGTGGTGAAGGATAGGATTTGTGAAGGAAATGGGTTCAAAAGCGGTTTTAGACTTTGGGATTGAGTTCTGACAGGTTAATAAGGTGTTAGGATCGACCCATTGCCAAAAGACGTCTAATTCCAGATTGGCAAAAATTCGGGATGTTACATATTGGGAGGGCCCATAGTGGCGGGGTCCCTCCCCTCCTCACTGCTTCTCTCTCTCTCTCTCTCTATTTATCTATCTATCATGATGGAGTGGACCTCGCAAATATGTGTTATATATATATCAGTCCATCAGACGGTGTGGCCCATCCATTTGTAGGTGGAGGTCCACACCATCCACCGTTGGGATGGTGGAGATCCCACACGCTGGACTCATATATAATATAATACATATATTATATGTAACATGTATATTAGTATAGTATATGGTGGGCCCCACGTGAGGACCCACCTGTTTTAGAAATGGACTAGCTGGCGTACCAGATGCCAGCAAGCTCTGTAGCCCCCACCGTAATGTAGGGTCTCATCCAGGCCGTCCAATATGTAGGACGGGTGGGACCCACCATTTTGATGGTCTTTGGCTTGGCACGCACCAGCCTTCATGTAACACCCTGAAATTCGGGGGTCGAGTATGAACTCAACTCCCGAGTTCCAACGCATCACTTATGCAACATACACAATGATGGTTAAATGTTGTCTGAGTTAGAGCAATAAACATGAATGAGATTATACCAAAACAGTAAATCATACTCCAGTTCAATTGTATAAAGGCAAGCGGAAGACCGAAATTTTATATTCAAAGTATATAAAGTAACAAAATTTTATGAACTCCAGTATGAGTACTAGCGAGTACTAATATACATGTATCGTTTCTAAGTCAAAAATCAAAATACAATCCTCAAGAGAGGCCCCGAAAATCCGCGATGCGCCAGGCCTAAGCATAGCCGTCGGAGTACTGCATAAAGGAGAACTCATCCTGATCCTCCTCGAAGTCGAGCTCCGGCTCCTGAACCAAGGCGCCATCTACACCTGTGACAGAGTCTGGTGGGTGTTGCAAACATCGTCCCGTAATATGGGAGTGAGTAGCTAACTCAGTGGAACAATAAAGCATAGGTTAACATGTTATCAATTCAATTAAGCAGTAATGATAAAGCAGTACAAATCAAACATTTTTAATTACTCTTGTTAAGTGCAAAAATGATATGACATGATGCTGTATGCCCTTGCCAAACCACCCTCAAGCGACATCATCTTACGTTCGCGAATGCTTACTCCCTCAGTGCGCCACATCTACAAAGCACATGCGGTGCGATGATGCTCATGATTACCAAGTTTTTATTAGTCCATTTCAACCAGCAGTATTGGGAAACTAAGGTACCTCCCTTGTATCATTCCCAAACATGATCCATTCTCGGGTCGTCAATCCTAGTTAATCTCATACGATATTATGGTTTGAGAAGCGTAGTGAAGGCATCGCAAAGGGCTCGTCACCCGTCAGCGCGGATACAGATCTCACCGTATGCGGCTCAATTGCTGGCCATCAGCTCGAGTACAGGTCTCACCGTACTCGGCTCAATCACTAGCCGTCAGCTTGAGTACAGGTCTCACCGTACTCGGCTCAACTCATACTCTAGTTGCTGTGAAAGGCTCGTCGCCAATCACAGACACTTGGAGTACACTCGATGATACTACGGAGGAATCATCGCCCGTCAGCACGAGCACAGGTCTCACCGTACTCGGCTCTCGCCGTAAATATCGACAGTTCTAATACAGTGTCCCATACCACCGTATTCGGCTCACGAGTTTTGGTTGCGCAATGGTCACTACGGGGAGGCACATGGCCCCAGCCGAGGCCGACAACGATCGACCACGGTGTCCCATACCACCATGCCCGGCTCATGCGACTTAGCAGATCGAGGTACCATGGTTAAACGGGATCGCCACTGACAAGTTTGGTACCCTAGGTTCAAGCAGTAGTGACCAAACATGGTGAACACACAATACATTTCGGTTTACTTGACGAGCCTGACTAGCTCGAGCGCACCACCAGTTAGGCGATATGGAGCGCAAAAGCACTCCGTGTGGCCAACCACTATCGCCAACCGAAGTACGACTCGGGTTCGCCAGACACATCCTTCGTGGCAACATGCATCTCAGCCACAATCTCAAGTCTGGTACCGAATGTTTGGACTATAGGCATAGTCCCAAACTCAAACAGTTCTCATCAATAGCATGTGGAGTAAAGCATGATAATGAAGAAATACAAGCATGTTAGCAGGCATGTTATAAAGCATGAAATAAAGCATGAAGTAAAGCATGTTGTAAAGCATGTTGTAAAGCACTATACACATAGGGATACAATTACATACACATCCCAAGTGAGTGGTTATAGCGAACCACCGCATGGAGGAGATCCTACATGTCTCTAAGGGAGTCAGGAATTCCATATCAGCACCTTTCTAAGGCACTAATACACAAGCCTTTACACACACAAGCACTTACACGACACTTAGAGTACGCCATTCCAACATACATGACGTATGTTAGCAAATCGCGTGTTAGGGCTATTCTCTCGCCAAGCGGTTATTTTACCCGCGTATGCCATATTCATACAACAAATAATCATGACAATTACATTTCCAAATTTTACACATATGCGGTATTTCTAGAATACACAATTTCAACATACTTGACATTTACAAGGGAACATGTATTTTCAGCTATTCCTTTCACCAAATTAGTATTTTATCCATATATCATATAATCATACATTAAATAAACATGTCAAACATTTTCCCAAAAAAATACGTATACGGTATTTCTATGTATACCTAGAGTATGTGAAATTCCATATTCTACAACGTTAATCGAAACAGGAAACGGAAAGCACTTTGTACATGTGCAATTGCATGCAGATCATGAATCTACCATTATCTGACATTGAAAGTGTTGAAAACCGTAACTTATACACTTAAAGTCCTCACCTTTGCCCTTGGAATTCCAACGAATCAGCAAGGGTAGTAGAGCTTCCGTATACGGGAGTTTTCTAGCCTAAAGAGCGGAATCAGTTAGCCTTTTCATAACCCACAACGATCCTACCTTAAATCAGACCTAGGGTTAGGGTTTCTTACCTTCAAATGGGATGGATACCGCCGGAAAAACACCTAGAACGAGGCGGTGTAGGCCGTGTGACAACCCAAAGCAGTAGGAGGAAGATCAGCAACAAATTCCAAGCTTTTCTCTCTTTTCTTTCTCTCTCTCTAGGGTTTTTCTCCCAAATTCGTATGGCTGTGAGAGGGGCTGTTCTAAGCCACTTTTATAGCCAAAAACATTCCCAAAATAGACTCAGGTTCAAGGGTGACTGCTTATATAGGCATTTCGCCACTTTTCCAGCTCAAAAGGGAGGTTCTGGTGGCCCTCCTCGAGCCAAACGTCAGACTTAAGCTCACCATCTATGGATCTACATGGGATTATATTTTCAACTTGATCGGATTCCCAGATCGCACGTGGCGGACCACTTTCAGTTCAACGGTCAGTGGGCCACGATCAGAAATTCTAAGTACATGTAAATGTTCCTGAAATTTTTCTTAATCCGAGGGTGTAATTTGGTCTGATTCTGACGGTCAGGTTGCTTAATACTGACGTGCAACCGAACGATGCCAGATCACTATTCCTGATATTTTCATTAGGATGGGAATAGTGTTTTTCACACTCCCTCGCTTCGAATCGAAACGAATGGCCGTGGAACATCGGATGGACCTGATTTTTAAGATGATTGTCAAGCCCAGTGGGGCGGTCCTAGTTCCTTAGCTTCGTGTTAATCGGACTCCCGATGTGCGATCTAGACCTAATATGAAGTTTCGTTTCATTCCCGAGAGCAGCCGGGAAATGAGTTTGGTTCTAAACTTTAGGGTAACCTAGCGTCACTTGTTTTGCAAGTTTTGGGTCTTGCAGATCGTATTTAAATCGATCCCAATGGATTTCATGGCTAATCGAGTTTAGTACTTAGTTAACTTTGTTAATTTTCTAAAGGATTTAATCCTAATTAATTTCTGGTCAAGGTGGTACTCGAACCAACGTACGAAAATTTACGGGTCGTTACAATCTACCCCCCTTAAACAAAAAATTTCGTGTCCAAAGTAGCTTCCTCCTCGGAATAATGTGTCCAAAGCACCTTCACAAGTGGGATGACCTTGCTACGTAGTACCTGCTCCTTCCTATCAAGGATACGCGTCGGGCGCAGCTCGTACGTAGCATCCTCACTCAACTGTACCTGCTCCCATCTGATGATATGCGAAGGATTAGGAACGTACTTCTTCAGCATAGACACATGAAATACGTTGTGTACCGATGCAAGTGGTGTGGGCAGAGCGAGACGATACGCCACATCACCCACTGGATCCAGTATCTGAAATGGACCGATAAACCTCGGGGTGAGCTTCCCCTTCTTCCCGAACCGAAGGACTCCCTTCATAGGGGAAACCCGAAGGAACACATGATCCCCGACCTCGAACTCCAGCGGTCGCCGCCTTGTATCGGTGTAACTCTTCTGCCTGCTCTGCGCTGTGAGTAATCGATGCCTGATAATGTCTACCTTCTCTGTAATCGCCTGTACCAACTCTGGGCCAATCAGACTACACTCGCCAACCTCTGCCCAATAGTGCGGTGCCCTACAAGGTCGACCATATAGAGCCTCATATGGGGCCATGCCAATAGTCGCCTGGAAGCTGTTGTTGTAGGTGAACTCTGCGTACGGAAGACAGTCATTCCAGCTGTCCTTGAAGTCCTACACACATGCTCGCAACATATCCTCCAGAATCTGATTCACCCGCTCTGTCTGCCCATCAGTCTGAGGATGAAACGCTGTACTGAACTTCAACTTCACACCCATCGCCTCCTGGATATGAGTCCAGAAGATAGATGTGAACCGCGTGTCTCTGTCTGACACGATCTCCAAAGGAACCCCGTGCAGACGGACGATCTCCCTGATGTACAATCTAGCCAGCTCGTCTGCAGAGTTCATAACTCTAATAGGGAGGAAATGGGCCGATTTGGTCAACCGGTCCACGATCACCCAAATGGATCGTGCCCCTTCCTCGTCTTCGGCAACCCTGATATGAAGTCCATGGAGATGAAGTCCCACTTCCACTCCGCTATAGGCATGGGCTGAAGTAGTCCAGGAGGTCGGCGAAGTTCTGCCTTGACCTGCTGGCACGTCAGACATCGAGACACATACTCAGCAATGTGGGCCTTCATGTTATCCCACCAATACGTCCGTCTCATATCCTGGTACATCTTCGTGCTACCAGGATGCATCGAAAACTTCGAGTTATGGGCGGACTCGAGAAGCTCGCGTCTCAAGTCAGCCACATCAGGAGCACATAGGCGGCCACGGAATCGTAAACCCCCATCAGAACCAACTCTCCACTCGGAGTCCACGGCGTCGCTAGCTTGCTCTCGGCTCGACACGGTCGTATATCGCCCTCTTGGGCCTCAACAATCCTGTCGTCAATAAGTGGTCGCACCCGAACGTGCGCAACACACTCAAATGGCTCCTCGACAGTGAGTCTCTGCTCGAAGTCCCGTACAAACTCTACCATATCCCACTCGGCTATCATCGGCGTGCCGCAAATACAATCGCCTTCTTGCGGCTCAACGCGCGTCTGCCACAAGGTTCGCCTTGCCGGGATGGTAGGAAACCTCGAACTTGAAGTCCTTGAGGTCTCCATCCATCGGTTATTTGTCTCATATTCAAATCCTTGCGTGAATATGTATTTAAGGCTCTTGTGGTCGCAGAAAAGCTCGAACTCCTCACCGTAGAGGTAATGTCTCCAGAGCTTCAATACAAAGATGACAGCCGCCAACTCCAGTCATGTGTAGGGTAATTCTCCTCGTGCTTCCTTAATTGTCTCGAGGCATACGATATCACCCTATCTTTACGCATCAACACACAACCCAAACCAACGCGAGACGCGTCAAGATACACCGTGTATTTCACCCCTTGCTCTGGCAATACTAGCACAGGGCGGACGTCAACTTGTCCTTCGGCTCCTTAAAAGCCGCCTCCGCCTTCTCATTCCGGGCGAACTTCAGTCCTTCCGAGTCGGTGAGATAATGGCTGGCGATCTTCGAGAAATCCCGAATGAAACGTCCGTAGTACCCGGCCGGGCCAAGGAAACTCCTCACCTCGATGATCAGGTCGGTGCCAATCTGAACCGCAGCCTACCTTAGCAAGGTCCCTTGCTATCCCATCATTAGACACTACATGTCCCAGGAACTTGACTTCCTCCTGGCAGAAGTCGCACTTCTTGTATTGCGCAAACAACTGATTCTTCTTCAGTGTATCCAATACCGCTCGCAAGTGCTCCTCGTGCTCCTCCCGACTCGTGGAGTATATCAAGATGTCATCGATGAAGACGATGACGAATCGGTAGAGGAAGGGCCGAAATACCCGGTTCATCAGATCCATGAACACGGCTGGTGCGTTCGTCAGACCGAACGACATCACCAAGAACTCATAGTGCCCAAAGCACGTCCTGGTGTCTTCTGCACGTCCTCCTCTCTCACGTGCAACTGGTGGTACCCCGACTGAAGATCAATCTTCGAGAAATACTTCGCCCCCCTCAACTGATCGAACAGATCCTCTATCCTGGGCAAAGGATACTTGTTCTTCACCGTGACCTGGTTCAACCTACGGTAATTAATACACAACCGTAGCGACCCGTCCTTCTTCTTCACAAATAGCACAGGTGCTCTCCAAGGAGACACACTAGGTCGTATAAAACCCTTGTCTACTAGATCGTCAATCTGTTTCCGCAGCTCCTCCATCTCACATGGAGGCATACGATAAGTAGGCAGTGAGATGGGTGTCGCACCCGGCGTAAGATCGATTGTAAAATCGATCTCGCGTCGAGGAGGTAAACCAGGAATAGTCTCAAACACGCCTGCAAATTCTCGAACCACCGGCGTACCCTCTACTGTCGGACCATCAATCGGCACAAGTAAAGCAGCGTAACAATCAACTCGACAGGGCCAACCGACCTGCACTGGGAACGTGAAAGCTGTGCCGTTAGGTCCATAGGCAGTCACGATCCGAGCATCGCAATCTATCTCCGCCCTCATCTTGGCGAGCCAATCCATGCCAAGTATAATGTCGTAGTGCCATAGCGGAGCAACATTAAGGTCGACGAGCACTGTGCTGCTACCCAAAACTATCGACCAACCCTCGTAGAACCGTGTGACATCCGAACAGGTCCCGGTAGCCGTAGTAAGTCTCATTCCCTTAGTGGGAATCGTATGCAAAGATAGACGTTTCACCGCCCCACAAGAAATAATAAAAGTAGTGGACCCAGTGTCCACCAATAAAGAAACGGGAGTACCATGAACATGAGCCGTACCCTCAAAAGCCGTCGGTGCCGAAATCGACGTCTCTGGTGCCTCAGCAACGAGCGTGTGCACGCGAGCCTGCTGCTGGCGGTTCGGCTGAGGAGCCAAGGGTCACTGTGGCGGCCTGAAGCGTGACACAGGAGGTTGGAAGGAAGGATGTGCAGGAGCAGTCTGTAGCGGTGGAGCTGATATGGCCTGTGGGTAAGGGCGATCCAATCTCTGCGGTGGCGCAAATCCGCTAGCCCTCATGCGCGAGAAACAGCTCTCAGCAAGGTGTCCTGATTTTTCGCAATACGTGCAGGTCACCAACGGGCGTCTCACAGGAACAACAGGTGCCACGGGCCTGGGGGGCGAATCAGCACGTGGCCTCTTGCCTAAGATAGGCCTGCTCTGCAAATCCTGGCGTGGCCTCGCAACCATAGCACCACGCGATCTGGCCAATCGGTCCACATCCTGCTCGGCTGTCATAGACATGTGGACCAATGCCGCGTAGGTGGGGATACTGAGGCAGCAAATCCTCGACCGTATCTCCGGTCGCAAACCCAAGGAAAAACGACACATCCGCATCTGCTCATCCACCAAGTGGTCCATCATCGGGTGTAGGCCAAACATTCTTTCATCCACATGAGCTTCAAACACAACCTTGCGGCCCGCGAAGCGCCCGTATTCGATGCCTATCGGATAAGCATTTCTGGCGGGATGGTCAGGATCCAGGTCTCGCTTCGACCTAAACTCCCGCACGGTGCTTGTGCCGGCCCCAACATCGGATCTTCTTCGGGAATGGGCTGGCCTACTTGGGCCGGCGTCATCGGCCATAGTTTTCCTCTTTCCCATGAGAGATAGGATGGAGGAAATGGAAAAAATGGTAGCCACCATACCAAGGAGGGCAATGGAAAATTGCCAAAATGGGGGAACAAGGGGCTGATCTCTTTGATCCTCCACAAACAATAATCCAATGGGTGTGGAAGGAGTACTAGAGATAGGAAATGAAGGAGAAACAAGAAGAGAATGGAATGGGTTAGTAGATTACCCGATTTTTGAGCTCCAAGGAGGGGTATGAGAGCTCCAACTTGAGAAAATGGGGAAAGGAGGAAGCTAGGGCTGTTGTGAAAGGTTGGGGTGTGTGAGTTATGGAAGAAAATGGAAGATTTGAAGGTTTGGAGGGATGGGTTTTTGAGAAAAATCGAAAATGGGGTTTGGAGAGCTTGAAAGGGGGTGAAATGAGGGAGAAGGGTGCTCCAGCCCCTTAAATCCCAACCCATTGCAAAAATGGCACGTGTCAGGGGGTAGAGGGGGTCAGGCTGACCAACCTCATGCTTGGACCCACCCCGGAAAACTGACCGGACCGCGGTCCGCCGCCGCGGTCGGACTTGGCCGGAACAGCGCCGCCGTGGTGGGGCCCTGTTTGCCATGTGTTCAGGGTGCCAAATGCACCTTGGTTCGATCGGGAACCTTAATGGATTAACGTGGGGGGCCCCCGAACTCAGTTCAGCTCCAGAACAGTTAGTTCCGAAAATTTTCTGAACTAATCTGATTTTTCCTGATTTTTGAGGACTGATTTTGGGTGGATAGTGACCTGGACACGTCAATAGACGGTCTAGGAGTGATTTAGAGTCCGTATGTGCGGTCAGGGTCGAGTACAGACTCGATCAACGCGTTCGTTTTTAATGAATTTCGCCGAACGGTGAAATCGGGAGACCCTAAGACTGTTTCTACATTTTTGCGCACCCTCCTAAGTATAATGCGTCAGCGTACGTAGTGGAGACATAACTCAGGTCCGGTTTAATCAAAATCATGCATTGATACCAACTTGTAACACCATGAAATTCGGGGGTCGAGTATGAACTCAACTCCCGAGTTCCAACGCATCACTTATGCAACATACACAATGATGGTTAAATGTTGTCTGAGTTAGAGCAATAAACATGAATGAGATTATACCAAAACAGTAAATCATACTCAGTTCAATTGTATAAAGGCAAGCGGAAAGTGAAATTTTATATTCAAAGTATATAAAGTAACAAAATTTTATGAACTCCAGAGTATGAGTACTAACTGAGTACCAATATACATGTATTGTTTCTAAGTCAAAAATCAAAATACAATCCTCAAGAGAGGCCCTGAAAATCCCGCGATGCAGCCGGCCTAAGCATAGCCGTCAGAGTACTGCATAAAGGAGAACTCATCCTGATCCTCCTCGAAGTCGGGCTCAGGCTCCGAACAAGCGCCATCTACACCTGTGACAGAGTCTGGTGGGTGTTACAAACACCGTCCCGTAACGTGGGAGTGAGTAGATAACTCAGTGGAACAATAAAGCATAGGTTAACATGTTATCAATTCAATCAAGCAGTAATGATAAAGCAGTACAAATCAAACATTTCTAATTACTCTTGTTAAGTGCAAAAATGATATGACATGATGCTGTATGCCCTTGCCAAACCACTCTCAAGCGACATCATCTTATGTTTGCGAATGCTTACTCCCTCAGTGCGCCACATCTACAAAGCACATGCAGTGCGATGATGCTCATGATTACCAAGTTTTTATTAGTCCATTTCAACCAGCAGTATTGGGAAACTAAGGTACCTCCCTTGTATCATTCCCAAACATGATCCATTCTAGGGTCGTCAATCCTAGTTAATCTCATACGATATTATGGTTTGAGAAGCGTAGTGAAGGCATCACAAAGGGCTCGTCACCCGTCAGCGCGGATACAGATCTCACCGTATGCGGCTCAATTGCGGCCGTCAGCTCAGTACGGGTCTCTCACCGTACTCGGCTCAATCACTAGCCGTCGGCTCGAGTACGGGTCTCACCGTGCTTGGCTCAACTCATACTCTATTCTTTGTGAAAGGCTCGTCGCCAATCACGGACACTTGGAGTACACTCGATGATACTACGGAGGACTCGTCGCCCGTCGGCACGAGCAATGGTCTCACCGTACTCGGCTCTCGCCGTAAGTATCGCTTGGCTCAAATACAAAGTGTCCCATACCATCAGTATTCGGCTCACGAGTTTTGGTTGCGCAATGGTCACTACGGGGAGGCACATGGCCCCGGCGTAGGCGACGGCTCGACCACGGTGTCCCATACCACCATGCCCGGCTCATGCGACTTAGCGGATCGAGGTACCATGGTTAAACGGGATCGCCACTGGCAAGTTTGGTACCCTAGGTTCAAGCAGTAGCGACCAAACATGGTGAACACACAATACATTTCGGTTTACTTGACGAGCCTGACTAGCTCGAGCGCACCACCAGTTAGGCGATATGGAGCGCAAAAGCACTCCGTGTGGCCAACCACTATCGCCAACCAAAGTATGACTCGGGTTCGCCAGACACATCCTTCGTGGTGACATGCATCTCAGCCACAATCTCAAGTCTGGTACCGAATGTTTGGACTATAGGCATAGTCGCAAACTCAAACAGTTCTCATCAATAGCATGTGGAGTAAAGCATGATAACGAAGAAATACAAGCATGTTAGTAGGCATGTTATAAAGCATGAAATAAAGCATGAAGTAAAGCATGTTGTAAAGCATGTTGTAAAGCACTATACACATAGGAATACGATTACATACACATCCCAAGTGAGTGGTTATAGCGAACCACCGCATGGAGGAGATCCTACATGTCTCTAAGGGAGTCAGGAATTCCATATCAGCATCTTTCTAAGGCACTAATACACAAGCCTTTACACACATAAGCACTTATACGACACTTAGAGTACGCCATTCCAACATACATGACGTATGTTAGAAAATCGCGTGTTAGGGCTATTCTCTCGCCAAGCGGTTATTTTACCCGCGTATGCCATATTCATATAACAAATAATCATGACAATTACATTTCCAAATTTTACACATATGCGGTATTTCTAGAATACACAATTTCAACATACTTGACATTTACAAGGGAACATGTATTTTCAGCGATTCCTTTCACCAAATTAGTATTTTATCCATATATCATATAATCATACATTAAATAAACATGTCAAACATTTTCCCAAAAAAAATACGTATACGGTATTTCTACGTATACCTAGAGTATGTGAAATTCCATATTCTACAACGTTAATCGAAACAGGAAACGGAAAGCACTTTGTACATGTGCAATTGCATGCAGATCATGAATCTACCATTATCTGACATTGAAAGTGTTGAAAATCGTAACTTATACACTTAAAGTCCTCACCTTTGCCCTTGGAATTCCAACGAATCAGCAAGGGTAGTAGAGCTTCCGTATACGGGAGTTTTCTAGCCTAAAGAGCGGAATCGGTTAGCCTTTTCATAACCTACAATGATCCTACCTTAAATCAGACCTAGGGTTAGGGTTTCTTACCTTCAAATGGGATGGATACCGCCGTGAAAACACCTAGAACGGGGCGGTGTAGGCCGTGCGACAACCCAAAACAGTAGGAGGAAGATCAGCAAAAATTCCAAGCTTTTCTCTCTCTTTTCTTTCTCTCTCTAGGGTTTTTCTCCCAAATTCGTATGGCTATGAGAGGGGCTGTTCTAAGCCCCTTTTATAGCCAAAAACATTCCCAAAATAGACTCAGGTTCAAGGGTGACTGCTTATATAGGCATTTCGCCACTTTTCCAGCTCAAAAGGGAGGTTCTAGTGGCCCTCCTTGAGCCAAACGTCAGACTTAAGCTCACCATCTATGGATCTACGTGGGATTACGTTTTCAACTTGATCGGATTCCTAGATCGCATGTGGCGGACCACTTTCAGTTCAACGGACAGTGGGCCACGATCAGAAATTCTAAGTACATGTAAATGTTCCTGAAATTTTTCTTAATCCGAGGGTGTAATTTGGTCTGATTCTGACGGTCAGGTTGCTTAATACTGATGTGCAACCGAACGATGCCAGATCACTATTCCTGATATTTTCATTAGGATGGGAATAGTGTTTTTCACACTCCCTCGCTTCGAATCGAAACGAATGGTCGTGGAACATCGGATGGACCTGATTTTTGAGATGATTATCAAGCCCAGTGGGGCGGTCCTAGTTCCTTAGCTTCGTGTTAATCGGACTCCCGATGTGCGATCTAGACCTAATATGAAGTTTTGTTTCATTCCCGAGAGCAGCCGGGAAATGAGTTTGGTTCTAAACTTTAGGGTAACCTAGCGTCACTTGTTTTGCAAGTTTTGGGTCTTGCAGATCGTATTTAAAGCGATCCCAATGGATTTCATGGCTAATCGAGTTTAGTACTTAGTTAACTTTGTTAATTTTCTAAAGGATTTAATCCTAATTAATTTCTGGTCGAGGTGGTACTCGAACCAACGTACAAAAATTTACAGGTCGTTACACTTCAGCCTGTGCATTTGACGTCAGCAACATGTGGGGCCCAGCCACTATGTGGATCCCATCCACACCGTCCATCTGCTTATCCAACTGGAACATGGACCCCATAATGTATGTGTTGCATCCAAGCCGTTCATTTCTTTGGGACGGCAGAATGCATTCTTGTTGCAAAGAAGACGAGAAGCTCAAGTAAGTTCCACTTTGCATCACATCGACGGGTTAGTGGGACCCACCTCCTGTACATCCAACCGTCCATTCACATGGGGCATAATATATTAGGTGGGCCCTTTTCATCCAAGCTGTCTAGCATCCCTGGATGCTGAACGCTGCCACTTGCACAGTTTCTCACACCCACACATACATATATACATATATGTATTGTATATTACATATATAATATTATATATTATAATTTAATGTATTAATGTATGCTGTGGTGGGCCACCCTACGTGGGACCCACCTTTAAGCATGACATTTGCATTGTCTAGATGCATCTGGACAGGGAGTATGGACATGTATTATATATACATATTTATATATGATATACATATATTATGATATGAGGTGGGCCACACGTGTGGACCCACCATGTAAAGATGTATGAAATCTCCACCGTCTAAAACTTCCATGGGTCTGGACGGTGGCCTATTTGTAATTTAAATATATTATATTATATTATAATATGATATATTATTATTTTATATTATATTATATGTAAGGTGGGCCACATGAGTGGGACCCATCACTGATGTATGTTTGTATCCACGCCGTCCAGCGATTTGGATGGGTGGAGTCCACCGTGATGTATATTGTATCCATGTCATCCATCCTTTTGGCAGGCTCGTCTCAAGGGTTGAGATGAAGAAAATAAGACAGATATGAAAAATCAGGTGGACCACACTATAGAAATAGTGGAGTGGAACGTCTACCACTGGAACACCTTTTGGGTTATGGAAGTTTTTGGATCACTGAAACCCTTATGAACGGACCGAATGGAAAATAAACACTAAGGTAGGGTCCATTGGAATTCAATAGTGGAAATCATTATCACCACTGCCATTTGTGGCATGGTCCAGATGATCCTTGGGATATGATTCATTTTGTGATAATGCTCTAAAATGATCTCTAGCTATAGATGGATGAATGGTATAGTTGTTGTGGCCCATTTGATACGGCCCGTTGGATATATGTGGGGCCCATTTGGAAAGGCCCGATGTGATGTATATGAGACCCTTTTATGAGGCCCAATATGATGTATTCGGGGCCCATGGGTTGAGGCCCATTGTAATGTATTTAGGGCCTAAGGGTTAAGGCCCATTATGATGTATTTGGAGCCCATGGGTTGAGGCCCACTGTAATGTATTTGGGGCCCAAGGGTTGAGGCCCATTGTGATGTATTTGGAGTCCATGAGTTGAGGCCTATTGTGATATATTTGGGGCGCAAGGGTTGAGGCCCATTATGATGTATTTGGAGCCCATGGGTTGAGGCCTATTGTAATGTATTTGGGGCCCAAGGGTTGAGGCCCATTGTGATGTATTTGGAGTCCATGAGTTGAGGCCGATTTTGATATATTTGGGGCATAAGGGTTGAGGCCCATTGTGATGTATTTGTAGTCCATGGGTTAAGGCCCATTGTGATGTATTTGGAGTTCATGGGTAGAGGCCCATGAATGTGACTCATTGTGATGCGTATATGTCCCTTATGTGAGGCTACTAGTTCATTATATGTTTTGGCTCTATATGTGGGCCACTCCTTGGGAGCAATGTTTGTTAGATGTTCACATTAATGGGCAATAATGGTTAAATGTCCTCATTGTGACATTCCCTTAAGCCTTGTTAAGCCCATTCCTATCGATTCCGATTGTCATGACCGATTGCCGATTTCGATTAACGTGACCGATTTGTCGATTCTGATTATCGATTGATTCCGATTGTCATGACTGATTGCCGATTCCGATTGATGTAACCAATTTGCTGATTCTGATTATCGTTCAATTCTGATTGTTAAGATCGATTGCTGATTCCGATTGTCATGACCGATTGCCAATTCCAATTGTCATGATCGATGACGTGACCGATTTGCCGATTCTGATTATCGATTGATTCCGATTGTCATGACTAATTGTTGATTTTGATTGACGTGACTGAATTGCTGATTTTGATTATTGATTGATTCCGATTGTCATGACCGATTACCGATTCTGCTTGTCATGGCCGATTGACTGATTATCGATCGAGGCTAATTATCGTGACCGATTACTGATCATGGTCGATTATTGATTGACGTGGCCGATTCACCAGTTACCGATCGAGGCCGACTATCGTGACAGATTAACGATCGTGGTCGATTACCGATCGTGGCCGATTGTCGATTTACGTGGCTGATTGTGAATTATGCTTGTCGTGGCCAATTGACCGATTACCGATCGAGGCCGATTATCATGACTGATTACCGATCATGGCTAATTGTCGATTAACGTAGCCGATTGCCTATTCTGCTTGTCATGGCCGATTGACCGATTATCGATCGAGTTCGCTTATTGTGGCCGATTGCCAATTCTGATTATCGTAGTCGATTGCCAATTTCGATTGTCAAGGCCCAATGTAATGTATATGTGGCCCGTATTTGAGGCCCGTTATGATGTGTATTCAGTCCGTGTTTAAGGCCTGATGTGATGTATATGAGGCATATGTGATGAGGCCCATTGTGATGCATTTGAGGGCTAAGTGATGGAACCCATTGTGATGTATGTTAGGCCCATGTGAAAGGCCCGTCGTGATGTATATTAAATTCTTGAGTGAGGCCCTTGGTGTTGTATATTTGGCCCTTGTATGAGGCCGTGGGTCCAATATATGTTAGGCTCTATGTGGGTCATTCCTTGGGGGCAATGTTGGTTAAATGTCCACATTGCAGAGGTCGATCATCGATGCCGGTTATTGATACCGATTATGAGTATGTGACTGCATAGCATCATGATATATGCCCATACACATCATCTGCATATTTTTTATGAGATTTGATTGACCATTACAGATGTCCTAGTGCCGGTTGTTATGAAACTCTCTGATAGGCGGAGATTATCTCACCTGAGCGCACGGTATGCGCAGGATTGATACATGACTGAATTGTATGACTCATGCATCTTATATTGTGTGTTGTATTCACTATACGCCCTAGCGACATCAGGGTCGTTGCCTCTATAGGCATATTATGGATGGCCAGATGGGACACTGAAAATTTGTTCTACATGGGGTGCTATAGATATCCCTGGGTGAAAGTCCCTAAACCCTCTTAGTTCTAGAGGTTGCTCCAACGTCTAGACTGAGTGGATGCATAAGTGCATGAGGGCCGTATACAGTTAGGCCGAGTCTTCCACTGTGTCGTGGTCAGTTAGAAGGGAGTGCGGCCTTACTTGCCCAAGAGGAGGGGGTAATGCTAGGCTGAGTCTGACCAGCTCGAGGAATGGGTTCGCTATTGACGAGCCGGGCCCGATATTGGTAGGCGGATAGTGAGGTCTCTTTCACTCACCTTGTTGCGCGCGATGGGACGACAATCTAGTTTGAAGTGTAATAGACCCCGGTGATTTCCCAGAGAGGAACCATACTGATATGTGGACTTATTGGGCAGGAATTGCGTACTCATTCATTCATTCATTCACCATTCACTTGGGCTGGTGGTACGTAACTAACTATTGTGTACTTTCGCATGGCCAGGATTTCGGTTAGGCACGTGACTAACCTGAGATCAGGAGTCTACTACATTGAGTCTGGCTATCCAAATTTAGGTATTGGACTGGTTTGGATAGAAGTCCCTAGTTATGGACCCCATAGCCTACAATACTACATACCATCATCCCGACTTCACTCCAACTTGGTCATTTCATTCGAACCGCATATTACATTGCATCTGCAGTACTTAGCATTAATACGACCGTTAGCCTTCATGCCTTGCATCGCATAGCCTTAGTACAGCTGATGGCACTCATAGACATATCAGTATATTTCCGCTTATTTTGATATCGTATGATTTATGGCATTGTATCCTCGACATCTAATATTTGGCTCTCTTTGACTCCTCATTTGCATAGTTATTTGCATTGTGTACCCTGATATTGTATGACTCATGGACTTGTCAGTACTTCCGCTTGCCCTGATTACTCTAATATTGCTCACTTGACACTTACCTTATGAACACATTTTCACCGCCCACTAAGCTTTATATAAGCTTATGCATGATAGATGCATACAGGTGGCATTAGGTTGCAGCAGCATCGAATTCGGAGCATGCAGCACTTATAGAGCTTTGATTTTTAACAGATGTATTTCCCTTTTAGCACTATATTCAATTATTTATATTAGTGGATATGTGATGATGATGTTGCCTTTGTGCTTTGGGTAAACTTGTGGTTATGCTTATTACGAGTTAAATGTACATTGGTAAATCCTCCTTGTAGGATCCCAGGATCGAAATCCGGCATATGGACGTTGGGAGCCGAGAATGGAGTACTACGGAGGTTGTCGGCACCGGATTCGGCAATTGGGATTCCTGTGAATCCGATCTCTGGGTTTGGGGTGTGACATTTGTCGTAGCCCAAACTAGATCGGTTGCTACATTTTTTGGATCCGGATAGGAGTTTTTCTAACTTAAGATCACCTTGGGCATACCTCCATGTGTCTTTTAGACTCAAAAGCGAAGAGACTTCAAGTTTTAGTTTTTCATTTCAGATTTTGAGTTTTCAACTTAGGAGTTTTTGAAATCTAAGTCGCACTTATTTTTTTTCAAAATAATCTGAAATGTGAGATTTTTCTAAAACAATATTATTAAAATTTTCTTTAGGTTTTAAAACATTTTCTTTCTGAAGTTTTAGTTTTACCGCAATTTTACAACTTTCCTTATATAGGGCATTATAAGCATCTTGAAGATCTTCTTCATTTTCATGATCACTATTCATATTTTCTTCAGTAGTTGAATCATCATTATCTAAAAAAGTGAACTTCGCTAAAGTCATAAGGGCTTTAACTTCATTACCCGACTTGATTTCAGCATCTTCTGACTCAGAAGAGGCTTCGGAACAGGAAGATTCTTCCTAAGTAGCCAACATACCTTTTTTTTTAGGTTTGTCCTTTTTAGGACACTTGCCCATATTCATGGCAATTGTAACATTGACTATCTTTTAAAGATTTCCAAGTTTTAGATTTAGATCTTTTCTTTTCATTAGGTTTTTGAAAATTAACCCTCTTTTTACTTTTGAAAATCTTATAAAACTTTTTAGCTAAATGGGCCATATTATCTTCAGAATTTTCTAAATCAGAATTACTACTATTTTCTTGATAAACACTTTTAGAAGATTTAAGAGCGATGGATTTACCTTTAGGAGCTTTGAAGTTTAACTCATAGGTCTGTAATGAGCCAACTAATTCCTTTACCCTCACATTATCTGTATCACAAAGTTCTTGGTTCGCAGTCACCATTGAATTGAACCATTCAGGTAGTGAGCGTAATATCTTTGCACAGACTTTGCTTTCTAGGATTCTATCACCGAGACCCCGCATAGAGTTGATAATGTCATTTAATCTTGAATAGAAGTCCATGAAAGTTTCACTTTCTTCCATACATATTCCTCAAATTTGGTTGTGAGGATCTGGACTTTAGATTTCTTAACAATTGTTGTCCCTCATGTGTCATTTCTAAAACATCTTAGGCTTACTTTGCAATATCACGGGATATAATTGTCTTGAATTCATCCGGTGATAGTGCGCAAGTGATTGCATTTAGAGCCTTTGCATTGGCACTACTTTCACTTTTTTTAAGATTAGTCCAAGTAAAATAAGGTGTTACTTTTACGGTTACAGATCCATCGGTACCAGTTACTTCAGTGGTAGGAGGGGTCCAATTAGTCACTATGGCTTGTCACACGATCTCATCCATGAATTTTTAAAAAATCCTCATTCTGGCTTTCCAATAGGCATAGTTGGAGCCATCAAATGGTGGAGGCCTAGTGACTGAAAGACTATCAAAATTTGACATCTTACAAAGCTCAAATCGATTAGCTTAGGAAATTAATCTAAAAGAAATAACAATTAAAACGAGCTATTAGGCTTTGATACCACTTAAAAAGGCCAAGCTATTAAGTCCTAGAGGGGGGTGAATAGGACTATGCCAAATTTAAAAAAAAAAAAAAAAATTAACAGCGGAATTAAAACAAATAAATAAAGATAGCACTTAAACAATCCACAATGCGAAAATGTAAAACAACCTCAAAAATCTAGTATTGAGAGGTTGATATAAACTTGGTTCTAAGGACAACCTGACACCAAAAACCAAAGGTTTATAGCAGGACAACCTTACTAGAACGTGCATGAGTATTAAAAACTTAAACTAAAGAGGATATGAAAGAAATAAATAGCAATGGAAATAACTAAGCTATTACAACATTCTCACACTTGCATAAAAGAAATTACAACATTCTCCACAATTGCGTAAAGGGAAATTTCAAAATCAAAATGAAATAAACAATTAATCACCATAAGACTAGAAATTATAGTGGTTTGCTTATGTGTACACCAACTGTTTAGTAAAACAACCACAAACTACTCCATTCCTAATATCCTCACACAGTGGATATTAGCGTTCACTATGAAAATAGGTTTTTCAAGGTTCACCTAAAACCTTCACAATTGTGTCTTTCAAGTGGGCTTACACAATTCAAAAACCCCACACTTTGAGTTTTCTGGATCACCTTGGACAAATTAAAATAAAGAGATTTTTCTGGCACAATCTTAATGAAACCAAAACAATGAATTTATAAAAATTGTAAAATACTTAGCTGGATATTCTCCTTTTGATGTAGCCCGGAAGAACCAATTCAAAGTAGAAGTTCAACGTTGAAGTTCAATGTTCACACTCACTTGTGAAATGGTTATAAGTTTTAAATTGATTTTAAATTAAATCACCTTAGGCTAGCTTGATTTGATTTTGATTCCAATAAATGGGAATACTTCAATCCCTCTTTCAAATAAAATTGGAATGCAGAATACAAAATTAAATACAAAGAAAGCTAATTAAGGAGAATATAAAATGAGCACTAAATAGCTTAAGAATATCACTAACTTATCTCTCAGAGCGGTGTATTGATTTCACTTGAATTGGATATCAAACTCTGAAATTTGTGCTCTATTTATAAGTGCAAAAATTGCAACTTCAACTGGTCCTGAGGTCGGCACGACTGGTCGTAGGAACAACAAAGTTATGAAAATTTGGGCGCGATAAGATAAAGTCATTCCATGACTGGTCGAAAGACCTGCTCCACCGGTCGAGTGGCCTCCACGACCGGTCGAGTCCTTTTCAGGACTGATCATGTGGAACCCATTTCAGTTGCTAGACTTTGAGTCGAGCCTGTAGGACTGGTCGAGCACAGGTCAAGCACTATTCATATGACTGGTCGAGCAGTCTGTAGGACTAGTCGAGGCTTAACAAAAAATTCCAAAAATTATAAACTAACATAGGGCTGGTCGAGGAATTTCTTAGACTGGTTGGGCCAGTGTTAGGACTAATCGAACATAACCTAAGACTAGTCGAAAAATATACTATGCACTTATAAAGTGAACCAATTAAATTATGTATTCAAAATGACCTACCCTATTGTAAATCTAGGGTCATTCATACCTTATACTTGATGTATGAAAATTGAATCTTCTTTTACTTTAGTTGATAGTCGTTCTTTGTAGTTCACGGAACTTGAGATCTTGTCATGTGATGAAGCTTGAACTTGAGATTTCTGAAGCTTGAATTTGACTAACATTGAAGCTTGAGCTTGAGGTTCAAAGTATAGGAACTTTAGCTTTAAAAAATTTAAACCATTGAAACTTGAAAGATTGAATTCACACTTGGTATTGTACTTGAACATGAACATGAACATGTAATCTTACATTTGAAGTTCTTGAAGTAAAGACCTTTGTTCTTTTACATGAGATGCATTGTCTTGAATATGTAAATACGCTACACAAGACACAGATTCCAAGAGGTTTTGACACTACAAAATTTGACAATCATAGGAGGTAGCACTTACACATCAGATGAAAGGAGTAAATTAGACACATAAATTAGGTGGGCCATGCTGTTAGACTGGACGTCCAGTAGTAGCCCAATGGGTTGGGTGTCCCATGTGTAGGCAGCCCTATGGGCCTAGGTAATTGGCCCATAACTCACCTAAATGGACCCCGAAAATGAAAACTAGAGAAGGAGGTGGCTATGTCCCATATGGACCAAGATTGGATGGAAGATGGGACAGTACAATTCCTCAAGGTGGGCCCACAAGGTGGCCTGGACGGCCAGCCAAGGCTGGACAGCCATCCAAGGCTGGACGCCCCAGCTTGGGCATCCCAACCTGGTGGGCCACTCCAGGCCGCACCACGGTCGGTACAGGGGATCGATGGCCCTGAAGATTTGCAGGGTGGTCCTTTCATGGGTTAGCCACACCTCCACAAAATTTCATGATTTTTGGATAAATAGAAGTATTTTAATTAATTTAAAGAAAATAGTCTGCCCAAAAATTTATCTGACCTGGATGCCCCAATGTGGTGGGCCGGTCCAGCCATTGCCACGGTGTGTACAGGGATCCATTAGCCCCAAAAATTGGTAAGTTGATCCGACCATGGGTGGATCATACGTCCACAAAATTTCATGATTTTTGGATACTCAAAAGTATTTTATTTTGATTCATGATTACAATCTATCCAGAAATCTGGTTGTTGTAGGAATTATGACTGTCCCCATGTTTGGGACCACATGGAGTGGGCTTTGACACACTCAAACCCATGAAAATTAGGAAAAAAGGTGGCCCTACCTCTGGACAACAAGTGGGATCCACTGCGGTGGCCTACTTGTTCCAGAAAGTCAGGTGAATATAGCGTTTTCTACCATACTGCATTACTGAACTATCCAAAAATTTCTGGACAGTTAGCCATCTTTAGCCCAACCCATGGGCCTCAATCATGGGAGGTAGGGTGTGGGTTCCATACCGCATCAAAGTGGGGTCCACACATTACAAAACTCCTAAAGAAATTTGGGATAAAATGGCCTGTAAATAGGTTTAAACCGTATCTCAAAACACATGCTCCAACTGGGCCTGAAATCTGGACAACAACATAGGCTGCCCACATTTCAGCCCATGCAAATAAATCATGCGGTCCATGGCCCTGATTCCTCATGTGGGGTCCACCTTGATGGGTTATCAAAATTTTAGATACATTAGTGCATTAAAATCTCCATGAAGAATCAAGTTTGGAGGCCACCCAACCTATGCATGCATGGTGGGCCTGGACGTCTAACAAGGTGGGCTTGGACGTCCCATCTCCCTGATGGGTCTGAGATGTTGCTGAACTTCTTAGTGGGCCACACATTATCAGAAATAAATAGAAGAAGAAGGAGAGAGAGGGAGAGAGATCCGGCCATTTGTGGAAGGTCCCGCCACTAATGGACCTTCCACACTATAATCCATGCCATCCACCATGTACATATGTTACATGCAAGCTATTATACGTTAAGAAAAGTTGTTGGAGGGTGGGGATACCTTTCCCCACTATGCATGCAAAGGCCTAGATGGCCTATGAGATGCTATAATGAAGAGGAAGTACGTCATGGTGGGTCCATGGAGAATGACCCACCATGAAAGAAATGAGTAAGATCTAGGCCCATGGCCTTCATCCTAAGAGCCATGTAGGGCCTCCACCATGGATTGATTGGTGGGCCCTACATGCTTTCATGCATGTAGCAAAAGGAAAAGGAGAAAGGGGAGAAGAAGAAGCACCCACCTCAAAGATGATCACCAAACTTCCACACTAAGATTCTCTAGCACCAAGGGAAATGGATCAATGGTGGAGATGGGATTTCAAAGGTTATATGGTGGGGGATTAACGAAGAAGGGGGCTAGAAAAATGGAGGGAGGGTTGGGCGTCCCAACCCCTCTAGCAATGAAGGAGAAGAAATGAGGAAGAGAGAGGAGAGAAGGAAGGTTATAGCCATAGCATTGATGGGTTTGGTTGGGAAGGGAGGCCTTGGTAAGGGCAAGTAATAATGCCTAGCTTAGGGAAGGAAGCTAATGATGGTCTTGGTTAGAGAGGCTACATGATGGCTAGCTAGGCTAGTTGCTTAGGGAAGCTCTAGCTATCATAGCTAGGGAATGATTACACCTAGGGTGGGCCTTGCTTCCTAAGGATATGTGCACACCCCACTAAAGTGGGTCTTACATTAAATCAAGGGTTAAGAATTGTGATTGGTACATCTTTTGATCTACCCATCGGATTGCCACACGAGATGCGACGTTGGAACCGCGGCGACGATGCGGTTGCAATGGTGCAGATCTCGGTAAGATCGGATCGGGTCTATGGGGCAAAACTTAGGGATGGTCGAAAATATAATCTATAGGTCATGGGTCACCGAAATTCGACCGGTAGGACTGCGGGACCCGATGGAACAAAATGGATACTCAGGTTAAGGGTCTCACATATAATGCATACATCACAGCGGATCCCATGGAGTGGAGCACATGTTCTGTGGACAGCGTTCTTGCTCATGTTATTTACACAGCATGAACTACTGCTGTGGGCCCGTAAAAGCACCACGGTGGACCCGCTAGGTAAGTTTCTAAGGTGGGCGTCTAATCACCATAGTTCCCAGGGTGGTGCGGTCCACCTGACCCTCGCACCGGCCTCATTTAGCATCAAGCTCTAAGATAAGCTTTCAAACCAAATGGATGGCTAAGATATACAACACAATTAACAAGGTGGGCCCCTTGGACCAGGTGAACAAGACACCTACGTCACAGTGGGCCCTATTTCTAAGTTGGTCCACCAACCAACCGGGTGGGTTGCAAATAACATTATGGTGAATCTCACTTCTAGGTGGGCCATGTGTATGAAACACATACATCACAAAGAGTGCCCACATCATGGACTAAGCTAATATTTGTGTTTTACCTTCTTACAGGTCTATGTGGCGTCTAGAATAGGTTGGATGCACTACAGAAAACTGGCCTTTACCGGTGGTCAAAACCGCCGACAAAGGCTAAGAAAACCATCGATAAAGCCTTTGCCTGCAGTTATCTAACAGCCGGTAAAGCCTTTAAAGCCTTAGTCGGTAAAGGCTTTACCGGCAGCCAGGACCTTTACTGACAGTTGTGTTGGATGTCGTTAAATCATCAGTTTTTGTTGCAAAATTGGTCAAAAGCCACGGATAAAATTCGTAGCTAAATATGACTAGCCCCACAGTACGACCGTAGCCATTGGTACTGTAGCCACAGTAGATGCATAGCCTACTGAGTGGGCTTTAGAAAATCAATTTCACATCAGTTGATACGGCAATGTTGAATCGATATCAGCTTACCCCAATAAGATACAGGGAAACTCTTAGTTATTCTAAGTATATGATAGGCAATAAATAAAATTCATGGAAGCCCTCTTAGGCATATACTGTAAAAAAAAAAAATTTGCTTCCTATTTCAGTTTTTAATTAACATATTACAGGCAGACAATGCCTATAGTGAAATAAATCAAACCTTAAATGAACAGTTTCTGTGAATTAAAGTACAAAACATATAACAAATATTAGCACATGGTTACATATCAAAATATCTAAAATAAATTTTTATACACTCTGAATCACCTACAAATAAGTGTGAGGCCATGGGCCCATTATATGTATGGCTCTATGTGGATCACTTCTTAGGAGCAATGTTGGTTAAAGGTCCACATTGATGGGTAATGATGGTTAAACGTCCACATTGTGACCTTCCTATAGGCCAATCACCTAGGCCGATTCTGATTTGTCGAGGCCAATTGTATTGGCCGATTCCAATTTGTGGAGGCCGATTGTATTAGCCGATTCCAATTGTCGAGGCTGAGTATCGAGGTCGATTTCGATTTGTTGAGGCCGATTGTATAGGCCAATTCAGATTTGTCAAGGCCGACTGTATTAACCTAAACCAAAACCTATAACCTAAACCTTAAAATATAACCTAAACTTATAACCTATAACTAAACCTTTACCTAAACCTAAACCTATAACCTAAACCTAAAACCTAAATGTATTCTCAAATCCCTAAACCTAAACCTACACCTAATCCAAATCTCAACTCCCTAACCTAAACCTAAGCCTAAACTTGAAAACCCAAACTTAAACCCAATCCTAAACTCGAACCCGATTTCCTAAACCTAAACCTCAACCTATTCTCGAATTCCCAAAAGTTATAACTGTAACATATAACCTATAACCTAAACCTAAACCTATAACCTAACCTATAACCTTAACCTAGACCAAAACCTATAACCTAAACCTTAACCTATAACTTATAACTTATAACTTAAACTTATAACCTATAACCTAACATTAACCTAAACCTAAACCTAAACCTATAAACTAAACCTAAGACATAAACCTAAACCTAAAACCTAAATGTATTCTCAAATCCCTAAACCTAAACATACACCTAATCCTAATCTCAACCCCTAACCTAAACCTAAACCTAAACTCGAAAACCCAAACCTAAACCCGATCCCGAACACAAACCCGATTTCCTAAACCTAAACCTTAACCTATTCTCAATTCCCTAAAGCTATAACCTATAACCTAAACCTATAACCAAGACCTAAACCTATAACCTAAACCGAACCTAAACCTATAACCTTCACCTAAACCAAAACCTTTAACCTAAACCTTAACGTATAACCTATAACCTATAACATAAACTTATAACCTATAACCAAACTTTAACCTAAACTTAAACCTATAACCTAAACCTAAAACCTAAATTATTCTCAAATCCCTAAAACTAACCTTACACCTAATCCTAATCTCAACTCCCTAACCTAAACCTAAACCTAAACTTGAAAACCTAAACTTAAACCCAATCCCGAACCCGAACCCGATTTCCTAAACCTAAACCTTAACCTATTCTCTTAAATTCCCTCAAAAGCTATAACCTATAACATATAACCTATAACCTAAACCTAAACCTATAACCTTAACCTAAACTAAAACCTATAACCTAAACCTTAACCTGTAACCTACAACTTAAACTAATAACATATAACCTAACGTTAACCTAAACCTAAACCTAAAACCTAAACCTAAACCTAAAACCTAAAACCTAAATGTATTCTCAAATGCCTAAACCTAAATCTACACCCAATCCTAATCTCAACTCCCTAACCTAAACCTAAACCTAAACTTGAAAACCCAAACCTAAACCCGATCCCGAACTCGATTTCCTAAACCTAAACCTTAACCTATTCTCAATTCCCTAAAGCTATAACTTATAACCTAAACCTACAACCTAAACCTAAACCTATAACCTTAACCTAAACCAAACCCTATAACCTAAACCTTAACATATAACCTATAACCTATAACCTATAACCTATAACCTAAACTTATAACCTATAACCAAACCTTTACCTAAACCTAAAACCTAAACCTAAACCTATAACCTAAACCTAAAACCTAAATGTATTCTCAAATCCCTAAACCTAAACCTACACCTAATCCTAATCTCAACTCCCTAACCTAAACCTAAACCTAAACTTGAAAACCCAAACCTAAACCCGATCCCAAACACGGACTTGATTTCCTAAACCTAAACCTTAACCTATTCTCAATTCCCTAAACTTATAACCTAAACCTAAACCTATAACCTTAGCCTAAACCTAAAACCTAAACCAAAACCTAAAACCTAAATATATTCTCAAATCCCTAAACCTAAACTGTAACATAAACCTATAATCTACAACATTAACATAAACTTATAACCTAAACCTATAACCTACAACATTAACCTAAACCTATACTTATAACCTAAACCTATTCTCAAATCCCAAAACTATAACCTAAACCTAAACCTTAAACCTATAACCTAAACCTTAACCTATAACTTATAACCTAAACTCAATTCACTAAACCTTAACATATAACCTAACCTAAACCTAAACCTATAACCTACACTTATAACCTAAACCTAAACTTGTAACCTTAACCTAAACGTAAAACCTAAACCTAAACCTAAAACGTAAATGTATTCTCAAATCCTTAAACCTAAACCTAAACCTAAACCTATAACCTATAACATTAACATAAACTTATAACCTAAACCATATGGTGAGACCATTCCTTGGGAAGTAGGTACTTGTGGCTATCGATGGTCCTCCTTGCAAAAATTGTCCAGACGTTTATTTTGGCCCTACAAACTATATGATGAGACTATTCCTTTTGTGTCAATTTCATTCTTCTTCGAGTTTTTATTAATTTCATTAAGAAAAAAAATGGTTATACATGATGCACTTCTTTCACTTTGTTTTTCTTTCCCCCAATGGTCATTCTGATTTATGAATGTCATGACTATTTGTAGGATGGTGGAATATACGAAGCTATTGCAGGAAGTGACTTTGTCATTACTAGAGTTGCATTTTGAGACAACTCTTCAAAGTACTACATAAATGACCGTGGAAGTAATTTTACTGAGGTCACTAAGAAATTGAAAGGAAAAAGAATGGACTTGGACAACAATTGGTTTTTGATACTTTAAGTGGGTGATGGCTGAAAAAGGCTTATTTACTTGTGAAAAAAAAATCATATCGTCAAAATAAATCTTCTCTTTTAATTCTTTATCATTGAAATTTCAGGGTGAAGTCAAACAAATTTCTCTAATGAAGCCAAAGATTTGTATTTTCAGCATTATTGTAATTATAATTGTAATTGATTGAATGAAGGATTGTAATTGATTGAATGGAATGAATGAATGATTATGCATGTGGTAATTGAATGAACAAAATGATTATATATATATATATATTTTTTTTTTAATGTACGAAATAGCTATGGATATTGACCGTTGCCGGTAATTCGACAGTTGTAGCCATTATTAAATTTGGCATATTGTTATGGACTTTTAGCTACAAATAATATCCGTAGCTGTTTATACTTATCGCTACAGATATAATTGCTACAGATTATATTCGTAATTGTTTTAACCTATAGCTACAGATTAAATCCATAGCTATAGGTTCCAGACCTATTGTTACGGCACCTATGAATACGGTTGTGCTACGGATTAAAACCGTAGCCATAGGTCTAAGGCTACGGATTTTATCCATAGCCTTTGCCCCTTTTTTTGGTAGTGTTTAGCTACATAGGCCTCACATCGCATGGTCTTGGTATGGTCGATAACATTCATGCCTTGCATCATATAGCTTTGGTACAGCTGATAGCATTCATAGACTTACTCGCATACTTCCGCATTACTCTAATATTGTATACTTGGCACTTGCCTTGCGCACACACTTACACTACCCTCTAAGCTTTTGTAAGTTTATGCACGACCATTACGTGCAGGTGTCATTGGATCACAGCAACGCGTATCAGATCATTTTGGAGCTTTTTTATCATCTTATATTTCCCTTTCTGCATTGTACTTAAAGTTTTCGATATAGTGGATATGTGGTGATGTTGTTTTGTGACTTGGTTATACTTGTAGTTATGTTCCATTACAAAAATAAAAATAAAAATTTATACTAAAAATTCTCTTTGTACAATCCCAAGATAGGAATTTGGCATATGAATGCCGGAAGCCGAGAATGGGGCACTACGGAGGCTGTCAGTACCATTTTCGGCGATTGGAAATTTTTTGAGCCCATTTTCTGAGTTTGGGGCATGGCAAAAGTCCTAATAGAACATTACGTGAATCCATAGTAAAATCACTAAACTTTCCCTCTACAGACTTCCACATAGAAGATTTCATATGATAAAGCATGCACAAATCATTTTTAGCCCCCTTTGAATGCCACATCATATTCTCTACAATCCATGATGCATCATAAAATCTTTATAGCCTTGGTGTTAATGGAAAATATCTTAGCACCTTTCATGGTACATGTGAAACTTTTGACCTTAAGATACTATACACTTTCTATCGGCTTGCTCGACAGACATGACAACTTTCCTTATTAACATGCTCCTTATACTAAATGTTGTAATCTGTGTGAAGAAAATATTAAGTACATGTACACAATTGAATCCATTTAATCATTAATGGCCTCTTTTAAAAAAGCGAAGTCTCTTAAAGACATGATTTCACTAAAGGTTTTAGATTCGTCTTTTATAGTTAAAACCAAACGTATTTTTCTAATAACTTTCTCTCTATTACCCTCTATAAGATGAAGAGAAAGACATTGAGAGTCTATTTGACAAGGGTCAAGACTCTTCTCTACTCCTATTCTTTGACTGCTATGAGGTTTGTTGGGAGTATCAACTTCTTGTTGAGTTCCCTCTATAGTTTTATTAAGAGATTGAATTTTAATATTCTTTTTCTCCATGACTAAAAAGTCCTCAAAGAACTCTACATCTCTAGATTTTATAATCACATTAATTAGAATCTAAGTCCAAAGTCTATAAGCCTTACTATTTTGAACATATCATATAAATACGCACTTGATAGCTCTAGGTCCCAACTTGTTCTTTTAGGTTAAGGAGTTTTGCAATTTGCAAAACACCCCCACACTCTAAGATATCTTAACTTAGGTTTCATTCCTTTCCATATTTAAAATGGAGATGTCTTGGTTTTTTAAAATGGGATTCTATTCAGAACGTGGCACGCAGATAATAGTGCATTTTCCCATAGGTTTAATAGCAACTCTACTTGTATTAATATTAAGTTGACCATTTCAACCGAAGTCCTATTTTTTCTTTCGACCACACCATTCTGTTGTGGTATGTAGGGTATTGTGCACTAGTATATTATGTCATGTTCTTCACAATAGGTAGAAAATTCATTAGAAAAATATTTTCCTCCTCTATCATTACGGAGGATTTTAATCTTTTTAACTAATTGATTTTCTATTTCAGATTTATGGACCATAAATGCATTAAATGCCTCATCTTTAGATTTGTAGCAGATCTACATACATATATCTTAAACAATCATTTATAAATGTTATGAAGTTCCTCTTTCCTCATCGGGTAAGAACGTCATTTAGGTCACATATGTCACTAGGCACCAGGTCGAATATCTGAGACGATCTCTCCATATTAAGGAATGGTTTCTTAGTTATTTTTTACGGTATGCATATGTAACACCTCGAACTTTTCAATACCCAAATATTGAAAGTTCTCGAGTGTTACCATGAAAATTTAATGTAATACTTATATGTGTACGATACCAATCTGACTATCCTAACCTTACATCTATTCCCTGATGTAAATCTATCCATTGGGAATGATCTTCGTTCAATCGGCCAAGCCATATGACCATTGATTTTAGGACAAGACCATCCATCATGAAATTTGACATAAGTACCTTCCCTTGAACGAATTTACGAATAGCTCCCTACCCGTAATGATTTAGATGTAGAAATATTTGTAAGAATTGTTTAAAAAGGTGCATACAACCCTATAGAACTATTAGATTTTATAAAACTCATAGATCAACAATAATTACAAAAATGTCATTAACTTAGACCCCTGAATCCTAGATTATATGGTTCCCATAATCCATTTAATAAGAAACCTTACACCATGTTAATGTATCATGAATTAGCCGTACATGCCAAATTTCAACCTTGAATCAGCAAGATCAACGGTTAAAATGAATATTCACTTGAGATTGGTCCACTTGAGCTTTAGATCTACCTGATCGCTGACCAAGGCTCCATTATTAACACTCGATTTTCTCGGGCACGATTACAAACTTTGGCCATGAAAATTTAGCATGTTACAACATACTTCACATTTATCATTCTCACTATCATTGTATGAGATTAAGTCATTCTAAGCCATGAGTTTTATAGTATATAGCTAATATGTGTTAACTACCATGCTATAAGGTTACAGACTCAGCCATATAAGCAGAAGTGAAAACTTAATCATCCCATTACAAGTATAAGTCTTTCCCACAAAGTTTTCATTCTTGGATAAGATTAACTTGCTGAATTTAAACACAACCCTTATCTTGAGTTTGCTCAAAAGATCCCATAAGACCAAGTTCATCCTTATGTCTGGGACGTGTAGTATGTTGGTAAAGATTACGTAATTTCTAGAGGTAAATAGTAGTTTCACGGTTCCTTTGCTGATGGTCATCAATTGACCTTTATTTTCCATTTGAACCTCTTGACCATTAGTCACGTCTTCATAAGTTTTGAAGGCAGATCTGTCGTTGCATACATGGACTATGGCACATATATCATATCACTAACTGGAGACTTTCTTTTGAACTATGTTCACTTTCGTGACCATTGCTACGATATCATCATCTATTGTATTATAGCCTCTATCTTAGGCTTTTTGCGGTCCCCACAGACTCAGACGAAATGTCCAATCTTCCCACAGACATAGCAATGACCCTTGGGTTTACTGTTTTTCTTCTTTTGGGTTTTCTTGAATTTCCATTAATTGTTGTTGGGTTTTAGGGAATTATTTTTCTCATAGTTATTATTTTGGGATGGTTTTTCTACTACATTTACCTTGGATGAGGATGCACCATTGGCGTCATCCCTCTTATATCGGTTACGAGATTCTTCCTCAATATGAAAATGCTTTTATATTTGTTCAAGAGTGAACTCTTCAGATTTATGGAGTAACTTCTTCCCCTAGTCTTTTTAGCTTAGAGCTAATTTAGCTGCAATAGTTCCGACTTAAAAAGATTTAAGTCAATTTTTGAAGACTTTATTTTATTTACGATCAATTATAATTTATGAATTTAAGCCAGTAGATGCTTATTATCCAACATCGTGAAATTGAAGTACTTGGTGATTAGGAATTTCTGTGTTCCTTTTACTTTGGCCTTATACTTGTATTCTAGTGCACTCTAGATTTCTTTTGCTGAAGTGGTTCTTATGTACAGATCATACAAACGATTAGACAAAGCGTTGGGAATATGACCGTGACACCACAGTTCATCTTCTTGTCATTTAATTCTGACAACAATCTGTTCTGGAGTGTTGTTATCTGTTGCTTCTGGTAGAGGCTGAGGGTTGGGGTCCCAGGATGTAGAATATCTTTAAAGCAGTGAAAAGAAACTTCAACTTATCTTGTCACCTGGTGAAATTCAAACCACCAAATCGGTCTACTTTGATCAAATCTTGGTACATCATTTTGATTGATACAACACTTTTAGTATCCATAATCAAGCTTTAAGATTGTTGGAAAATATATATTGTGTAACGCCCCGTACCTTCGGTACTTGGGTGCTACCAAATAACCCTACTTAGTATAAGTATGAACCTAACTCGAGCAAACATTCACATGCATTCCAGTTAAAATTCGATATATCAGGCTATCCATCCGTTATTCCTCAAGACAAACCATCACACTTCCAAAATACCCACCCATAGGATTCTAATTTGATTGGCAAACATGTCCATCCAACCATCGTAGATAGCTTAGGGACACTTAGAAGCATCGATGAAAATATCATAAAGCAAATGGGTGCACCTGGGGGTAATACTGGAATTTATCTGATCAGCAAATTGGTCATCCAATTCAGGATGTGTAAATATAATAATTATCATATATATATATATATATATATATATACACACACACACACACACACACACACACACACACACACACATACATAACTTAGTATATGTATGTTACATGATCTAACTGCTTAAATAAATACTATAATACGATCTAAATACATACACTATGAAATGTTACTTGTACACTTCATAAATATTTAAATTTTCATAATCCATTAATATGTAATTACAATCCATATTATAAGTATACACTTGTGACATTATTTACACAAATTTCAATCATAAGAATCTATATTACATAGATTAATAAAATTCATAATAAATAACATATTTCAAGCAATTTGAGATTTTATATAAAAGTTAAAACTTAAAACATATATAACCACACAAATAATATACAAATCTATATATATATATATATATATATATATATATATATATATATATATTAGTCTTTGCTTACCGAGGTATATATAATTTATATTTATTAACAATCTATAATAATGTAAATTATATATGACAAAAATATAAAGGTAAAATAATTACTAAAAACAATAAATAATAATTATAGATATAATAAAGTAAAAATGAAACATGAAGACTATTGTTTGATTTCTAGCATATTATGAGGCTCTGGGATATACATATGGTCTCTTGGACTCTTTTAACTGTTGATGTTTGATTTTGGGAAGATCCGACCATTAAATCAATGGAAGCCACTGTTAGAGCTAGGAAATCAACTCGTATGGCCCACCTGGACCTTGAATCTACCCCACCTTTGGTAAAGAGCTATGGCAAGGCTCGTCAAATAGAATGGACGATGTGGATTTATCACAAACACCATGATGGACCCCACTTAGTGGCACGCATGTGCACAGTGGTTGTGCACTCGAGATGCACCCAGTTTGTCAACACAGTCAGAGCTGACCTGTGTTCCTCCAAAAAAAGAGAGATTCTCTCTCTCTCTCTCTCTCTCTCTCTCTCTCTCTCTCTCTCTCTCTCTCTCTGCTTCCCAGCAACCGATGGACATCATCCGTTTGGGACGTGCTGTGGCCCACCATGAGGGACCAACTCAATGATCAGGACTGTTCATCATGACCAGATGATGACCCTAAACAAACAATAGGTGGTCTCTCCTGTTAAAGTACACCCTCGTGCACACAAAAACTGATCCAAAAAAAGCCTATAAACATAACGTTTCCATAAATGGAAACTGTCTCCACTGTTGCCGGATCAGCGATCCGAGTGAGAAGGATTCCCCTTATCCTAGACGTCCGTTTGAGGGCATCTCAACCATCTAAACCAGGTTTCCACCTATAAAGAAAACCACATTTGATTTTGGCTCCCACCCACAGGATTTGGAGACAGCTTTATCTGGATCGAATCTAGACCGTGTATCACCGATCCAACGGCTCCAGGGAGAGCTGGGGGTTGTTTTAAGGGTGATAGGGTTGAGAAAAAGAGACCTCTCATCCGTTTCTTGCGACTGTAACCAAAAACTGACCGCCACCTTCAAACCGCAAACCCACCACCCAAATCGTCCTAAAGCTTTGAAAGAGCTTACCCATAAGCTTCCTAGGGTCCATACAGACCATCCCATGCTGACAGAATGAAGAAAGGAGCAACGGGAGAGAGTATGTCATTGACGATGGCCTTCTTCTCCACTGTTGCTAGTGCGTTTCGGGGCACGTTCGGCCAAAAGGTGTTGGAGTCCAGAGATGGTTGGATTCTGCAACAGGGAGAAACGGGAAGAAAGGAGAAGAAAAGGAAGTGAGAAAAGAGAAAGAAGCAGTAGAGAGAGGGAGGGTGGCTACATTATGCTCGGACCGAGCCAAGCTTGGGCTGAGTCAGGTGAACTGACAGGTCCTTGCTAGGTGATTCCATCAGCAGAAAGAGAGAGGAGAGAAACAAAGAAGTGGAAAAAAAGGGGGAAGAAACAAGGAGAGGAAGGTGAAGTAGTGAAAGCGGTGGTTGCGTTGTTGCACCCGTTTGATCCAAACCAAGTCACGATTGTGACTCAGGCCCAAAAACGGACCGAGTTTGCTGGGTGGGTCCCTGTTTTGCTGGACATTTCAGCAATACAAGTTGCAGAAAGAAGAAAGAAGAAGAAAAGAAAGAGAAGTAGAAAAGAAGAAGAAAACAGGTGAGAGAAAGGGGTGTGTCGCTACACCAGTTTGAATCGTGCCAAGTTTAACTCGCTGCCGAGTCAAGGGGTGGCCCATTCAAGTTGGGTTTGGGTCAGGCCAGTTGGGGTTCTAGCATAAATGAGATAAAAGAGGGGAAAGAAAGAAGAGGAAGAAAGAGCAAGAGAAGAGGAAAAGAAAGAGAGGAGTGGTGTTGGTAGGGGTGTTGAGTCGAGTCAACAAGGTGAGCCAACATTTTCTCCTTATTTTAGTCTTGTTTCAATGTACCATTATCAAATATTACAGTTGTTATTATTAGGATTCTAGTCTTATTTCAATATTACCAAAGATTAGCCATTAGTGGATCACTATGCTAAACAAATTATTATAAACAAAATGCACCTATTAAATAGTAGTATCTTATTTATCATTCTTAAATATTCATTTTTAATAGTCATTGGCATCACCATGATGATTATTTTACTACACTAACTAATATTAGTGGTAACACTAATGTTAACAATTATTTTTTATGTAAAACTCGTATCCTAGCCTATACCGTTCCGTAGGCTTCCGCAGTCCTCCCGATCGAATTCCGGCGACCCGCAGTCTTTCATCGGCAGTTGCACGCAACCTTGAGTCGTATCCTGTGTTATAGAGTCAGCTCGACCCAAGACTTGTACCAGTGCAACCGTGCCAACGCCGTGGTTCCGATGCCGGGTCTCACACGCCGAGGAGATACCCAAGCCAGGAGATGTGGGCCCACGTTCGGTTCGAGGAAATGCAGCGTGTTTACAATCCCAAGAGAATCTTTACAACATGTCAAATCAATCTAATCAATCACCTCACATGTCAAGTACAACACATCAACAACCCATCACCCAACACATTACTCACCCCATCACAACCCATACCTCTTTTACATAACAACCCCAAAAGTCAACATTTCCATCCCATCTCCTCTCTCTCTCTCTCTCTCTCTCTCTCTCTCTCTCTCTCCCATCCATTACTCCATCCCATCTCCTCTCTCTCTCTCTCTCTCTTATTTCTCTCTTCTCTTCTAAGCAACCAAAGGAGAACCCAACGTCCAAGCTCTCTATGAGAAGAGCTTGGTGTGGCCCATCTTCCTACCCCCACATCTTTCATTCTAATCCTCCAAACTTCATCATCCTCCGTCAAAGTCGAAGCCGAGGAGTTAGGGATTCCATCGGGCCAAGAAAATCGAAAGGTTAGTGCTTTCTTATGGTTAGATTTGTATGTTTTTGTTTGGATTTGATGATTTGAGAGCCTACATATGTGGGACCCATCTTGATGTATGCATTATATAGGGAGGGCCCATAGTGGTGGGGTCCCTCTCCTCCTCACCATCACTCTCTCTCTCTCTCTTGGTGATTGAATGTGGCCTACCTGATCTAGACCGTCCATGTGTTGGGCCCCACCTCATGCCTGTCCAAACGGATGAAGGAAAACACAAAAATTAGCTGACCCAAAGCTGTGGTGGGCCACCATGTGGACCTACCTTGAGGTGGCCCGGTAAATGAGATAGATTCAAATATCTAGTGGAATACACCACCGTCCAGCACGTAGGATGGTGGGTACCACTGATGAGGGTCGAATATTGCATATTAGACCCCGACTATTACCTGATTTTTCGTACATGATAATGCTTAATGCCATATTTTAATTATGTTTTTATTACAGGATGAAATCAGGAGCATGTACTGAAAAAAGGGAGCTTAAAGCATGGATTTAACGCTCTGATGACACCAAAGGCAATAGACGGACTCCAGGGACTGAGATCGAAAGAGTTGTACGCCAGAGATCGAAGAAAACCGAGAAACTGAAGCTTAAGTGACCCGACATTGGTCCATAATGCAGGATCACGTGGTTTCCGCCATCAGATCGACTTGAAACTTCATACATGTGATGGGGGCCGTAAATTAACCGTACACATTAAATTTCAGCCACTGAAGATCTCGGGAAGTGGTCAAACGGACAGATCAGCCCATTAATTTCCAATTTGGGGTCCACCTGATAAGTGGATATGCCAGAAAGTTAGCATCAACCCCTTATATTTGATGGGAAAATGGATGGACGGAGCAGATGTCTTAAAAACATCTCTGTGGGACCCATACGTACATCGCGTGTGTACGGCACAAGTGCGCCGGTGTGCACAGAAAATTCTAAAGGTCGGTGCGCACGACCGACTTCCTTCTAAAACTCGAAACGGCAAATTGCTAGTTCGCCGTTTTGTAACAGAGACCGTCGGTCTCTGTTGTGGGCCCCATACATGGTCCAAACGGGTAATCCGGACCGTCCAACAGAGTCTCCAGGTGTCTCTCATCCATGCCAAGGTGACAGAAATGGAAAATACATTGAATACTGTTTTTCTTAACCGTTCAAAAGTGGATCGGACGGTGGAGCGTAAATTCGAGATGGGTCTCATCAACGTAAAGAGAAAACATGCATTCCTCGATAGAAATTTCCTCCTCCATCCAATGGACGGAGTGGATTTTCAATTTAAGAAGAGGAGTGGGCCCCACCATTTTCGCGAAGAAAAGGAAACCCGCGTCCTCGTTACGCTGTGCAGCCGGGACGGACGCCGGTCCGTTTTGCGGCTAGTCAGGCCCCACTTGTCACTTATACGGATGATCCGAACCGTCCATCTTGAAGATGGGCTCGAGGACTTCAAAACCATGGTAATATTTTATACCCATGCGTACACACGTGTGCGGTACAGAGGCCACAAAAGGGCTGCCCTGCAACGTCCAAATCTGATCTTTTTGTGTTTTCTTCCCTGGGCCGTATCATTGGACGTTCAAAACTACCTATTCTTAAGCGAAATTTCGTCCCGAATCCAATGGACGGGGTGGATTTCCCAGAAAATACTTCCATGGGGCCCCCGATCACGGCAACGAAAGGATGCGAAAGTTTCACACAAATTTGGAAATCCGGTTTTCAAAGGCGGTTGTGAGCCACCATCTTTGATCATATGGTAGATCCGAACCGTCTATCATGTAGAGGACCCAAGAAAGTCCTAAGGGGACGGTGTTTGTTGGAATTTGAACGAGGAAAGTATGGTGTTTTGAGGTCCCGAACTTGGTGCGAAAAGGAATTTTGTCTGGGTGCATGCGACACCTCCCAAATCCGAATTTCACCACTCAAACCACTCCATCGCCTATAAAAAGAGTTGCAAAACATGAGGAAGGGCATTCAGAGATTGAAAAAAGGTGGAGAATTCCAGATCTAGAGCAAAGGAGAGAAGAAAGAGAGAAATTGGTTTGATGTTTGTTATTGAATTTTATTTATCCATATGTTTAATGGATTTTATGGGTAACTAATCTCTCAGCTAGGGCTGAGATGAACCCCTAATTTGAACACCTCTTTTTATATGTTGATTTTATTTTAATTAGATTGGTTTGTTTCTTTCCCTAGTGTGCTTGATTGCTTTAAATTCTATACTTCTCCATCTATGAACTTGATCGAGTCTATGGATGGATGTGGTCTGGATGCTTATTCTAGGTGCTTGTATCTCGATCATGAGAACAGTGTTCTGTAGAGGAAGAAACAGGGTGCTTTTATGAATCGCATATTCCATATGCCCGATTTGGACATGGGATATGTTATTCATGGCATTGCTTGAAGGAATTAGACAATCTGTATGCCCCGATTAAGGACACAGATTGTGCTTTCTCTAGATAAGTTAGATCAATCTATATTAAAGTGAATTAACAGATAAAACAAGGGTTGGGATAATTAGGGGTGGATTCGAAAGTCCTAGTGCTCTTTCTCTTATTGAATTTTCTTCCCTATCCTCAATAGTTATTTTCCATAAATTTGTGTTAGTAATTTGCTCCATTATTTGTTGAATTAGTTAAGGAGGATCACAGATTTGAATTGTGACGATCAGTCCTCGTGGGATTCGACCTCGATCTTACCGAGTTATTACTACATCACACCCTACACTTGGGGAGTGAACAAGTTTTTGGCGCCGCTGCCGGGGACTATTTCGATCCAAATTGAATTTAAGATTCTCTTTTATCATAATTCATAGTTTAGGATTTTACTAACTTAGAGTTATTTTCTTTATTTTAGAAACTAACCTATTTCCTCTTTTGTAGGGTCTTGAAATAAACTTCTAATTTGGTAATCCCTTCTAAGTTTCTTACTTTTTCTAATTTCTATTTTTAGAATTAGGATTTTATTTTTTAGAAATTTTTAGTTTCTAATTTTAGATTTAGATTCTTCTTTTAAGTAACTTTCTATCTTCTAGTTTTAGAAATTTTTTCCTTTTTAGAAACTAACTTAGCTTTTTATTTTTAGTAACTTTCTAATTCTAGGATTTCTTTCCTTTTTAGAAACTAACTCTTCTTTTTTTTTTTGTTCTTTAGAAAATTTCTAATTATAGATTTTCTGTTTTAGAAACTAACTTGTTTTGTTTTGCAGGATTCTAACATAGATCTCCTATTGGTAACATCTTTCTAAATTCTCTAGTCCTCTCTACTTTCTATTTTGAGATTTAGGTTTTCAATTTTTAGGAATTTTCTACTTTCTAACCTTGGATTTGGTAACTTTCTATTTTCTAGTTTTAGAAACTTTCTTTTTTAGAAATTAACCATTGCTTAGGATTTTTCTATCATTATTTTAGGAAACTTGATTTGTTTTTGTTTTTATTTACAGGAATTGGGGAAGGAAGCTACTAAGTGAAGGAGGAGCTTCTTAAATCTTCTGACATCAATCATCTCCTTTCCTGGGTTCTTTCTTCCCATTCTTATTGATATAGTTTTAACTTGTTTTAGAATCTCATAGTTTCTAGTTCTAGTTTTATTTCTCTTAGGTTGCTTTTTAGTTTAGTTTCCTTTCTTACATTGCAATAACTTAGTTTATGCTAGGACGTAGATCTCTAGATAAAGAACTAGCACCTTTTGATCCTGAAATAGAAAGAACATTCCATAGAAGATTGAAAGACATCCCAGTTGAAATGGCAGAAGAGAATGGAACTAAAACTCTTAGAGATTATTCAGCTCCTGTCCAATTAAATGCGCCTTCATGCATAGTGTTGCCCACCACCACTATAAAGACACTTTGAACTCAAGACTGGGGTCATACAGTTGTTGCCTTCCTTTTATGGGTTGGACAAGGAGGACCCATATCATCATGTGAAAGAATTCCTAGACATTTGCTCCACCTTTAAATTCCAAAACTTCTCAGACGATTCCATCCGCCTACGCTGTTTCCTTTTCTTTGAAGGATAAGGCGAAAGCATGGTTGAATTCTCTAGAAGTTGGGTCTATCACTACATGGGACCAATTGTCTAGAAAGTTCTTAAACAAGTTCTTCCCCGTTCACAAAACTAATGCTCTCCGTAGAGAAATCACTAATTTCACACAAAAAGAGGGAGAGCACTTTCATGAATGTTGGGAAAGATGGAAGGACTTGCTTCTTAAATGTCCACACCACGGTTTTGAGAAGTGGCAACAAGTGCAATACTTTTATGACGGTTTGACACCCCAGAACCGTCGCATGGTTGATGCCACCCAGTGGAGGGTCCTTCATGACCAAAAGCGATACCGAAGCATGGAAATTCTTTGAAACTTTGTGTGAAAATTCCCAGCAATGGGACTATTCAGATAGAGGTGAAAGAAGTTCCCAACCACAAAAGAGAGGTGGCATATATGAGATAGGAGTCACACCAGATCTCCATGCCAAGATTGATGGCCTGACAAAGAAGGTTGATGCTCTGATGTTACATAATGGACCTCCACAAACAACTCAAGCCGAGGCTTGTGCCATATGTTCTAGTTCTACCCATCCTACGCAATCTTGCCCATCCGTACTGTACAAAGATTTCCAGAATTCCTCCGAACAAGTTCATGCTTTGAACACCTTTCGAAACACGGGAATGATCCTTACTCAAACACTTACAACCCAGGTTGGGCTAGGCATCCAAATTTTTCTTGGGCAAAAGGGCCACAACAAGGAGGACCATCTGGAAATCCTCCCATGCAACCTTACCCTCAAGCCGGCAATCAACAACTCCAACAGTTTCCGCAATATCAACAAGTCCCTTCACAATCACGGAAACCATCTCTTGAGGATACACTCCATCTTTTTATGCAGAGTTCTCTCCAATTCCAAAAAGACACCCAACAAACTTTACTAGCCAACCAGCAAAGCTTACATGCAAATGCGCAATCCATTGCCAAGCTGGAAGTACAAATGGGTCAACTAGCTGCCACATTGAGTGAGAGAGAGAAAGGCAAGTTCCCTAGTCAACCTGTGGCTAATCCAAAGGGACAGTATGAGATTGGCTCTAATTCTAACCAAGGTCAATATCATGAGCAAGCCAAATCGATCACTACCCTTAGGTCAGGCAAACAGATTGATAACAGAATAGAGATGCCTAGGGATGAATCAAATTCTAAAGCGGAAGATCAAGATGAAGCAGAGAGACACACCAATGCATCCAAAATTCAAAAGCTCTCTGACTCTCCAAGAGCCGCTGACGTGCCACCCTATGTGCCCAAAGCACCATTTCCTCAACGTCTGGCACCAATGAAGAAAAGAAATAACTTTGATGAAATCCTGGATGTGTTTAAAAAAGTGCAAGTCAACATTCCGTTACTTGATGCCATCAAGCAAGTCCCTCCTTACGCTAAGTTTCTTAAAGATTTATGCACTCAAAAGCGTAAGCAGAATGTTCATAAAAAGGTCTTCCTTGCAGAGCAGCTCAGCTCCATGATTCAACATAACACTCCTCCTAAATTTAGGGATCCAGGAGCCCCCACCATTTCTTGCGGCATAGGAGATCATAAGGTCGGGAAAGCATTGCTTGATTTAGGGGCGAGTGTTAATTTGTTACCTTATTCGGTTTATGAGCAACTAGGACTTGGTGAGTTGAAACCGACTAAGGTAACATTACAACTGGCTGATAGATCTGTTAAGGTTCCCAGGGGTATTATTGAAGATGTGCTAATCCGAGTTGATAAATTCTATTTTCGGTGGATTTCATAGTTATAGATACTCACTTTGTCGAGAATCCTCATAGTCGGATCCCGGTCATCTTGGGTCGTCCATTTTGGCCACATCTAATGCTATTATAAATTGCCGAAATGGAGTTATGAAGTTGTCCTTTGGTAACATGAATATTAAACTTAATGTTTTTAATGCAGGACAACAATCCATGATTTGGATGACATATTTGAAGTGGACATGATCGAGAGCCTTGTGCAGGACTCCTTCCGTACATCTTTTGAAGATCCTCTTGAGACATGCTTAGCACAACATGGCATGGATTTTGACATAGATAATCTCATCCACGAAGTCAATGCAATGCTCGACTCTACTCCTATATTGGAGACTGAAAAATGGAGAGCGAAAGTGGAACCTCTTCATCCCTCTGAGACTCTTCCTAACAGCACAGTTTCTAACTCTGAGAAGGCAAAAGAGAACAGGTTGCTTAATGTTCTTCGAACATATAGGGCAGCAATTGAACGGAAGATAGTAGAAATACAAGGAGTGTGCCCCACTGTATGTAAGGATCATGCTGTGGAAATGTCACGTAAAATACAAAGGAAGCATGATCTTAATATGGAGGAAGTTGTTCGAGCAGAAGTCCTTAAATTGTTTGATGATAGTGTCAATTACCTCATTTCAGATAGCACGGTTTATGGGAACTCGCATCACTTGTCTGGGATTGGTTAACCACGTGTTGAGGTAAGTTCTTTGGCGGACCCTGGTCATAAAGATTAATGAATTCATGGTCCGTTCTTGTCTGGCTGAAGACGTTAAACTTAGCGCTCCTGGGAGGCAACCCAGCATTTCATTTGATTTCTTTTTCCTTGTTAGTTAGTTCAATGTTTGTGGGTAACATTACTGCAAACCCTCACGAGACTACAACTCGTCCACTAGGGGTAACCTAGGGGTTTAAAGGCTTGTTGCATATGCTAAATGCAATCGAGAGCACCTGTGAAAGTGGTATAGGTAGGATCTTTTATTTTACTGATTTCTCTCTTGTTCTGACTCGCTTTTACGCTGATATTTTTGAGAGCTTCTTGATTCTCCATCCAGGTACTATCTTTTCCTCCTCCTCTTTTCTTTTCGTTGTCTCATGTGCATTGCATGCTTATTTCTTTTACATTGAGGACAATGTAGATTTTAGGTTGGGGGTGGGAGATTAGGTTACCTAATCAGTATTTTCTTGGTCTTGAGCGAAAAATTGTGAAAATTTTTAAAATTTTTCTGGAATTTCTATTGAATTCAAGGTGATTTTGAAGGATAGTTGTGATTTTGAAATTACAAGATTCAGAATGTGAGAAATTTATGACTCTTGGATTCAGTTGTCTGGCAAATTTCACACTGAAGTTTGAATGGTTAATCCATGATTAGAAGTTGTAAACATTGATTGAGCCATGATTTCACATATCAGATCTCGTTTACACATTAAGTTTTCAGTTCGATATTAATTGATAACATGGTAATAAGCATGAAAGGAACCAGCCTGAAAAACAAAATTTTTAACATCAGTCTATAAAGAAGAATTGAAAGAATAAGTCACATAATCGTCATCATAGGTTTGCTCCCTATAGATGAAGATTCGATTCCTTATAGTTGACATGAGAAAAGATTTAGGTGACAAGTTTTCACCATAGGTTTGCTCCCTATAGGTGCAGATTTGATTCTCCTATTCATAAAGAAAATCAAAGGCTGGTAAAATAAAAAGTTAATCTGTGTGATAATTGTTGGTTTTAAGTTTTGATTGACATGAATTACTAATGATATCATGAAATTGACAATTGGATCTCTTACTGATTGTAAGTCGAGATTATACTTTACACTCGTGGAACTCCATGTTTAGGAATGCTCTAATTGATGGATTAATATTTTGAACTTGATTATGAAGTTTACTGTAAGCATGATTCCAAGACAAAAATTCCACCCACCGATTATGAATCTTAGAATTTTCACATCTCAGCTATCTGTTCACAAGTCACTTGAGCTTATAGGAATTGTCTTTATTTCTGAAATTATTTTTCGCATGTTTTGCTCGGGACTAGCAAAATGCTGGTTGGGGGTTGTGATGAGGGTCGAATATTGCATATTAGACCCCGACTATTACCTGATTTTTCGTACATGATAATGCTTAATGCCATATTTTAATTATGTTTTTATTACAGGATGAAATCAGGAGCGTGTACTGAAAAAGGGAGCTTAAAGCATGGATTTAACGCTCTGATGACACCAAAGGCAATAGACGGACTCCAGGGACTGAGATCGACAGAGTTGTACGCCAGAGATCGAAGAAAACCGAGAAACTGAAGCTTAAGTGGCCCGACATTGGTCCATAATGCAGGATCACGTGGTTTCCGCCATCAGATCGACTTGAAACTTCATACATGTGATGGGGGCCGTAAATTAACCGTACACATTAAATTTCAGCCATTGAAGATCTCGGGAAGTGGTCAAACGGACAGATCAGCCCATTAATTTCAATTTGGGGTCCACCCGATAAGTGGATATGCAGAAAGTTAGCATCAACCCCTTATATTTGATGGGAAAATGGATGGACGGAGTGATGTCTTAAAAACATCTCTGTGGGACCCATACGTACATCGCGTGTGTACGGTGCACAAGTGCGCCGGTGTGCCTGAGAAAATTCTAAAGGTCGGTCACGCGGCCGACCGACTTCCTTCTAAAACTCCGAAAATGGTAAGCGGCTGCCGTTCGTTTTTGCAACGAGACCGTCGGCCTCTGTTGTGGGCCCCATACATGGTCCAAACGGTAATCCGGACCGTCCAACAGAGTCTCCGTGTGTCTCTCATCCATGCCAAGGTGAGAAATGGAAAATACATTGAATATGTTTTTCTTAACCGTTCAAAAGCAATCGGATTCGGGAGAAATAAAGATGGGTCTCATCAACAGAAAGAGAAAACATGCATTCCTGATAGAAATTTCCTCCTCCATCCAATGGACGGAGTGGATTTTCAATTTAAGAAGAGGAGTGGGCCCCACCATTTTCGCAGCAAAAAGGAAACCGCGTCCCTGTTACGCGGCAGCGAGGACGGACGCTGGTCCGTTTTGCGGCTAGTCGGGCCCCACTTGTCACTTATACGGATGATCCGAACCGTCCATCTTGAAGATGGGCTCGAGGACTTCAAAACCATGGTAATATTTTATACCCATGCGTACACACGTGTGCGGTACAGAGGCCACAAAAGGGCTGCCCTGCAACGTCCAAATCTGATCTTTTTGTGTTTTCTTCCCTGGGCCGTATCATTGGACGTTCAAAACTACCTATTCTTGACTGAAATTTCGTCCTGAATCCAATGGACGGGGTGGATTTCCCAGAAAACACTTCCATGGGGCCCACCGATCACGACAGCGAAAGGATGCGAAAGTTTCACACAAATTTGGAAATCCGGTTTTCCAGGCGGTTGTGGGCCACCATCTTTGATCATATGGCAGATCTGAACCGTCTATCATGTAGAGGACCCAAGAAAGTCCTAAGGGACGGTGTTTGTTGGAATTTGAACGAGGAAAGTATGGTGTTTCGAGGTCCCGAACTTGGCTGCGAAAAGGAATTTTGTCTTTACGCGTGCGCAAATTGACCTCCCAAATCCGAATTTCACCACTCCAGCCACTCCATCAGCTATAAAAAGAGTTGCAAAACATGAGGAAGGGCATTCAGAGATTGAAAAAAGGTGGAGAATTCCATATCTAGAGCAAAGGAGAGAAGAAAGAGAGAAATTGGTTTGATGTTTGTTATTGAATTTTATTTATCCATATGTTTAATGGATTTTATGGGTAACTAATCTCTCAGCTAGGGCTGAGATGAAACCCCTAATTTGAACACCTCTTTTTATATGTTGATTTTATTTTAATTAGATTGGTTTGTTTCTTTCCCTAGTGTGCTTGATTGCTTTAAATTCTATACTTCTCCATCTATGAACTTGATCGAGTCTATGGATGGATGTGGTCCGGATGCTTATTCTAGGTGCTTGTATCGATCATGAAATGAGGTTCCTGTAGAGGAAGAAACAGGGTGCTTTCTTGAATCTGCATATTCCATATGCCCGATTTGGACATGGGATATGTTATTCATGGCATTGCTTGAAGGAATTAGACAATCTGTATGCCCGATTAAGGACACAGATTGTGCTTTCTCTAGATAAGTTAGATCAATCTATATTAAAGTGAATTAACAGATAAAACAAGGGTTGGGATAATTAGGGGTGGATTCGAAAGTCCTAGTGCTCTTTCTCTTATTGAATTTTCTTCCCTATCCTCAATAGTTATTTTCCATAAATTTGTGTTAGTAATTTGCTCCATTATTTGTTGAATTAGTTAAGGAGGATCACAGATTTGAATTGTGACGATCAGTCCTCGTGGGATAAAACCTCGATCTTACCGAGTTATTACTACATCACACCCTACACTTGGGGAGTGAACAACCACCCATGGTGTACGTGTATTATCAATGCCGTCCATCCAGCGTCCAGACTCTCTGGACGCTGGCACCTCACTCTCTCTCACACAAACACATGTGTATATATGGTATATCATATTTCATAATATAATATATTTTTTATTAAATATAAAATACCTGTCATGGTGGGCCACACCCCCACGTGGGACCCACCTTTAACATATGTAATGGATCTGAGTCGTCCGTCCATTTGGATGGAGCTCACCGTGATGTATGTGATGGTCCACACCGTCCAGATGGTTGGACGATGGGCCAGACCGAGATGTATGTGTTTTATGGGCCACGTGTGGATGACTTGATGTATTTATTTTAGTCCACACCGTCCAAATGGTGGGCCCTCCCAGAAGTATGTATTATATCAACACCACCTGTCCGTTTTGTAGGTGCGTGGGACCCACCCACACGTGTGGGGGTGGGGCCCACTTATGTTCGCTGCATTCACACCGTCCAGTACTGGACGGTGCTGCATAGAGCCTACCATGGTGTATATAGCCAGGTCGTCCGTCTGTTTGGGGACATGGACCCCACCATATGATGTATATGTTGTATATCCTTACCATCCATCCATTTTGCAGTGGGTCCCACACGTGTGGAATCACCTGCCATGTGGGACCCACACATGTATGTGATTCATCCGACTGTCTGTCTAGGTGGGATGCACTGTGATGCACTATCCACACCGTCCAGTCCACTGGATGGTGGTAACTGGACATTGCTTATCTTAAAAAGAAAGAAGTAAGTTGAAAAAATATATATATATAATAAAATAATATATATAGCATATGTACATGTATATATATAATATAATATATATATATACATAATTGGTGGGTCCCACACGTGTGGACCCACCTTAGATACGTGATTTATCCCTGCCGTCCATGTGTATGATATATATTTAATTATATATATATATATATATATAACTGGTGGGTCCCACACTTGTGGACCTACCTTAAATGCATGTGTTTTATCCCTGCTGTCCAGGTGTCTTGGAACGGTGGGCCTGCTGATATGTGTTGTGCACCCACACCACCCGGCTATTTGGACAGTGCTGAATGCACCATAATGTAAGTGTTGTCCATCCATACAGTGGCCTGCCTTGATGATATGTGTTGTATACACCGTCCATCCATGTGAGGCCAGCCGTAATGTATTTGTTATCTATGTTGTCCATCTTATGCAATGCGACCCACCCTGATATATGTATTTTATATTTACACCTTCCATCGCGGGACAGTGCCATGTGGGGTCTACCATTAATACATGTATTGTATATCTCCATCGTCCACTCCTTGGATGTGTGGCCTCCTTTAGGCACGTGTTATATCCAAACCGTCCAGCCATCTAGGTCATCCAGACTGTCTAGATCATGAGGCCACCTTGATGTATTTATGGCTCATCCATGAGGCCACCTTGATGTATTTGTGGCCCATCCATGAGGCCCACCTTGATGTTTATGAGGCCCATTAGTGCGGCCTATTAATGCGGCCAACTTGATATATATATAAGGCCCATTGGTGCGGCCTATTGTGATGTATTTTGGCCCGTGTGAGAGGCCCATTATGTTGTAACTGAGGCCCACGTAGGAGGCCCGTGGTGATGCATTTATGACCCATTTGATATGGCCCATTGTGATATATTTGGGGTCCATGGGTCGAGGCTCATTAAGATGTATTTGGGGCTCATAGGTTGAAACCCATTGAGATATATTGGAGGACCAGGTATGAGGCCCACTTGGTATTAGGCCCATGTGTAGGGGCCCACCTATTGTGTATTTTAAGCCCATGGGTTGTGGCCCAATGTGATGTATTTGTGGCCCATGGGCGATACCCATTATGATGTATATTGAGGCCCATGGGTCATAGCCTATTATGATATATCTGAGGACCATAGGTCGTGGCCCATGGTAGTGCATTTTAAGCCCATGTATTCAACCCATCGTGATGTGTACTTGGCCCTTGAGTGAGGCCCATCGTGATGTACATTAGGCCATTGTGTGAGCCCATGGGCCCACTATACGTTTGGCTCTATGTGGGCCACTCCTTGGGGGCAATGTTGGTTAAATGTCCACATTGATGGGCAATGATAGTTAAATGTCCACATTGTGACCTTCCATTAGGCCTTGTTAGGCCCATTCTTACCGATTCCAATCGTCATGAATAATTGCCGATTCCGATTGACGTGATCGATTTGCCAATTCCGATTATCGATCAATTTCGATTGTCGTGGCCGATTATCATGACCGACTATCGATTCCATTTGACGTGACCAATTTACCGATTCGGATTATCGATTGATTCTAATTGTCATGACCGATTGCCGATTCTGATTGTCATAACCGATTGTCAATTTTGATTGACGTGACCGATTTGCCGATTCTGATTGTCGTGACCGATTGCCGATTCTAATTGTCATGACCGATTGCCAATTCTGATTTACGTGACCGATTTGTCGATTCTGATTATCGTGACCAATTGCCGATTTCGATTGACATGACCGATTTGCTGATTCTGATTGTTGTGACCAATTGCCGATTCTGATTGTCGTGACCGATTGTCGATTTCAATTGACGTGACTGATTTGCCAATTTTGATTGTCGTGACTGATTGTCGATTCTGATTGATGTGACCGATTTGTCGATTCCGATTATCTATCGATCCTGATTGTCATGGCCGATTGTCGATTTCAATTGACGTGACTGATTTGCTGATTCTGATTATCGATCGATCCCGATTGTCATGCCTGAGTATCGAGGCCGATTCCGATTCGTCGAGGCTGATTGTATAGGCCGATTTTGATTTGTCGAGGCTGATTTCGATTGTTAAGGCCGATTGTTGAGACTTATATGATGTATATGCGACCCGTAATTAAGACCCATTGTGATGTATTCGTGACCTATGGGCAAGGCCCATTGTGACATGTAATAGGCCCATGATGCATGTCCCATTTGATGTATTTGGGGCCCAGATAAGTGGCCCAGTTGATGCATATGAGACCCATGTGTAGGGCCCACATGTCATGTATTTGAGGCCCATGGGCAGGGCCCACCCGTTGTGTATATGTGGCCATTGGGTAAGGCCCCTTGTGTTTTATATTATGCCTTTGTGTGAGGCCGTGGGCCCATATATGTTTGGCTCTGTGTGGGTCATTCCTTGGGGGGCAATGTTGGTTAAATGTCCACATTGTCGAGGCTGATTGTTGATGCCAGTTATTGATACCGATTATGACTATGTGACAGCATAGCATCATGATACATGCCCATACGCATCATCTGCATATTTGTTATGAGATGTGGTTGACCATTGCATATGTCATTGGGCAGGTTGTTATGAGACTCCCTGATAGGAGGAGATTATCTCACATGAGTGCATGGTATGCGCAGGATTGATGCATGACTGGATTGTATGACTTATGTATCTTGCATTATGTGCCCTAACGACATCAGGGCCGTAACCTCCACATGCATATTGTGGATGGCCAGACGGGATACTGGAAATCTGTTCTACATGGGGTGTTATAGATATCCTTGGGTGAAAGTCCCAGAACCCTCTTGGTTCCAAAGGTTGCTCCAACGTCTAGACCGAGTGAATACATGAGTGCATGAGGGCCGTACACCATTAGGCCGCGTCTCTCACTGTGTCGTGGTCGGTTGGAAGGGGGTACAGCCTTACCTACCCAAGAGGAGGGGTCAATGCCAGGCTGAGTCTGACCAGCTCGAGGAATGGGTCCGCTATTGACGAGTCGGGCCCGATATTAGCAGGTGAATAGTGAGGTCTCTTCTACTCACCTTGTTGCGCGTGATGGGGTGGCAATCTGGTTTGGGGTGTGATAGACCCTAGTGATTTCCCATAGAGGAACCGTACTGATATGTGGACTTCACTACACCAAAAAGGCCAATTTGTGACATATTTAACGATGGATTTAGTCTGTCACTAATGGAAAAAGTTCGTCGCTGAGCTTGTCTTTGTTGAATATCCGTAGTCCGAACGTCGCAGAATTTAGCGACGGACCAAAATCTGTCACTAAAATCTGATTTACGACGGATTTTTGTCCGTCGTAACTAGGCGACGGACAAAATCTGTCGCAAATTTTCATTTGGCGACGAAAAATGTACGGTTACAAATTCCCGCCCAAAAGAACAAATGTCGCGCTTTTCAGTTGCTTTTGCGATGGATCAGGTCCGTCGTAAAAGAACTTTCACCTAACATATATTTTTTTTTTCATTTTTTTAGAATATGGTGAAAAATTATTTTTTGTTAGTCTAATAATTTTTTTTAATAGAATTTCAGTGGTTTAATTGTACATATTTGTATCTAAGATTATTTTTTAACAATTTATTGAATGCAAAAAGAAAATTTATTTTGTTTTTATATCAAATGAGTCGAATTTTTATTTTTATTTTTTAATTTAAAAATAATATTTAAATGATTTGTAATATCACATGAAAAAAGAATATTGAAAAGTTTAAAAATTTTAACAATGTTTGAGAAAAAAATTAGATTTTGAAAAAATAAAAATTGTGATTTAATAAAAATCTATTTTGTGGTAACAAAAAAGAATATTTAATGAAGTTGATAAATTTGAAAAAAAAAAAGCATTTCATTTTGAGAAGATAATTGAAAAAAAAAAAACATTTGATTTTGAGAAAATAATTGAATATTTAATGAAGTTGATTAAATTTGAAAAAAAAAAAAAAGCATTTCATATTAAAAAAATAGATACTTAATCAAAAAACAAATATTTTGAAACGAAAAATAAATAAGTTGAAAATTTTTGTGATTTTGAAAAATAATTGAAAATGTTCAAAATTCGAAATAAAAATAAAAATTTATTTATAAAAGCACTAAGATTTTGAAAAGATATATATATATATATATTTTTATAAAAAATTGAAAAGTTGAAAACAACATGATGCTTTTGAAAAAAAAAAATCGACATTTTGGAATTTTTGGGAAAAAAATTAAAAGTTGTGAAATTTTAAGATATTTTGAAAATAAAAATTCAGAATTTGTATTTTAATTTATTTTTTGAAATATTTTATAATAAAAATAAAATTTTGTTAAAAGTTTTCAAAGAAAAATTAAGAGTAAAAAAATATACATTTTGAAAAAAAAATGTAATTTTTAAATGGAAATTGAAATTTATCTGTGAAAATTTTGCGAATTTGCAATGTATTTTTGAAAAAAAAAAAGCATTTGACTTCGAGTAAAAAAATAATATCTTGAAAAAGAAATTTAAAAAGATTTCAAAAAATGTGAAAATTTTGACAATGTTAAAAAATGAAAATATTTTGTAAAAAGAAAATGAGACTTTGTATTTTGAAAATTAAAATAAATGCTTTTTTTTTTTTTTAATGTAGAAGTTAAAAAGAATTGAAATTTTTTAATTTTTAAAATTAAACAATATTAAATAATCGATACTTTAACAAAAAACAAACATTTTGAAACGAAAAATAAAGAAGTTGAAAAAATTTATGATTTTAAAAAATAATTAAAAGTGTTAAAATTTTGAAATTATAAGAAAAAGTTATTTATAAAAACACTAAGATTTTGAAAAAAAAAAAATCATTTAAAAAAAAAAATTTGGAAAGTTGAAAACAAAATGATGCTTTTGAAGAAAAAATCGACATTTTGGAATTTTTGAGAAATTTTTTTTTTTAAGGTTAGGAAAATTTTTAATATTTTGAAAATAAAAATTTAGAATTTGTATTTTATTTTTTTTGAAATATTTTACAATTAAAATGATATTTTGTTAAAAAATTTCAAAGAAAAATTAAGCCTAAAAAAATATACATTTAAAAAAATGTTATTTGTAAATGGAAATTGAAATTTATCTGTGAAAAAATAAAATGTAACCCGATTGGGGCGAGTAAATAGTGAAATTGAGGGTATTGATCCGTAAAATTGAGGGAATGGACCAACATATAAAATGAGCCAAATATCCTAGTCAAAATTGTGACCCAACTTATTGATCTCGCGAGGACCTAAGAATTAATATTAGTAAATTTTATGGGCTCCATCATGATGTGTGTCAAACATCAACACCGTGCATTTGATGTGTCCCCTTTAGGTTATGAGATATCTCAAAAATCATCCGTATACGAAACTTAGGTGGGCCATACCATCTAAAACCATGTGAAGACATCCTAAAAATTATAAGCACTTGGTGAGGCCCACATGAGTCTTGGATGTGGCTGAAACTTGGTCTGACCCTTCATCCAAGTGGGACAGATGTAATGAGTGGGTTGGATATGTGAATCACATTCAGGAAAGCCCAATATATGATTATGAAAGGAAACCCCTCTCCACTCCATTTAGGTGATTTACTAATTACCCTGAGTAAGCTCTGTGGGGTCTACCATTATTTATTTATTTTATCCACTCCATTCATCCATGTTAACAGATGATTTGGGGTCTAAAAAAACAAAAAGGAAGCATATCCAAAGCTCAAGTGGACCACACCATAGGAAAAAGTGTGATTGAATCTCTACCATTGAAAAATTCTTGGAGGCATTAGAAGTTTTGGATCAAGCTGATGTTTGTGTTTTCTCTTCATTCGCATCTTTTTGATATTATGAATAGGTTGGATGACAAAAAAACATTACTGTTGGCCCAAGGAAGGTATCAACGGAGGAAATCATTATTCCACATTGTTTTGTGTGGCATGGTCCACTTGAGTTTTAGATTTATTGAAAATTTGGATCAACCCACACCATTCATCCAATTTTCGAGATTATTTTAGAGAATTATCCAAAAAATGAATCATACCCAAAGATTAAATAGACCGCTTCACAAATAAGGGAAAAAGATTGGCTACTTCCCCTTACACTTGCCAATGGCTGGTGGTTGGTGCCTTGTGGGCCCCACCATGATGTATGTGTTTAATCCATGTCATCCATCTATTTTTAAAGATCATTTCATGGCATGAGACAAAAAACAAGGTATATCCCATTCTGAAACGGACCACATTACAAGAAACAGTGTTGAATGAGCATCAACCATTAAAAACATTTCGAGGGCCATAAAAGTTTTGGATCGAGATGATTTTTGTTTTTCCCCTTCATATAGGCCTGTATGACCTAATAAACAGATTGGATGTCAAATAAACAGTACAGTGGGCTTTAGGAGGATTTTAATGATGGATATCCAATCACTATTGTTTTCATGTGGTGTGCTCCACTTGAGATTTAAATACTTCTCATTTTTGTAATAAAACTCTAAAATGATCTTTAAAAATGGATGAACGTAATGGATGAAATACATACATAATGGTGGGGCCCACAGATCACCAACCACCCCGTGGCTGGTGTCAGGGGAGTGACGCTGACCACTAAAAACTTCTATTGGCCACAAAAGCTTTAGATCAAGCTGTTATTTGTGTTTTCCTTAATTTATGTATTTTTTTTTAAAAAAAAACTTTTAAAAAGGTTGGATTTCAAATAAACATTACGATGGGCTTTAGGATAGTTTCAACGGTGGGAATCACTCTCCCGCTGTTTTTTGTGGTGGGGTCCACTACAGATTTTTATCTGCCCCATTCTTTGGATCAGGACTTAAAATGATATCTCAAAATGGATGGACGGTGTGGATATAATAAATACATCATAGTGGGGCCCACAGAACTTGGTGACGTAACTTAAAGTACGGTATAAGGGGAAGCAGATTGCGTAGTGAGTCACTCACTACGCTTAGCGTATTGAGTAAACTTTGTGAGGTCCACCATGATTTACATATCTGATCTACTCCGTTCATCCATTTTATCAGATAATTTTAGTGCCTGTTCCCAAAACTGAAGCATATATAATGTTTAAATGGACCACACCAAAGGAAACATTTAAATTGAATGTCTACCGTTGAAAAAATCTTAGGGGCCACAAAAAATTTGGATCAAGCTCATATTTGCATTTTCCCTTCATCCATGTCTTTATGATCTTATGAACAGGTTGGATGATAAATAAACATCACCGTGGGACCTAGAAAAGTTTCAATGGTGGAAATCTTTACCCCCACTATTTCCTGTGGTATGATCTACTTGATCTTTGGATATGCTTCAATTTTTTGTTCAACCCCTTAAATTAGATGGAAAAATGGATGGACGGCTTAGATAGACCACATACATTCAAGGTGGGCCCAATTGAATGTACAGCGTACTATAAGAGCGTATTGAACTCAATACGCAATCCGATTTCGGTATTAGGGAGGGCGTCCAGAGACACGCCCTAATTCTCCCTCCCTGTCTCTCGCACCGCACCCCCTCTCCCTGTCTCTCGCACACTCTCACACCCTCTCCCTCCTCTCTCTCTCTGTCTCTTTCACCCTCTCCCTCCTCTCTTCTCGTCCCTCTCCTCCTCTCTTTCTTTCCCTCTCCTCCTCTCTCTCACCCTACCGCGCGTTGCCGAAGGCCCTACCCACGCACGCCCTCTCTCTCTCTCTCTCTCTCTCTCTCTCTCTCTCTCTCTCTGAAGCTCGGTTGAAGGCTAGCATTCACAACCATGAGTATCTCTCTCTCTCAATCTCTCCCAATCTCAATACCGATTTAGGGATTTGGGGATTTAGCGATTTGGGGATTTAGCAATTTGTGGATTTGGGGGTTTTAGGGCGCATTACTTCACATTGTTGAGGTGGTGCATCCAAACAGCCCTAAATCACTGGCCCAAAGTCAGGTTCCACAAGCAACACCCTGGGCCCTAAATCACATTGTTATCTCTCTAATAAAAATGCTACTAGTTATATGTGTTGTGTATGGTATTATGTGGATATATGAATAATGCATGATGTGGGTTTTTCTCATGTGTTGTGTGTAGTAGTATGTGGATATATGAATAATACATGATGTGGGCTTTTCTTATGTGTTTCAAAGAATCATAAGCTCATTGACTGTTGGATGTGTTCTGTTTCTTTCATCTGTTCTGCTCTAATCACTAATAATCTGGGTAACCATGATTCTATTATAGATTTCCATTGAACCAAATAACTTCAGATCCGATAAAACAACTAAACACAATGTGAAGAGCACTTCATTGCCGGACAGTGCACCCGAAAATAAACAATTGTTGCTATTGAAACCTGAAAGCTTAGATTGAATTGGCTTGAATTGAGAGAGATTCAAGATAAAGAAGTCTAGAGCAAAAAAACTTCATATGGCAGGCTTTCAGTTTGCAGGATTGTGCTATCCCATGGTTCAGTGATCCAAGCCATTGATATTGTTTAGCTGACTGTCCGTGGCTAACGCACCTAAAATCTCTCACACAGGAAGATGAAATCATGATCCTTCAATAGGTTAAGGATGCTTTTGATGATATTTGGTGCAACCAAAGACCCTGTTAAGAAAGATAATACAGTAATAATTCATGCTTCACATTGAAAAATGGCTAAACAATCTGCTTTTAATGATATTGTTGTTGTTCTCAATACTGACTAGCAGTGTCAAACTGGATTGGACTCTACCGAGTCTGAGTTGACTCGGACGAGTCATATATCCACATAATACCATACACAACAACAGCCCTAAATCACTGGCCCAAATGAATTCAAGGAAATTCGAGGAAATCAAGTTTGCCGCGCTTTTTTTTTTTTTTTTTTTTTTTTTATTTTTTTTTTTAAGTGTGGGATAAAAAAGAAGAAGAAGAAGCTCTAGCAGATGAAATGTATTTGGGCCATTTCACCCTCTCAAGAAGGTCATTTAGGGACTTGAAATTAACTTAGAATTTTTTGGCAAATCAGAATTTTCATATGCTAATAGTGTTCATAGACATGCAATAAAAAATAATGCATATGCTACAAATGGAAGTCAAATCAAACCATTAAAATTGTGGGGTCCACTTTATATGGATCCTTGATCAAATATTATACTAGATTGATGTCCTAACTAGTAGACTGAGAGACAGCTAAAGGACATTTGAAATGAAAAAATAAAAAATAAATTATCAAGGATTTATTTAAAATGGTATGCCATGTTGGAATGTAAATTTTGAAAAGGTAAATCCTAAGATTTATTTAAAATCACGTTTAGATTGATTCATAAAATTAGCAAAAGCCACCATGGGATTTATACTTATCCTTTTAAAGAAAAAAGGCCAATGGCTATCATTGTACTTTCATCTATTTCCCTTTTTGCCTTCCATATACTGGGAATTGATGCACTTGTGGGCAATCAAAGTTTCATCTATAATCTGTCTGCTATATACAAAAGCTCCTTGCACCTTGGAGATACATTTCCTAGCACATTTTTGATAGCTTTTTAAGCATAAGTTTAATACGTTGTATGGTTATCGACTAATTGTCCTTTGTGTTTCTCATTGTAATTGAGCTTTTATTATGTCATCATTGCAGGTGTCCATGCCATTGATTTTATCACTTTGGGTTACAAAGTAGATTGGCCAGTCAGCATTGTCTTGACTGCAGATGCACTTAAACTATATACTGACATTTTTAGTTTTCTGACTCAAGTTAAGCTGAGTGATGATCTGTTATGATCTCTGATGTTCTATTATGATCTCTGAAACTGTCATGCTTCTTGTTTTTGGTTGTATCCACAGATAACTATGATTTCTTTACTGATATATGGTTTTGGGCTTTTGGTTGGATGTCGCACATAAGTGCTTGCTGAAATGTGTTTGCATCTGAAATTTGTGGTTGACTGAATGACTCTTCAAAAAAATCTCCACCATCAAACCATAAGCTATAGATTGGATGGCTACAATGGTCTAATCAAGGTGAACTTTGCATGACAACCTTCAAATTAGGAGCAGATGCAACTAGAAGGTTCAGATTAATAAATTGAATTGCCAAGGTTATAGTATAGAATTAGAAGCACTTGTGACTTATAGTGGTCCTAAATATGTATGTTTGACTGTTTTGGCTTTGTGGTGGATGGACGCATTCTATCCCAATGTGTATAATGAGTATAACCAGTTGCACTAAGTAGCTGGGTACTATTAAGAGGTTATTTCTCTAATACAAATAGTGTTGTGGGAAATGATCCATTTCAAAACACGGTAGAAGAAAAGCTAAAGATTTGCTACTGGTGTCCTGCAGTGGAAATGGTGAGAATATTTACCTATAGCCATTTGCAATTGGACTTCCTTACTAAAGATGGAGTGACTAGAGCATTAGTCATTGCCTGCTCTTAGTATTCTATTTTCAATCTTTCTTCTAAACAAATATTGTTACTGTCCCATCTCAGATTTGAAGCAAAACAGAGAGAAACTCGTGAAAATTTGCTATTTGAGTCAATGCTTACCCTTGATAACAATGAAGTGGGGATTTTCTTTCTTTCTTTTTCTTTTTCTTTTTCTTTTTCTTTTTTTCCTCCATTTAACTATTTAACTAGGAATATGCTGACTGGGCCTATACCTGGATGGATCATAAAGAAATAATAATCTTACTCATCAAACTGACTTCCTTAAATGCAGGTGGTTTTGCACTGAAGAAGCAAATAATAGTCCGTCGTAAAAGGACTTTTGTTTTAGCATTTTTTTTTCATTTTTTTAACAATATGGTGGAAAATTAAGTTTTTTTATAGTCTAATAGTTGTTTTTTAATAGAAATTCGGTGGTTTAATTGTACATATTTGTATCTAAGATTATTTTTTAACAATTGTTTAAATGCAAAAAGAAAATTTATTCTGTTTTTTTATCAAATGAGTGGAATTTTTATTTTTATTTTTTAATTTAAAATTTATATTTAAATGATTTCTAATATCATATGAAAAAGAATATTGAGAAGTTAAAAAGTTTTAACAATGTTTGAGAAAAAAAATTAGATTTTGAAAAAATAAAAATCGTAATTTAATAAAAATCTATTTTGTGGGAACAAAAAAGAATTTTGAATAAAGTTGATAAATTTGCTAAATTTACTATATATAGCCAAGATGAGTCTTAGAATATCTTGATTTTCGGGGAATCCATTCATCCCAGTGTGGCAAATCATATAAGTAGATTGGATGGCATATAAATATCAGGGTGGAACTTGTATGTACTTTGGACGATTTTGGTGGTGGGAATTACTATTTCAACTGTTCCCCGACAGGTGTTATCTTTGGTTTTGGAAGATTTTGGGTACCACCCACTCTGCGTGGTCCATATAGGCAATTTGGATCATTGCAACATGTCCTAGATCTAGCTGCAGTTAGCGGTGAAACTCCGACAGGTGGATTTGGATTGAAGATGGATCTAGCGGTGCAATATGTCCTCCTTATACACAGTAGAGATGTGAAAGATGGAGGAAACGTATGTATACTTAGAGAAAGCAGTTAATTGTGTCTACTGTATAATATAATTAGATTTCTTTCCAATGGTTTAAACATTGCATTATCTCGTTTGGCATCTCTACTCTAATGGAATAAGAACTTCTAAAATAACAGCTACTCTAATAACCTCTTTTTGTTCTAGCAGTTGTTTTAAATAAGCTCATTTGGTAAAATTACTTTTTCAAATCTGAAAACAGCTCTTATTTAAAATAAGCATGCTTGGTAACTTGTTGAAATAAGGGCATTTTTTAAAGGTAGTAGATATCATTTAAAACAAAAAAATAAAAAATTACAACATGGTTGCGTGTTTGTTTCGACAAGGAAACAAATGTATTTGATTTGGGAGAATTACCTTATTCAAACATAACAATGGAATAATTACAAAGATAATCATCATACTTTATTGATTCTGAATTCATTTACATCCTCTGGTATCCCTTGATTCTAAAATAGTTTGCAAAGAACTTATTACAAATGACAATTGCTATAGCTAAATATAATTTTCAGCAGCATAACGGCAATGATCTCAATCATCTCCAATGACTTAGGAGGAATAGATAAGTCAATAAACAGTCTTCAAGAGTACGAAGATTCCGGCAGCATTTCAGCGCTATTTTGGTCATCTCCCAAAACTTAGGAGGAATACATCTCTTCATTGATGACTCTTAATTCCTGAACAAGAAGAACTTGAAGACCCAAAGACTCAAACCATTCCGACAAGATTTCAAAGACATTGTCAGTAAAAAATCGCAAACAATAGGTTTGCGCGGTCCGCAGAACGATATTCTTCTTGCGCGGGTCCGCGCAAACCATAAATGCCTTCTGTTGCTTTTGCGCGGCCGTCGCAAACTTCCAGAGTCCAATACTCCTTTGCGCGGGGCCGCGGAAAGTGCAGGAGTCCAATACTCCGCACCTTCTGTCTTCTCTTTCGTCTTTTCTTCACTCTTGAAATCTTCCCACCCCTTTTGAGAGAAGGAATGGGGTATTTATAGACATTTTCACCAGTGAAAATCTCAGATCTGGTCGATGTGGGACAAAAAATATCATCCAACTATTTTTTACCGCAAGCATTATAGACTTTGCGCGGACTCGCGCAAACAATATACTCTATGCGCCCTCTCTCGCGCAAACCCTCTTTCGTTCAATACGCGCAAACTCCTCACTTTGCGCGGTCTTGTGAAACTATTTCACTTTGCGCGACCTCGCAAGAAAGTAGTCTTAAGTTGTTTCTTTCATCTTCAAAGTGATTTCTTGATCTTTTCTCTTGTTCACTTCCTTGCTTATTTTATGCCTCAACAGATGCCCCTTGATCCGTTCTTTGCTTATTTCAAAAATCAAAGAAAAGGATCAAACCATTCTTTTGCTCCGGGGTTTGCGCGACCTCGTGCAAAGTCCCACTCGAGTACCGTACTCGGCCATAAAACCTATAAATAGTCCAACGACTTAGTCATTTTCACAACCGCTTGCTCTCTGCTAGAACTCGCTTCCTGGCGATTTTATTCGCTGCAAAACCTCTCGACTTTGTGCGACTACAGCAAAGCGCCTCACTTTGCGCGACTTCCACCGAACTTGAGATTTTCCGCGCAAACCTTTATACTTTGCGCGACCTCGCGTAAAGTGGCATGTACTTAGAAAATTTTCAACACTTAGTCACTTTTCATCTTTTCTTTTGTACTTAGAAAATTTTCTTCTGTCCCTTTTCCATGGCTCGTATTAAACAAACAAAATTGTCTTGTGTCTCCTTCTAGTTCACCTTCGATCAACCTCCCGCTAAGCGGGTAAAAACAACTCCAGGAATCCGCTTATTTCAAAGAACCCGTTCTCCCTACCTTTGATTTTTCCGATCAGTATCAAATCTTTACCCTCTCCTATTCACAGATCTATATCTTTAGGAGATATAAAATGTCCTCCAAAACATGGAAGGGAATATGACTGGGATGAGTGGCTTAAGACCATGCCCACATTCGTACCGATAGATAGTGGGAGACCGCCTTTACGCGAAGATACTCCTCCACCTTCCCGCCCGAAGAAGACTCGCCACAATAAGGCGAAAGAGTTTGCCGAAAAGATCAAAGAACATAAGAAGAAGCGACTCCAAAACTCGTGGGATTCGGTGCGAGTTGTAGAAGGTGTCATGAAGTTTGACAACCCTCATACGAAGGCATGACAATCATTCCTATTAAGGTATATCGCCATCAGTCTATGCTAGACTGTGAATCCAGAGATTGTTCCCATGGCGACAGGGCTTATGTATATCGAATCATGGGCCTCAAGAGAGCCCCGCATCTTAGAAGGAACCATTCAAGCTCGTAAACCGCGACGGAGAATGTAGGAGAAGCTCGTCCTATGATCTTCTTGACTCCCTTCTACAAATCCTCATGATCTCTTTCCTTCTCATTTCTATGAGACGGTGAGACAAATGGCGCTTGAGAGATCGAGAGCAACTCGGGAGTCGATGCAATTTCGCATTAGAGGCTTGTTAATCGCTCGTCGCTACTATTCTCGAATGGGCGGAAGCTATCTATCTTGTGAAGCATACGAGCACTCTTGCAAAAATAGGCCTTTACGATGCAATAGAAGTAACCTCAAAATACTTCTATCGGGAACCCAATGTTCTAAAAGGCTTCCGGAATATTGGTCGCCTACAACCAACTCCTTCCATCTTCCTTATGGAGAAATGAGCATATCTTTATGGGACCTTCACCGTATAGAATTGCCGGTCTCACAATAATGAGACAAATTCTATGATGAGTTTATTCCTACCAATAGAGAATTAGCCTTTATATCTTCCCCGACCGCAAGCCTTCCATCTCGAGACCACTATAGAACTATTCAAAGAAATGGGCAAATTTCCCAACTTCCACAAAATTCCCCTCTTCAATGGTGGCTCATTTCTCTAGGGGTCTCAGGTATTTGCCGTCTAATCATTATTTTCCTTCTTTATATTCTTATTATTTCGCATATTAACACCCTTCATTTTCTTTGAAGGTTTCGTGACTGCCGCTCGAAAGAATTGACTAAGCTCCGAGACACGATAAGAGGAAAACCAGAGTATACCCCTTTTGGAGAACTTGCAAGATTCTTGGCTTACTGGCTAAGCCTGGTTGTATTGCCCTGGGTTCCAAGTGGGCGATGTCGTTCGTCCCTCATGTTTTGTTGTAGCTGGCGCTTTAGCAGAGGGTCATAAATATTCTCTTGCTCCTCCTGTATTATGTTCTATCTACAGGGCCCTTGGAGAAATAGCTACCCATGTAAAAGATCTAACTCTGGGAGCTTCATCTGCGCATACTTCTTGGCATTACTTTACAGGTGGCTTGGAGTTTATTTCCCTGGACCTTCGAAGTCTCTGAGCAAGCATATTCGCATCCTTCTCATCTTCCACTCTGGTTCTTTCAGCAAAGAGCAATGGCTAGAAGAGCATATGAGTGGGTGGCAAATAAAATTCGAGACGACGATCAGATAAACTTCTTTCAGTTCCGCCTTTATCGCTATCCTGCAGACACAGATATGGTGGACAACGAAACACTTACTGCAGCAGAGAGAGCTTTCTTCTTCTCTATTCGTTCGTGCAGTTTACCTTTGCGGGAAGGGACAGAATTCTGGAGAGAACCTTACTACTCGAGTCGTTTTGCTCGTCAATTTGGTTATGATCAAACTGTGCCACAAGACTGCGGGTTGGTTACCAGACAAATGCGCTGTTATGGAACTGGTCCTCTTAACTGGGCCATGATATGGAAACAATTGCTGAATAGCTGTGTTGGCTCCTCCTTCATAATTCCAGGCTGTGATCGCATAGTCCGTACATCATATAGCTAGATGCGATGGTGGGATCATCAATCATACCTGGTCAATAAATGTCTGCCAGTAGACTCTTCTATCTTTCTTCATCCACCCAGGCTGAAGGGCAGAATTTTAGAGAGCGGAATTGGCTATATTCCGGAGAAAAGCCATGCATCTCATCCAGGAGAGATTTGCAGAAAGATATCATTGGAGGATCCCATTCGTGAAATCAAGCCCATCAATACTTTGGATGGTTGGTTTGCCCACGGAGATCTAAGAGAATTTGAAAAATCTCGTCGGGACTCTTCAAATCAAGGTGTGGATGATGCTGCAGGTACATCTTCTCCAATTCCTGCAGAGACCGTGGCGACTCAAGAGGGACCAGCTATTGGTACTTCAATATCTCCTCCGCAACCCATTGGTCCTAGTCCATCTTCTCCGATGACTAGATCAAGAACACGTTTGCAATCATCGTCTCCTATCCCTTCGGAAAAGATCGGCCAAGCATCTGCTTCCCCTTCAGTTCAAGAGCCCATACTGGAGAGTAGCCACTGCTTTCTTACAAAGGGAAGCAGGTTGTTGTTGAAGAGGTTGATGAAGAAATTTTGGATGATGAAAGTTCAACTTCTTCATCGGATACAACTGAATCCTCGCCATACGAAGACAGCAAGGATAGCGATAGTGGTGAAAATAAAGATGACGACTTCGAAGAAGGTGAAGTCGACATTGGCGGAGGAGAGGAAGCAGCTGCAAAAGAAGTTGAAATGGAGTCTTCCCCTGTTGTTATTAAGGCTCCTTCCAACATTAATGTTCCTGCTAAATCTCCTGTAGCAGAGGAAGATGAAGAAGAGCCCTTAGATTATGGGGAATATGGGTATTCACCAGGTAAAGAAATTTCAATTTTCATGCATATATATATTATTTTATATTTTAACAACTATTTATTTAAAATTATTTTTATCTCCCTTTTTAGGTGCCCAAGTTGCAGAAACAGGTGTCATCTCTCCAGTGGCCCCTCTTGTAATATCTTCACCGAGAGCATCTGTAGCTCCGTTGGTAGTACCAAGAGTAGTTGCTCGTGAGATTATATTTTCTACAGAAACTACTGATTTGCCAACTCCAGCTACTAGGGATTCTAGTACAGAAGCCAGAGCACCCTCTTTTGCTGATATGGTGGGACTTGGTCCTTCCATATCTCGGGGAGCTTCTCCTTCTCTTAGCCGTATCCCAATGACAGGTATATATATATATGTGTCTTTGATTTTCCTTTCTTCAAGATTATTTATTTCACAATAATATTTTGAATATCCTTCTCCTTTGCTATAGGAACTCCTTCTTGTAGTGGTGCGGCTAGTTCCGATTCTGTGGCCACGCTTTTGAATTATCATCTTTGCGAAGATACCGGTTCATAAGATGCTTATGGTGAAGCATTCCTTATTAGCAATAATCCATATCTTCAAGAATCCCGATCAGTGGCTAGACTTGGACGTTGCCATAGAGATTTTGGAGAGTTCTGCCAGGATGGCCAGAATTGACATATCTCCCTTACGGGATTCACTCTTCAAGTTTCGTGATTCTGTAATTTCTTTAGCTTTAGTGGAAAATATCACAATTACGCCTGAGATTTTAGAATATAGAAAGTTGCTGGCTCTTTCTCAAGAACAAGTCTCTTTAACAGCTTCTTCAATTTCCAAATTTGAACAAGAACGTATGATTCTCCAAGATCAATTAAAGATTCATGTTGATGAAAGCATAACTATCCAAGATCGCATTGACTCTGAAAGAAGAAATCTCTTTGGAGAAAAAGAATCATGAGCAAGCCTTAATCATTCAAGAGGTTGAAGAGAAGATGCGAGTGAATGCCAAATCTATTGATACATCGAAAAATGCGCACAACTTCGTAATCAAGAAATGATTGTTTCTTTGGAGAACAAGTCTTGCTGGCGTTCCTGATCGGGAAACTTATTCTTGAAGAAAAATCTCGACATAATGCAGCTCAGGCGCAATTAAAAGAAGATTTGCTCAGATATTCAGAAGCAATGGGGATCACAGAGAATCTTTGAATCATGTAATTTTAAACATGTGATATTTGCTTTTGTGTTTCTCGGATGTAATTTATCATTTATCTCATGATAGTATTTTGGGATGTTTTATGATGGTATTTTCTATCTTGTATATTGATGATACTTATACTAATATTATTAAATTATATTTATATGATAATTTTATTATATTTATATATATTATTTTTATTAATATTATCAAGTTTTATCTATTCTTTATATAATAATTTCATTACACATTTATAATTTCTAAACCTTTTATGCTTTGTTAGTACGGGATTTTCTAGGTGAGTGTTTAAATTGGCGGTACTAAGTTTCAGTTCAATTAGCCACACGCAGTTTATGCTCATGAGTAGTGGAGCGTGCGCACACACACAGTTTAAGCTCGTGAGTAGTGGAGCATTTATGGGTCTTATGTGATGGCCACTGTAACTCTCTAGAGTTCGCTTTTGGGCTTCTCACTGCCTTGAGCTCACGGTCACGGTCCATCAGAGGGGCCCATTGACGCTACCGGACGGTGAACTGTTGGATTTACGCGTTGAGGTTGGCCACGGTAACTCTCTCAGAGTTCGCAGGGCTCGCAAGGCTACCTTTGGGCACCAAATCTAGGGTCGCCATCCATCAATGAGTAGGTTTAAGCCCTTCCTCACGAGTTACTACCGAAATCAAACCCTAGACCTGGAGGGTCTTACGCACGGTTGACATAAAGCTCGCCTGCGGCCCTGTTTTCTTCGTCTGCAAGGTCGAGCCCATTCTGGAGGGCATTTTCATCCGTTCCCCATGGCCGCTTGAGAAGCTATACGAGACGGCATGGGAATTACGGTGACTAGTCTTCGCGGATTTATGGCCTTTTAGGCTTTGAACCCTTGACTTCGTCACTACCCGCATGGGTGCGCACGATGGTCTTCGCGGGCTTTTAGGGCCACTGACTCCTCGCATTTGCCCGAATGGCGATCTTCATGGGTCTTACGTATAGTTGGCCGGCTCTTTTAGAGCTTGATCCTTTGAGAGCATTTTTTTTTTTTTTTTTTTTTTTCTCGAGCTTGATCTTTTTGATTTTGCTCAATTTGGCTCTTTTAGGATTTTGGCTTGGCTATACTGCCTCTTTGATTGATATTGATATATCCTTGCTTTTGATAATATCTTCAAGAAGATCCATGCCTTGTAAGGCGATAATATATATATGATCATCATCATTTGCAAATATAGCAGATATTTATCTTCAAGAAGATCCATGCCTTGTAAGGCGATAATATTCTTAGCTTAGATAATATCTTCAGGAGAAATCTCAAGAATTTGTGCCTTGTAAGGCAATATAACTTTTGCCAGTATCTTTTTTGATGATGATGATCATATATATATATTTTTCAGATTTGCTGCTTTGATAATTGATATGCTTGTGAATCTCTTCTTTACAGCTTCTTTTGTTGGCATATAGACATGAATATAGACATGATCTTATTCATTTTTGCCCCCTTTTGATACAGAATCATTATGCTGATAATATTCTGGGTCAAAATCCACATCTCTATCTTTAGGGATAGTATCTTTTGATGAAACGGGCGTTGACAAGTACACTGATACCCTGTCCTTCTTGATTTACGATCCTATATGCCCCATTGGAGTATACTTCTTTCACCACATATGGGCCGTCCCATTTAGGCTCGAACTTGCCCCCTGTCCGGCGAGTGACCACTATAGGTCTTTTTAACATTAACACCATATCCCCTTTTTTGAAAGAACGATATTTGACCTGTTTATCAAAGGCACCGATATTCGGCGCCTCGATATGATCGCAATCATTTTGAGTCGCAAGACGTTTCTCATCAAGCAAATCTAATTCTTTCAGCCTTATTTTTGCATTTTCATCATCTGTTATAGACTGATGTACTGCTATTCGGAGTGATGCCACCTGCATTTCAATCGGGATAACTGCCTCCATGCCATAGACTAATGAATATGGTGTTGCCCCTGTTGTTGTACGATGAGTGGTTCTGTAGGCCCATAATGCCTCTTGCAACTTTTCATCCCAATCACGCTTATTGCCTGTCACTGTTTTCTTCATAATCTTGACAATTGTTTTGTTAAACGCCTCTGCTAATCCATTGGCCGGCGGATAGTAAGGTGTTGAAAAAGAATGCTGAATGCCAAACTTCTGACATAACTTTTCCATGCCTCTATTTTTAAAAGGAGTGCCATTATCAGTGACGATCTTCTTTGGAATACCATGACGATATATTATAGCATGCCGGATAAAATTGACCACGTCTTTCTCTTTAACACTTCGTAAGGCAACTGCTTCGGTCCATTTGGAGAAATAGTCTGTTGCCGCCAGAATATATTGTTTTCCTTTAGATGAAGGGGGATTTATGGGACCAATTACATCGAGTCCCCAGGCTGAAAAAGGCCAAGAAGCAACAGACTGATGTAATTCTTCTGGAGGAACATGTATTACATCTCCGTGTATTTGACATTCATGACACCGCTTTGCATATTCTATCGCATCTTTAAACATGGTAGGCCAATAATAACCCATTCGATGCACTCTATGGCATAAATTCCGACCAGCTTGATGTGCTCCGCATTCACCTGAATGTGCCTCCCGCAGTATTTGGTCTGCTTCTTGCTTGTCTAAGCATCTCAACAACATTCCATTATAAGACTTTCTATACAATACTTCGCTGCACATGATAAATTTACCTGATCGCTGTTTAATTTGCTGTCTTTGTGCATTATCTTCTGGCAAGATATTATATTTGAGATAATCAATAAAAGGCTGACGCCAATCATCCATTGTTATCTCCAGACAGGATATAGGCAATATTTCAACAGTTTTTTCGATAACATCTGCAGATGGCAGGAATCTTCTTTCTTCTATAGTTACCTGAAGAGGACTCCGGTTTGTGCAGGATAAAGCCGCTGCTAAACTGGCTAAAGCATCTGCTTTTGCATTTTCTGACCGCGGTATGTGTTTAATCTCCACATAATAAAATTGTTCAAGCAACTGTTGTGCCTTCCGATAATAAGGTAGGAGCTCTTCTTTCCTTACTTCAAACTCTGTTGTCAATTGATTTACAATTAGTTTAGAATCTCCGAAGATATGCAATGATTTTATTTCCATTTGCTGGGCTATTTCCATTCCGATGATAAGAGCTCTGTATTCAGCTTCATTATTTGTGCATGCGGTACCCAACGTGAAAGAATATGGTAATAAATCACCCTGAGGGGTAATGAATATCACTCCTGCCCCCGCTCCCGATACTCGAGCAGCACCATCAAAATACATCTGCCAAAGAGTTTGAGATTCTGCCAACATAACCTGTTCATCTGGGAATTCATCATTGATTTCTTCATTTTCTGCTATAGGATGCGCTGCTAGGAAGTCTGCCATAGCTTGCCCTTTTACTGCTTTCGCCGGCCTATATGAAATAGTATATCCTGATAATAATAACATCCACTTGGCTAACCTTCCTGATAACATGGGCCTGGTCATCAAGAATTTTATCGGATCTGCTCTTGAAATCAGAATTATATCATGGGAGAGACAATAATGCCTCAATTTTTGCACAGCGAATACCAATGCCAAACATTCTTTTTCAATCGGAGAATAATTGGATTCTGCCCCCATAAGTGTTCTGCTTAGGTAATAAAGAGCAGTCTCTTTTCCGGCTTTATTTACCTGTGCCAACAAAGCACCCAAAGAATTTGCAGCTGCAGATGTATATAAGATAAGTGGTTTACCTTTCACTGGAGCTGTTAACACCGGCGGCTGTTTTAATAATTCTTTAATTGAATCAAAGGCATTCTGGCAAGCATGATCCCATATAAATTCTGTATCCTTCTTCATTAATCGGGAAAATGGCTGACACCTACCCGCGAGGTTTGAAATGAAACGGCGAATGTATGCCAATTTTCCTTGTAAGCTTTTTAATTCCTTTAGCGTTGTTGGTGGTGGCATATTTTGAATAGCTTTAACTTTTTCTGGATCAATTTCGATTCCTCTATGCCGTACCACAAAGCCGAGGAATTTGCCGGAAGACACTCCAAATGCACATTTAGCCGGATTCATCTTTAATTGTTTTTTCTCGAGTCGTCTAAGACCGATGCCGATGTTCGCGGTGTTCTTGATGATCTCCAGACTCGACTACCAAGTCATCAACATAGCATTCGACATGTTTATGCATCATATCTTGAAAGATATTTTTCATTGCCCTTTGATATGTTGCCCCGCATTTTTGAGACCGAAAGGCATGACTTTGTAACAAGAAATTCCAAGATGCGTTCTAAAGGCGTCGCTCTTCGTCTTCGGGAGCCATCCCGATTTGATTATAACCGCATACCCGTCCATAAAAGACATGATAGCATACCGAGTAGTACTATCAATTAGTAATTGTTATCGGAGAGGGAAATCGTCTTTTGGACATGCCTCATTCAAATCTCAAGTCAATACATACTCGATTTGTCCGTTTTTCTTTTTAAGGGACAATATTTGATATCCATTTGGGATATTTAACTTCTCTGATGAACCCAACCTTTATTAGCTTATTTACTTCTTTTTCAATTAATGGAATCAGGTCTGGGTGAAATCGCCTTTGTGCTTGCTTGACTGGTTTCTTTTCTTTGGAGATATTTAACCGATGCATCGCTACAGAGGGTTCCAGTCCTGGCATTTCTTCATAGGTCCAAGCGAAGACATCTTTATTTTCTTTGAGATGTTGACCATATTTCTCGAATTCTTGATCTGAAAGGCTGACGCTGATGAACGTGTTCCTTGGTTCTTCTGTTGTTCCCAAATTTATTTCTCGCAGCCATCTATCGTCGGTTGCCCCCGTCTTCTATTTGCTTTGGAGCGATTTCAGGATATTCAACTATCTTAGTATCTTGCTTGAAATTGAAGTCACATTAATCGATATCATGTTTATCGATTGATTACTCCCAATCCTTGGAATTTTCTTCGCTTTTCTTGATTAACCCCGAGTGGGATTTGAATTCCTTTCCCATTATTCAAGCCGGTGGGTTTATCACAATCAAAGCCCATGTTTCTCATGATCTTCTTGCTTATTGCACTGTACTTTCTCAAATTTTGCGGTGCTAATTCTCCATGATATTCATTGCTTGCATTTTCACTCTTCTCTTCTGATACAGCATGGAATTCTATCGGTTCAAGATATTTGGCACTGGCTTTGACTTGAAATGTTCTCGGAGCGGCTGCAAATGGCTTACATCTTGCAATATAGGGTAACGGCACCGTGTAATTGGATCAGAAACTTTCATTGCTCGCCGACAACAAAGTTGTCAACGGCGGTTGTCCCTATTGTCTCAGGCGCTTTGGTACAAAATAGAATTTCTTTCTTGCTTCTGCAGACCAGGAAGATTCTGCTCTTTCTTCTTTAACTTTATTTATCCTGTCATCTTTTATGATCCTCTTCCTATCATCATTTCTCATTTCTTCAGAGAAACATTTATAATAGCTAGCATCCGCAAAGAAAGACTCAGCTTCTGTATAGGGTTTTGCATCAGCCATTACTTTACACTGCATCCCATCTTTACAGTATTTGAAGCACTGGTGTAGAGTAGAAGGTATAATATTGTACTGATGTATCCACGGCCTTCCCAAGAGAAGGTTATATGTCGTCACAAAGATTTATAACGTGACCTACAACAAGGTAGTAATTAATTCTCCCACTTCCAATGTTACTGTAATTTTTCCGAGCGCGCGTTGTCCATCTTGATTAAATCCTTGTATCATCATTCCGCTGGGGCGCAAGTCTGAACGACGAAATCCCAATTTAGTAATCATTGAGAGTGGCAAAAGATTTACCGCGGATCCATTATCTATCATGATCCTTTTTATCTTCTTCTCACAAATGTATCCTTCTATCATCAATGGCCTGTTATGTTCCTTTTCGCCAATTAAATCATCATCAGAGAAAGATATTACTGGTAGACAATTCATCTTTTCACTGTTCCTTTCATTCTTCATTTCTACCAGTAAAGTTTCTCTTACATCATGATCAGACAATGCTTGAATCAAACTTTGACGAAATTCTTCTGACAACTTGAGCGCATCGTAAATACTTAATCGTGCCGGTATACCCTTCAAGTGGCTGACTACATCATAAGTCACTTTTGTCACTGTATCTCCATTTCTTCTTTTGTCCTCAGTACTCTGTCTTTTAATCACTTCTTTCCTTATGATTCCTGCTTTTTGCTTTACCGGACTTGTTATTTGCTTTCCTGATCGCAACGTAATCATTGTTGCATTCCTCATCGACCTTCGATCTTCCTTCTCTTTCGATTTCTGAGTCTTTTCTTGTATTGACAATACATTTACTGTTGCTCTTGCATTCTTTTCTTTGCTTCCGCTGGTTATTATGTCACCTCTGTTTATCATTCGCTGTATGATGCACTTTAACGTATAACAATTTTCTGTCGGATGCCCCACTAGGCGATGATAACGGCAAAAGTTTCTTTCTCGAGTCCTTGTCGCATCTTCAGGGCGCTTTGGTTCTGGTAATTCCAGAGTTCCTGCTTTTAACAATTGTTGCATCATGGGTACCACGTCCTCTTTATCAAACTCAAATCCTTCATGAGAATCAAGCATTCTGAGCTTTTTTCCACCGTATCTGTCCCTTGCTTGGTTCCAGCCTTCTTTTCCTTCTGGCCTTTTATCTCTTGAGCCTCTGGCATCTTGATTCTTCTTATCCCGATCGATGGTGTTGACAGTTGTCCTGCCAGGTATTCTTCTGACAGTTTCATGATGAAATGCCGGCATCTTGCGAGTCATCAGTTCCAATGCATGGGCTTTGGTAGCCAAATCACGAAAGGTTCCGATATCAGCGCTGGTGAGTCCAAACGCGATTCCTGTTTCCATAGAGTTCAGACACATCTTGACTTGTTCCTTTTCTTCCGGCAGCTGCCTGCATGATGCCCCCAGTGTCTTCCATCTGTCTATGAATTTCTCAACGGGTTCTCCTTCTCGTCACCGAATCGGTTCGTGATGCTAACGTCACGTTCGACGAAAAGAAGTTTGACATGAAAGCATCTTGCATTTCTTCCCATGTACGTATGGATCCCGGTGCAAATTTGAATACCACCTGAAAGCTTTACTTGTTAATGATGATCCAAATAGGCGTAAACAATATTGAGGTATTGTGGAGAAATTTCCCATGCTGGTGATGAAATGCATCAGGTGTTCTTCAGGTGATCCTTCCATATTGAACTTTGGAAACGGGTGTTTGAAGTTGGTGGGAAAGGAACATCCTCTACCTCTCTCGGGTAGGGTGTTCGGTATCTTAAACGACCGGTGTTCGCACGCTCTCTTTCTATTCTGACTGCTTCTTCGACGACTTGTCTTACATCATCTTGTGTTATAGCTCTTGTCGCTGGAACTGACCCTCGTGATCCTATCCCCTGCGGACGGGAACCTTCAGGCTGGTTCTCTTGTCCATTGGTCGCTCCCATCATGGGTGGAGCCGCTATCTGGGCTACATTATGCGCCAGCGTTGCCAGGGCTTCTCTGAGGTTTCGGCATTCATCCATTAACATTCTTTGTGCCTCCGCCATTTGATCAACACGTTCTTCAGTAGTCGGTCTATTTCCTTGGCCTGTCTCTGCCATGTATACCGCAGCCTCTTGACTGTTCGTCGAAACTGTTTTTGGAGTAGAACGAGAGTATGCTGATATAACAGGACTTATAAAGAAAGGAGAAATTGGAGTCCTGTTTGATTCCTGTGTACTTCCCGTGCTTTTGATCGATTGAGGTGATACAGCTTTAGGCGAGCTTATTTGAGGCGATACTTGTATCGGTGATCCTATCATCAGTGCTTTACCCTTTTGTGCTTCTGTCCATTTGGTCTTTGGAGCGACCAAAGTGGAAAATCTCAGGACGAGAACTCGCGTAGAGGTTTGTTCAGATAAATTGCCGGAGGAGCGAGCTCGGGTTTTCTTCCTGCTATGCTCCGTGTGATTGGTCCCTCAGCTCTTGGTGCAAACAATTTTGTCTTGCGATTTTTTAAGGTCTTTGCTTTTGTTCTTTTGGACAAGACCAAAGTCCAGTTTTCATCACTCTCTTGTGGTTGAGGTGAAACGGAAATGACTCCATTGTTACTGGAATCACTTTGCGCCTGTTTGTAGTGCTTGCTTTCGTACGCTCAGGAGTTTGGTTTAGCGCATATTCGATTATGAATCCGGTGGCGATGAATCGGAAGTTTACTTTTCTCGCGATATTAGCCATTAATAGTGTTGTGTGATTGAATTCAGGTACCTTCAATAGTAAAACATACCTGAAATTAGTACATGAAAGACTAAGTAAACTATCTTAGAGATGAAGGGGAGGATGTTCCCACTGAGAGTCGCCATTTTGGCGTCTAATAGACGCCAAAAAAAAAATGACGAGAGTCTTGCAACTTTCCCAATGTTAATGTTAAATAAGATAAAGTCCCCAGTGGAGTCGCCATTTTGTTTCGACAAGGAAACAAAAGTATTTGATTTGGGAGAATTACCTTATTCAAACATAACAATGGAATAATTACAAAGATAATCATCATACTTTATTGATTCTGAATTCATTTACATCCTCTGGTATCCCTTGATTCTAAAATAGTTTGCAAAGAACTTATTACAAATGACAATTGCTATAGCTAAATATAATTTTCAGCAGCATAATGGCAATGATCTCAATCATCTCCAATGACTTAGGAGGAATAGATAAGTCAATAAACAGTCTTCAAGAGTACGAAGATTCCGACAGCATTTCAGCGCTATTTTGGTCATCTCCCAAAACTTAGGAGGAATACATCTCTTCATTGATGACTCTTAATTCCTGAACAAGAAGAACTTGAAGACCCAAAGACTCAAACCATTCCGACAAAGATTTCAAAGACATTGTCGTAAAAAATCGCTAAACAATAGGTTTGCTGGTCCGCAAGAACGATATTCTTTGCGCTGGTCCGCGCAAACCATAAATGCCTTCTGTTGTTTTGCATGTGGCCGTCGCAAACTTCCAGAGTCCAATACTCCTTTGCGCTGGGTCAGCAGCAAAGTGCGAGGAGTCCAATACTCCGCACCTTCTGTCTTCTCTTTCGTCTTTTCTTCACTCTTGAAATCTTCCAACCCCTTTTGAGAGAAGGAATGGGGTATTTATAGACATTTTCACCAAGTGAAAATCTCAGATCTGGTCGATGTGGGACAAAAATATCATCCAACTATTTTTTACCGCAAAGATTATAGACTTTGCGCGCTGACTACAAGCAAACAATATTTTTGCGCGGTCTCGCGCAAACCCTCTTCTCGCGTTCAATACGCGCAAACTCCTCACTTTGCGCGGTCTTGTGAAACTATTTCACTTTGCGCGACCTCGCACAAAAGTAGTCTTGAAGTTGTTTCTTTCATCTTCAAAGTGATTTCTTGATCTTTTTCTTGTTCACTTCCTTGCTTATTTTATGCCTCAACAGTGTTGATTCATTTAAGAACCTCCTTTTTATTTATTTTTTTTGCAGGGTTTGAAGATAGAAAAAAAAGTTTGAATCATTAACCTTGATCATCAATCATTTAGGCCCCACGTTTGATTGATAATAACTCTTGGGAACTACTTTGATTGGATGAATCCAGCCATTTGATCAGTGGTCATTGATCAAATGGCTTGCATTTTTGTTGTCAATTATGTGGGTGGAGAAAAACATGAGAATCACACCCACTTTTCAATGATCTAACAGTTACGCTTTAGAAGTGCACAATGTTCTCTTCTCTAAGTAACTGATATGCTACTCTCAGCTTATCCTTTTATAACTGATATTCTTGAGAACACACAAAGCTAAACTACACTTTGCAGGGAACAAAGTATAAGGGAATGTTCAAAAGAGCTGCCTTGATAAGCTTTGTGGGCCAGATTGTGCATTCTTATTTGCCAAACATCTTTCTCCATTGTAAATTCCAGGCCAGGAACATCACTCTCAAGTTTTGCACAGTCAGATCACTGACTTGCTCCATCGTGTATGTGATGAATAGTGTCCTATTAACAACATTTGTCGACAATGTAATTCAAAGATCTGTGATATCCACGGCCTACTCACCATAGAAAGTCTCTCTACCTGTTTTTCCAATCCGATAATGGTGGTATATGAATGATGCATTTAGATCTTATCTAGTAAGGAATGGAATTATTCACTAATTTCTGTCCTCATACCCAAACAAAATAGGGTTGCAGAACGTAAACATCATCATATTGTTGAGAAAAGAGTCAATACTAATGTAACTTGCTCATAGTTTCTGTCCTCATACTCTAGTATTAAGAAATTGTGGTTAAGGCTCTGTTTGGTAGCGGGACTAAAAGTAAATTGTCGTAGGAATGTTTCCTGCCAGGCTCTGTTATTGGCCTTTTCCCATGGGAATTGTAATTTTGAATAAGTTCAGAAATATTGGAATTTAAGAGCATTATAGTTTGAACACAAAATGACCAAAGAAAAGATGGAAAAGGTTTAATCATTATAGTTTCAACACTAATAATTGCTCAGAGGGAGCATTTTTTCCTTTGGGCAATGCTCATGTGTCTTCTTATTTGTACTTTTTGGTGCTATCTCAATGCCTCTTTAATGAAGCTTGTTGTTATGTTTCAAAAAAAAAAGAAAAAGAAAAAAAGAAGGATGGAAAAGGTTTAACAATTGCTCTAGGAAGGCCATGTTCCTACTGTAATTTAGTTTTAGCTCTACCAAGCAATGCCTAAAATAAAAGCCATTGTAGGCTTCTATCCTTCAATCCTTCAGCTCATGGGAGTGAATTTGGTGGTTCTATGCTTGTCATGAGCAGTGGAGTTTTGTTGGGCAAAGATCTATCAAATTCCATGGTTTTAAGTTGTAGTGCGATGCAGTGTGCGGGCCAAGAATAACTCCAAGGATCTGCATTCGATTTTGACTAATTCATAGAGTTTGGTTGTGGCCCCATAAATTATTTGCATGGGTCGCTTAGATGTCGGACACTCTTTCAGTGATTCATGCGTTGCAACATCTTTTTGTTTGAATTGATGCAGGTGGAGTCGATTTCTTTCTTTCTTTCTTTCTTCTTACTTGGTTTCTTTCTTTCCTTTCCTTTTTTTTTTTTAATTAGTTGAGCGTAGATGATGTCTATTGTTAATGGTCAATCTATGCATTAGTGGCCAGCTCAATCCATTGCTTGGGATAGTTAATTTATTTCGCAAAGTGGATTCATTGATGGAGACTAGGTGCAGGTCAATGGTAGCTTGAATTTTCTCCAATTCTTTGTGCAAATAAGTTGTGTTATTCCTCTCTACTCACCATATATCAATAAAAACTGCAATCTCCTTTTTATGTGTTTCCAAAACTAAAAGGAGCATCCTGGAATCTTGTAACCTATAGATGTTTCAAGTTTGAAAATAGCTCTCTCTCTCTCTCTCTCTCTCTCTCTCTCTCTCTCTCGCTCGCTCTCTCTCTCTCTCTCTTTCTAACACCAAATCTACCAATACACTCACACTGACACCAAAAATCACTCTCCTCCAATTACTTCTCCTTTCACCTAAAGTCCCATTTGGTAATCTAGTAGAGTGTGATTTGTTTGTTGTAGAAGTATTACAAACTGATGTTTGATTAAATGGTTCTATTTTTTAGGTGTTGGGCTTGATACTTTTTCTAATTGTAGCAATAATATGTTTAGGGGACCTGTGGATATTTTCATTTGGATGCTCATCCAGATATCTATCATGCTTTTGAAGGAAACAAATATTCTCATGCTTCATCAGAATACATCAGTTGGATCAACTGACATAACTGACAAAACTGTTTCCTATCACTTCTTATGTTGTTAGTCTCCCAACCCTATATATTGTTACACATACAATTTGTTATTGGTAGACTCTCATGTCTTATATAATGGCATAATACACGCTAATAATTAGCCATTTGCATTGATTAGTTGGTGCCAGGTGTCACAGAGTTCATGATAGCAGAACTGCTTTACTTACAATGGATGGATCCAAACCAGCCAATTTATCTTTACATCAATTCAACTGGAACGACTTGTGATGATGGTGAAACGGTATGTTAGCTCTCGTTTCCAATTTCCAACTGTACCACAATCGATAATGGTACTATGTGGCTTCTAGAGTTGCTGGGATATACAAGCATCACAAGGATACAAATGAGGATTTTGTGGATTTTCTTGCTTTCTTTTTTATTTGTGATGTTTGAATTTCTATTCTCTAACTTCCTTGAAGGGCATTATTGCAATCTTCTCTTAGGCACTTCAAAAATAACCAAATTGTGGAAATTCATCAACCATAAATTTGTATATCGCATCCAGACTGTCCACATCTTGTGCTCATAGTTGATAGAAAGTAAGCTGAAAATTTCATCCATCAAATGATTCGAACCATCCATTTTGTGGTTGATGTCATACTTGGGCAGAGTGTTGGACCATGTAAACCAACAATATCTTTACATCAATACCATGGAGTTTAATAAACTAATTACGTACCAAGAGATGTTGGGTCATTGTTGAATCTTGAGGCTCAGAGACTTGTACTTGCTCGCCTTCTCTCCCTTTACATCACTTTCAAGAAAGGGAAGAAGTGGAAGACATAAGAGATCCTTGGGGACCAACAGTTCTATATACAGGGGACTCTTAAGAACACTCAGCCCATCAAGGTTCCTTAGTCGTCAAGTCTCTATGCTTTTAGAATGCCCACAATTGCTAAGACCCCACCACATGAGTATCTATCAGCCCAGAGTATGTAGGATATGATCAAATCATAAGTGGGGCTCACTAACATACTCATTAGTTAAGATCCAACAACTTGATTCAATCTATTTTAATCAAATCATTGATCTATGATGGCCCACTAAATGAACAATAGTCTTACATTCTCCTCTTGAGCCACATATAGATCGATGCTTTACTTGTAAAAATGAGTTAAGGGTTAACTGACAATAGTCTTGGTATTGATTCCCTAGTGGGGGTGGCTAACAGTGAAGTGTTAACTGACAGTGGGGGTGTACTAACAAGCTAACAAAAAAAAAGTTAGGAAATATATTTTTTTATTCAATTTTCTCATATCGAATGCATTTACAACACCTATAGCAGCCATCCTGATGATATTGGTTGCCATGACATTTATCGAAGTGGGAACAGTCATGGTACAACAATACTATCATTCCAACGATATAAACCTAAAGTGTGATAGTCTGGTATGAAAGTTACATGTAAAATTCAATCATGCATGCTTATTTCGAAATGGACGTCTTCTCTATTATTTTGATTACACAGAAACTTGTGTACACATAAATTGAGAAGCAGAAATTAGTCTCTATAACATAATCATCAGTATATACTGAATGTGAGTACTACAAGTGTTTGTATCAATTGACCATATTTTAACTAATCCATCTTTGTCATAAGAGATCCACTCCAAGATATGTCACAAGCTCTCTAAAAGGGTCAGTTTGGGCAGTGGGATTAGGTGGGATGGGATTCATCTGGTCCTGTGCCAATTCCACTCCATTTTTGGGAAGAATGAAAAAGCTTGAAATTACGTTAAATGGAATTGCATTGGGTCTTGTGCCAATTTCACTCAATGTTTGGGAAGTTGTGTAGGTCCCAACATGATGTGTGGGCTATATCCACACCGTCCACCCATTTATAGAGATTATTTTAGAGCATGGGCCAAAAAATCAGGTAAATCTAAAGCTCAAGTGGACCCCACCATAGAAAGCAACAGGGATTGAATACTTACCGTTGAAAACTTCTTTGTGGCTACATAAGTTTTGGATCTACCTCATTTTTAGGCCCATGCCATAAAATGAGGTTACAAAATAAATGAACGGTTTAGATATAACACGTGTGTTATTCTTAGTAATTTCAAATGATGGTGGGTATATCCATTCAATGTACCACCGAATTGTCAACAAAGCATGGCATTAATTTTATCCATCATTATGAGAAGAATATGGCCAAATTGTGACTGGCGCCATTTTAATTTGTTGCAGTTCCATGGGCTTTTAAGTTGGATAGTTGGACTTGGAATGACAATCATTTCAATTTGAGTGGCTAGCCTCACTAGAGTCATTTACTCATTGAATCCAAACACAGCCTTACTCATTGATGTTTGTCACTACTTTGATTGGCTTCCCTACTCTTTTTAAGTACCGAATTACCATCCATCTATTGTAAGTAGATCTAATTATAGTTCTTAAGTATTTTATGCACAACATTTATTCTTGCATTTCCTTGTTGGAGTTGATATCTTGATGTCTCGTTCTTAGAAATATGTAGTTTTTTTATTCTTCCATTGACTCTTCTTGCAACTATTGAGATTGTATTTTTAGTTGTATCTTATTGGGGTGTTTCATAGTTGTAGAATGGAGATTGGACTGGTTCATAGTTGAGTCCCAAAGCATGACATAGACTTTGATTATTTCATTCGTCTAGTGTGCATTGCCCCAAATGAGCCATTTTTAGAGTTGTCTCATCCCACTGATTTCATAATCATATAGCTGAACTACAATTGGATATAGTAATCCTTCCCTGCATAATATTATTATGTTTTAAATTTTGAATAAGATGTTTAGTGCTGATATCATATTTTATTAATTTCACTTGAGAAAATTATGAGAATTTCCAAATGATTTTACATGAGATACGAAAATGATTGTGTGATTTATGTAGGAAGGGAGCTGACGTGAATGGACCAACTTCATGTGGGTGAGATCCACACTCTACATAAGGTGCAACACACTGTGCTTGGACCATTACCGAAAATCAGAAAACCCAAAGGCCTTCCATATAAATAGAAGATCAGTCCTTTCTCTCTTGTTTAACTTCTGCAAGAAACAACAGCGGGCGACATCAGTCCATGAATACATTTCTTTTTCTTCACCCGATGAACAGTTAAGATCTCAATCATGTGTGGATCAAGAGTCCCATTGGAAAATTCTGAAACTGATTGGTTATAAGTCTATGAATACATTTCTTTTTCTTCACTATTTGGAGTGCTTCATGTAGCTTTTCCTTGTTTGACTGCAGGTTTGTATTCTTGAGTTGGGAGCTTTGTGTATCATGTTTTGACATCTTCACAAGTTCACATTTTCTTTTTCCTTTTTGTTCTGTTTTCCTCGTGCATATTCATATTTTTACAGATGAATGTGAAGTGTCCTATTAATTGTTGTGGGTGGTTTTGGTGTATGGATTGTTGTCCACCACAAAGCATACTGAAGCATGGACATTTTCCGCATGTAGTACTAAGTGTAGGAAAATTCGATATTTTCTCTATGGATGAAAATTCTTCATCTGTCAAACATACTTCCTTAACATGGGTTGCTGTCAGAAATTTGATATTTGCTCTATGGTTGAAAATCTTGCAATTCATGTGTCCCAAGTTGAAAATTCTGAATAAAATAATATGTTCATTCATACAAGACACAAGTCCATGAGAGCCAACAGTGGAATCGATGTTATCATTAAGGCCATTGAGAAGCTGCGCCAGCGCCACAAGGAGCACATTTCTGCATATGGGGAGGGCAAAGAGAGAAGATTAACAAGCCGCCATGAAACCGTCGACATCAACATGTTCTCATGGGTGAGGAAAATAGGTTCTCATGAATTTCCAAACACACATGCACACACAAAGTAGCTTTCTATTATTCTTCCAAAGATGTCACAATCCATGCATTAAAATCTGTAAATATATATATGAATATACTGTCATGTCTTGGAATTTTTGTATATGGTTTGGTTGATTGTTCATTTCTAGCCACGAGGCCATTTTTGTTGTAGTGAGGTGGATATGAACTTATATCATCGTACAGGTTGTAATCGACTGTACGGTGGAGAGTTGCAATGAACCTGCCTGGGTTCTTTCCGACTAACCAAAGAAGTCAAACAATTAACGCCTAATAGAACACCTACATGAGAAATTTCTAAGCACCATCATCGACAATTTCCTTGAAAATTTTCCCACCCTTTATATAGATGTGAAAATTCAACATTAGCTCTTAAACAGTTGAGGTTTGTACACTACAGCAGTTCTCTTCTATTTGTTTTCTTTTCTGATTTCTTTCCTTGAAAGCTTTTGCTTTGTCCAACTTCTTCATACATAGTTTGATCTGCAGACGATGGGATTCGCTTCTTTCAAAGTGGGGATTATGTTCTTCTAGCGAACATGTTTGCAAGTGCTAGCCAATGGAACAAAATGACAAGAGTGAGAGAGGCAATGAGAAACAGAGGAGTTCAGAAACCAGAGCTAGGTAACAGCCTCATCAAGCTACATCCAACAATTTAGCTTGAATCAGAATTTTCAAGGACTGTTGTGGATGCATTTCTTTCTTGTGTAGCAGATTTTCTATGTTGTTAGACTCCCCTCTTCTCTTTTTATACTTTTCTCTCCCAACTTTTCTTCTTCTTCTTCTTCTTCTTCTTCTTCTTCTTCTTTTTCATTTTCCTTCTCCACCTGATTTGAAAATAGAAAGGGAATTCATATTTATTACTCTCCTTCCACTGATAGACAATTCACTTTCCAAGATAAAATGGTAAATTCAATAGAGCTATTGCATCATTTTTTTTTTTGGCACCATTTAAAAATTGGCAGTGACTCATCCACCTTACATATCAGAATGATTTACAGCTATACACACCATCCAGATTGTGGATCTCATTGTTGATGGAGCATTTCTAAAATCAGACATTTCTAAATCACACTGATCAAGCAATCCTAACCATCCAATTAATGGATATCATATGGATAGATGGTTAAAAATAAAAATGGTCCAAATTTGGAAGGACAAATCTGATGGTTAATGTTATCTTCTCAGTGAAGATTTTTTATTATGCACTTGTGCTCCATCCATAGATTTGGATGGTCTGGATTGCCATACAAGCATGCCATGTGTATGTCTAAAGTCTTACCACCATTTTATAAATGGTGCAAAACTAACACTTGACTCCCCTTGGTCAAGACCTGACAGATGACTTTTTATTTTCTTTTTAAATTTATGGGTAGTGAAAATTGTAATGATGGAGAAATTCCAAGTTTCGCATGGTAGCTTATACTGAAATGAAAAATGAGATAGTGCCCATATCTGATGATCAGGATTCCTCTGTTGTGAAAAATGAGATAGTGCCCATATTCGTGAAATGTTCTATTGAGGGTAGGCTGAACAATAGGACAATTTGTTGTGTTTACCAATGATTGCTAGGTAGAACAAATTCTTTAAGATTCTTGTTCAATGGCCTTTATGGATATTGATCCCAAAAACATTTTAGTGCACTATTTCTAGTCTATATCCATTATATTATGAACTTACGTTTTGTGGTTGCTCTAATATAATAAGATGTCAATTTTAGATTTCTTCTCTCCCTCTTTATGCTTGAAAGAATGGGATTTTGGTTCAAATGCATAAGATGGACATTGACATCATTGGTCTTCTTTGATTTTTTTTTTTCTTTACCATTTATTCTGTGAAGTGCTTCTAAGTTGTTTGAACTGATGCATGTAAGAAGTTCTGGAATGTGTTTCATCTGTAGCCTATGTGTGATCAGAAGGTACAATTCCAAAAAAAAATATCATCTAATTTCACATTATTTCCATTGCTTTATGATTATACAATTCCAAAAAAAAAAAATGAGAACCAATGGTTAACAGTACACAGACTGCTGAAATTGATGTTTTTCCAATAGATCACTACTATGATGCCTTAGGAGGGCCTGAATTAGATACTCTCAGGGTAAATGGATTTTTATTTTTATTTATTATTTTTTTTTGCAGCTACTGTTGTTGTGCTCCATTTGCTTCGTTCAGCTGACAGGATATCATCTTTATAATTATAAATGTTGTTTCAAAGCAAGTGTGGAGTGCTACAAATTTGGAGAGATCTGACATAAATAAAGTCTTCTATCGGTACAAGAGCATAATCAAGTTCTCAAATCTGCACTTGATTGAAAAAGATCTTAATGGCATTAGTGCTAACATGGAATGCATATGCAAAGTTAGTTATTTATGTGCAAAAAAGAAAAAAAAAAAAAAAGAAAAAAAGAAGGAGAATGTGGTCCCGACCCAATTGAGGAAGTTATGCCCAAAGTGTAGTTAACATAGTGTCCTAGTGGGAATTAGAAGTTTAACTGGTAATGGTATCATCTCTCGTTAATAAGGGCAATAGTAATGGACTGAAGACAACTGAATCTGCTAAGGCATCTAGAAGACAGTCCATCAATTTATTATTATTATTATTTTTTTCATTTTCTTCAGATACTGAATCTGCTAAGGCATTTAGAAGACAACTGAAAGAGATAATCTACTCAGTGCTGTTTGATATGAATGTTCCTGCTATTTGTAGAAGAACTGCCGGCATGGCTCATCACTTTGTTGCTGAAGTGTGCAACATTCGCAGGAAGACAAATAAATCTTCTTAAAAAAAGGTGAAAGAGCGTGCTTCTTTCTCCTAAAGCAATTTATAACCTCTTGACAAGAGTGCAGGATCTCATCCATGCTCTAGTCGAGTCCTTTCAAGCGCATCTTATCAAGGTGAATGTGGCCAACAAGGCCTGTATCCGCTTCTGAACTTTCAGGTATTTGTCGATTCCTTTGGTATTCAATGGAGAAGTCAAAAGCAACATCATTTAAAGTGACTTTTTTCAAACGATTCTGAACTAAATATGTTGCATTCTCCTTGCAATGCATTTTCTCGCAGAAGCACTCATTCAAATATAGAATAACTCTCCGATCAATAATATCATTCTTGAAGTTAACTTTGCACAAAAGTATTTCCTTCATCGATTTTCATGAAGAGTTGTTGCTCTGAGAAGAATCAAGAACTGCTTTATATGCAGGATTTGATCACGCAGAGTAGTACTAATACACCAACAGTTCACTGAAGAAGAGAACTTCCAGGACTATTTTCATCCACCTGTCCATACTCAAATTGAATTATAGAATTACTGCAGAGGTTTCTCATTGTCCCATCATAACAGATAACGACATCACTAAGTGTGGTCATTAGATTTTTAAACAAAGTTCCTGGTTCAGTAAGTCCTCTAGAAGAACGGATCAACACTTCCCTGGATGATATGGAATGGACCAACTCTTCATAGGGGGTCAGACCTTGAAAAAAGGAGCTCTTAACTAACCCAAATGCCTCAGAAGGATAGTCAACACCATTAACAGAATACTTATTTTGGAAGTGGAAACTCATATCCTCAACCAAACGCCTTGAATAAAACTTCCCTCAGTCATAAAGTTGAAGCCCCAAAAAGCCAAGTTGTTGAACAACCTTACTGATAGCTGAATCATTTTTAGAATCTATCAAATTACCCAAAGCAGATAACTTTAGAATACGAGTCACGATAGGCGTTTTACGCTTTCAGGTAGCTTTCCACTTACAACTCTATAAGTTCATTGTAATTTGATCTCAAGTGAAGCAGCAAAGATGATATGTCGTGAATCTTCTTCTTTATATCTTCAGTAACAGCCTTGGGAATGTCAAAATCATTTAAGCCAACACTATATCGTTTTAAAAAGAGAATCTCCATCAGTAATGGCTGCAACATATTAAAGAACTTAACAGCCTCTTCTGTTCCCTTCTTGTCAAGAACAGAAGTAACAATCTCTGTGAATGATGACTGCAATAAATCTCTATTGAAATCAATCCTCACCATTTCACTTTTACTGATCAAATGCCATTTTTCTTGTAGTGATGGCAAAAGATATTGTATACAATTGTAAGGATTGTAATCACTCTTTATATATTAAGAAAATCTCTCTAAAAAGTACCTCTTAGCAAGAGAGTTATGAAAGTTGTTTGGTTGGGTCCTTTTTTTACTTTATATCCATGTTAGTATGACCTTATGAACAGATTATATGACAAATAAAAATCATGTGGGCTTCAGAAAGGTTTTGGCTTTCAAATGTTGAAGTCTGTTAGAACCATTATTTCATTTGGTGTGATCCACTTGAGCTTTAGATCTCTCTCTGTTTTTTTTTTCCCTTCTTATGCACTGAAATGAGCTGGTGGTACAAAATGGATGGCATGGACATGACATATTCATCACTATGGGCTCTACAATTTTTATCAGTATAGAAATCCATGAATTCTCCATTTGTAATATATGAAGGGTTGACTAAACTAGTCTTTTCTTGGATTGAATCTGGTTGTTTGTAATATATGCAGGAAGGGCTCAAAAGAAGGTTGAATAAGAGAAGATACCAAGTAGCCAATTCAAGGCAAGGCATAGCCAACAGTTAAGTTCCGTGTAATTTCTTTTGTATGTGTCCTAGTTTAGGAGGGAAAGTGTTTAGTTAGGAGGGTTGAAGTCAATATTTGGAGTGGGCCACTTGGGTCATTTCCTCTTTTATTGAATTGAGTTGTTACCGATTTTGTGAATAGGATTCTTATCAAACAATATTGTGAATTATTTTTTGAATGACTATCAGGTGCAAGATTAAAAAAATAATAATAATAATTTTTCGATGTATATTTTTTTACAGATATTTTAGAGACGGACCAAATCCGTCGCTAATTTTTAAAAATTGAAAATCAACGACAGATTCGGGGTCCGTCGCTAACTCATATTAGCGACGGATCTTATTCGACACTAATTTCTTACCGTTGAAAATCAACGACGGATATGAGGTCCGTCGCTTACGCATATTAGCGACGGACCTTATCCGTCGCTAATCCTTTTAGTGACAACTAATTTTTTGAATATTACCGATGAATTTTTTATTTTTTACGATGGATTTTATCCGTCGTTATAATGCGATGGACCTTATCTGTCGCAGATTAAATGACGGATATAATCCGTCGTAAAACTAAAAACGACCCAGTAAATAGCGACGGACGAAGTCTGTCATTTTTTTAGTTTTATGACGGATTTAGTCCGTCGTAAAACAACGATTTTGGCGTAGTGCTTATTGGGTAGGGATTGCATATTCATTCATTTATTCACTATCCACTCGGGCTAGTGGTGCGCAACTAACTATTGTGTACCTTCACATAGCAAGGATTTCAGTGGGCGCGTGACTAACCTGAGATCAGGAGTCTACTACACTGAGTCTAGCTATCTACATTTAGGTATAGGACTGGTTTAGATAGAAGTCCTTTGTGATGGACCCTATAGCCTGCGATACTACGTACTATCATCCCGACTTCACTCCAGCTTAGTCATTTCATTCGCACCGCATATTACATTGCATCCGCAGTACTTAGCATTTTGGGTTGTCATGTTTCTGCATTGATATAGCCGTTAGTATTCATGCCTTGCATCGCATAGCCTTGTTACGGTTGATGGCACTCATAGACTTATCAGTATATTTCTGCTTATTTCGATATTATATGATTCATGGCATTGTATTCTTGACATCTAATATTTGGCTCTCTTTAACTCCTCATATGCATAGGTGATTTGCATTGTGTACCCTAATATTGTATGACTCATAGACTTGTCAGTACTTCCACTTACTCCGATATTACTTACTTAGCACTTACCTTATGCACACACTTTCACCACCCACTAAGCTTTCTATAAGCCTATGAAAGATAGATGCGTGCAGGTGGTGTTAGGTTACAGTAGCGTTGAGCTTGGAGCATGAAGCGGACCTCTGGAGCTTTAAATTTCAACGTATGTATTTTCCTTTTAGCATTGTATTCAAATGATTATATTAGTGGATATATGATGATGATGATGTTGCCTTTAGGATTTTGGTAAACTCATGGTTATGCTTCGTACTAGATAAATGTATGTTGGAAAATCCTTCTTGTAGAATCTCAGGATCAGAATCTACCGTATGGGCGCTGGGAGCTGAGAATGGGGTACTACGAAGGCTGTCGGCACCGGATTTCAGCGATCGGGATTCCTATAAGTCCGATCTCCGAGTTTGGGGCATGACATTCTAATTATTAAATTAACATCATTACCATTATTATTAGGATTGTTAAATATTAGGATGCATGACCATTAGTAAATTATTTATCCTAAAGAAAGTTATTACATATAAGGAATTAAAATGATATCATTATTAAATGCTAGTGTATTGTTTTTATCATAAGTAATATATCATAATATAAATTGTCATCATAGTGATTATTAACTAATATTTATAACACTAATGTTAGTAAATATTTTATAATTATTAAATCAGCATTCTTAAGCTATTACACATCAACTACAATCTAAACCCTAGAGTTGAGACTACAACTAAGCTCTAGGATAAAACCCTAATTCTACATTAAAAACCCTAAGCCATGATCTTAAACCTAGGTAGTACATAGAACTTAGATCTAATGGTACAGGTTCATGAATTGTATTAGGATTCAATTCTAAAGGCGCAAGCACTTTGCGACACTAGTAAGCGATTCAAAGTATAAGGTGATGATTCTTTCCCTTGAGCTTTCCATTTTTCCATTAGCTTAAGTTATAGTTTTTTTTTTTTCACTTGTAATTGATATCTCCATTTCATAGTCACATGTGTTAATTGTTGGAATTAAATTGCTATATCACATGCTTAATGATTATCATGCATATTTATTCATACTTGTGGATTATTTGTGGATTGCTTATAGAACTTAAGTTGGTACACCAGTGGGAAACCCCCACCTATTTATATACACCCATACTTGGGATGTAACCCGACTGGTTGTGATAGTAATGGACCCTTCGCTTAGTGATTATCGAATGGTGGTTTAAATTAACCATTGATGTGGGCCTACCATCTAGGGTTGTTGTATCCAATGGTTTTCAAGGATGGTCTTTTATCGCATGGTTTTGACATTCGCCTCATGTGGCCTATTTTGATGCTTAGCCTACGTGGTTTTGTTTTGATATTTTCCCTATATGGGCTCGATGTTTCATACTGTACACCATGCGATGGTAAGCCCCATATGTTGTAATATGTGACCACTAGTCGACGATTTTCCATTAAACATCCTAAGGTGATAGTCTCATGAACCGAGGATGGTGGTAATGGGACACTATGCTCGAGCTGTTGGCCTACGCTGGGTGCTGAGCTCCCTATAGTGACCTTGAGCTTACCTAATTTGGCTGATTGTAACTAGACTAATAACGATTTGGCTAATCATGCATCCATAGCATGTTGGCAATGACGGGTGGCTATTCTGGATGCTGTAACACGTGCTCTTAGGATCTTCGGGGTATCGTTTCGCTAGGTCATAGACCACCGACTATCGACCCTTGTCTGACTGGATGATTTTTCTAGGTCGATGAATTGCATATGTGACGAGCCCAAGTCTAATTGGATGTGCATCCCCAGGTCGATGTACATTCACACATCCATGCATTTAAAAAGACTGTATCATGTATTATTTTGATTGTCTTGTTGTTTTATAACTATGCTTACCTAATGCGGCGGTGTGTAATCTTGAGGGGAATTCACACTGAGCTAGCCACTCATCCATCAAATATGCAACCGTACAGGTAGGACAGGTGGCCCGATGATGAATATATTCAGACTTGATGAGGAGCTATGCAGGTGCGATGGATGCACGACCGTATTGCTAAAAGGAGTTGTATGGTCATGCAGCTTACATTTACATGCTTTCTTTTATTTCCTATGTATGCAAATCTTGTAATTGTTAATATTGAGACATTGGTTTGTATAAGTCATTATGGGCTGCTTGCATATTTGAATGATAATGAAATTTCTCTTATGTTGATTTGTTTACTCTATGCTCATCCGCTTACTCTGATAGTTGAAAAAAAAAATTATAATCGAATTTGACCATCCTTTAAGGTTAACACTTAGGTTTTTGGGAAACGAGTCATATACTCGGGTCCTGAAAAGTCGGGGCGTTACATATTGAAAAAATGAAAATAAAATTATTTAAATTTCAACACCGGGCTGAATCACGTATAAATATGTTGACCTTAAAGCTTGATTCGTTACAAGCGAAATGCTTCCACGATAAGACAAGCCTTCTCTCTAAATCCTGCATGCAACAATCATGAAGAGATCTACTTAGTAACTCGGTAAACGCACAGTGATCTATGCTAGCTGTGACAGGATCCAGCGGCGATCTCTTCAGAGTGCCTTGACCACCATCTCAACCTCTGTTCAAGGTCCCTAAATAGTGTGTGGTGACTTCAATACAACGATCTCTACGGAGGAAAGATGTAGTTGTAGGCCAGGGGACATCGCCAGTATGAGAGAGTTCACCGATTTTCAGGAAACTGATTTACCTAGTCCAACAACTAGGGCGGTCTTGCACGGGTTTGGGCTCGCCATGACAGGGTTCTTTTTAACGTGGAGTGGTCCATTGCCTTCCCAAACTTTCAAGTTAGCCATCTGCCTCGTGTTAACTTTGACCATTCACCCCTTCTCTAACTTTCCCGCCCTGGCTGCCTAGCGGCCCGAAGCCTTTCCGCTTTCAACGCATGTGGCTTCTCCACAATTCCTTCCAACAAGTTGTGCAGACTACCTAGAACAAGGATAGTGATCCTCACCCTATTCACAACGTTATCCTCAAACTCAAGCATGTCAAAGAAGCTCTCAAGACATGGAACAAAGAGGTTTTCGGCAATATATCCACGCAGTTTACCCTAGCTGAACAGGAACTCTCAGATCTAGAAAGCTTTATGCAATGTAAACATGATGACATCCCAATGCAGACCGATCTCCAACAGAAGTTTAAAGATTGCCAAACAAAGCTCACCCACCTGGAAGTCATGAAAGAAACGTTTTGGAAGCAGAAATCAAGAGTCAGCTGGTTGGAAGTGAGAGATAGAAACATCTACTTTTTCATGCAGTCGCTTCGGAAAAACAGAGGAAAGCTGAGATCAGATCTATCAGGCTTCAAAGTGGTGAGATCACTTCTGATCCTCACACCATTAAGAGAATGGTAGTCGACCACTTCAATGCCCCGTTTGGGGCAACTACCTGCGTTGTTCGCCCTGCCCTACTGGATGTAATCCCTCAGTTGGTCACGCAACAACAAAATCTGGACCTTCTTTCTACTTCATCCTTGCACGAGGTGCATCAAGCCGCATTGTCCATGCCTTCTTATGGTGCTGCAGGTTCGGACGGTTTCTCAGGAGCTTTCTTCGCTGGCTGCTGGAACACCATTGCCCAGGATATTCACTAAGCCACCATATATGTGACAAATAGATGTAATCGGAGTTGAATAGTTGGCACAAGAGCCTAACAACGCGGTTGAGCCAGTGAATGACTCACAGGACACGTGGCCTTACCTTATGGAAGCAGAATTTGTTGCGTTGGATTGACCATCATTTAATTACTTAAAATACAATGATTATTTATTTTTTGTTTGGTTACTAACTTGTAATATTTTAGTTGAGTTATTTTTAACTGATTATGGAAGATGTGAACTTGAAATTCTTAACTGAATATTGGTTTATTGTGTTACTTGTTATTATAGTTATTGGATTTTTGGTAACGTTGTTTGTTTATTCTGTTTGGTCTACTTATGATGGTCATATATATGTAATCCTTTTGGTTGAATTTTGAATGATGATGTTCAAATAGGTGGGTCCTTAAATGGTTTGGAAGTGGTGGGTAATGGATGGATGGAACATACTTTTGACACCAATTATACTTAATGATTGCTTGTAATTTTACATATATTTTATGGTTTAAGTACACTTATTGTATGAGTTACGTCAGAGAACTCAGAACTGGCATGAGCACTTAATCTCTGAATTTCAGTCGTGACATTTAGTGGGCTACAGACAATCGGTGTCCAGCCTTTGCTTGTTGTTGTTGAAAAAGAAATAGTAGAATAAAAAGAGAGACTTGAAATTTTGTAAGGCCCATATCTTAGTCCATACCATTCCGTAAGTTCCCGCGGTCCTCTCGATTGAATTCCAGTAACCTTCGACCTTTATCCGACATTTGCACGTGATCGTAAGCCGAGTCCTGCGAATCTAAGTCGACTTAACCCGAGACTTATAGCCTAGCGACCGTGCCATCGTCGTGGTTTTAATACTGCATCTCGTGCGTCGAGGCGATACCCAGGCTAGGAGATATGGGCCCGTGTTCAGTTTGCGGAAATCGTTGCGCATTTGCAATTCTGAAAGAACTTCTACCCGAATGTCACCTCAATCAATCAATCAATCCCATCAAGGGTCAAGTACAAGTCAAGTACTACATCACTCAACCCATCACTCAACACATCACTCAACCCATCACTCAACACATCACTCAACCCATCACAACCCATACCTCTCTTACACAAGCTACCCCAAAAGTAAACAATTTCTTACACAACCCATCCCTCTCTCCAATCTATCACTCTATCACCCATCTGTCTCTCTCCTTACAACCCTCTCTCTCTCTCTCTCATTTCTCAAACTCATTTTCCAAGCAACCAAAATATCACACGTCTAAGCTTCCCAAGTTATCATGGAGGAGCTTTAGTGTGGCCCACTTCCTACCCTCTCATCTCCCATCTCAACCCTTCGTTCTTCATCATCTTCTATTAAAATCAAAGCCAAGGAGTTTGGCGTTCCATCGGACCAAGAAGGAGGCTAATAGGTAGGTGATCCACCGTTGATTTCCATTTAGAAGGCCCACTTGTGATGGGACCCATTTTTTATGTATGTATTATAACCATGGAGGACCCATAGTGGCGGGGTCCCTCCATCACCTCTGATCTCTCCTTTTTTTCTTTCTCTCTAACTTTTCTTTTTTTGGTATAGTAATGATGATGATGAGGTGTGCGGCCCACCATGATGTTTACATTCATTTCATCTACCGGTGGACCCCATCCGTGTGGGATACACCATGATGTTTATACGTTATCCCAACCATCCATCTAGGACGTGGCCCACCCCATCCATGTGGGATACACCATGATGTTTATATGTTATCCCAACCGTCCATCTAGGACGTGGCCCACCCCACACGTGTGGGTGGGGCCCTCCTTGATGTATTTATTCTAATACACCTATATCCATGGCTCAACTGGTAAACTGATTGGAGATACCTCGTTTCAACATCTGAGGTCTTGGTATCGATTCTTAGTGGGGTGTGGCTAACAGTGAGGTGTGAACTGATGATGGGATGTGGCTAACAATGAGGTGTGAACTGACGGTGGGGTGTGGCTAACAGTGAGGTGTGAACTGACAGTGGGGTGTGGCGAACAGTGAAGTGTGAACGAATAGTGGGGTCTATGGGACCCATCCACATCGTCCATCCATTTAGATCAGCCACACCATAATGCATGTGCTGTACCCACTGTCCTTTTATGGTGGGACACACCCCACATGTGGGGATTCCCCCCCCCGTTAATGTATGTAACTATCCAGGCCGTGGACGACCTGGACATTGATATAATAAATATATTATTATATTATAATATATATATGGTGTGTTCCCACGTGGGGACCCACCTGCTATGATATTATATATATATATTTATAATATAATATAATATAAATAATACTATATATGGTGGGTCCGACGTGGGGACCCACCTACTGCTATGATATATATATATGTATATAATATAATATATATTATAAATATAAATGGCGTGGTGGGCCGTACATGGGACCCACCTCTGCCCTTCATCTGCAGCAGAGTTGCACATACAACAGCTATATAGTTGCTCTTTTAAACGTCAGTAAGTTCTGCAGGTCCCACGCGATGTATGTGTACATCTAAGCTGTTTTAACGGTGGGACGCCCTCTAGATGTATGTGTTTCATCCTTGTGGTGTGGGCCCCAATGTGTATGTGCTTGTGGGGCTCACAATGATGCATGTGTTGTATCTATACCATCCAAACACTTTAAGATATCATTTTATGGCATGAGTGCAAGGATGAGTCAGATCTAAAGTTCAAGTGGACCCCACCATTTAAATAGTGGACAGCGACATCCACCGTTCAAACTTCTAAGGGCCACAATGGTTTCCAATTAAGCTGATATTTGTTTTCACTTCATTTATCTCTATGTTAACCTATGAATAGGTCGGATCTCAAAAATACATAAGAGTGGGCCCGATTTGATATACATGAGGCCCATCGGTGTGGCCTATTTGATATACATGAAGCACATTGGTGCAGCCCAAATAATGCGGCCCATGTGATGTGGCCCATGAGCGAGGCCCATTGTGATGTATTCGAGGCTCATGGGCGAGGCCCAATGTGATATATTCACGGCCCATGGCCGTGGCCCATTGTGATTCATTTAAGGCCCTTATATGAAGCCCAACATAATATATGAGAGGCCCATAATGGGGCTTAACATGATATATGTGTCACCGATACATTGTGTATGAATCCCTTATGTGGGCCACTCCTTAGGAGCAATGTTGGTTAGATGTCCACATTGATGGGCAATGATGGTTGGATGTTCACATTGTAACCGTCCGTTAGGCCTTGTTAGGCCCATTCTCATCATTCTCTTAGTTGGTTAACCCAAATAAGTGGGCCCCATTTGCTATAGACGGATGACTCCGTACTATCGGATTTGATATAATTACGGCCGAGTGCCGATCTTTATACTATGGTTGATCGGCCGTTCATCTATGGACCCTGCCTTGTTTATATGCTGATTATCGGTACCGATTGTCGATGTTGATCGTTGGTGCCAATTATCGAGGGCAATGTTGATTATATATGCTGATTATCGGTACCGGTTATCGATACCGATTATGAGTATATGACAACATAGCATCATGATACATGCCCATGAGCATCATCTGCATGCTTGTGATGAGATGAGTGATTGATCATAACACATGCTATTGGGTAGATTGTTATGGGACTCCTCGGTAAGGGGAAGTTGTCCGTATGAGCTCACAGTATTAACATATTTATTGTATGACTGGATTGCTTGATTCATACATCTCGCATTGTGTGATATGTATAATGTACGCCTTACTGACATCAGGGCCATAACCTCCATTGGCACATCGTGGTTAGCAGGATTGGACACCAGAAATCTTGTTCTACATGGGGTGCTATAGATATCCCTGGGTGAAAGTCCCTAAAACCTTATGGTACTAGGAGGTTGCTCCATCGTCTAGACCGGTGGACACATGAGCATCGAGTGTCGAATACCAGCAGGCTGCACTTTTCACTATGTCATGGTCGGTTGGAAGGGGGTGCGGCCTTACCCGCCCAAGAGGAGGGGGCAAAGCTAGGCTGAGTTTGACCAACTCGAGGAATGGGTCCGCTATCGACGAGTCGGGCCCGATATTGACAGATAAATAGTGAGGTCTCGTCCATTCAACTTATTGCGCGCGATGGAATGGCAATATGGTTTGGAGTGTACTAGACACCGGCGATATTTCAGAGTTGAGTTGTATTATCATGTGGACTTAAATGAGGATTCGTATGCTTGAGTTGCATTTCGCATTGCTTAGCCTTGGTATGGCCACATCATTCATGTCTTGCATCATGTAGCTTTAGTACGGCCAATTCATCATTATATTTCCCTTTATGCGCACTGTACTTATAAGTTTTTTTATCATAGTAGAAATGTGATGGAGTTTTTTTTGTTGTTTGTGGGCCTTCGGTTATGCTTATTATGAATCAAACTGATGTTAAAAATCCTCCTCGTAGCATCCCAGGAATGGAACCTGGCTAATGGACGCTGGAAGTTGAGAATGGGGTTCTACGGAGGCTGTCAGTGCCAGATTCGGCGATCAAAAATTTTGTGAGCCTATTTTTCGAGTTTGGGGCGTGACGGAAGTTGGTATCAGAGCATAACTTGTGAATAACTAAGAACAACATTACATGTCTACTATGAATGATTAAGTCCCGAGTTCGGATAGCTTAGCGATCTTTTATTACAGACCCTTAATGTGCCTACTTTCGAGAATTTTCAAAGTTGATAAGCGCCTTTGCCCTTTCCTGTAAGACATGCCGCCCAGGAGAGTGACCCGATAGACTCCCGCTCCACCACCTGAGACTCTCACCCTACCACCTACGATCCCCACTCCACCACCAGAGATTCCCACTGCCCAGCCGGAGGATGCAACTCCTTTACCGGAGACCAGTGTCGATCTGACCATACCCGTAAGTGCCTTCCAGTTATAGCAGATGTTACAAGTTGTGACAATCGCCCTTCACGGGCAGGGCAGGCACCCCATCGTTTCTCTAGCTCCGGCAGAGTAGAAGCACGTGAGCGCCCTTCTTCGAGAGTTCTGACTGTTCAATCTCTCGCTTTTCCAGGGCGAGCTAGACTCGAAAGTAGGTGAGAGGTGGCGCTCTGATGTGGAGAAAATATTTGATACGACAGATGTATGACCTAGTGGCGAGTCCGGTTAGCTGTATTTTTTCTCTAGGCATAGGCTGAGACTGGTGGGCATCAATCTCTCGAGCAGTGGGTGCCGATTTTGAGTGGACCTCGGAGGATTTTGTGCATCAGTTTGACCGACAGTGTTTTTCTGATCACATCCGACAATAGCGAGCATTGGAGTTCGAGGCCCTGATGAAGGGAGATATGATAGTGGCTCAGTATGCGGCTTGTTTTGTAGCACAGTCCAGATTTGCACTGTAATTAGTAGATGCTGAGGAGCGGTGTAACGCCCTGGATTTTTCCCAACCTGGAGTTAGACGTCCTTAGGTGATGGGCCGATCCAAATACCTGATTAACTTCTCAAACACTCAATTCAGAAGTCTCAAATCCCTTTTCAAACCATTTTCTTCAAAACCTCACATTTCCTTTAAAAATCTCACCTTTCACTACCTTATCCTTCAAACTTTTCTAAGTGCTCTCATATTAGACACAAATCTTAAAGTTTAGGTGATGTTGATCAACACTTAACCTAAAAATTACTATGAATAGTAAATAAATAAATAAAAGGGTTTTTTAACCATTAACCTTTTGGAATCTCATGAAATAAGTAGGCTATTTGGATAGATCAGCTTCTCCTACCCCAAAAACATGTATTGCACGTCAGATAACTCAACCTGGGTTGTAAAATACACCTATTTTAAATACCGAATGATGAAATCACCCCAAACAGGACAGCGGGCAGCGAGAGCCTTGCAAAGCTGGCGAGGGCTCGCCAAAATGCGGGCCTGGCAGAGCCGCAGCGGGCCGGCGGCCTGTTTTCGACTGAAAAATTTTACACTATTCATTTGACTTTGAAAAATCATATCTCCCTCATTATAACTCTGATTTAGGTGATTCAAAAACCAGATTGAAGCTCAATAAGTCTACTTTCATATAAAAATAAAAATAAAATATAATAAGAATCTAATATAGATAAATATAGGTCGTTATGACAACTGTTCGGAAAGTATTAGTTTGGACAACTGCCACTTCTATAATTTTTAGAATTTTTCTACAATATGAAACCAAATGAAATTTGGTAGAGAAGAATCAGACATGATGACAAACTACTAAAAAAATAATTAAAATAATATACTACCTAAAAGTGCTAGAAAGGGGCGTATAAATGCCTTAGGATCATATTCTTTCGTGACTAGGGCATAATTTAGTTAAGTATTAAACTGAATGGTTAGTAGAATTAGCTTGAATCACTTTAAACATGATTTGCAAGACTTAAAACTTGTGGAATCGTTAACGCTATATTACCCAAAAATCTAGGATCAATCTCATTGCCCGGCTGCTCTCGGGAGCATCATGAAACTCTGTATCAGATCTGGACCGCACATCGAAAGTCTGAATAAAATGAGGTTATAGAATTAGGACCGCCTTGCTGGGCTTGACAACCATCTCGAAAGTCAAAACCAGATAGTATCCCAGGGCTATTCGCTTGAGCCCGAAATGAGGAGTGTGAGAAAACATTGTTTTCTTTGGAAATTAAATCTAATTTAAGTAATTTGAGACTTGTTGCTTGCGGGCCAAATATAAGCAATCAGATCGTCGAAATCTGACCCAAATACACCATTGGATCAGGGAACATTTCCCATACATGTCCGTGTACTTGTAACCTTGATCAAGTTTCAGTGACCGTTGAACTGAAACTAGTCTGCCACGTGTGATCTGAAAACCTGACTGGAACGGAAACTTAACTCGACCTAGATCCAAGGTCAGTGAGCTTAAGTCCGACCTTCAGCTCAAGGGGGGCTCCATAAGTGCTTCGTTGAGACGAAACAACCTCACTTTGGCTATAACCTAGGTATACCATGACCCTGGGTCTAATTTAGTGAGTTTTAAGTCTATATAAGTACCTTAAACCCTCTCTCATTCAGCCCATATGAATTTGAGAGAAACCCCAGGAGAGAGAAGAGAGAAAAGAGAGAGAAAGTGTGAGAGTTGTGGGAGAAAGATCCTGTTACTTAACCCTGCTATCTTATGTGCTCAACTACCACGATCGAATCGCTTTTTCGGCGATTCCGGCTTCGTTCCTAGGTAAGAAAACCTCACCCTAATCTGTTCTAAGGTTTCCAATGTTGCAAGTAACAAAATAGCTGACTCCACTCATGATTTAGGTCGTCATATCAACCTCGACGAAGACTTAGCACTTCTGTCAAGTTCATTACGCTTTTACGGCATGAGGTGCAGACTTTAGACATATAGGTTAAGGTTTTCAAACCTTTCAATGTCAGGTAATGATAAATTCATGATCTAGGTGTTATTGCACATGCAAAATGCGATGTTTGATTTACAATTCAGTTACGTATGCAAATTATGGCGTTTAGTATATTCTGTATATTTGTAGAAAATACCGTATACGTACAAATTATGAAGGTGTGTTTTCCATGATATATTACTGTATGTGTATGCTATATTTGTGTATAATACTTACTCGGCAAAAGGATTCAACTAAATACATGTTTTGGCTAATAGACATTATGTATGTTAAATGAGTGTATTCTAAGTGTTTGTGAAAATGCTTGTAAGAGTAAGTACTTAGATGATAGTGCTTTAGGTAGGTGTTGAGATAGGATCCTCAACTACCTTAGAGATGTGTATGGTTTCCTCCATGCAAGTTGTTTAAATTAGTTGCTTACTTAAGAAATATACGTGTTTGTATTTCCTATTTACCTTGTGCTTTATAACATACTTGTTAACATGTTTGAATTATTTTGTTTATTCTGCTTTACTCTACATGCTTCTGGTTAAGGATTGAATGTGATTGGAGCTATGATTATAGTCCAGGCGATCGGTAACAGACTTGAGTTTGTGGTTGAGATTCATTCGCCACGTAGGACGTGTTTGACGAACCCGAATCGTGTGTTCGTCGTCGGTAGTGGTTAGGCCACACGAAGTGCGTATGCACTTCATGTCGATCGATACAAGGTACGCTCGTATTAGTCGAGCCCATCAACTAACCCGATCTGTCGATGTATGTTCGCCATGTATGGACGCCTCTGTTTGAACTTAAGGTACCAAACTTACTAGTGTAACCCTGTTAACCTTGGTACCTCGATCTGCTAAGACTCATGAGCCGGGCATGGTGGTATGAGACACCGTGATCGAGTTGTCAGCCTACGCTGGGGCCACGAGCCTCCCCGTAGTGACCAGTGATCAACCTAGACTCGTGAACCAAATACGGTGGTATGGGACATTGTATTCGAGCTGTCGTCCTACATTGATAAGGTGATGGGGCAATGGTGTAACGATTGCGTGTAACAACCCTGGTAGCCCTTTCTAGTGACCTCAAGCATACTCTTAATCTGCGGAGAGGTGGCGAGCCTTCCTGTAGTAAACAGAGTATAAACTAAGCCTGTATTGATAAGGTGATGGGGGAGCGGTGCAACGAGTGCGTGTAATAGCCCTGATAGCCCTTTATAGTGACCTAGAACTGCATCATCGTATGAGATTATCTAGGACTGACAACTCTAAAATAGATCATTGTTTGGGAATGATATAAGGGAGGTACCTTAGTTTCCCAATACTGCTATATGAAAAGGACTAATAACAACTTGGTAATCATGTTCATAACATAGCACTGCATATGCTTGGCATTGTGGAGCATTGATGGATGAACGCATGCCGCAGAGGTAAGTTGGTGTCGCATGAGAGAGGTTTGGCAAGGGCATGCATCATGACTGCACTCCATACTTACATTAACAAGAGTAATTAGGATTGTTTGATTGTACTACTTTATCATTACTGCTTGATTGAATTGATAATATGTTAACCTATGCTTTATTGTTCCACTGAGTTAACTACTCATTCCCACGTTACGGGACAGTGTTGTACACACCAACCAAACCCTGCCTTAGATGAAGGTACCGACGAGACGCAGGAGGCTGAGCCTGATTACTATAATGATCGGGATGAGTTCTCCTTCATGCAGTTCTCTGGAGGCTTCGCTTAGCCCATTCAGATGATGGGACTATAGGGTTTACCATTATAGTTGTACCACTATTTTTTGGCATTTTGATTTTGAAACTAATACATCTATATGGTGACTCAGTAAGGTGTTCATACTCTGGAGATCGATTGTGACGTTTTTGACTTTATATACATTTATATACATCTTTCAGTCTTCCGCTTGCGTTTCAAAACTTGATCTGGAGTATGAATTACTATTTTGGTATAATCCTACTCATGATTATTGCACTAACACAAACAACATTCAATCATAAGCATTTATGTTGCATAAGTGATGTTTTGAAACTCGGGTGTTGAGTTGCTACTCGACCCCCAATTTTCAGGACATTACAAGTTGGTATCAGAGCATGATTTGGATTAAACCAGACCTGAGTTATGGTCACACGACGTACACTGTCACATTTTGACTTAGGTGGGTTCGAGAAAAATGTAAAAACAGTCATAAATATCCCAATTTCACCAATTGGCGAAGTTCACTGAAAACGGTCGCCGAGATTGGGTCCATACTCATCCATGATCACATGAGTCGACCCCAAACTACTTCTAGACCGTCAAACGACAAGTGTGGATCACAAATCACCCCATCCCAGCCCTTAGGAATGTACAGATACAACTATGCATCAGAAACCACCCGAGAGGACCCGAAATGAAGCAAATCAGAGTTGGGGGCTTACCCACACCAATCCAGAGGGACCCGGGGTGGGACCTAGACCTTTTTGGGGCTTAGGGGACAGGAGGTCCTCACCAAAATGGAGAGGCCTCGCCAGATTATCCAAAGAGTGGCGAGGTCTCGCCGGTTAATGTGCCCGGTCAGGCAGGCCGCTCGGGCCGATCGTCTTTGGGCCTAGGGTGGCCCACTGATACATGGGTTTTCATTTAAAACCCCTCAAAAGTCACCCCTCCTTCACAAAATACCCCTCCAAGCTCTTTCTTTCTTTTAAATTTGCTATTTTCTCTCTCAAACCTCCCCTCAAATCGCCCAATCCGTCAGTTTCTATCACAACCCACTCACCTCCATCGTTTACAGCAATGCCTACCCCTCTACCTTCTCCGTTTTCTCTCATTTGAGCTCCTACACCCCCATTTGAAGCTCAAATTTGTGTAAGCTCTCAACCCATCCAATCACTTCATTTTCTTTCTTTAATCCTTGTCATTTGAGCCTTTACAACCTCTGTTGAGGATCAAATTCGTGGAGAACCAACAACTCCAACCCCTATCCCCCCTTACCTTCACTTTCCATGGCCCTCTTTGAGTTCATTGCGGCCATTTTCTCTATTTCCACCATCCTTTCTCTCATGGGAAAGAGAAAGGGGGACGTGGATGAGGCCGGGCCTAGTCGCCCTACGCGTTCAAGGAGGCTGAGAGGCGCCACAGCAAGCATAAGAGCCGATCGAAAGTTTCGGACTAGCGGGATCTTAATCCCCGAACTCCTGCTGGAAGGGCTCTATTGGCGGAGATGTCTCATGGAGTTTATGAGGGCCGTAGGGTCCTTTTTGAAGCTCAGGTAGATGGGTGGCTCTTTGGGGAATATCTGTTGTTCGAGTTCCTGGAAGAGGCCCGTTGGGGTCCACTATTTGATGGCGGGTATCGCGCCAATGCGAGCACTGTTCGAGCTTTCCATGCCAACATTCATGAGCCTACGCTTGAACCCTTGCAGTTCCAGATCCCATGTCGAAGGGATCGGTTGGCCATAGTTGATGTCAGATTGATATCTCGGCTTCTGAATGTGCCCCTTGGCGAGGTGCATGCTAGCGAGCTGAACTTGAGGATTGTACGTGAAAGGGATCGTCACACACGTTTCCTTTGTGGTGGCCGACTGGTCCAGTGGTAGCCGAACAATAGTCTTCTAGCGACCAATATGATTGACGACTTTCGTCTTCTTCACCACATCTTCACGTTTAACGTCTACCCCGGGTGGATAGAATTGTTAAAGTAACAATAAATGTATGTGTAAGGTATTGTCCCTAGATTGGGTGTATCCCATGTTTTCCAATACCATATTTGAAATGTATGCAATTAAAAGTAAATCTTGGGATCTCTGTTCAAATTACACATCATGGGGTTTGAAAATCCCATCTCACACTTTCCAACACAATGCTCATTTTCCAAAGCCTATGAAATTGATTTTAATCTCATCCCACCCCCCTTTTAAATATGCCATTTCCAAATCCCGAGGTGGGATTAGCAATGAAATTCATTTAATACAACTTAATACCATTGGCCAAACAGTCCCTTAGAGTTTTGGACCTAAAGTTGGCACTCTTATATTTCAAAGGATTTAACAGTGTAGGAAATTCAATGAATTAATAACGTGAACCCTAGGACCTCCTTAGTTAGTATGAACAGGTGTGAAGTGCTCAAGCATAGTTAAATTCAAGTCGAGCAATTCAATTCCAATCAGACAACTTTTGACCTTAAGCGATAAAACAATGTCCTGTATTAGAAATGGTACGAAATCATCTAGCGTATGAGCGTAGACTTTGGATCACAACTATTGGATTACAGTTAGTTCCAAGTTAGGACTAAGATACTGGTTAGGAATGTAGAAGGGCTGATTATGCTAAGATAATTGAAATATAGACTTAGTTGTCTTAATTAGGTTAGAGAGAGACCTTGTTCCTTCGTTAAATCCCCTTAATACTTATAGGCTTCTTTAATAAATCTTAGGAAGCTGTTTGACTTAAAAACTATTCACGCTCAAAGGAAACTTATATATCCCTTGGATTTGACGTTAGGCCAAATCAATACACCCCTTGGAATTGCCTTATCAAGGACTTATTATATTGGGAACACGGAATAGAGCAACTATATATAAGTGAAGTATTTGCGGTTTGAAACGAATTCTCAAACTTGGTAGTTACCAATGAACTTTATGCTCTGATCAAGCAAAAGGTCGGGATCAACTAGGATTAAGAACTAATAAGATAAATTTTTTGTCCTCGCGAGGCAGAAGGTCTATGTATCCGATTCAAACCCACTACACAACTTTCCTTCCGTGTTGGCCCGACCACTTACAACCACAAGTTTATTACTTCGTCTTTGGGAAGTATTAAGAACATATAGCCAAAAGAGATTTTCTCTTTAGTCCCAAGGAATTTCCCAAATGGGCAACAAATAGTTAGTAATTAGTTCCCAAATCACATGCCATATTGGCATCTATATTGTGCATATGAACTTAGAAAGATAGCCTGCCTGTTAAGCTAGACATGATTAAATAAGGTAAGTTGGGACCATGGCAAAGGTCCTTCCCTGGTTTCGTTAGGCACCTTACCACAAATTCACACCCATCCCTGAAATCAACCGCAACACCCATTATTTTTAGCTCCTTTCTATAAACATAGGTACCAATGCAATAGTACACAACATCGATGGAAGGAAGACCAATGTATTGGGAGATCGTATCCCATTTCATGTCAAGGATAGGTCCCAAATTACGCCTTGTTCCGACATACGGATTAGGACATACATCCTTGAGCCTTGAGGGTGAGAATAATTTTAAGGGGGGTAGAACATTAAGAGCCTAATCTAGTTAAGTCAGTTTGTACATCCTTTGATCAAAGCGGCACAATGAAAGCATGGTTGGCCCTTGCCCCACTAGCCCCGGATCGAAGGAAATTGATTCAAGTTAGACGAAAGGTTAGATCACTAGATGGTCACTAAATAGGGGTTGAACCTTCCTTAGACCATTAACATTGAAATTACTGGAATAAAAGCAATTAGGGTTCAAGTATTAAATCAATTCGTACTAATAGACTTAACAATAGTTATGAGTTAAGTCACAATAAATAAAGTTAATGTATTCGTAAATGTTAATAGAGACCTTAGGCAATTCTATACTATTTTAAACCTCTCTAGGATGATCTATTAAGATATGGATTCACCTTTTCCTTGGACATAGATTATAACGAGGACTCTCTTGGACCAAGACCTAAAGGGTAACCTTGGAAATAAGAACTTGAAACCTTTCAGTGATGGGCATTCCCTAAGCTTTTAGAGTGATCAGACTACGGAGTTACTGAAATATACAATTGCAAAACATTCGCGGCTTGACCCAATTCTCAATTATGGGCTACTACCAATGGACTCACTGCTTTGACCGAGCAGAAGACCAGAATATACTAGGACTAGGAAGGGATACAATGAGCCTTTTACCCTAGCCAGGTAGATGATCGATATATCGGGATCAAGCCCACTACAACTGTCTCTCCGTGTTGGTCAAACATTGAAAATAGATATCTTACTCTAAATATGGGGAATCCTCGGCAAGACTCCAAATAGATAAAGAAATAACTTGTAGCAAACTATTGGGGTATAAGCAAGAGATAAAGAAATAAGTTTTTAAGGGGGGTAGACTAAAATGAACCAGAATAATGTAGACAGTATGTGCCCTACCACGCATATAAACTTGAAGTCAATAAAGCTTAGGCAAAGGAAGTAATAAAATCTTTACTCATCTCCCTCGGGCAATTTCGGGGACAATTATTTTTAAGGGGGGTAGATTGTAACACTCCGGATTTTTCCCAACCTGGAGTTAGACGTCCTTAGGCGATGGATCGATCCTACCACCTGATTAACTTCTCAAACACTCAATTCAAAAGTTTCAAATCCCTTTTCAAAACATTTTCTTTAAAACCTCACATTTCCTTTAAAAATCTCACCTTTCACTACCTTATCCTTCAAAATTTTCTAAGTGCTTTCATATTAGATACAAATCTTAAAGTTTAGGTGATGTTGATCAATACTTAACCTAAAAATTATTATGAATAGTAAATAAATAAAGAAAATGGGTTTTTAACCATTAAACTTTTGGAATCTCACAAAATAAGTAGGCTATTTGGATAGATCAGCTTCTCTTACCCCAAAAACATATATTGCGCGTCAAATAACTCATCTTGGGTTATAAAATACACCTATTTTGAATACTGGACGGCGAAATCACCCCAAATAGGACAACGAGCGGCAAGGGCCTAGCCGAGTTAGCAAGGCCTCGCCAAAATGAGAGCTGGTAGAGTCAGCATGAGCGGGCAGCTGGCCCATTTTTCTACGAGAAAAATTTTCTTTGTTCGTCCGACTTTGAAAAATCATATCTCCCTCGTTATAACTCCGATTTAGGTGATTTAAAAATGAGATTGAAGATTATAAGTCTACTTTCATATAAAAATAATAGAAAAATATAATAAGAATTTTAATATAGTTAAATATGGGTCATTGTGACAACTGTCTTGAAAGCATTAGTTTGGATAGTTGCCGCTTCTAGAATTTTTAAAATTTTTCTACAACACGAAACCTAATGAAATTTGGTAGAGATGAAGTAGACATGATGAAGAACTACTAAAAAAATAATTACAATAATATATTACCTAAAAGCTCCAGAAAGGGGCATAGAACTGCCTTATAATCATATTCTTTCATGATTAGGGCATAATTTAGTTAAGTATTAAACTAAATGGTCAGTAGAATTTGCTTGAATCACTTTAAACATGATCTGCAAGACCCAAAACTTGTGAAATCTTTGACGCTACATTACCCAAAAATCTACGATCAATCTCATTACCTGGCTGCTCTCGGGAGCATCACGAAACTCCATATTAGATCTAGACCCCACATTGAAAGTCTGAATAATACGAGGTTATAGAATTAGGACCGCCTTGCTGGGCTTGACAACCATCTCGAAAGTCAAAACCAGATAGTATCTCAGGGCTATTCGCTTGAGCCCGGAGCGAGGAGTGTGAGAAAACATGGTTTTCTTTAGAAATTAAATCTAATTTAAGTAATCTGAGACTTGTTGCTTGCGGGCCAAATATAAGCAATTAGACCATCGAAATCTGACCCAAATACACTCTTGGATCAGGGAACATTTCCCATACATGTCCGTGTACTTGTAACCTTAATCAAGTTTCAGTGACCGTTGAACTGAAACTGGTCTGCCACGTGTGATCTGGAAACTCGACTGGAATGAAAACTTAACTTGACCTAGATCCAAGGTCAGTGAGCTTAAGTCGGACCTTTGGCTCAAGGGGGGGCTCCAGTAGTGCTCCGTTGAAATGAAACAACCTCACTTTAGCTATAACCTAAGTATACCATGACCCTGGGTCTAATTTAGTGAGTTTTAAGCCTATATAAGACCTTAAACCCTCTCTCATTCAGCCCATACGAATTTGAGAGAAACCCTAGGAGAGAGAAGAGAGAAAAAGAGAGAGAAAGTGTGAGAGTTGTGGGAGAAAAATCTTATTATTCAACCCTACTATCCTATGTGCTTAACTATCACGATCTAATTGCTTTTCCGGCGATTCTGGCTTCGTTCCTAGGTAAGAAAACCTCACCCTAATTTGTTCTAGGGTTTCCAATTTGCAAGTAGCAAAATAGCTGACTCCAATCATGATTTAGGTCGTCATATCAACCTCAACGAAGACTTAGCACTTCTGTCAAGTTCATTATGCTTCTACGGCATAAGGTGCAGACTTTAGACGTATAGGTTAAGGTTTTTAAAGCTTTCAATGTCAAATAATGATAGATTCATGATCTGGGTGTTATTGTACATGCAAAATGCGATGTTCGATTTACGATTCAGTTTCATATGCAAATTATGGTATTTAGTATATTCTGTATATTTGTAGAAAATACCGTATACGTACAAATTATGAAGGTGTGTTTACCATGATAAGTTACTGTATATGTATGCTATATATGTGTATAATACTTACTCGGCGAAAGGGTTCGCCTAAATACTTGTTTTGGCTAATATACATTATGTATGTTAAATGAGTGTATTCTAAGTGTTTGTGAAAGTGTTTGTAAGAGTAAGTACTTAGATGATAGTGCTTTAGGTAGGTGTTGAGATAGGATCCTAAACTACCTTAGAGATGTGTATGATTTCCTCCATGCAAGTTGTTTAAATTAATTGCTTACTTATGAAACATTTGTGTTTGTATTTCCTATTTACCTTGTGCTTTATAACATGCTTGTTAACATGTTTGAATTATTTTGTTTATTCTGCTTTACTCTACATACTTCTGGTTAAGGATTGAATGTGGTTGGGGCTATGATTATAGTCCAGGCGATCGGTAACAGACTTGAGTTCGTGGTTGAGATTCGTTCGCCACGTAGGACGTGTTTGACAAACTTGAGCCGTGTGTTGGTCGTCGGCAGTGGTTAGGCTACATGAAGTACTTATGCACTTTATGTCGATCGATACAAGGTACACTCGTGTTAGTTGAGCCCGTCAAGTAACCCAATCTGCCAATGTATGTTCACCATGTATGGACACCTCTGTTTGAACCTAAGGTACCAAACTTACCAGTGTAACCCCGTTAACCTTGGTACCTCGATCCGCTAAGACTCATGAGCCGGGCATGGTGGTATAGGACACTGTGGTCATGTTGTCGGCCTATGCTAGGGCCATAAGCCTCCCCGTAGTGACCAGTGATTAACCCAGACTCGTGAGCCGAATACGGTGGTATAGGACACTATATTCGAGTTGTTAGCCTACACTAATAAGGTGATGGGGGAGTGGTGTAACGATTACACGTAACAGCCCTGATAGCCCTTTGTAGTGACCTCGAGCATAATCTGAATCTACGGAGAGGCGACGAGCCTTCATGTAGTAAACAGAGTATAAACTAGGCCTGTATTGAGAAGGTGATGGGGGAGTGGTGCAACGAGTGCGTGTAAAAGCCCTGGCAGCCCTTTATAGTGACCTAGAACCGCATCATCGTATGAGATTATCTAGGACTGACGACCCTAGAATGGATCATTATTTGAGAATGATATAAGGGAGGTACCTTAGTTTCCTAATACTGCTGTATGAAAAGGACTAATAACAACTCAGTAATCACGTTCATAACATAGCACTGCATGTGCCTGGCATTGTGGAACATTGAGGGATGAACGCATGCCACGAACGTAAGATGGTGTCGCATAAGGGAGGTTTGACAAGGGCATGCATCATGACTGCACTCCATACTTGCATTAACAAGAGTAATTAGGATTGTTTGATTGTACTGCTTTATCATTACTGTTTGACTAAATTGATAACATGTTAACCTATGCTTTATTGTTCCACTGAGTTAGCTACTCACTCCCACGTTACGGGATGGTGTTGTACACACCAACCAAACCCTGTCTTAGATGCAGGTACCGACGAGACTTAGGAGGCTGAGCCTGATTACTATGATGATCAGGATGAGTTCTCCTACATGTAGTTCTCTGGAGGCTTCGCTTAGGCCATTCAGATGACGGTACTATAAGGTTTACCATTATAGTTGTACCACTTTTTTTATGGCATTTTGATTTTAAAACTAATACATGTATATGATGACTCAGTAAGGTCTTCATACTCTGGAGACCGATTGTGATGTTTTTGGCTTTATATACATTTATATACATCTTTCAGTCTTCCGCTTGTGTTTCATAACTTGATCTGGAGTATGAATTACTGTTTTGGTACAATCACACTCATGATTATTGCACTAACATAGACAACATTCAATCATAAGCATTTATGTTGCATAAGTGATGTTTTGGAACTCGGCTATTGAGTTACTACTCGACCCTCGATTTTCAGGGCGTTACAAGCGGAGAGCCCACTGACTCGAGGATGGCTTGTGTTATGGTCTTCGAGGTCATGTTATTGGGCATGAGCTCTTGACTTTTGAGGAGGTGGTATAGAAGGCCAAGATTTTTTAGGCTGAGTGGGCTGGTTCTCAGAGTGATCGCGGTCAGAGGAGAGACCGGAAGAGGCAGGCTTCTTCTAATGACTCCCAACAGTATTGACCATAGCAAAGGTGCATAGGTCGCCTAGCCTTCCGAGCACCAACAACACCTCCAGCACCACCTTCGAGATAGTTTACCAGCACCAATGTTGGTTGCAGTACAACGGGGCATCGTATGTGGGAGTGTCCCCACCCTTAGAAGAAGAAGCCAGCAGAAATCGAGTGGTTACATCGGCCTCCACCACAACAAGAATAGAGACCCCGACAACAAGAAGGAGCGAATGACCCCCCCCACACCGAGGCCCCCTTAGTAGCAACATCAACACCAGCCTCTGAGGCCTCGACAGTAGAGGTAGAAGTTTCGACCTCCTCTACGGTAGTAGCAGCAACAATACGCGGAGATTGGACAGGCACCTCTCTAGCTGGCTCAGGCTAGGTTTTACACGACTCAGTAGGATCCGCAGTCATCTAAAGGAGTAGTTGAGGGTATTAGTTTCTGCATACATTGCACATGTATTGTTTGACTCTGATGCATCATATCCTATGTGGCCGAGGATTTCTGCCGATCGACTAGTTTGTCGTTGGAGTCTGCTCGTGAGGGCCTGTCGGTATCGACTCCCTTGGCGAAGACTGCAGTGTTAGGCCGATTTTGTTCATCTTGCCCCATTTTGGTTGGGGATATCTTTTTGCCTGCCGATATGTTTGCAATGTCAATGTTCCAGTTCGATGTCATCATAGATATGGATTAGCTTATCGAGTACCATAACATATTGGACTGCTTCGCAAGGATAGTCACGTTCTGTATACCTAGCTTGCCGTAGTTCCAGTTCATTGCTAAGCCCAGAGCAGAGTCATTGTCTTGTATGATGCCGTGTGCCATAGAGCAGCCATAGCTGTGAGCATCGACCAATTGCCTATCATTTGCAATTTTCTTGATGTGTTCCAGGAGATTTTAGAATTACCGCCTCATCGGCACATAAAGTTTCAGATTGATCTCGTGCCAATTACTACGTATATTTCAAAGGTCCTGTATTATATGATACCGTTAGAGTTGCAGGAACTGCAGAAGCAATTGGACGAGTTGCGCGAGTTAGGCTTTATTCATATGAGCAGTTCACCGTGGGGACCGCCGGTACTCTTCGTGAAGAAGAAGGATGTTTCATTGAGACTGTGCGTAGAATACCACGAGCTCAACAAAGTCACGATCAAGAATAAGTATTCACTCCCGAGGATTGACGATTTATTTAATTAGCTGCAGGGTGCGCAGTTCTTTTCAAAGATTGACTTGTGTTCTAGTTATCATCAAATTCGGTTCCGAGAGGAGGATATCTTGAAGACGGCTTTTAGGACGCGTTATGGCCATTTTGAGTTTCAGTTCATGTCCTTTGGACTGACCAATGCACCTGCGGTCTTCATGCAATTGATGAACGAGGTCTTCCGTCCGTATCTCGATCAGTTTATTGTAGTCTTTATCGATGACATTCTGATCTATTCGAGGACCCGTGAGGAGCACGAACAGCACCTGAAGATTACCTTGTAAACACTCCATGCACACCAACTCTATGCGAAGCTGGAGAAGTGCGAGTTCTGGCAGGAGGAGGTGAAGTTTCTCGGTCACGTGGTGATAAGGGAAGGTGTCACAGTGGACCCCTCGAAGGTTGAGGTAGTGCGTCAGTGGGACCAGCCGACGAACGTGTTTGAGATCTACAGTTTTATTGGTTTGGTGGGCTACTACCAGTGTTTCATTAAGGGCTACTCCCATATTACAGCCCAATTGACCAGGTTGACTATAACGTCCTGGAAAAATCTGTATAAAGACTCGATTACCACCTCAGGCAAAAATCACTAAGGACTAAATCCTTTAGAAACTAGATGAAGATTAATTAAGTACTTAACTTAATCACCTGTCGAATTAGCTTGGACAACTTTCAATATGAAATGCAAGACTCAAAATAGTAGGATCGCTGACGCTACGTTACCCTGAAACTCAGGATCAATCTTTAAACCCAGTTGCTATCGGGAGTGCATTAAAACTCCGTATCGGACCTGAACTGCACGTCGAAAATCCGATAACTATGAAACTATACCGTTATGACCACCTCACTGGACTTGACAACCACCTCAGAAATCAAGTCCAGATAATATGCTGAAACACACAACTTGAGCCCAGAGCAAAGTGTGTGAGAAATGCTAATATCTTTAGAAAATAAACTCAGACTTAAGTGAATTGAGTCATTCGCTTATAGGCCAAATATAAGGATTCAGACCGTTAGAATCTGACTCAATTACACCCTTGGATCAGGAAAAATTTCCAACACACGTCAGTGTACTTGTGGCCCTGATCGAGTACCGGTGACCGTTGAACTAAAACTGGTCCCCCGCGGTCGATCTGTAAATTCGATCGGATTGAAAACTTAAGTCGACCTAGATCTAATTTCAGGAGGCTTAAGTCCGACTGCATGCAGAAAAGGGGCCTCCAAATCAGCTCCATTGGACCGAAACAGCCAGTTTTTTGCTATAACCTAAGTATATCATGGCCCTGTGGCTAATCCCATCAGTTTTGGGCATATATAAACACCTTAAACCCTCTCTCTCTCTCTCATTCTATATGAATTTATAACCCTAGGAGAGAGAAGAGAAGGAAAAGAGAAGAAAGAGAGGAGAAGAGAGAGAGTGTTGGAGTTTGTTCCTGAGATTCTTTCCTTCCACTCAACGTGCTTAACCACCACTGCCATGTCACTATTCCGGTAATTCTGACTCCGTTCTTGGGTAAGGAATCCTAACCCTAATCTATTTTAGACATCCAGATAGAGTAAAGGGTAGAATAGTTAGCCTATTCCATGTTATAGGTTGTTGTGGTGCTGCAGACAAAGACGTAGTCTTTAAACTGAGTTCATTACGAGTCTACTAGCAAAAGGTCCGGAGTATAAACGTTTAGGTTATGGTTTTCAAGGCTTTCAATGTCAGTTAATGATTTATGACTGACTTGATTTCTGTCACATGCTTAGATACGATGTTTCCCGTACTTTACGCATATATATGAATTATGTTGAATATAGTGTATTCCACGTGTTTTGTTGATATGATTGAATGAGTATGGAATTTGGATTAGTGCTTGTCATGATTATTTTTCATGAATATATGGTTGCTATACGTGTGACAACTCTTTGGTGAAAGGGTTTGCCCTAACACCTGTTATAACCAACATACGTCACGTATGTTGAAGTGTGTAGTCTAAGTGCTTGTGAAAATGTCTGAATGAATATGGAATTTGGATCTGTGCTTGCCACGATTATTAACTAAGAATATATGCTTGTTATGTAGGTGGAAACTCCTTTGTAAAAGGGCTTGCCAAGATATATGTTATAACCAGTCTAATACATGTATGTTGAAATGTGTAGTCTAAGTGTTTAATAAAATGCCTGAATGAGAAAATGCTTGTTGTGATGTATTTAATGAGGGTGTTGAGATAGGATTCTCAATTGCCTTATCTATAGTTATAATTTCCCTCTTGTAACTATTTCGTGATTTATGGATGAAATGACTTTGTATGTTAACATGTGCCCTATGTGTTTGATAAAATGCTCAAGTGAGTGTTGTCCTTGGATTGTTTGTTAAATTCCTATATGATTATCACATGTCTCCATATGCTACATTTGAATATGATTAGGACTACTACATAGTCTAGGCAATCGGTAACAATTCCTGGTTAAGTGGTCGAACTAGTCTCGCCACAATAGATAAGTTTGGTGAATCCGAGTCGTACGATGATTGTCGACAGTGGTACCATGTCGACTAATCTAGCGTACGCTCATACCAATCAAACTTGTCAAGTAACCCAATTGGCCTATTGTGTATTTACCATGTATAGACACTACTACTTGAACCTAAGGTATCAACTTACCAATGTAAAGACCTGTTTAACCTTAGTACCACGATCCACTAATACTCATGAGTCGGGCATGGTGGTATGGGACATCATAGTTGAGCTATCGGCCTACGCTGGGGCGACGAGCCTCCCTATAGTGACCAGTGAGCAACCCAAACTCGTGAGTCAAATACGGTGGTATGAGACACTGTATATGAGCTGTCGGCCTACACTGACGTAGCTTGGCTATGGTCTCCAGTCAGGTCGGTGACGAGCCTTCGAAAATATACTACCAGTTGGTAGGGAGTTGGTGGAGTGACCTCGAGTATGAAATAGGCCCACCCCTGTGCAGCCTGGCTGTGGTCCCCAGTCGGGTTGGTGACGAGCCTTCGAAAATAGACTGCCAGTTGGTAGGGCGTTGGTGGTAGTGACCTCGAGTGTGAATTAAGCCTACGCAGACAGTGACGAGTCTCTCGTAGCGACCTATGGTTAAACTCGCGAACTTGTATATCGTACGTGATTAACTAGGATTGACGACCCTAGATGGATCATTATTTGGGTTAATGATATAAAGGGAGGTATCTTAGCTTCTCAATCCTAATGTATGAAAAGGTCTAATAAGAACTCGGTAATCACGCTCATACACCACATTGTATGTGCCTTTAGCACGGGTGTTGAGCATAGAGGAAGGGGTGCATGCCGTGACCATAAGAGGAAGATGGCAGAGGGAGTGCGGGTGAGGGCATGCATCATTAATACATATCATGTCTGTATTAACCAGAATACTTAGGGATGTTTGATTGTATTGCTTTATCATTACTGATTAATTGAATTGATAACATGTTAACCTTTGCCTTATAGCTCCACTGAGTTGATCACTCATTCCCATGTTCTGGGACAGTGTTTTAAACACCAACCAGACCCTGTTGTAGTTGTAGATAATGGTGAGGCTTACGTAGCGGAGCTAGACTTTTATGATGATGATGATTAGCTCTCCTATATGCAACTTTTAGGCTGGTCTATGTAGCCCATCTTCTGATCGACGGGGATTACTGGGATGCTGACTAGACGCCATTGCATATTTTATATATTTTGAAATTTCACATGTAATCAATTGACCTGGTAACATGATCATACTCAGGAGACTCACGATCACTTATATGCTTTATATACTTATCACGGTCTTCCGCTTGCGTAATTCAATTGTCTCTGAAGTATGATTTGCTGTTTTGGTATAATCTCATTCATGTTTAATACACTAATATAGACAACATTTAATCATCATTATCTATGTTGCATAAGTGATGTGTTGGAAATCGGGAGTTGAGCTTCTACTCGACCCCAGATTTTCAGGGCGCTACAAGTTGGTATCAAAGCATGATTTGGATTAAACTGGACTTGGGTTATGGTCACATGACGCACACTTACGTATTTTAACTTAGGAGGGAGCATTGAAACGTAAAAACTAGCATAGGATTCCCACTTTCGTTAATTGGCAAAACCGACCGAAATCGACCATTGAATCGGGGTCCGTACGCATCTGTGATCATGTGTGGTGACCCCAGATCCTTTATAAACCATCAATCGATAGGTTTAGATGAAGATTTAACTGGTCTCACACTCACGCAACCCAAAACATGAGATGTGACCCCGAAACGACTCAAATGGAGTTGGGGGCCAAATCGGTGCAAAACCAGGGGATCAAGAGTGGACCCCACACCCATATGGCACCCCGGGGGGATGCCATCGTCCATGAGGTGAGGGCTCGCCAGAAGGTCTAGGGACCAATGATGCCATCGCCGGATCGGCGAGGCTTCGCCGCCCCCTTTGTTCGGACCTTGTAAGTGTTATGGTCTCATGCTCTGTTGATTGTCAAATTTGGTAGTGGTGCCAAAACATCTTGTCTGCTGAAACTTTTATCTATATGTCTTGTGCTTGTATGTTGATATATATGTGATTCAAGATGACATCACAATGATTCAAGACATGTATGGTGCTTGACTTCAAGAAATGCAAGGTTATGTACTTTGTCCTCTTTTGTATGCATTAATGTTCAAGCTACATCAATAAGAAGAGTGTTTGTTCAAAGACTCAAGTCCATTTCAAGACTCAAGTACATTTCAAGACTCATGTACAACTCAAGTTGAAGCTTATATTCATACTGTAGAAGATCTCAATCTCAAGCTACATCAAGTAGAGGTCTCAAGATTCAAAGGTTAACTTCATCTGAAAGAATGATGTTCAATGTTCATACTTCATGTTCTAGGTATGATAGACCAATTTTTGACCTTAGGTAGGTCATTTTGGATACATAAGTTCAGATAAATCTTTATACAAGAAGTTAGTCTGTTCTAAGACTAGCCCTGGACCTGTTCGACAAGTCCTAGACCTGGTTCGACCAGTCTAAGAAATTCCACGATAAGTCCTAAGTTGTTGAAGATTTTCAGAATTTTTTGGTTATTCTTCGACCAGTCCTGGAGATTGTTCGACCATTCGTAGGGGTGTCACGACTCATCCTTCGACCAGTCCTAGAACTATGACTCAAACTCCAGCAACCAATTCTAGTTTCCTACGACCAGTTCTGGATCTAGTTCGACCAGTCGTAGGTAGTCTACAACCAGTCAAAAGGTCCCCACGACCAGTCGTAGAACTGAATTCTAAGATTGCGCTTAATTTTTCAAAAATGCCATTGGTGTTACGACTAGTCGAAGGTTCCTAAGACCAGTCGTAGACGCGATCTTTGCATCTATAAATTGAGCACGAATTTCAGAGTTTTACATTGATTAATTTGAGAAATTCAAGCCTCCACTCTTAGATAAGTTGCGTTCATTTTAAGCTAATATGTGCATCTTTAATATTCTTTTTTGTTAGCTTTTCTTATTTGATTTTATTCCTAAATTTTAATCTTATTTGAAAAAGAAGAATTACCATATTCCTTCTTCATTGGAATCAAAATCAAACAGAGCTATGCCCAATTTGTTTTAATTTAAAATCAATTAGAACCTAGAACCATTTCTTAAGTGAGTATTGGACATTGAATGTTGATTCGAATTTCTACTCTCATTGGTTCTACCGGGCTACTACAAAAGGAGAAATCCAGGTATTTTATATTTTGTAAAATTTCCATTCTTTCGATTTTTGTTTAAGATTTGTTAGAAAAATCTCATTGTGTCGGTTATCTGAGGAGAGCCAGAAAACTTAGAAAGTGTGGGTTTTTGGATTGTGTAAGCCCAAGCGAAAAAGACACGACTGTGAAGGTTTTAGGTGAACCTGTAAAACCTGTTTAATAGTGAATGCTAATATCCCCTGTGTGAGAATATTAAGAGTAGAGTAGCATTTCGTGTGGCTGTTTTTGAACAGTTGGTGTACATACAGGGGAACCACTATAACTCCTTGTGTTTTGTGGATGTGATTTTTATTTTCCTATTCTTTATCATTCAGAATTGTGGATTGTATGTGTGGATGTGAATGTTGTAAGTTTTACATTTCAAGCACAGTGGGAATGTTGTAATAATTTAGGTTTAAATTCTTGCAAGTTATTTCAATTCTTTGCTATTTCTGTATTCCTCTTCGATTTGAGTTTGTGATACAAAGGACGTTCTAGAAATAAGGTTGTCCTGCCATAAACCCTTGGTTTTTATGGTGTAAGGTTGTCCTTAGAATTGAATTCACATCAACCTCTCAATTCCTGTTTATTAAGGTTACTTTACATTTCAGTCTTTGATTTATTTAAAGTACCGTTCTTTATTTTTATAAGGCTATCGTTCTTCAATTCTACTGTTAAATTTTAATTTGGCATAGTCCTTCCCCCCGCCCCCCCTCTCTAGGATATTTAAGTTGACCTTTTCAAGTGGTATCAAAGCCTAATAGCTCATTTTTAATTCTTTATTCTTGTATTCATTTCCTGAGCTAACGATCTAAGCTATATATATGATGTCAAACTTTGATAGCCTTTCAGTCACTAGGCCTCCACCCTTTGATGGCTCCAATTATGCCTATTGGAAAGCTAGGAGAAGATTTTCCTCAAATCAATGGATGAAAACGTGTGGCTTGCCACAGTGACTGAATGGAACTCACCTACCACTGAACTGACTGGTATCGATGGATCAAAAACAATGAGAGTTACACCATTTTACTCATGGACCACTCTTCAGAAAAGTGAGAGTAGTGCCAATGCTAAAGCACTAAATGCAATCACTTACGCACTATCACCGGATGAGTTCAAAAGAATCATATCCTGTGATACTACAAAAGCAAGCTTATGATATATTAAAAATGACACACAAGGGTACTTCAATTGTCAAAAAAATCTAAAGTCCAGCTCCTCACAACTAAATTTGAAGAAATTCATATGGAGGAAAATGAAATGTTTATGGACTTCTACACTAGATTAAATGACATTGTAAACTTTATGTGGAGTCTTGGCGATAAAATCTCAGAAAGTAAAGTGTGTGCAAAGATACTACACTCACTACCTGAACGGTTCAATTCTAAGGTAATCGCGATCTAGGAACTTCGTGATACAGACAATATGAGGGTAGAAGAACTAGTTGGTTCTTTACAAACCTACGTGTTATCTTTTAAAGCTCCTAACGGTAAATCTATTTCTCTTAAATCTTCCAAATGTATTTCTCAAGATTCTGATTTAGAAAATTCTGAAAATGATATGGCCCTTCTTGCTAAAAAGTTTTATAAAATTTTTAAAAGTAAAAAGAGGGTTGATTTTCAAAAATCAAATGATAAAAAACGTTCTAAACTAAAATCTAAATCTTGGAAATCCTTGAAAGATAGTCAATGTTACAACTACCAAGAATATGTGCATTTAGCAAACAAATGTCCTAAAAAGGAAAAATCTAAAAAGAAATGAATGTTGGCAACATGGGACGAATCTTCTAGCACTGAATCCTCTTCTGAATCAGAAGATTCTGAAACTGAGTCGGGCAATGATGTTAAGGCCCTTATGACTCTAGCCAAGTTTACTTTTTTAGATCATGATGATTCAACTGGTGAAGAAAATCTGAATAGTGATTATGAAAATGAAGAAGATCTTCAAGATGCTTACAATGCCCTATATAAGGAAAGTTGTAAAATTGTCGTAAAACTAAAACTTCAAAACGAAAAGTTTTTAAAACTTAAAGAAAATTTTGAGTCTCTGGTTTTAGAAAAATCCCATATTTCATATTGTTTTGAAAAGACTAAGAGTGATTTAGAATTCAAAACCTCCCTAATTAAAAATCTTAAATCTGAAAATGACAAACTTAAACTTGAAAACTCTTCACTTTTGAGTTCAAAGGATACATGGAGGTATGCCCAAGAAGATCTAAAGTTTGAGAAACTTTTATCCGGATCTAGAAAATGTGGCGACAAATCAAGATTAGGATATGATAAAAATGTATCTTCTAAATAGAAGAATACTCCTCCTAAGTTTGTGAGAGGAGAAGCCTCTAACTTAAAAGGGAAAAGTATTAATAAAAGTTTTTCTAAAAATGGTAAAACTTTTAAAAAACCTAAAAGCAATTATGTCAACTATAAAACTCAAAATAAAAAACCTTTAGCTGAAAAAATAGTTGATTTGCTTAAGAAGCTCTTAAAATCTAACTCAATAGGTCACTCGTACAAAAATTACAATTACAAGAAGGCCAACTATACTCCTAAACCCAAGACAGTAATGAAATAGGTTCCTAAAGTTACTTGCTTGGTTGCCCACACTGCTTTTAAAGCTACAAGCCATTCAAAGTGGTACTTAGACAGTGGATGCTCATGGCATATGACAGACAACAAAGCTTTATTCACTGATTTTAAAGATATGATTGATGGGTCAGTCACATTTGGTGATGGCAGCAACTGCAAGATTATTGGCCAAGGTAAGGTTTAACTCTATAACCTTCCCTTATTTAAGAATGTTTTATATGTTGAGGGGCTGAAACACAACCTGTTAAGCATATCTCAAATATGCGATAACAATCACAGCGTGAAATTTTCTAATAAAGGTTGTGAAATCTTGAACAAAAAGGGTTCTGTAATATTAATTGGTCACAGGACTTCTGAAAACTGCTATATTGTAAGTGATGGTAGCTCATCTAATCAATCGTGCTACATTGTCCATACCGATGAAACTGAATTATGGCATAAACGCCTTGGACATATACACTACCGTTATTTATATAGATTGAGCAAAGGAGAACTAATAAGAGGTCTACCTAAATTACAAAATATAGACAAGATATGTGGTAAATGCCAGTATGGCAAGCAAACTAGGAACTCTCACAAAAAGGTGAACTCCAATGCCACATCAAGACTACTCGAGCTTCTCCTTATGGATCTTATAGGACCTACCAGGACGGAGAGTCGAGGTGGCAAAAAATACATCTTAGTTATCATGGATGGTTTTTCTAGATTCACTTGGGTAGCCTTCTTAAGGGATGAAACAGAAACCTTTGATGAAGTTAAAAGGATTCTCAAAAGGATCCAAACTGAAAAAGGTTCTCAAATTTGTAAGATCCATAGTGATCATGGATCTGAGTTCGAGAATAGCAGTTTTGAGAAATTCTGTAATGATCAGGGAATATCGCATGAATTCTTTGCACCTAAAACTCCTCAGCAGAATGGAATTGTGGAAAGGAAAAATAGAGTACTTCAAGAAATGGGAACTGTAATGTTGAATAGTATGAAGCTCCCTAAAAATCTTTGGGCTGAAGCAGTGAATACTGCCTGCTATGTTATTAATCGGGTTTATATATGTAAATCTAATAATAAAACTGCTTATGAAATGTGGTTCGATGAAAAGCCTACTATCAAATACTTTCGAGTTTTTGGTAGCAAGTGCTATATTTTGCGTGACCGTAAAAATCTGGGGAAGTTTGACACAAAGAGTGATGAAGGAATCTTTTTAGGATACTCTTAAAGCAGTCGAGCATATCGGGTACTGAACAAAAGGACTGGTGTTATTCAAGAATCAATTAATGTGGTCATCGACGATCATTTAAATACACCTGCCCCAAGTTCATATAATGATGAAGTTCTTCTAATTGACAAACCTGATACTTCATCAAGTCAAAACAATTCTAAATTTAGGATTGTTAAAGATAATCCAACCGCTTAAATTCTTGGTAATCCTTTCACTGGTGTATGCACTCGTAGACAACTAGAAGACATATGTAATTACGTGTGCTTTACATCTCAGATTGAACCAGTAAATGTAAAAGAAGCTCTTTCTGATGAAAACTGGATAGTTGCTGTGTAGGAAGAACTTAATCGGTTTGTTCAAAATGATGTCTGGTATCTTGTTCCTAAACCTAAAGATAAACACATTATAAGAACTAAGTGGATTTTAAAAAATAAGACTGATGAACTTGGGAATATAATTCGAAACAAGGCAAGACTGGTTGTACAAGGGTACACTCAAATAAAAGGCATTAATTACAATGAAACCTTTGCTCCAGTTGCTTGCCTTGAATTAATTAGACTTTTTATATCTATTGCATGCTTTAGAAAATTTGAAATTTATCAAATGGATGTAAAGAGTGCCTTTTTGAATGGTGATCTACATGAAGAAGTATATGTTGAACAACCTACAGGGTTTGAAGACCCTAAGTTTATTGATCATGTATATCATCTTTAAAAAAACTCTATATGGTTTAAAACAAGCTCTTAGAGCATGGTACGAAAAATTGACTAAGTTTTTACTAAGTCATAATTTTCAAATGGGTAGTGTCGATAAGATGCTTTTTGTTAAGAAACATCACGATGATATCTTAATGGTTCAGATCTATATTGATGATATTATTTATGGATCAACTTGTACGTACATGATTATTGAGTTTACAGATTTGATGAAATCTAAGTTTGAAATGAGAATGGTTGGGGAATTAAATTATTTCCTTGGGTTGCAAGTAAAACAACAACCAGATGGCATTTTCATTTCTCAAACAAAATATGCTCTAAACTTAATCAAAAAGTTTGGATTTGAGAATGGTAAGAATTTTGATACTCCTATGAGTATAACTTTAAAACTCTCAAAGGACTCTATAGGTAAAAATATAGATCCTAAATTATATCGTAGTATGATTGGTAGTCTACTTTACTTAACTGCAAGTAGACCTGATATTGCTTTAAGTGTTGGCATTTACGCTAGATATCAGTCTGATCCTAAAGAGTCACATTTTTCTGCTGCCAAGCGAATTATGCGATATGTTGCAAGTTCTGCTAAAATGGGTCTCTGGTATCCATTTGATACTAGTGTTCAATTGGCTGGGTACTCAAATGCTGATTGAACTGGAAATATTGATGACAGAAAATCAACCAGTGGTGGTTGTTTCTATATTGGAAACTGTTTGGTTTATTGGTTTAGCAAGAAGCAAAGTTTTATATCGCTCTCAACTGCTGAAGCTGAATACATTGTAGCAGGAAATGCTTGTACTCAACTTGTTTGGATGAAACGTATGTTAAGCAATTATGGAATTGCACAGGAATCAATGATATTATATTGTGATAATTCCAGTGCTATAAATATATTAAAAAATCCAATCCATCATTCATGTACCAAGCACATTGACATTAGGTATCACTATGTTTGTGAATTAGTGGAAGAGAAACTAATATCCTTGGAATATATACCGACCGAGACTCAACTTGCCGACATTTTCATTAAACCGCTCGACAAAAACAGGTTTAATAAATTGAATTTTGATCTCAGAATATGCATTTTAAATTGATTATTCATTCATATTTGTATCATAGTGTATATATATTTGATAATTTATTTATTTAAATTTTAAATTTTTATGAAAATGCATATTTTTATATTTTTATGACCAGTCGAGGACGTGCTCGACCAGTCGTGGTACGACCGGTCGAGAACGGTCCTCGACTAGTTGTGTAGTGCGTTGGAATCTTTTAAAATTGGAAAAAATTTTCATCTTCTTCACTTCCATTTCACTCTCTAACAAGCCGAGGCATGACTAGTCGTACCCACCTTCCTAGATCTTTAAGGTTAGTGCATCATTTGTATTTCTCTTGTAGATTGTAGCTCTTATTACTTCATTTTTACTCTTGGATTAATTTATTCTGAGATTCCTTGGCATTTTGGGGTTTTTTCTTGAAAAATCTGATCTAGCAAAACCCAATTTCTAAATCTTTTGTCTCTACTAGATCTTTTGATTTTCTTTCTGATTATGGATGCTAGAGGGAAAAAGAAAACTTCCCGTGGTCCATCATCTTTTAGATTAACTCCTCTTGCTAGGCGCTATCTTTGTTCACCTGAGGATGATCCCTCCGATGTACGGGATTTGCTTATGCACAATGTCATTGTTGAATGGTCTGTTTGTATTGAACATGTTGCTCCTTTTAGAATTCTACCTATACTCCAAACTATAGGATAGGATAACATTTTACATTGGGGTGGGCCTGCATACCAATCTATTGCACAGGCCATGTTTGCATGTATCTCTGTATTCTCTTTTGAGGATTTAACTTTTATAATTGATACTAGAGAAGGTCTATTTAAAATTGACCGTCATTTGATTGTAGGGTTAATAGATATTCCTGTTAATGAAGAGGGTATTCTTATTCATACTTTAGCTGAGAAACCCTTAGAATCTGAAAATGTATGCTAACCAAAGATTTATCTAATATTAATGTGCAATGGACTTATAAAAGGAATGTGCTCCTCGCAAAGTACTTGATACCCAAATACAGGGTACTTCACAGGATTTTTACTTCTAACCTATATCCTCGTTCTAGTAATAAGACTGAATTAACTACCTTTATGGTTCATGTTTTGCACTCTGTCATTTCTGGTGCTAAAATTTGCCTTCCTTTCTTAATCTGTCATTCCATTATTCATTCCCGTCTCCATCCAGGTCATAGTGATATTCCTTTTACTCATCTCTTGACTATCCTAGCTAAGCACATGCTCGTGCCTATGCCTATTAGTGAAGCTCCCATCCATCATCTTATTTTTAATTATTCGAATATTAACAAAATGAAATTGGAATTGGCTCATGGCCAAGCGGATGTTAATAGAGCTAAAGCTGGATGAAGAAGCCGGTGATCTTCCTCCTGACGATGTGGATATGGATAACATTTTCAATGAACTTGAATCAGATTCTGGAAATGATCCTGATTTTGTGCCTTTTAATTTTGTTGCTCGTCTTCATGCTTTAGAAGAGAAGGTCGAGAATATGAATATTGCTCATGATCTTCAGTTTAAATATATGCGCAAGTATCTTAGGCGCTTGAACAAAGGAATGCATAATCTTGATCCTACCATACCTGCTCCTTCTTCAGGATCTAATTAAATATTTTCATTCATGGTATGTAATAACTCTCTTACTTATGGAGGATTGTGCACTTTATTTGGCTTGCTGACTTTTTATTTTTTTTAAGTAACTGGATTGTGAATGTTTACTTTCTTATACATTGTCACGTTACTTCATCTATTTCTCCATCAATTATCCTTATCTTTGTTGCTTCCTTTGTCATATTGTGACAAAAAGGGGGAGAAGGTTTTAGTTTGGAGATGAAAGGTTGGTTACTTAATGAGTTGAACCAATTCTGGTTTCCTACGACTAGTCCTAGGTCTGCTTCGACTAGTCATAGGTGGTCTACGACCAGTCGAAGGGTCCCCACGACCAGTCATAGAACTGAATTCTAAGATCGCGCTTAATTTTTCAAAATGTCGTTAGTGCTATGACCAGTTAAAGGTTCCTAAGACCAGTCGTAGACGCGATCTTTGCATCTATAAATTGAGCACAAATTTCAGAGTTTTACATCGATTAATTTGAGAAATTTAAGCCTCCACTATGAGATAAGTTGTGTTCATTTTAAGTTAATTTATTCATATTTAATATTCTTTTTGTTAGCTTTTCTTATTTGATTTTATTCATAAATTCCAATCTTGTTTGAAAAAGAGGAATTATTGTATTCCTTCTTCATTGGAATCAAAATCAAATAGAACTATTCCCAATTTGTTTTAATTTAAAATCAATTAGAACTTAGAACCATTTCTTAAGTGAGTATTGGACATTGAACGTTGATTCGAATTTTTACTCTCATTGGTTCTACCGAGTTGCTACAAAAGGAGAAATCCAAGTATATTACAATTCCATAAAATTTCTATTCTTTTGGTTTTTGTTTGAGATTTGCCAGAAAAATCTCATTATGTTGGTTATCTGAGGAGAGCTAGAAAACTTAGAAAGTGTGGGTTTTTTTTTTATTGTGTAAGCTCAAGTGAAAAAGACACAATTGTGAAGGTTTTAGGTGAACCTATAAAACCTGTTTAATAGTGAATGCTAATATCCCTTGTGTGAGGATATTAGGAGTGGAGTAGCATTCTGTGTGGCTGTTTTTGAACAGTTGGTGTACACACAGGTGAACCAATATAACTCCTTATGTTCTGTGGATGTGAGTTGTATTTTCCTATTCTTTATCATTCAGAATTGTGGATTGTATGTGTGGATGCGAATGTTGTAATTTTTACATTTCAAGCACAGTGGGAATGTTGTAATAATTTAGGTTTAAATTCTTGCAAGTTATTTTAATTCTTTGCTATTTCAGTAATCCTTTATGGTTTGAGTTTGTGATACAAAGGACGTTCTAGAAATAAGGTTGTCCTGCCATAAACCCTTAGTTTTTATGGTGTAAGGTTGTCCTTAGAACTGAATTCGTATCAACCTCTCAATTCTTGTTTATTAAGGTTACTTTACATTTTAGTCTTTGATTTATTTAAAGTACTATTCTTTATTTTTATAAGGCTATCGTTCTTCAATTCCACTGTTAAATTTTAATTGGCATAGTCTATTCCCCCCCCCCCCCCCCCCCTCTAAGACATTTAGCTTGGCCTTTTCAAACCTATCAGGCCGCAACGGGCCGGCGTCGGCTGACCTCCCAACAAGTGTGGGGCCCTCAAAATCGTGTGGGGCCCACTTTTAATCCCTTCGTTTGCTTCATTTCTCCCATTCCCAACCTCTCACAAATCCCAATTTTCCCTCTCAAATCTCCCTCCCATTCTTAAAAATTTATCTTTTCCCTTCATTTCATACACCCCCCTACCGTTTTCTTTAAAACCACCTCCCATCTCTCTCTTTTCCTTCCATTTGAAGGTACAAACCTTTCTTTGTGTCCCAAAACCTCAAAGTCCAACAATCCCTTTTATCCCCCCTTTCCATTTCACTCTCATGGCTCATTTTGAGCTCGTGGGAGCGATTTACTCAATTTCCACATTTCTTTCTCTCATGGGGAAGAAGAGGACTTTCGTGGATGAAGCCGAGCCTAGTTATCCTACTTGTTCAAGAAGATAGAGAGGTTCCACTGTAAGTACAAGCATCGATCGAGAGATATGGACAAAGCGGAACCTCGATCCCCTGGCTCCCCTTGAAGGGGCTTTACTGGCGGATGTCCCATGGAAGATTTGAGGGCCGTAGGGTCCTTTTTGAAGCACATGTGGACGAAAAACTGTTTGGGCTCGACCCGACAATGGATTACCTGTTGGACGCCAAATGGGGTCTCATATTTGAAGGCAAGTCCCGCATGAATGAGAGCACTGTCTGAGCCTTCTACGCCATATACGAGAACCATCGCTAGAGCCTTTACAGTTTAAAATTCTCATGGAAAGTCAGGAAGCCACAATTGATGTTATTTTGATAGCCCGAATCATGGGAATGCCATGTGGAGAGGTACATGCTGATGAGAAGTATTTCAAGAGTGCGTGTCAAAGAGATCGCCGCACGCGATTTCTTTGTAGCCGACTGGTCCATTGAAATCCAGGCAATTGCATCTTGGCATCCAGAATGACTCCTGACTTCCGCCTGCTCCACCACATTTTCACTCACAATGTGTATCCCTAGTGGAGCAATCGCAGTGAGTGCATGCGTCTGATGGTAGACTTTCTGTACCAAGCTGGGTAGGGAGTCAAGCTGTGACTGCCTACGTATGTACTACTACAGATAGTTCAGGCCACACGATCTCCGAGGACAACCATTTCACTAACATTTGGTCGACCCATATACAAGCTTGCTCGTGAATTCGGCTACAGACTTGGCTCAGAAAGGCTTGTGCCGATCCATTTCATTAACGACACTACGATTAACAAAATGGGTATTGAGCTACGACAACGTCGAGCCCGATTTGATGGGTCTGGGAATGAGATAGAAGAGGGCAACGAAGAGGAAGAAAGTAGTGAAGAAGAGGAAGAAAATGAAATAGAAGAAGGAAGTGGGGAAGAAGAGGGGTCCCAAGACTCAGGTGGGGAGCCTCCTCCTGCTACAAAGGAAGACCGCCATGATCAGGCCACCCTGGAAGCCAGCCTAGCTCAGATTGAAGAGAACAAGGTCGCCCTGAGATAAGAGGTCAATGAGAATCTGACCTCCATGAAACAGAAATTCAAGAAGGCATCTCGCACCTTGAAAGCCATTCTGTGTTGTCTGCAGGACAAGGGTGTTCATCCTCCATCACCAGATTCTCACGACTAATCTTATGTTGTAGTCACCCTTGAGTTTTCCTTACTTTCCTGTTTCCTATGTTATAACCTAGATAGGCTTAGTAGTAGGGTAGGTTGATGGTGTGTTTGTTGTTTAAAGCTTTGATTAAACTAGCTCACATGCATCTTCTGTCATGGTTCATGTGAAACTATTTCTCATGTACTATGACAAATTTTGTTAAATGAAATGCATGAAACTCTTTTTGTTATAGAATGTGTAGAATGCTTAACAAGTTGAGTAATGCTATGCTAAATCTTACACATGTTGCACCCTATGTCGTATATAGGGAATGCCTCTAAAAACTCCCCGGAGTGCGACTCGTCTTGCACTTGGCAACTCGATTGACTGGGCACCTCCCCTAAGCGATACCCATATGGACACTAGCCCCACCAATAGGCTGACACCTTTTGCACCACCGGTTCCTTAACAGAACCGTGCGTCCACTTTGACGCCACACATACCTCAGTCAGCTCCTTCTCCTGATAGGCTGGAGCAAATGAAGTTGTTGATGTAACAACAGTTGATGTAGCAGCAGCAGATACAATACTAGTAGCACCAGCAGCAGTTCTTAGCCACCATCGTAGGGGCTTTTGCCTAGAATATGCACATGGCCCCACCTGCACCACCTGTGTACCCTGCTGGAAACATGGGTGCTAGCGGCCTATTTGAACGATTCCGGTACTTCCAACCTCCTACTTTCGCAGGTACTCACAAACCCAAAGAGGCCGATTGTTAGCTAGACTACATCTCTAAGATGCTAAAGCCACTGCACTGCACTGAGGCTGAACAGGTTAAGCTGGTTACATATATGCTTGAGAAGGAAGTCAGTCTCTGGTGGGATAGTATCCTACGGACAGTTCCTGAAGGACACTTGTAGACTTGGAATGCCTTTGAGACACACTTCCAAGGGAAGCACTTCCCCCTCACTTACCATGATGAAAAGGAGGGTGAGTTCCTTCACCTCTGATAGGGAGGGATGACCGTGTCAGAATACGAGAACAGATTTACGGAGCTAGCCAGATACACTCCTTTGATCCTATCAGATGAACCGATGAAAATGCGGCATTTTTTAGATGGGCTGCGACCTAATATCCATGCTAAGATGTGTTGCGCTAGCATTCTCAATTACACCTAGCTAATCAACATGTCTCTACGAGTTGAACAAGATGAAGACAAAGTTTCTCGGACACGTATACCAATAGGCTCGACGCCTCAACCCGAATTACAACACCAACTAGTCATAGGTAAGAGGGCACATGTAGACTCACCTCCCATGCTTGTGAATCAATCGACCCAGAAGAGATGAACGCACTGATGGTGTATATATTATAATAAAGAGGGACACATTGACCCCTTTTGTTTTACTAAGATGAAAGATAACGGTGTCACGCCACCTCAGAAGATCGACCGTCAGCCACCACATGGTATGACGACTCCACCCCTACGATCTGCACCACCAACGCAACCATATTACTGACTGCCTGTACCTTAGAATAGGCTACCTCAATGACCTATGGCGGTTCAACCAAACCATCCTCAACATGCCCATGTGCATGCACTTGTAGCTGAGGCACCTAAGTCAACAATTGTTGCGCCTTTGACCTTTGAGGTCACTGCCCACATTCAAGGGACACCTGTATTCCTATTGGTAGACACTGGATCTATTAAACCAATTCATATGAAAGAATAGACCTAACAATGGATTAATATAACAACTATAAAATAATAATATAGTAACTAGAGGTGGCAAATATGTCGTAAATAATAGAAGGGTCGAAATGGAAAATTTCTGCAATTTCGAGTTGCCAATAGGCGAGTTATATCTTTTCATTTTAAAGTTTAGTATGTGGTGTCTATTTAGGAATTATTTATAATCATACTAGGAATTATCTTGTGATTAAATTTGATTATACGTAAAGATATATATATTTTTTGTTATTTTTATATAATTAAATTAGAACCCTCGGGTAGGATTGAGTTTCATAGTTTAATACTCCGTAAGGTCATGTTAGTAGCGGACTACAGTAAAATGTTATAAGTTTCCTATTTCCCTTGTAAATTCAAGGTTCATACTGCGTCGAGGAGATGTCCCTCTTCTTTCCTTTCCCGTGACATTATGTTTCTAGCATTTCAAACCTCTAAAATATTTTACGACTCTTGACTCTTCCTTCCCTCCCGAAGTTAATGAAACGAAAGTACAATCTGCCCATAACCCCTTAACCGTATGATTGAAATGGTGACATACAAATATAATTTTAGGAGATTGAAAACCCTTCTAGTATAGTCTTTTGACTATGAGCACCATAGAAAAGCTTATTATCCACTAAGTTAAACATAGGTTAAACAAGAACTCTCGTTGAATAAGACCTAAAGGACAACTTTTTAGACATGAGGCTTGAACCTCCTAATGAATTATAATACTCCTTAAATACTTAAGATGATCAGGTTTCAGAATTTCAGAACCATATCCCTATGAGGCATTCGCTGCTTAACTCAATTCTCTATCTTGGGTGATTACGAAAGGACTCACTGCTTTTACCGAGTAGAAGACCAGGATCCATCAGGATTAGGAAGGGATACAACATGTTGTCTGCCTTGGTCAGGCATGCAATCAACGTATCAGATTGAGCCCACCACAACTGTCTTTCCGTATTAGCCTAATCATAAAGAGTAGATTATATCACCCTTAGGTAAACTTTAACATCAAACACTTAACACGATAATAATTTGGACATTTATCTTCAAATCTCAAAGGTAGAAACTTTTAAGGAGGGGTAGACCAATATGAGCTAGGCTGATGTAGTTATTATATACCTTAACACGTATGTAAACCTTTATCTATTACCCTTAGGTAATTTCAGGGACGAAATTGTTCTTTAAGGGGGGTAGATTGTAACATCCTGAAAAAATCCGTACAAAGACCCGAGTACCACCTCAGGCAGAAATCACTAAGGACCAAATCCTTTAGAAACTAAATGAAAATTAATTACGTGCTTAATTAAATCACCTATCGAATTAGCCTGGATAGCTTTCAATACGAACTGCAAGACCCAAAATCAGTAGGATCATTAACGATACATTACCCTAAAACCTAGGATCAATCTCTAAACCCAATTGCTCTCGTGAGTGCATTGAAACTCTGTATCGGATCTGGACTACGCATCAAAAATCCGATAACTACGAAACTATACCGTTATGACCACCTCACTGGACTTCACAATCACCTCAGAAATCAAGTCCAAATAATATGTCGAAATGTACAACTTCAGCCCGGAGCAAAGTGTGTGAGAAACGCAAATATCCTTAGAAAATGAACTCAGACTTAAGTGAATTGAGTTATTCACTTGCAGGCCAAATCTAAGGATTCAGACCATCAGAATCTAACCCAACTACACCCTCGGATCAGGGAAAATTTTCAACACACATCAGTGTACTTGTGGCCCTGATCGAGTACCGGTGACCATTGAACTCAAACTAGTCTCCCACGGTCGATTTGTAAATCCAATCAGAATAAAAACTTAACTCGACCTAGATCCAATGTCAAGAGGCTTAAGTCTGACCACATGTAGAAAATGGGCCTCCAGATCAGCTTCGTTGGACCGAAACAACAGTTTTTGGCTATAACCTAAGTATACCGTGGCGCTGGGGCCATTCCCATCAATTCTTGGCCTATATAAGCACCTTAAACCCTCTATCTCATTCCATACAAATTTACAACCCCAGGAGAGAGAAGAAAGAGAAAATAGAAGAATAAAGTGAGGAGAAGAGACAGAGAGTGTTGTAGTTTGTTCCTGAGATTTTTCCATGCCACTCCTCGTGCTTAACCATCGCTACCGTTTCACTATTCTGGCTATTCCGACTCCGTTCTTGGGTAAGGAATCCAAAACCTAATCTGGTTTAGACATCCAGATAGAGTAAAGGGTGGAATAGCTAACCTATTTCATGTTATAGGTTTTTGTGGTGTCATAGACAGACTTAGTGTTTAAACTGAGTTCGTTATGAGTCTACCGGCGAAAGGTGCAAACTATAAATGTTTCGGTTATAGTTTTCAAGCCTTTCAATGTCAGTTAATGATTTATGACTAACTTGATTTCTATCACATGCTTAGATACGATGTTTCCCGCGCTTTACACATATATATATATATGAACTATGTTGAATATAGTGTATTCCACGTGTTTTGTTGATATGATTGAATGAGTATGGAAATTGGATTAGTGCTTGTCATGATTATTTGTCGTGAATATATGGTTGCTATACGTGTGACAACTCTTTGGTGAAAGGGTTTGCCCTAACACCTGTTATAACCATCATACGTCACGTATGTTGAAGTGTGTAGTCTAAGTGCTTGTAAAAATATCTGAATGAATATGTAATTTAGATCTGTGCTTGCAATGATTATTGACTATGAATATATGCTTGTTGTGTATGTGGCAAGTCCTTTCTAAAAGGGCTTGCTAGGATATATATTATAACCAGTCTAATACATGTATGTTGAAATGTGTAGTCTAAGTGTTTGATAAAATGCCTGAATGAGGAAATGCTTGTTGTGATGTATTTAATGAGGGTGTTGAGATACGATTCTCAATTGCCTTATCTATAGTTACAATTTTCCTCATGTAACCTATCTCGCTATTTCGTGATTTATGGATGAAATGCCTTTGTATATTAATATGTGCCCTATGTGTTTGATAAAATGCTCAAGTGAGTGTTGTCCATATATTATTTATTAAATGCCTATATGATTATCACATGTCTCCATATGCTGCATTTGAATATGATTGGGACTACTACGTAGTCCAGGAAATCGATAATAATTCCTACTTAAGTGTTCGAACTAGCCTCGCCACATTTGATAAGTTCAGTGAATTTGAGTCGTACGATGATGGTCAATAGTGGTACCATGTGGACTAACCCAATATACGCTCATACTAATCAAACTTGTCAAGTAACCCGATTGGCCTATTGTGTGTTACCATGTATGGACACTACTGTTTGAACCTAAGGTACTAACTTACTAATGTAAAGACCTGTTCAACCTTGGTACCACGATCTGCTAAGACTCATGAGCCGGGCATGGTGGTATGGGATACCGTGGTCGAGCTGTTGGCCTATGCTGGGGCGACGAGCCTCCCCGTAGTGACCAGTGAGCAAGTTGAACTCGTGAGTTGAATACGATGGCATGGGACACTGTATTTGAGATTTCGACCTACACTAGCGCAACTTGGTTGTGGTCCCCAGTTGGGTTAGTGACGAGCCTTCGAAAATAGACTGTCAGTTGGTAGGGCATTGGTGGAGTGACCTCGAGTATGACATAAACCAACCTTGTCGTACCCTGGCTGTGGTCCCCAGTCGGGTTAGTGACGAGCCTTCGAAAATAGACGGTTAGTTGGTAAGGCATTGGTGGTAGTGACCTCGAGTGTGAATTAAGCCTATGCAGACGGTGACGAGCTTCTCATAGCGACCTATAGTTAAACTCGCGAACTTGCCTATCGTATGTGATTAACTAGGATTGACAACCCTAGATGGATCATTGTTTGGGTTAATGATATAAAGGGAAGTACCTTAGCTTCCCAATCCTGCTATATGAAAAAGTCTAATAAGAACTCGGTAATCACACTCATGCACTGCATTGCATGTGCCTTTGGCATTGGTGTTGAGCACAGAGGAAGGGGTGCATGCATCATTAGTACATATTGTGTTTGCATCATTAATACATATTGTGTTTGCATTAACCAGAGTACTTAGGGATGTTTGATTGTGTTGCTTTATCATTACTGCTTGATTGAATTGATAACATGTTAACCTTTACTTTATAGCTCCAGTGAGTTGATCACTCACTCCCATGTTCTGGGATGGTGTTTTAAACACCAACCGATCCCTATTGTAGTTGCAGATGATGGTGAGGCTTAAGTAGCAGAGTCGGACTTTTATGGTGATAAGGAGTTCTCTTATATGCAACTTTTAGGTGGGTCTATGTAAACCATGTTCTAATCGATGGGGATTACTGGGATCCTAACTAGACGCTATTACACATTTTATATATTTTAAAATTTTACATGTAATCAATGGACCTAGTAACATGATCATACTCAGGAGACTCACAATCACTTATATGCTTTATATACTTATCATAGTCTTCCGCTTACGTAATTCAATTATCTTTGGAGTATGATATGTTGTTTTGGTATAATCTCATTCATGTTTAATGCACTAATACAAACAACATTTAATCATCATTATTTATGTTGCATAAGTGATGCGTTGGAACTCAAGAGTTGAGCTTCTGCTCGACCCCCGATTTTCAAGGGGTTACATTGACTCGGAAGGGCACAGAGTTTGTTTGGGGTGACGCATGTGAACAGACATTCGCTGAGCTGAAGGACCGTTTGACGTCCACTCCTGTCCCCATTCTTTCCTCCGGGAGTGATGGATTCATAGTTTTTACCAATTCCTCTTATATTGGATTGGGTGTTGTCCTGATGTAACACGGGAGACCAGTGGCCTTCGCTTCTCGTCAGCTCAAGGTCCATGAGCTAAACTACCCCACGCATGATTTGGAGATGGTAGCGGTCGTCTTCGCACTGAAGGTGTGGAGGCACTATCTCTATGGGGTTAGGTTTGAGCTCTTTTCTAACTATAAGAGCTTGAAGTACCTCTTCTTTTTGTTTGAGTTGAACATGAGACAGAGGCACTGGATGGAGCTCCTGAAAGACTATGATTTCGATCTTCAGTACCACCCAGACAAGGTGAACGTAATGGCGGACGCCCCCAGCCATCAGCCACAGGGCCTGGTGGTGAATATGATGATTCAGGAGTGGAGGATGCTTGAGGATATAGCAGAGTATGACTTCGAGTTTGGTCTACAGTCTTCTATTATTCAGCTATCGAGTCTGTCGATTCAACCCTCTCTTGTCATGAGGGTGATCGAGGCTCAGTAGACAGACGAGTCATTAAAGGATTACCAAGCAGAGGCAGCATTTGAGAGTTAGACAGATCGACAGATTAGTTCTGATGATGAACTTCACTTCAGAAGCCGATTATGTATCCATGATGTTCCTGAGTTACACAAAGACCTTATGACTGAGGTACATCGATCGCGGTTTTCTATCCACCCTGGCTCGACGAAGACGTACTGTGATATGAGGCAACAGTATTTTTAGATGGGGATGAAGTGTAAGATCACCATTTTTATGGCCGAGTGTGACACATGTCAGCATATCAAGGCCAATCATTAGAGACCCCCTGGTCTATTACAACCGTTGAGCATCCCGACGTGGAAGTGGGAGCACATGTTGACAGATTTCATTATGAGCTTGCCGAACACTCAGTGTGGTCATGACGCCATCTGAGTTATTGTGGATCATCTAACGAAGTTGGCACATTTTCTTACGATGCGTGCAATTTGGTTTATGGACTGGCATGTGAGGTTATTTATCGATGAGATTGTGAGACTGCATGGCAATCCAGTCTCGATCATTTCTGACTGAGACCGGAGGTTCACGTCTTAGTTTTTAGGGAGATTCCAGAGAGCGATGGGGACTGATTTGCAGCTCAGCATCATGTATTATCTACATACTGATGGCTAGATCGAGAGGGTCAATCAGATCCATGAGGATATGCTTCGGGCCTGCGCGATTGATTTCAAGGGTAGCTAAGATGAGCATCTACGATTAGTTGAGTTCACATACAACAACAACTATTAGGCAACCATTGGCATGACTCCTTTTGGGATACTATATGGTAGACTGTGTAAATCACCAAGTTGTTGGACCGAGGTTGGTGTAACGCCCTGAAAATCGGGGGTCGAGCATAAACTCAACTCCCGAGTTCCAGAACATCACTTATGCAACAAAATGAATGATGATTGAATGTTGACTGTATTCGTGCATTGAACATGAGTGAGATTAAGCCAAAACAACATATCATACTCCAGAGACAGTTAATTTTGCAAGCGGAAGACTATGATAGATAGATAAAATATATAAACTATGATGAGTCTCCAGAGTGTGATAACATTACCAGGTTAAATAAATACAAGTATAGTTCTAAAATATACCAAATGTGTCGTTTAATGTCTTCTATCCCCAGTACCACGCCCCCAATACAAGTACACTGGTCTTGAGACCCGTCGAGAGGTTACATGATAGGAGAACTCCTCCTCATCACCATAGAAGTAGTCCGGCTCTCGCTTCATAAGCATCGCCATCATCGAAATTCAACAAATCTGTTTGGTGTGTACAACACCGTCCCGTAACGTGGGAGTGAGTAGCTAACTCGGTGGAACAATAAAGCATAAGTTAACATGTTATCGATGCGGTCAAGCATAATGATAAAGCAAGTAAATCAAGCACTCCTAGTTACTCGATTAATGCAAGTATGAATGCGAGTATGATGGATGCCCTCACCGACATACTCCTCATGCGACACCATCTCACGTTCGCGCATGCTTACATCCCACAAAGTGCTCCACATCTTCCGGGCACATGCGATGCATGATGAGCATGATTAAGGGAGTTTTAATTAGTCCATTTCAAACAGCAGATTGGGAAACTAAGGTACCTCCCTTGTATCATTCCCAAACATGATCCATTATAGGGTCGTCAGTCCTAGTTAATATCAGACGATGATGTATTTTCTAGGTCACTGCAGAGGCTGCCAGGGCTGTTACGCACAAAAGGTTGCACAACTCCCCCATCACCCCTTAAACGATTCATCACTATACAGAAATATGCCTAGTTCATACTCTATATATCGCGGCGAACCCTAAGGCGCCTTTGCGACTTCGAATATGCTCGCGGTCACTACAAAGGGTCGCTGGGTTGTTACGCACAAAGGTTGCACCACTCCCCCATCACCTTATCAATGTAGGCCGACAAAGACGAATATAGTGTCCCATACCCCCATAATCGGCTCACGAGTTAAGTTGCTCACTGGTCACTATGGGGAGGCACGTAGCCCCAGCGTAGGCCGACAGCTCAACCACGGTGTCCCATACCACCATGCCCAGCTCATGAGTCTTAGCGGATCAAGGTACCATGGTTAAAAGGGTTTTCACTGGTAAGTTTGGTACCCTAGGTTCAAGCAATAGCGACTAAACATGGTGAACATACATTAGACAAATCAGGTTACATGACGAGCTCGGCTAGCTCGAGCGCACAACAAGTTGAACGACATGAAGTGCATAAGCACTTCGCGTGGCCAACCACTATCGCCAACCGAAGTACGACTCGAGTTCGTCGAACACGTCTCACGTGGCGACATGAAACTCAACCACAATCTCCATCTAGACTGGATTGTCTGGACTATAATCATAGCCCCAAGCACAATCAATTGTCATCCATAGCATGTGGAGTAAAGCATGATAAACAAAGTAACTCAAGCATGATAAATAAAGTAATTCGAACATGCTAGTAGGCATGTTATAAGCATATTATAGAGCATGATATAAAGCATGTTGTAAAGCACAACACAAGCATGAGTTTGTATATATTCAATTCCTAATCACGTAGCTATTCAAGGAAATCATACACATAGTTAAAGGAGTTGAGAATCATATCTCAACACCCTTAAACATTACAATTTACTAACTACTACCCATTCGACATTTCAACAAACACTTTAAAATACAGGAATCAACATACATGACATATGTTGATCACAGGGGTATAAGGCCAAATCCTTTCACTAGGGAGTTACCCCAATCATAACACGCATACACCCATGACGGATAGTCATGGCAAGCAGGAAACCAGGTTCCATATTCATTCAGTCATTTCCACAAACACTTGGGCCACACATTTTAGCATATATAGTGTGTATTGGCCGTGGCGTGATTTAGGGTAAATCCTTTCGTCAAAGGGGTATTGCCAATACAACAATCAATTATCCATGACAATTAGTCATGGCGAGCACGAATGAGAATTCTATACTCATTCAGTCACTTTCACAACACTTAGAATACACTATTACACCATACATGGTGTATGTTAGCAAAACATGTATTAGGGCTATCCTTTAGCCAAGTGAGTATTTGATCCATGTATAATATATTACTACAGCAAATAATCATGATAACTATATCTCCAAAATTTATACGTATACAGTATTTTCTAGAATACGCATTTTCCACATACATAGTGTATACATACAAACATGTATTACGGCGATTCTTTTTGCCAAATAAGTAATTTATCCATATGTCATATAATCATACGACACATAATTATGGCAAACACATTTTCAAAATATACATGTATACGGCACTCCTTACAATATGGTATTTCTACATACATAGTGTATATTAGTAAAACATGTATTTCGGCGAATCCTTTCGCCAAATAAGTCTTTTATCCATATATCGTATATCCATACGACAAATAAACATGTCAAATACATATCCATAAAAAATACGTATATGGTATTTTATACGAATACCTAGAGTATGTGAAATTCCAAATTCTACAATTCTAATCGAAACAGAAAACGGAAAGCACTTTGTACATGTGCATTGCATGATCATGAATCTACCATTATCGACATTGAAAGCGTTGAAAACCGTAACTTATACACTTAAAGTCCTCACCTTTGCCTTTGGAAACGAAACGAATCGCCAAGGGTAGTAGAACTTCCGTATACGGAGATTTCTAGCCTAAAGAGCGGAATCGGTTAGTCGATTACACAACCCACATCGATCCCACCTCAAATCGGACCTAGGGTTAGGGTTTCTTACCTTCAAATGGGATGGAAACCGCCGGAAAACACTGGAATGAAGCGGTGTAGGCGTGTAATGTGATCCAAAGCAATAGGAGGAAGATCTCCCACAAAACCCAAGCTCTTCTCTCTCTTTTCTCTCTCTCCCTCTAGGGTTTTTCTCCAAAATTCGTATGGCTGTGAGAGGGGCTGTTCTAAGCTCCTTTTATAGCCAAAAACATTCTGAAATTAGACTCAGGTTCAAGGGGTACTGCTTATATAGGCATTTCGCCAATTTTCCAGCTCAAAAGGGAAGTTCTGGTGGCCCACCTTGAACCAAACGTCAGACTTAAGCTCACCATCTATGGATCTATGTGGGATTACGTTTTTGACTCGATCGGATTCCCAGATCGCACGTGGCGGACCACTTTCAGTTCGACGGTCAGTGGGCCACGATCAGAAATTTCAAGTACATGTAAATGTTCCTGAAATTTTTCTTAATCCGAGGGTGTAATTTGATCGATTCGACGGTCAGGTTGCTTAATATTGACGCGTCAACGAATGATGCCAGATCACTATTCCAGAATTTATTTTGGATGGGAATAGTGTTTTTCACACTCCCTCGCTCCGAACCGAAACGAATGGCCATGGAACATCGGATGGAGCTAATTTTTGAGATGATTGTTAAGCCCAGTGGGGCGGTCCTAGTTCCTTAGCTTCGGGTTAATCGGACTCCCGATGTGCGATCTAGACCTAATACGAAGTTTCGTTTCATTCCCGAGAGCAGACGGGAAATGAGTTTGGTTCTAAACTTTAGGCTAACCTAGCGCCAATGATTCTGCAACTTTTGGGTCTTGCAGATCGTATTTAAAGCGATCCTAACGGATTTCATGGCTAATCGAGTTTAGTACTTAGTTAACTTTGTTAAATTTCTAAAGAATTTAATCCTAAGTGATTTTCATCTGAGGTGGAACTTAGTCCATTGTAGTTTGTATATAAAGTGATCTAAGTTATACTACTTAGCTAGTTTAAGATAGTGTCTAGGGCGAAGGTGCTTTGAAAAATTGAAAGCACAAGGTAGTGAAGGGTGGGATTTGTGAAGAAAATGGTTTAAGGAGCGATTTGAGGCTTTAATTGAGCGTTTAAGAAGTTAAACCTGTGTTAGGATTGATCCATTGCCTAAGGACGTCTAATCCCAGGTTGGCAAAAATCTGGGGCGTTACAGTTGGAGAGTGCCGTCTCCTACATCCCGAACATATGCAGCAGACATTAGAGGCTATCGATATCATCAGGCAGAGGATGCGTACAACTCAGAGCCGGCCGAAGAGTGTTGCTGATCGTCGACGTCGTCCCTTGGAATTTGCTGTAGGGGATCATGTGTATCTTGAGGCCCGCCTATGAAGGGCGTAGTTCGATTTAGAGCAAAGGGCAAGCTTATCCCTGGATTCATAGGACCTTTTAAGGTCACTGGGCGCGTTGGTGTCGTGGCCTATCAGATTACCTTTCCATCTCAGTTGTCTAGCATACACAACATTTTCTATATCTCTATGTTGAGAAAGTGTGGGTCAGACATCATTCCCTTTATTGATTGGCAGCCGTTAAAGGTTCGTGAGGACGCTTCTTATATTGAGCAGCGGATTCGCATCCTTGATCGAAAGGAGCAGGTTCTCCGAACCAAGGTCATTCCATTGGTGAAGGTTCAGTGGGGTCACCATTCTGTTGATGAGGCTTCTTGGGAGCGCAAGGCTGAGATTCGAGAGCGCTATCCCTATCTCTTTAAGGATTGATTATGTGTTGTATTTTGTATGCTGTCTCTGACTTTATATGATAATGTTATGTTTCTTCTTCCTCATGAGTGATGTTTAGTTGAGATGATTGTGTGAATTTCAAGGGTGAAATTTTTATTTCGAGGGGGAAACTGTAAGGCCCGTATCTTAGTCCGTATTATTCTGTAGGTTCCCGTGTTCCTCACGATCGAATTATGACATCTTTCGACCTTTTATCCGACATTTGCGTGTGATCCTAAGCTGAGTCCTACAAACCTGAGTTGACTCAACCCGAGACTTGTACCCTAGCTACCGTGCCGTCGCTGCAGTTTTGATGTCGCGTCTCGCACACTGAGGTGATACCTAGGCCAGGGGATATGGGCCCACATTCCGTTCGAGGAAAACGCTACGCATTTGCAATTCCAAGAGAATCTCTACCCGACTGTCACCTCAATCAATCAATCAATCCCATCAAGGGTCAAGTAATACATTACTCAACCCATCACTTAACACATCACTCAACACATCACAACCCATACCTCTCTTACACAAGCTACCCCAAAAGTTAACAATTTCTTACACAACCCATCCCTCTCTCTCATCCATCACTCCATCACCCATCTCTCTCTCTCTCTCTCTCTCTCTCTCTCTCTCTCTCTCTCTCTTTACAACGTCCTCTCTCTCTCATTTCTCAAACTCATTTTCCAAGCAACCAAAATATCACACCTCCAAGCCTCCCAAACCCTCATGAAGGAGCTTTAGTGTGGCCCACTTACTACCCTCTCATCTCCCATCTCAATCCTTCATTCTTCATCATCTTCCGTTGAAATCGAAGTCAAGGAGTTCGTCGTTCCATCGGACCAAGAAGGAGGCTAATAGGTGGGTGATCCACCATTGATTTCTATTTAGAAGGTCCACTTGTGATGGGACCCATTTTTTATGTATGTATTGTAACCATGAAGGGTCCATAGTGGCGGGGTCCCCCCATCACCATCCGATCTCTCCTTTTCTCTTTCTCTCTCTCTTTTCTTTTTTTGTATGGTAATGATGATGATGAAGTGTGAGGCCCACCATGATGTTTACATCTATGCCATCTACCGGTGGGCCCTATCCATGTGGGACACACCATGATGTTTACATCCATGCCATCTACCGGTGGACCCCATCCATGTGGACACCATGATGTTTATATGTCATCCTAACCATCCATCTAGGTTGTGGCCCACCCCACACGTGTGGGTGGAGCCCTCCTTGATATATTTATTCTAATACACCTAGATCCATAGCTCAACTGGTAGACTGATTGGAGATACCTCGTTTCAACACCTGAGGTCTTGGTATCGATTCTTAGTGGGGTGTGGCTAACAGTGAGGTATGAACCGACAGTGGGGTGTGGGTAACAGTGAGGTGTGAACTGACGGTGGGGTGTGGCTAACAGTTAAGTGTGAATGGACAATGGGGTCCGTGGGACCCATCTATGTCATCCATCCATTTAGATGGGCCACACCATAATGCATGTGGTGTATCCACCATCCTTGGACAGTGGGACCCACCCCACGTGTGGGGATACCCCTCTTGATGTATGTAACTGCCCAGGCCGTGGACGACTTGGACGTCGATAAAATAAATATATTATTATATTACAATATATATAATATAATATATATATATATATAATACTATATATGGTTGGCCCCCACGTGGGGATTGCGAGACTTGACCCGAGTTCGCATGGGTGCATGTGTGTGTGTGAGTATGCATCTCGTTCATCTTGGTCTCGCGGTCCTACCGGTCAAATTCTGGTGACCCGCGACCTTCGGATAGTGTTTGCGGTCATCCTTGAGTTTGATCACATAGACCCGACTCGGATCGACCCGAGACTTATGCTATTGCGTCTGCATTGTAGTCGCGGTTCCAACGCCGCATCTCATGCATGATTCGGACATGCGTATCTTGTGATATCGACCCGAGCATTCTTGGGCTTTGATCATGATTGTGGTCCCCACTTGTAGGGTGTGCACATTTTCCCATGTGGCCTATCCTATGAGCACTTTCTCCTATAAAGCCACTAGTTTACCTAGAGTCTAGAAAGTCATTATGAGATTTCTTTCAAAAACCCATCATTTCCTCCTCTAAACAAGAAAGTCATCATTTGTTTTTCTTCCTAATCCTTTACATGGCCATCATGACTTTGCTTTCGTTCTTCCCTAGCCAAGAGAGCAATGAGTGCATTGGTATACTCCCCTCCCTCCTCTCTCTCTCCCTCTCATTCTCTCATTTCCTCTCCCCTTGTAAAAAATGTCCAACCTCCCTCTCCCCATTTTAGTACCTTCTTCCTCCTTTCCTCCACCATCTAGCCATCAAAACCCCATCTACAACCTTCAATCACCTTCCCCTTGAAGCAATGAACCTAGATCTTGGAGTTTGAAGACATCTTTAGAGGTGGGTGCTCCTCTAGATGCAAAAATCTGATTTCTATGGCTTAGATATTTTTTTTTTCTTTCATGAGGGAACTGTGGGACCCACTAATCAATGGTGGAGATCCCACACAATCCCATGGTTGTGGCCTAATGGCCCACCTTATGCATGCATGATCCATGCATGCGGCCTTTTCTCCAAGGGTCCCATCATGGTAGTTTCCTCTCATAGCATATTGTGTTTGGGTCATCTAGACCTTGTAATCATGGTGGGGATGGCATCGCCACCATACATTTTGATCATAAGTCATGCATGTGTAAGATCCATATTGTAGATGTAGATCTATGTATGATGTGCAGTGAGATTATTCTTGGGAGGGCTCAATAGTGGCGGAGCCTTTTTCTACGGCCAGATTGCCCTTCTTTCCTTTCCTTTCCCTTATTTTCATTCCCGTATCATGGTGTATGGCCCACCTTGTGGACCAACAAAAATCCGGCCACCCAAAAAGGGAAGGACGCCCATGGCATTCCACCCGATGACATGTGGCCCCAAAATTCAACTAATTGGGGTACATGCAAAGGTGTTTTGAAGCTTGGATATTTGTGGGGCCAACTAGGGTGGTCCATCCCCAAATTTCTTGGGATTAAATCCCATTTTTATTAATGCTTATAATTATTTTATTCCAATGTACTGTTGCTATCCAGAACTGTATGGACAGATTTTTGGGTCACCTTGGGGCCTGATTTCTGGTTATTTGGTGGGAAGACTGATACTATTTAATATATGATTCTTATAGCTTCATGACCCACTTATAATCATACCAAATTTCAGCCCCAAATGACCCCATTTGTGCATTCAAAAGGGTGGGCCAACATAGTGGACTGCCAGAAATTTCCGCTGTGCAGTCCAACAGTATGGTCCCATAAAAACCGAATTTAAAAAATACTTTACCTGATGCTGGGCCATCTTTCTAGGTCCCACCTTGTTATAGGCTTGATGAAAGACCTTACCTCTAAATTTCAAGAATTTTGAAGGTCACAAACCCACCCATTTGGATGGCCCAAATTTAGGACAACAACAAGTATGTAACAGATTTTTATTTTAAGCTTGCTGTCTCCTTTGCCACTATGGAATTTATTGGGCCCAGCCCATTGGAGCCTTTGTGCATGTATGTCGGGCCCATCTTACGATGTTCTAGAGGGCCTTGGGGCCATGATTGTGGGCCCATGTGGCTGGACCAACGGTCCATGATGGATGTCCAGTTGGTGGACGCCCACCATGGGCTGACCGCCCTTGGTCAGGCCACTGTGATGTATGTATTTCCTCCATGCCGTCCTTCCATTTTGTAGGGCCCATGAGTGTGTGTGGTCCACTCTAGATAGATGTCCCATGTGGGGCTCACTTGGGATGTGAGAGCCCACCTTAATGTAAGGGTGTCAGGCCATCCATAGCCTTGGGCCATCCCACCCTTGGGACGTCCCTACGTTGAGCAGTTGGGCCTGCTTTCCGGTGGCATGGCCCACTTGAAATATGTGTTGCACATCCCCCTTTCATTTGGTAGGACACACAGTGATGTGTGTGGGCCATCAAGAAATAACTATACTATAAATTAATTTATTTGCTGGACTCCAACATACCCAGAAAGCGGGTGGGCTGGAAATTCAACTATGGACCTAATGTTACTACCCATAAATGTTTATTTGGGGCAGCATGGCCCACCATATTTGAGGATGATTTAATCAATTATCTTGCCCTTTTCCTTCAGTATTTTTAGGTGTAATTAGTGCTTATCTGAGGCCCACCCAAGTTGGGTTTTTTTTTTTTTTTATCATTGTATATGGTTAATTGCTAGTTCCTTAGGCCTTTTGGACTGAAACCTTCTACATAGGCCCATTGACCTTTGGGCCTATACTCTTCTACCTATTGTGATGGGTTTATGCGCCATAAAATGTAAGTAGTCCCTTGGCTGCCTACCAAATTAACCCTATACTTAGGCTAAGATGTGAGGCCCAATTAACTTATATTAAGTGTGAAATTGCCCACATGGTTCAATTATGGGGCTGCCCATGAGGCCCACGATAATATTTGAGGGCCCACCATATTGCCTATGAGTTGGGCTTTGTGTATGGCCCATTAAGCCATGGATTACTTTGGCCTTGGGCCTTACTTTATATGCATAGCAGGCTACCTTTTGGGACCCAGTTAAGGTTGGATGTCCTCCTTGGTGGCCCTAAGGTAGGCCCATAGGGCCCTTATAGGAGGTTGAAGGCCTACATTGGACCTTGTTAGGACCGTTTCCTCCATTAAGACTTTATGACTCTCTTAGCTTGTGGGTCACCCTAAGTATTGGGCCCCCACTAGAAGACTTCACTTCTCCATAGAGCACCTGTCTATGTACCTAGACCTTGACCCTCCCTGGGATGGAGGATTATATATTCTACAGGTAGTGCACTTACATCATTTTGACCCATATACATCATCCGTGTGAATTGATTGCATTATATGACGGTCATTAAGGGATGAAGTTTCTCCCCTCATGCACATTGAGTGCCCGCACCTAGTGCATGATCTGTATGTGTGACTCATGCATTGACATTGCATTTCATGATGCTACCGCCCTTGCTTTATCAGGGCCTCGCCTCTATAGGGATATCCGTGGATGGCCGGATGTGTAGACATCAGAAATTATACTTAAGTATACCGAGTGCATAGGTTGCCCATAGGTAAATTTCTCAAAACTTCCATGGTACCAAGGATTTGCCCGAACGCCATGACCGAGTGGAAATTATGAGCGCACGAGGGCCTTATACCGCTAGGCCGCAACTCCCACTGTCATGTAGTCAGTTGGGTAGGGATGTGGCCTTATCCACCTGTGAGGGAGGGCATTATTAAGCTGAATCTGACCAGCTCGTGCAATGGGTCCCTGCATAGGTCCCTTCATCCATTGCCTTGGTATGGTGCCCAGTACTCATTGCATCGTATTTATGATAAGCCTTGGTAAGGCTAGTGATATTGTTATTGAGCATGTATCCCTTCTTGTACCTCCTACTCTTCTGTGCACCATTGTCATATACTTTCACCACCCTCTAAGCTTCTATAAGCTTATGCATGATTGATGCGTGTAAGAGATTCTAGGCAGGCGTCATAGTGGCAGAGCTTGAAGTAGAGTTGAGCTTGAGGACTCCAGTGCTTCTGACTTTTCTCTCCTGTTCTATTATCTTATGTATGTCCTTTTGGACCATATGAAAGCTTGTAAAATTTCAAATTCATAGTGGATTTTGTGATGTGTGCCTTGTTATTCTCAGATATACTTATTGTGATCTTAGGTATGCTCATATTAGAAATCATTATATTATCATAAAAATCCTCCTTGTAGGATCCTAGGATCGGAACCTGCCTCAGGAGCCAAGAATGGGGTACTACGGTGGCTGTTGTGACCAGAACTGGACATCGAGTTTCTTGTGAGTTCGATTACTAATTCTGGAGCATGACAGGAGTTGGTATCAGAGTATGACAAGTAATTCTAGAATAAATTGGGATAATATCGCATCTCTGCTAAGCGCATAGAGCAAGTAGTGTCCTAAGACCCTTTCTTTCGCTTTGTATTAAGCCTGTAATTGTCCTGATTCCTTGCATCATCATTATTTATAGACGATGCCGCCTAAACATGGCACCCGTGGCAATGGCACCCGTGGTCATGGTGCCTGTGGACGAGGTACCCGAGATACCCATTCTACTCTAGCATCCCTCCTAAGCCTGCTGTTCTGGTTATAGAGGCTTTTGCTCCATCACCGCACCCGTACCTCCACCCGACGTAAGTGTCGCTTCTGATTTTCCGACAGTGCCTATAGGAGCCAAGCATTTTCAATAGCTGATGCAGCTTATTGCTATCACAATGTAGACCCGTCAACCTGTTACCGCCAAGGTTTTTGGCAGTCTGACTTACTGCGTGCAAAGGCGATATCTCGAGAGTTTCGACTGCATGATCCCCCAAGGTTTAGTGGTGACCCTAATCCTTTTACCTCCGAGGCATGGCGCACTAAGATTTTGAGGATTTTTTACTTTGTACAGTGTCTAGCTGATCAGAGGGTTTCCCTTATGACCTATCTTCTTTAGGGTGAGGCTCGTCATTGGTGGTCATCCGTATCCAGGATGGTCAGGCTGGATTTTATTTGGACATGGGAGGACTTCGTGGTCCATTTCGATCAAAAATTCTTCCCCAAGAACGTTCAGATCCAACGGGCGATTGAGTTTGAGACCCTGGTTTAGGGTGATTTGTTATTATCGTAGTATGAAGCTCGTTTCTTAGCCTTATCTAGATTTACTCCTCATCTCACCAGTGATGAGAAGATGAGGGCCCGTCATTTTATGACTGGCTTACGTCTTACCCTTCGTAGCTGTGTGGTAGGACATTGTTTGGAGATGTTCGACCAGGTCGTTCATTGGGCACTGATTTATGAGGAGGACTGGGCTATGACCCAAAGATCGAGAGAGCAGGGTTCTGGTGGAGACCGAAAGAGGAGAGCACCAGCCGACACTTCCAAGTAACACCGTTAGTAGAGATGGACGGGCAAATTAGAGTTTCGGCAGCCCGCGGCTCAAAAAGTAGCTTCTTCATCATCATCAGCACCGCCAGTCGCTTCATCTTCTGGTCCCTTTTTTGGTGTTTACTTCGGTTGTGGACAGGTCGGGCATCGGAGGTGTGATTGCCCTCTACCCCTACAGCAGCAGAGACCATCGCAGTTGCCTCCTCCTCATCCTCCTCAGTAGTAGCAGTGACAATAACTTCCAGCCGCTACTCTTAGGGCTCCTCCCCAAACAAAGCGTAGGCCAGTAGACCTCCCAAAGAACAACGAAAGCACCAATAAAGGTGATATTCATATGTCCAGTCCTTGGGTTAAATGTGTATTACAGCCTAACAGGCACAGACTTAGGACCCATAGTCTTCCAGTTTGCTTCCCCTACCAACTTGGGGCTGATTTTATCCTGTACAGCGGGCATCAGGTCAGGACCCGCAGTCATTGACCGGCAGAGTCGTCGAGGGTATTCTTCGTGTTTCTTCCTGCAGTGCTCATGTTTTATTTAATTCTGGTGCCTCCAATTCTTTTGTGGCCTAGCAGTTTTGCCAATCGATTGGTATTCCATCGGAGCCCGTGTTGGAAGCCTTGACAGTCTCGACTCCCATGGGGAAGTCCATTGTGTTGACCCGTCATTGTCCTTCTTGCCCTGTGTTAATGGGTGAGATGTTTCTTCCCGCCGATCTGTTCGTGATGCCGATGTCAGGCTTGATATTATTCTAGGTATGGACTAACTTGTGGAGTATCGTGCCATCTTAGACTGTGCCACGAGGATAGTCACGTTCCACATTCCAGGCTTGCTAGTATTCCAATTCGTCACCAAGCCCAGGGGAGAGCCATTATCTAGTTTCTTGATTTCTGTCATTGAGGATTTTGTGGTAGTGTATTGAGTAGCTGTCAGTTGTTTGCGAGTACCGAATGTGTTCTAAGAGATACCGGTTTGTTACAGCATCGGCAGGTAAAGTTCCAAATTGATCTGATGCCCGGTACCACGCCTATCTCGAAGGCCCCCTACCTGATGGCACCGTTGGAGCTTAAGGAACTGTAGGAGCAGTTGGATGAGCTAAGGGAGTTGGGTTTCATTCGTCCCAACATTTCACCTTGGGTAGACCCGGTATTATTTGTGAAGAAGAGGGATGGTTCATTGCGGCTCTATGTGGACTATCGTCAGCTTAACAAAGTCACCATCAAGAACCGATACCTACTTCCCCATATTGATGATCCGTTCGATCAGTTGCATGGTGCATAGTATTTTTTCAAGATAGACTTGCACTCCGGTTACCATCAGATTCGGGTCCGACAGGAGGACATTCCGAAGAGGGCTTTCCAATCACGCTATGGTCATTTCGAGTTTCTGGTCATGTCGTTCGGACTGACCAATGCGCCCGCTGTATTCATGCAACTGATGAACGAAGTCTTCCAGCCGTTCCTCGATCAGTTCGTGGTGGTATTCATTAATGATATTATTGTATATTCAAGGACCCGAGAGGACCATCTTTAGCACTTACAGATTGTGATGGAGACCTTCCGTGCCCACCAACTGTATGTAAAGTTGGAGAAGTGCGAGTTTTGGCAGGAGGAGGTGAAGTTCCTCGGTCACGTGGTGACGAGGGAGGGTGTCGCTATAGACCCCTCAAAGGTTAATGTAGTGCGTCAATGGGGTCAGCCCACGAATGCATCCGAGATCTATAGTTTCCTTGGTCTAGTGGGATATTACCGACAGTTTATCAAGGGTTTCTCTAGTATTCCTACACCGCTGGCTCGGTTGACACGAAAGGGCTTCGAGTTCATCTGGAGTGATGCCTGCAAGGAGGCATTTATGGAGTTGAAGATACACCTCACCTCCTCTCCTGTTCTCACTCTTCCTAGTGGGAGTAAGGGTTTTTTTATTTTCACCGATGCCTCCAAAGTTAGCTTGGGTGCTGTCCTTATACAACATAGGAAGCCAGTAGCGTATGCCTCGCATTAGCTCAAGGTCCACGAGCTAAACTACCCAACCCATGATTTGAAGCTTACAGCGGTTGTCTTCGTACTGAAGGTGTGGAGGCATTATCTATATGGGGTCAGCTTAGAGCTTTTCTCAGATTATAAGAGCTTGAAGTATCTATTTTCAAAGTCTGATTTACACCTGCGTTAGAGGCGATGGATGGAGCTATTGAAGGACCATGATTTTCATCTTCAGTACCACCCGGGCAAAGCAAACATAGTGGCGGACGTGCTCAGCCATCTACCATGAGGCTTGGTGGCTAAGATGATGGTGTGAGAATGGCGGATGCTCAAGGATGTTTCAGAGTATGATTTTAAGTTTGGTCTATAGGCTTCCATTGTTCAGCTTCCGAGCTTGTCGATTCAATCCTCTTTGGTGGCTAGGGTGATCGAGGCTCAGCGGACAGACGAGTCACTTCAGGAGTACCGAGCAGAGGTCGCATCCGTGGAGTAGTCAGACTGGCAGATTGGTTCTGATGGTGGATTACGCTTCAGAGGCCGATTGTGTGTCCCAGATGTGTCAGAGTTACGTCGTGATCTGATGACCGAGACACACCAATCGAAACTTACTATTCACCAAGGCTCCACAAAGATGTATCGTGATATGAGGAGGCAGTATTTTTGGCAGGGGATGAAGCGACAGATTACTAGTTTTGTTGCTGAATGTGACACTTGTCAGCATGTCAAGGCCGATCACCGGAGACCCCCTGGTCCCTTGCCGCCACCGAGCATTCCAGAGTGGAAGTGGGAGCACGTATCGATGAACTTCATCATAGGTTTGCCAAGGACTCTGCGCAGTCAGGATACCATATGGGTTGTCGTCGATCATCTGACGAAGTTGACTCATTTTATTCCAGTACGTACTTCCTGGTCCATGGACTGGTTTGCAAAGGTGTTGATTGAAGAGATAGTGAGACTGCACGGTGTCCCAGTTTCGATCATTTTAAACCAAGACTCTAAATTTACATCTCACTTTTGGAGGAGTTTTCAGTAGGTGTTGGGGGTCACTTTGCGTCTCAGCACCACTTATCATCTGCAGATGGATGGGTAGACCGAAAGGGTCAACCAGATCCTTGAGGATATGCTCAGAGCTTGTATAATCAACCTCTGTCGGTTGGGATGAGCATATGCACCTCCCTGAGTTCGCGTACAACAACAACTATCAGACGACTATCGGCATAGTTCCATTTGAGGCACTTTATAACAGACTGTGTAGATCTCCTAGTTATTAGACCGAGGTAGGAGAGCGTCGTCTCTTAGGTCCCGAGCTTGTGCAGTAGAAATCAGAGGCTATTGATGTGATCAGGCAGAGGATGTGCACATCTCAGAGCCGGTAAAAGAGTTTTCCTGATCGTCGGCATCGACCCCTCGAGTTCACAGTCGGGGACATGGTATATCTCAAGGTCTCGCCTATGAAAGGCATGCTTTGCTTTAGTGTGAAGGGTAAGCTCGCCTCGAGATTTACTGGACCTTTTGAGATTACCGAGTGCTTGGGCGTTGTGGCCTTTAGGCTTGCCTTACCTGCTGAGTTGTCCGCTATCTACGACGTGTTTCATGTTTTTATGTTACGAAAATGTGGGTCAGACACTATTCCTGTGATTGATTGGCAGCCACTCGAGGTCCGTGAGAATGCTTCTTACATTGAGCAGCTGATTCGTATTCTTGATCAGAAGGAGTAGGTCCTAAGGACCAAAGTTATTCCCTTAGTTACGGTGCAATGGGGTCATCATGCGGAGGTCGAGGCATCTTGGAAATGCGAGGCCAAGATTAGAGAGCGTTATTCCCATTTGTTCACTGATTGATTACTTGCATTGCTTGTATTTCTTTCTCTTGTGAGTGATGATTGATATATATATATGATGATGTTTATGCATTTTTATTATTCCAGTTTTGTCAATTTCAAGGACAAATTTTCTTTGTTAGTGGGGAGGATTGTGAGACCCGATCGGAGTTCGCATGTATGCATGTATGTGTGAATATGCATCTCATTCATCTTGGTCTCGCAATCCTACCGGTCAAATTCTGGTGACCCGCAACCTTCAGGTAGTGTTAGCAGTCATCCTTGAGTTCGTTCACGTAGACCCGACTCGGATCGACTCAAGACCTATGCCATTGCGTCCACATCGTCACCGTTGTTCCAACACCGCGTCTCATGCATGATTTCGACATGCACATCTTGTGATATTGACCCAAGCATTCTTGGTCTTTAATCATGATTGTGGACCTTACTTATAGGGTGTGCACGTTTTCCCATGAGGCCCACCCTATGAGCACTTTCTCCCATAAAGCTACTAGCCTACCTAGAGTCTAGCAAGTCATTATAAGATTTCTTCCAAAAACCCATCATTTCCTCCTTTAAACAAGAAAGTCATCATTTGTTTTTCTTTCTAATCCCTTACATGGCCATCATGACTTTGCTTTTGCTCTTCCCTAGCCAAGAGAGTAATAAGTGCATTTGTATACACCCCTCCCTCTCTCTCTCTCTTCCCCCCCTCTCATTCTCTCATTTCCTTTCCCCTTGCAAAAAATGTCCAACCTCCCTCTCCCCATTTTAGCACCTTCTTCCTCCTTTCCTCTACCATCTAGCCATCAAAACCCCATCCACAACCTTCAATCACCTTTCCCTTGAAGCAATGAACCTAAATCTTGGAGTTTGAAGACATCTTTAGAAGTGGGTGCTCCTCTAGATGTAGAAATCTAATTTCCATGATTTAGATATTTTCTTTCTTTCATAAGAGAAGTGTGGGAGCCACTAAGCAATGGTGGAGATTCCACACAATCCCATGGTTGTGGCCTAATGGCCCACCATATGCATACATGATCCATGCATGGGGTTTTTTCTCCATGAGCCCCATCATGGTGGTTTCATCTCAAAGCATATCATGTTTGGGTCATCTAGATCTTGTAATCATAGTGGAGATGGCATCCCCACCATACATTTTAATCATAAGTCATGCATGTGTAAGATCCATGTTGTAGATGCAGATCTATGTATGATGTGTGGTCGGATTATTCTTGGGAGGGCTTAATAGTTGCAGAGCCCTTTCTGTATAGCTGGATTGCCCTTCTTTCTTTCCTTTCCCTTATTTTCATTTCCTGATCATGGTGTATGGCACACCTTGTTGGCCAACAACAATCCAGCCACCCAAAAAGGGGAGGACAACCATGACATTCCACCCCATGACATGTGGCCTTAAAATCCAACTAATTGTGGCACATGCAAAGGTCTTTTGGATGGTAGGATGGCTTGGATATTTGTGGGGCCCACTACGGTGGTCCATCTCCAAATTTCTTGGGATTAAATCTCATTTTTATTAGTGTTTATAATTATTTTATTCCAATGTATTGTTGCTGTCTAGAATTGTCTGGACAGATTTTTGGGTCACCTTGGGGCCTGATTTCTGGTTATTTAATGGGAAGACTGATACTATTTAATATATGATTCTTATAGCTGCATGACCCATCTACAATCATACCAAATTTCAGCCCCAAATGACCCCATTTGGACATCCAAAAGGGTGGGCCAACATAGTGGACTGCCAGAAATTTCTGTTGTGCAGTCCAGCAGCATAGTCCCATAAAAACTGAAATCTAAAAATATTTCCCCAATGGTGGGCCATCTTTCTGGGTCCCACCTTTTTATAGGCTTGATGAGGGACCTTGGGTCCAAATTTTGAGAATTTTAGAGGCCTCAAACCCACCCATTTAGATGGCCCAAATTTAGGATAGCAACAAGTATGTAGCGGATTTTTATTTTAAGCTTGTTGTCTCCTTTGCAACAATGGAAATTATTCGGCCCAGCCTATTGGAACCTTTGTGCATGTCTGTGGGGCCCATCTTATAATGTTTTAGAGGACCTTAGGACTGTGATTGTGGGCTCATGTGGCTGGACTAGCGGTCCATGATGGACATCCAGTTGGTGGACGCCCAACAAGGGCTGATCGCCCTTGATCAGGCCCACCGTGATGTATGTATTTCCTCTATGCCGTCCTTCCATTTTGTAGGGTACATGAGTGTGTGTGGTCCACTCTAGACGGATGTCCCATGTGGGGCCCACTTTGGATGTGAGAGCCCACTTTAATGTAAGGGGGTCATGCCGTCCACAGCCTTTGGCCATCCCACCCTTGGGACGTCCCTACGTTGGGCGGTTAGGTCTGCTTTTTGGCGTCATGGCCCACTTGAAATATGTGTTGCACATCCCCCTTTCATCTAGTGGGACCCACAATGATGTATGTGGGTCATCAGGAAATAATTATACTATAAATTAATTTATTTACTGAACTCCAACAAACCCAGAAAGTGGGTGGGCTGGAAATTCAGCTATGGGCCCAATGTTGCTGCCCATAAATGTTTGTTTGGGGTAGCATGGCCCACTAGATTTGAGGATAATTTAATCAGTTATCTTACCATTTTCCTTTAGTATTTTTGGGTGTAATTAGTGCTCATCTGAGGCCCACCTAAGTTGGTTTTTTTTATTTTAGATCATTGTATATGGTTAATTGTTAATTCCTTAGGCCTTTTAGACTCCTTTTAGACTGGAACCTTCTACATAGGCCCATTGACCTTTGGGCCTATACTCTTCTACCTATTGTGATGGGTTTGTGGGCCATAAAATGTAGGTAGTGGGGCCCTATTGTGATAAGAAAACAAATGCATTCTATTTGGGAGATTATCTTATTTGAGTATAACAAAGAGAATGAACATGGATCAATCATCATATTATTATTGCTGAATTGATTTACATCCCTTTAATATCCTTTGATTCTAAGGTTGGTGAAAATAACAAATTATAATTAGCAAGTTTTATATATCCAATCTTAAATCCGGCTCTCAACACTATTTTAACCATCTCCTAATACTTAGGAGGAATTGCTGAATTGATCAGCCAATCTTCAATAAGATAGAAATTTTGGCAGCATTCTGGTGATATTTCAATCATCTCCCAATACTTAAGAGGAATTTCTTCTTTCCAAAGAAGAACTTTTGGAGATGAAGGCTAGACTTGAATGCTCCCTGTAATTCCCACAGCATGCTTGCTTGAATCATGAGCCTGTTGTGCGACCCGAGCAATTAATTCCCACAGCATGCTTGGTTGAATCATAAGTGTGTTGCACGATCCGCGCAACTTGAAAGAGATGTTGCTCGATCCGCACAACGAATAGACACGTTGCGCGATCTTTGCTCTTCTACCTTCAATCGTTCTCTGAAATCTTCGATCTCCAAATGAGAGAGGGAATGGAGTATTTATAGGTTCTTCACACGTGTCGATCCTCAATTCTCGTGCCCTCGGACCTACTTTGCACTTAGAGAAGACCATTCATCTTACTACCTTTCTTTTGTTGATTACACGATCCGCGAAACAGTATTTACTGGTTGCACGACCCGCGCAACAGACTTCATTGGTTGCGCGACTGATGATGCATTCTAGTTGTGCGATCTGTACAGCGGAGCTTCTTTGTTGCGCGATCCACGCAACTGACCAAACTGTTCTTCCATGCATTCCTTTCATTCTTGTCTAGCTTTCATTCTTGAATCTTTCTCCCCTTTATGATTTTTTTATTCTCCAACAGATGCCCTCTTGATCTGTTCTTTGTTCCAAAGAATCAGGATCAATCCCCCTTTTTTCTTCCAATTTTTGCTGCTCTTAAGACCGTTGCGTGACCCCCGCAACCCCTACCTGACTACGATCTCGGCCCAAACTTCTATAAATATCCAAACTTCGCTCATTTTCTCATTCTTCCATTCTGTAACGGAGCTCGAAAATTTTCCTCGCGCAACTGATACTTGTTGCGTGACCCGCGTAACAATTCCTTCGTCGCGCAAGGCTTTCCAATAGTTACGCTGCCCGCGCAATGCATAATCTATTGCGCGACCCACGCAACACCCAGTTTGTTGTGCGATCCGCGCAACTGCCACTTCAGCAATTCTTCTCGATCTTAGCACAATTTTCTCATATTTAATCATGGCCCGAACTAAAAGAACTTTCATTGCCATTGATCCTTCTTCTGATCAACCCTCATACAGAGAGCTGTCAAGCACTGAAGCTTATCAGATGGTAACTCCTCAAGCAATAGAATTACCGTCCTCTCCAGCTCAAGCCCCACGTAAACGATTTAAGACGACTGCCAGACGGCCTACTTGCATAAAGGAACCAGTACTCCCCACATTTGACTTCACTGCACGTATTGAGGCATTATCATCTCCCATCCACAGAGCTATCGCCACAGGCGATTTGAAAATGCCTCCAAGACACGGTTGTAAGTACGATTAGGATGAATGGTTGAAGACAACAACACATTATCAGACAATCAGTCAAAAGCCGCCTGCTAAAGAAGAGACCCCTCCTCCTTCCAGACCCAAGAAGCATCGTCGAAATAAAGCCCAAGATCTTCAAGAGAAGATTAAAGAGCACAATAGGAAGAAACTCCACAACTCTTGGGAATCTATCTGTGCCGTTCAGAGTATCATTAAGTTTGACAACCCCTATAAACAGGGCATCATAACAATTCTGATCAACATTCACCGCCATCACTCTATGTTGGTCTGCAAACCCAGGGATCACCTCACTGTAGAAAGATTAGCCTACTTAAAGTCTTGGTCATTCAAGGAGCCAGGACTATTAGAAGGCACTTTATAGCCACCAAGACCTCGACAAAAAATGGGCGGCATTCATCTCATGATATTCCTTGTTCCCTCCTACAATGTTCATAGTCTCTATCTAACTTGCTTTTATGAGACACTCAAGCAACGTTTCAGTCACCGCCCTTTCATTTGGAGTCTAGAAGAATTTAGAACAAGGGGTCTTTTGACTCCTCACAACTACTATTCTGAGTAGGCTACCGCGATTTTGGCAAAGCTTGCTATGACTTTGTTGAAGATCGACATTCTCCATGCGATAGAAGCTACATCACATTCCTTCTGCAAAGAACCTTCTATTTTGAAGGCATTCCTCAACTATTGGTGCCCTTCCACCAATTCCTTCCATCTTCCTGAGGGTGAAATGAGTATCACACTTTGAGATATTCACAGGATTTGCGGCTTACCAATAACCGGCAAGTTCCTTGATGAATTTGCTCCCACTAATGAGGAATTCGCTTTCGTCTCCTCTCTTGATCGTATCCCCTCTATTTCGGAATCGACTACCGAACTCTTTAGGGAGATGTCAAAATTCCCGAATATCCACAAGATTCCTCCCATGTAGTGGCTAGCTCACTTCAGCAGAGCTTTCAAGTAATTCCTTTCTTCTTTAATCTCTCTTCATGGTGACTTGATATATCTATACATAATTATAAATTCATTTACTTATCCCTTTAGGTTTACCGGTAGTCATTCACGAGAACTCGAACGTCTCAGAAAGAGTATAAGAGGTCGTGCTGAATACTCTGTCTATGGGTACCTGACAGCATTCATCGCATACTGGCTAAACGTGGTCGTCTTCCCCAGTTCCAAATTGGCAGATGATATTCGCCCTTCATTGTTTGTTGTTGCAGGTATCATGGCTAAGGGAACTAAGTATTCTCTTGCTCTGCCCGTTCTTTGTTCAATCTATAGTGGTTTCGAAGATCTTGCGTGCTATGTAAAAAGTCCCTCTGACGGTTCTGCCTCGACTTACATGCCGTAGCATTACTTCTTGGGTTAGCTTAGTGTTTACTTCCCCTGGACTTTGAAGTACGAGAAAAAGCCTATGTCCACCCTTCCAGAGTTCCTCTCCACTTCTTCCAAAAGAGATCTATGGCAATGAGATGCTACGACTGGGCATAAGATGCCATTTCCTTGGATGATAAGATAAACTATTTCCACTTCGGCCTACCTTGTTACATCGTAGATACAGAGAAGACAAACACAGAATCGCTCTCTCCCGCAGAGAGAGGATTTTTTGTATCTATTAGATCATGCAGTCTTCCACTAAGAGAAGGGACCAAATTCTGACGAGAGCTATCTTACCCTAGTCGCTTTGCCCGTCAATTTGGTTTTGATCAGGCTGTGCTGGAAGATTGTGGACCATTGACCTGTAGAATGTGAAGTTAAGAGACTGGCCCTTTTAACTAGGCGATATTTGGAAGCAATTATTAGGCTGAGTCAATTCTTCATTCATCATTTCAGGGTGTGATCGTACCCCGAGGGCATCTTATAACTATATGAGATGGTGGGTGCACCAGTCATACCTGGTCAGAAAAAGTCTGCCAGTGTCTAGACCCGTATGACTTCCACCTCCTATGCTTAAGGGTCGCATCATCGAAGCGGGAGTTAGTTTTATTGCAGAGACTAGTCATGCCCCCACTGCCAGTCATCACAATATTCAGATTTCTATGGATGAACCTATCGTGAAATAAAATTCGATAATACCCTTGAAGGATGGACAACATATGGTGATATTCACGAATTTGAACAAATCCCTCTCCATTATCCACAACAAAGAACTGTAGAAGAGGCTTTCCTTCAACCAGATGATATTGCCAATCCTCCGGATCAACCTCCTTCTTCTATTCATCCTTAGCAACAACCGATTTCTTTTCCCATTTCTAAGACCAATCTTTCTCAACAGCGGCCAACTCCTTCTCCTATCTCTAGGACTAACATTCCTCATCAACAGCTAACTTCTTCTCCGATGACGAGGTCTCGTACACGCGCTCAAGCTTCTCCATAGGGAGAGACTACTGCTATTACTCCTCCGGTTTCGGCTCTGTAGATAGTCAACCAAAAAGCTCTCAATCTCTTCCCTCTAAAGGAAAGCAGGTTGTTGTCGAGGAGTCATGCACAGAAGACACTGTTGGAGAAGATTCAACTTCTTCGTCTGGACATACTTCCTCTGAGGAAAGCAATGTAGGAGGAAAGGGTCAGGAGAATGACTATGAGGAGGGAGAAGTGGATATCAGTGGCGAAGATGATATAATTGCAGAAGATATCCCCACTAATGAGGGACATATTCTTTCAACTTCTGAAGTCGTTCTTACAAAGACTTCTTCTATGGCAAGGGAAGAAGAAGAACCACTGGACTATGGGGAATATGGATATTCACCATGTAAGGAAGTCTTGATGCTGTTATTTACTTTTGTCTTTCTTTATTTCTTGTCTTACGCATCTTATTTCAGGCGATCATGTTGCAAATACGGAGGCAGATAGTGCTTCTCCTCTAAATTTACCCCCTGTTGCACCAATAGCCTCACCAAAATCATCAATGCTTCCACGAGGAGTGGCACGCGATATTGCTTTTCCAGAGGAGTCAACTGATTTACCCACTCTTACCATTGTTGCTTTAAGTGCTGGACGCGAAATGGTTTTTCTGGTGAAATCAACTGTTCTACCCACCTCTACCACCGTCAATTTCAGTACTGAAGCTATGGTTCCATCTTTCGCTGAGATGGTAGTACCTAATCCTTCCCTTGCTGGAGAGACATAACTGCCCACTCTTCCAATACCAGCGGAAGATATTTCCTTTTCCTTGTCTACACTTTCTTAGATTACCTACACATAAAACTTCTACCATAACTTTATATTTCTTAATAGGAAATTTACCTCAAAGCGGTACAGCAAGTTTCGGCTCTATTGGCATTTCACTGAATGCGCCGTCACTCGAGAAGATTTCTAGGTACAAATTGGTGCTGATCAAAAACTTCATGTTGGCGATTGTTGAGATATTCAAGAATCCTAATCAACGGTCCGATCTGATTGCCACTTTAGATGTCCTGGATAGTGCCACACGAATGGCCAAAGTTGATGTTTCCTCTGTACGCGATGCTCTTCTCAGGTTTCATAATTCAATAGCTGCTTTGTCATTAGCTGAAGCCATGATTGCTCCATTTGAACTCTTAGAATACAAGAAGCAACTTGCATGTTCTAAAGAGAAAGTTTATCAGCTTGCTCCGATTATTTCTCGCCATGATCAAGAACACTTATCTATACATGAGCAACTGAAGACCTTTGCTGATAATAAGACAGCTATCCAAGATCGCATTTCTCTCCTGAAGCAAGAAATAGCTCAACTAGAGAAGCAAAGTTCAGAGAAGGATCTGAACATTGAGAGAATGCAAGAATAGATAGATTGTAGCCTTCATTCTGTGGATTCTGAAAGATCCGAACTGATTCAGAATGAAGAATTGATTGCTTCTTTGGAAGAAAAGTTAGCTGGTATCCCAGATCCTGCAAGAATGATTTTGACTGCCAGACTGGAACATGTAACTGCTCAAGTTAATTTTCAAGGAAGTTTGCAACAGTATTTGGTAGTACTGGGCATTACAGGGGAATTCTGAAATGTATAACTTTAATACATTGTATTTTGCTACTGTGAATATAATGTTCATTTTGATTACTACTTTATCCTTTTATGCTTTGTTAGTAAAGGATTTCCTAAATGATCCTTATCTTAATTGGCGGTACTAAATTTTAATTTAGTTAGTCATACACAATTTAAGCTCTTGAGTAGTGGAGCATATGCAATTTCTTAGACTCTTGCGTAGTGGAGTCGAGTGATCTTACATGATGGTCTTTGTAACTCTTAGGAGTTCCCTGGACTTCTCTCTGTTTGGGGAGTTCACAAACAACAGTCTATCAGAGGGGCCCAGTGAAGCTACTGGGGCTGTGAACTCGGTTGGAATTACGCACAGGGTTTGCCACGGTAACTCTTTAGAGTTCAAAGAGCTCACAAGGCGACCTTTAGGGTACCAAATCCTGGGGTGCCAGTCCATCAATGAGTAGATTTAAGCCCTTCCTCATGAGTTAGTACTGAAATCGAGCTAAAGATCTGGGGGTTTTACGCATGGTTGGCCCATCTATGGACATGGCCAAAGAGCTTACACTGCATCCTACTTTTTCTTCGTCTGCAAGGTCGAACCCATTCACAGGAAGGCATTTTCCTCCGTTCCCCATGACACTGCCGGAAAGCTATACAGATGGCATTGGTCTTATGCTTGACTAGCCATTTGAGGACTTTTAGCCTTTCAGGCTTTTAGTCGCTGGCTTCATCAGCTGCCTGCATAGGTATGCGTACGATAACATCACGGGCTTTTTAGGGCCACTGGCTTCTTACCGCTGCCCGAATGGCGAAAATGATAGGTTATATGCGTAGCTAGCCCTTTTTAAGGCTTAATCTTTTAGGGTTTGACTAGACTGCCTTAAAATGCCTCGAGAGACAATAATAGGTGAGATCATTGTTACTGTGAAAATGATACACATCTCTGACTAAGATTGATGCATCACTGCTTCTGCTAATATCTTCAAGAAGATCCATTTGTTTTGTTTATAATATATCAACTTAGTGACGATATCAATTTTGACAATCAGAGCTCTCTTAGTCTAACGATGTTCACTTTCTTTTCGGAACACTTGTCGATACGTAATTTTAATATGCTCACAAATTCCTTCTTTATTTATTCACCTGTCAATACATTGTCGTGGTCCTGTCCATTCTTGCCCCCTTTTGATACAGAATCATTATGCTGATAACGATTCTTGATCAAAATTAATAATGTCTTCAGGGATGATATCTCTTTATAAAGCAAGCATTGACCGGTATACTTATACCTTGCCCGTCCTGATTCGCCACTTTATATTCGCCATTGGAGTATACTTCTTGAATTATATAAGGCTCGAATTTTTCCTCTATTCATTGGGTGACCACTATGGGTCTTTTCAGCATCAGCACCATATCCCCTTTCTTAAAAGAGAGATATTTAACACGTTTATTGAAAGTGGCCGATATTCTTGATTGATATGATTGTAATCGCTGTTGGGCTGCCAGGCATTTTTCATCAAGAAAATCTAACTCTTTCAGCCTTATTTTTGCATTTTCATCCTCTGTTATAGACTGATGTACTACCACTCTGAGTGACGCTGCTTGCATTTCAATTAAGATCATTGCTTCTACACTATAAACCAATGAATACGATGTTGCTTTTGTCGCTGTCCGGTGAGTGGTTCTGTATGCCCATAATGCTTCTTCTAATCTTTCATCCCAATCACGTCTGTTCCCTGTCACTATTTTTTTTAGTATTTTAATTATCGTTTTATTAAATGCCTCTGCTAGTCCATTGGCCGGTGGGTAGTAAGGCGTTAAAAACGAATGACGAATATTGAGTTTTTGACACAGCTTTTTCCATGCCTCTGTTTTTTAAGGGCGTACCATTATCCGTAACAATTTTCTTCGGAATACCATGACGGTATTGAAAGTGCCCTGGTTTGTCAAGTTATGTGAGTGTTGAGTTAGATTGTCTATAACGCCTGATAAGAAGATCAATTCAAGCATCTGCCTCAATCGGATGTGTGCAAGCTCGCCACAGGTAAATCCAAAACCTCACATCCCATGTCTCAAAACACCGGGTGAATAAAACCTTTAAAAATAAGTTAGAAATCATAGGGTTTTATTATGAGAAAACTTTTTCAAAATAGGAAAATCTCTAAGTTTTTCTTGCCTTGTCGATTTTATCGAAACACCCTCGATATGATCGACCTGCGTTGTCGAGTCCTTGATGCTTCATCGATATCATTGAAAAGAGGATCAAATATATCCAGCAACCTCACAACATATCTGGACGAATTATCAATGTATCGATACACCTATCGATATAATCGATACTCAAATCTCGAGCTCATCATAAGTGGCTCAATAAGATTGACAGGCAGATTTTTAGCACCCCTGTTTTTAAAAGAAAATCTCAAATTCCTTCAATATATCGATGCTCTTCCCGATATGATCTTAAATCAAATATCGATAAATTGGAAGACCGTCGATGATATCGATCATGGGCGCACATTTCTTCCAGCAGATATTTCAGGTTATTTTTAACTTTGATCAGGGGCTATTCGAGGAAATCAATATTCATATGTCGATGATATCGAAGTCGAGTCGATAGCATCGAAACTGGACACAAACTGTCCAGCAAGTTTACTGGTAAATCTATATGATTTATCGATGCATCGACACTGCCTTCGATATCATCGATATACAAATTCTGATGACATCAGCTGACCCTCGATCATTTCTTAAAAACCTGAAATATTTCTAGTCAAGTCTCTCTCATCTTTTCAAGTGTCAATGGATCGATCCTATCATTGATGGAATCGAAGTTCGAAATCCGATGACATCGACAATTGTTTTGATTTATTGACCAACTGGTAAAAGGTATCAAAAAGTATATCAGTTTGAGTTTGAGTCATCGAGCAGACCATCGATGCTATCGAGAGTATACGCTCGATGATATCGAACCTACTCAATGATATCGAACTCAGTCATAAATGTGACCGTTTTATATCCGTTGAAACCTTTTGCCTATATATAGAGGACTTGTCTATTGTTGTTGGGAGAGAAAGTAGAGAGAGGTTTTGAGTGTTTAACCTAAGATCATATACCTAAAGCCCTTTCTCTCAAGGAAGTTCATCCTCCAATCCACCCTCATCATTGATATTCAATAGAGTGGATTGGGGAATGAACTTCCGCATTCAAGGATCCTCCAGCTACTACCTTAATGATAAATCATTAAGTTAGGATGCCTTGAATGCATAAGATTGGAATCGCTCTATCTTCTTGATAAGAAAATATTTTGAGAGTAGGATTCCATCTTAACGTTGACCCAACCTGAAGCTGAGTATTGGTATATTATTTTATTTTGCAGATCAAGGGAACAGAAGACTCTTCATCAACAAGGAGGAGGAGATCTATGACATTGTGCCAAATGGGACTCATTAACTTATTTGTAAGTATCTAGAGTCCAAGAGGACACTTGTGATCATTCCTTTTTAGGATTGCGTCTTAAGTGGTTCTCACCCTTTGAAGTCCTCAAGGAGGCCTCCGGCGGGAGTGTACATGGTGGGTGTGTTGTGTGGACCCTTGCTCTGTGGAAAGCATAAATATCTGGCTAGGAGTGAACCAGTAAAACTCTGGGTTTGAGGTAAACCGTGTAAAACCTTAGGTTTGAGGTCAACCGCTATGAAACCTTGGGTTTGAGGTGAACCATGTAGAAACCTCCAGTAGGGTCTTATGGAAGATCATTGGCTAGTGTGCCTAAAAGTGGGTAAGTTGTGTTGACCCTTACTCGTGAGAGCATAAACAGTCAGCCTCAGTGTAAGTTGTAAAGGTTAAAGGTGAACCTGATTTAAAACCTTAGGTTTGAGGTAAACCGCTATGAAACCTCCTCAGTGAAATCTGGTACACTCAAGGGTTGAGTGCGCTTACCGAGAGTGGAGTAAACAAGTAGTCGAACCACTACAAAAATGAATGTGTTTGTGATTGCTCTTGTTCTGTGTTTGTGATTTATGTCGATGCATTTATATTTATATATCTGATCACACCTCACACACATTCATAGTCATATCTATCATAAACTAAGTTATATATATATATATTGTTACTTCTTGAATAGTTTGTGATTGGATCCTCAACCAGGCTTGGAAGCCAATAGAGTTACATTTGAGTAATCCTAATATATGTCTGTTGTTAGGATTAGTGTTATGGGATTTTAAAATAAATCATAAAAACTTTTAAAAGTCCTATTCACCCCTCTCTAGGACATATTGGCGTATTCCTTCTTCAACTAGTGCGGTCTTCACTGCAATTTTAGGAATAATATCACGTGCCGGATGAAATTCACTACGTCCTTTTCTTTGACATTGCGTAAAGCAACTACCTTGTCCACTTGGAAAAAGAGTCTGTTGCTGCTAATATATACTACTTTCCTTTGGACGTGGGCGAATTTATAGGACCAATGACGTCAATCCCCAGACCGAGAAGGGCCAAGAGGTAACTGACTGATGTAAGTCTTACAGGGGGACATGTATAACATCTCTATGAATCTGACATTCATGACACCGCTTCACATAATTTATCGCATCTTTGAACATAGAAGGCTAATAATATCCCATTTAATGTATTCGATGGAATAGATTTCGTCCTGCCTGATGTGCCCCACATTCTCCAGAGTGTGCTTCCCGTAACATTTAATTTACTCCTTGTTCATCTAAACATCGTAGTAGTATTCCATTATAAGATCTTCTATACAATACCTTGCTGCATATGATGAATTTGCTTGACCATTGCTTAACTTGTTGTTTCTGCACTGGCTCTTTTGGTAGGATGTCGTATTTGAGATAAACAATGAAAGGCTGACGCTAATCGTTTGTCATTATCTTTAAGCACGATACAGGAAGAGTTTCAACATTTCTTCAATGACCTCCAAGGATGGCAAAAATCTTCTCTCTTCTATAGTTATTTAGAGGGGGCTTCTATTGGAAAAGGACAGAGCTGCTGCCAGGCAGGCCAAAGCGTCTGCTCTTGCATTCTCAGACCGCGGTATATGCTTGACTTCTACATGACATAATTGTTCTAGTAATTGCTGTGCTTTCCAACAATATGGTAAAAGTTCTTGCTTTCTCATCTCAAATTCAGTCGTCAATTGATTTATAATCAGTTTAGAATTCCCAAAAATATGCAGTGCTCTTACCTTCATTTCTTGAGCCATTTCCATTCCAATAATGAGGGCCCTATACTCAGCTTCATTATTCATGCATGTGGCACTCAACGTGAAGGAATACAATACTAAGTCACCTTGAGGAGTGATAAATATTATTCTTGCCTCCGCTCCTGATGCTCGAGCAGCGCCATCAAAATACATTTACTACGGGTTTTGTGGCTCAGTCAACATGACTTGTTCATCCGAAAAGTCATCACTAACAACTTCGCATTCTGCTATGGGATGTGCTGTAAGAAAGTTTACCACTGCTTGTCCTTTTATTGCTTTTGCTGGCTCATACGTAATGTCATATTCTGTAAGCAATAGCATCCATTTGGCTAATCTTCCAGACAACATTGGCCTTGTCATAAAAAAATTTATAGGATCTGCCCTTGAGATCAAAGTTATGCTGTGAGAGAGACAATAATTTCTTAATTTCTGTACCATAAATATCAATGCCAGACACTCTTTCTCGATTAGGGAATAGTTGCATTCTGCACCCATCAAAGTTTGGCTTAAATAATAAAGGGCAGTTTCTTTTATAGTTTCATTCACCTGAGCTAATAAGTCTCCTAAAGAACCCTCTGCTGTAGAGATATATAAAATTAATGGCTTCCCTTTTATTGGAGTTGATAATACTGGCGGCTGTTTTAGTAAATCTTTGATTGAGTCAAACGCATTCTGACAAGCTCGGTCCCATACAAATTCTGTGTCTTTCTTCATCAAATGGGAAAACGACTAACATCTTCCTGCTAAATTTGAAATGAAGCGGCAGATGTATGCCAAATTTCCTTACAAACTTTTCAATTCTTTGAGTGTTTTTGGTGGTTGCATATTTTAAATAGCTCAGACTTTCCCTGGATCAATTTCAATGCCTCTATGCTCGACAACAAAACCAAGAAATTTACCTAAGGATACTCTAAATGCGCATTTGGCTGGATTCATCTTCAGATGTTTCTTTCTGAGTCGGCGAAAAACTGAAGCCAAATGTTCACAGTGTTGCTGATGATTCCCTGATCTGACCACCAAGTCATCAACATAACATTCAACATGCTTGTGCATCGTGTCTTAGAACATATTCTTTATTGCCCTCTGATATGTCACCCCAGCGTTTTTGAGACAAAATGGCATAACTTCATGGCAATAAATTCCCAACGACGTCCTGAACGCCGTTGCTTCTTCATCTTCAGGTGTCATCCTAATCTGATTATACCCTACATAGCCGTCCATAAAGGGCATGATAACATATTGAGTTGTACTGTCAATTAGTAATTCAGTTATTGGGAGAGGAAAATCATCTTTCGAATAGGCTTCATTTAGATTTTTGAAATCATTGCACACCCTGACTTGTCCATTTTTCTTTTTCATAGGGACAATGTTTGATATCCACTTGGGATATTTAACCTCCCTGATAAATAACACCTTTATTAACTTATTCACTTCTCACTGCACCAAAACATTGAAAAAAGGACGGTCCAAAACCGTATCAAATGACCAAAAAAGATAATCATGGACTGTCGCATGGTCCGTCAAATTTTGACGTGTCTTATTACTTGGACGGTTGAAAATCGTCATTCTTATTGACGAAAAAAGGATGGTCATGGATCGTCTCTTATGAGCCTTTAAAGGACGGCTATGGACCGTCCTTGAAAAGGACTGTCATGGACCATCTCTTATGAGCCTTTAATGGATGGCCATGGACAGTCCTTTAAAAGGATGGTCATGGACAGTCCTTAAAAAGGACTATTATGAACCGTCTCTTATGAGCCTTTAAAGGACGGTCATGGACCGTCCTTAAAAAAGACTGCTATTAACCGTCTCTTATGAGCCTTCAAAGGACGATCATGGACTGTCCTTTAAAAGGACGATCATGGACCGTCCTTAAAAAGGACTGCTATGAACCATCTCTTATGACCCTTAAAAGGATATTTTCAAATTTGAGACAGTCAATATACACTGGTTACAATATATTTCATCGTATTCTTCCTGATATACACCTGTTATATAACATATTTCATCATAATCACATTCACATCCATCCAAACATAAACTACATTCATCCAAACATAAACTACATCCATCCAAACACAAACAATCTTATCCATATTACATTCATCCATGCATAAATACATATAAGTTTAACATAATAAATAAATAAATAAAATAAATAAAGGAAAAAATCAGCAACAATTTTCTTTTTGTCTTTAATCTAATAAAAAAATATTCAACCAACAAAACATTATAATTCAAAATTATAAAGAATTGCAGAAACTTCTTCCAAAAAAGTGGGCACTTTTTTAAAATAAAAGTGATCATGTAACAACCCAGATTTTTGCCAACCTAGAATTAGACGTCCTTAGGTGACGGGTCAATCCTAACAGCTTATTAACTTGTCAGAACTGAATCCCACAGTCTAAAATCGGTTCTGAACCCATTTCCTTCACAAATTTAACCCTTCACCACCTTGTTCTTTCAATTTTCCTAAGTACTTTCACCCTAGACACTATCTTAAACTAGTTAAGTATTATAACTTGGATCACCTTATATACAAACTACAAAGGCCTGAGTACCACCTCGACCAGAAATCACTTAGGATTAAATCCTTTAGAAATGAGACAAAGTAACTAAGTGCTAAACTAGATTAGCTACGAAATCCATTTGAATCGCTTTAAATATGATTTGTAAGACCCAAAACTTGTAGAATCATTGACGCTAGGTTACCCTAAAATCTAGGATCAATCTCATTACCCGACTGCTCTCGGGAGCACGTTGAAACTCTGTATCAAATCTGGACCGCACATCGGGAGTCCGAATAATATGAGGTTAAGGGCTTAGGACCCCCTTGCTGGACTTGACAACCATCTCGGAAATCAAATTTAAATAGTGTCCCAGCGTTATTCGTTTGAGCTCGGAGTGAAGAGTGTGAGAAATGTAAAATTAATTCAAAATAAAATATCTCAAATAGTAATCTGGCACCTCTCGCTTGCAGATCAATTTTAAGCAACCAGACCGTCAGAATCAGACCAAATTACACCCTTAGGTCAGGAGAAATTTCATACACATATCCATGTACTTGGAATCTCCAATTGAGATCCGCTGACCGTTGAACTGAAACTGGTCCGCCACACGTGATCTAGAAATCCGACTGAAATGAAAACTTAACTAAACGTAGATCCAGTGTTAGTGAGCTTAAGTCCAACCTTTGGCTCAAGGAGGCCCGCCAGAAGTCCTCCGTTTTGCTGAAACCAGCCCACTTTGGCTATAACCCAAGTATACTTGGACCTGGAGTCTATTTCGATGAGTTTTTAGACTATATAAGGACCTTAAACCCTCACTCATTGCAGCCATACGAATTTGAGAGAAACCCTAGAGAGAGAAGAGAGAAAAGTGAGAGAGTTGTGGGAGATCCTTCCTGCCTTTCTTCCTTGCTGCCTTAGGTGCTTAACCACCTCATTCTTATCGCTTTCACGGCGATTTCAGCGACGTTTCTAGGTAAGAAACCCTAACCCTAATCTATTTTGGGGTTGTATAGATTGTAGGTTATGAAATAGCTAACCTATTTCATTCTCTAGGTTACCAAACTGCCATATACGGAAGCTTGGCAAACCTATCGGCTTCGTTATGATTCTATGATAAGAGGTGAGGACTTTAGGTGTATAGGTTATGGTTTTCAACGCTTTCAATGTCAGATAATGATATATTCATGATCTGCATGCAACTGCACATGTACAAAGTGCTTTCTGTTTTCTGTTTCAATTAAAGATGAAGATTATGGAATTTTACATATTCTAGGTATTCGTAGAAAATACCGTATACGTATAAATTTTGAAAATATATTTGACATGATTATTTATTGTATGAATATACAATATAAGGATAAAATACTTATTTGGTGAAAGGATTCGCCCTAATATATGTTTTACTAATATACACTATGTATGTAGAAATACTGTATTGTAGAAAGTACCGTATACGTATATATTTTAGAGATGTGTTTGCCATAAATATTTGTTGTATAAATATATTATATATGCGTAAAATACTTTCTTGGCGAAAGGACTTGCCCTAATATATGTTTGCTAACATACACTAAGTATGTTGAAATAGTGTATGCTAAGTGTTTGTGAAAATGCTTGTGAGAGTAAGTGTTTAGATGATGATGCCTTAGGTAGGTGTTGAGATAGAATTCTCAACCACTTTAGAGACATGTATGATTTCTTCCATGAGGTTGTTTACCTAGACCACTTACCTGTGAAATATATGTGTTTGTATTCTTGTTTATATGGTGCTTTGTGATATGCTTTATAACATGCTTTATACATGCTTATGACATGTTTGTTAGCATGCTTGAATTACTTTGTTTATTATGCTTTACTCCACATGTTTTGAATATGGATTAATTGTGATCGAGACTGAGTTTATAGTCCAGACAATCGGTACCAGACTTGAGATCGTGGTTGAGATTCATTTCGCCACGTAGGATGTATTAGATGAACCCGAGCCGTACTTCGGTTGGCGACAGTGGTTAGGCCACACGAGGTGCTTATGCACTTCATGTCGTTCAGTTGATCGTGCGCTCGAGCTAGTCAGGCTCGTCAAGTAACCCGATGTGTCTAATATATGTTCACCATGTTTGGTCGCTACTGCTTGAACCTAGGGTACTAAACTTTCTAGTGGAATCCCGTTAACCATGGTACCTCGATCTGCTAAGACTCATGAGACGGGCATGGTGGTATGGGACACCGTAGTCGAGCTGTCGGCCTACACTGGGGCCACGTGCCTCCCCGTAGTGACCAGTAAGCAACCAGACTCGTGAGCCGATTATGGTGGTATGGGACACTATATTCGTGTTGTCGGCCTACATTGATAAGGTGATGGGGGAGTAGTGCAACAAATGAGAGCAACAGCCCTGGCAGCCCTTTGTAGTGACCTTGAACATACTCTGAAATTGCGGTGAGCCTTAGAGTTTTTCCGCGGTGTATAGAGTATGAACTAGGCCTATTTCTGTATAGTGATGAATCGTTAAAGAGGTGATGGGTGAGTGGTATAACCTTTGTGCGTAACAGCCCTGACAGCCTTTGCAGTGACATAGAAAACACACCATCGTCTGAGATTAACTAAGACTGACGACCCTATAATGGATCACGTTTCGGAATGATACAAGGGAGGTACCTTAGTTTTCCAATACCACTGTTTGAAATGGACTAGTAACTACTCGGTAATCATGCTCATCATCGCATCGCATGTGCCTAGTAGATGTGGAGCACTGAGGGAGGTATGTATCCGCAAACGTAAGATGATGTCCCATGAGGGTGGTTTGGCAAGGGCATTCATCATGTCATTTCATACTTGCATTAATAAGAGTACTTAGAATTGTTTGATTGTACTGCTTTATCATTACTGCTTGACTGAGTTGATAACATGTTGACCTATGCCTTATTATTCCACTGAGTTGATCACTCACTCCCACGTTATGGGACAGTGTTCGCAACACCAACCAGATTTATTGAGTTTCAGGTGATGGCGATGTTTATGAAGCAGAGCCAGACTACTACTATGATGTTGAGGAGGAGTTCTCCTACATATAACTCTTTGACAGGTCTATGAAGACCTGATAATGTATTGACGGGGCTATAGTACTCGTGATAAAAGACATTAAACTTCCTCACATTTGGTAAATTTTAGATTTGTACTTGTAATTATTTAACCTAGTAACCTTATCACACTCTGGAGACTCACCACAGTTTTTATATTCTATATTTCTATCACAGTCTTCCGCTTGCAATTTAACTGTTTCTGGAGTATGATATGCTGTTTTGGCTTAATCTCACTCATGTTCAATGCACGAATACAGTCAACATTCAATCATCATTCATTTTGTTGCATAAGTGATGTTCTGGAACTCGGGAGTTGAGTTACTACTCAACCCTCAATTTTCGGGATGTTACAGATCATTAAAATAAAACTAATGCAAGCAAATAATGTAAAAAAGTGTTTCAATTCAAGTTAATAGAAACAACAACAATAATTAAAACTTTGTTAAAAAAGGGACGTGTCAAAAGGGATACATTCTTGTTTGTTGTCATGTGATTGGGCTACATTATTACCGCAATCGGGTTCGGGTTTGGGATCGGGTTTAGGTTCAGGTTTTCAAGTTTCAGTTTTGGTTTAGGTTAGGGAGTGGAGATTAGGATTAGGTGCAGGTCTAGGTTAAGGGATTTGAGAATACATTTAGGTTTTAGGTTTAGGTTTAGGTTTAAGGTCATATGTTATAGGTTAAGGTTTAAGTTATAGGTTTTGGTTTATTTTTAGGTTAAGGTTTAGGTTTAGGTTATAGGTTATAGTATATAGGTTATAGTGTAGGGAATTGAGAATAGGTTAAGGTTAAGGTTTAGGTTTAGAAATCGGGTTTGGGCTCTGGATCGGGATCGGGTTTGGGTTTTCAAGTTTAGGTTTAAGTTTAGGTTACGGATTTGAGATTAGGATTAGGTGTAGGTTTAAGTTTAAGGATTTAATAATACATTTCGGTTTTAGGTTTAGGTTTAAGTTTTGGGCTTAGGTTTAGGTTTAAGTGCGAGGTAATAGGTTTAGGTTTAGGTTAGGTTATAGGATAAGGTTTAGGAAATTGATATTAGGTTAAGGTTAAGGTTTAGGAAATCGAGTTCGGGTTTGGGATGGGGTTTAGGTTTGGGATTTCAAGTTTAGGTTTAGGTTTAGGTTAGGAGATTGAGATTAGGATTAGGTGTAGGTTTAAGTTTAGGGATTTGAGAATACATTTAGGTTTAGGGTTTAGGTTTAGGTTTTAGGTTATAGGTTAAGGTTTAAGTTTTAGGTTTAGATTAAAGTTAGGTTATAGGTTATAAGTTTAAGTTATAGGTTATAGGTTAAGGTTTTAGGTCATAGGTTTTAGTTTAGGTTAAGGTTATAAAGTTTAGGTTTAGGTTTAGGTTATAAGCTAAAGGTTTAGGGAATTGAGAAAAGGTTGAGGTTTAGGTTTAGAAATCGGGTTCGGGTTCAAGATCGGGTTTAGGTTTGGGTTTTCAAGTATAGGTTTCGGTTTAGGTTAGGGAGTCGAGATTAGTATTCGGTGTACATTTAGGTTTAGGGATTTGAGAATACATTTGGGTTATAGGTTTAGGTTTAGGTTATAGGTTATAGGTTTAGGTTTAGGTTTAGGTTTGGATTTAGGTTATAAGCTATAGGTTTAGGGAATTGAGAATAGGTTAAGGTTTAGGTTTAGGAAATTGAGCTTGGGTTCTGGGATCGTGTTTAGGTTTGGGTTTTCAAGTTTAGGTTAGGAGTTGAGATTAAGATTAGGTATAGGTTTAGGTTTAGGAATTTAAGAATACATTTAGGTTTTAGGTTTAGGTTTAGGTTATAGGTTTAGGTTTAGGTTTAGGTTTAGGTTAAGGTTTAGGTTTAGGTTATAAGCTATAGGTTTAGGGAATTGAGAATAGGTTAAGGTTTAGGTTTAGGAAATCCAGTTCGTGTTTAGGTTTGGGTTTTCAAATTAAGAAATAGGTTTTGGCTTAGGTTAGGGAGTAGAGATTAGGATTAGGTGTAGGTTTAGGTATAGGGATTTGAGAATACATTTAGATTTTAGGTTTAGGTTTAGGTTATATGCTATAGGTTTTGGAAATTGAGAATAGGTTAAGGTTTAGGTTTAGAAATTGGGTTCGGGTTGGGGATCGGGTTTAGGTTTGGGTTTTCAAGTTTAGGTTTATGTTAGGGAGTAGAGATTAGGATTAGGTATAGGTTTAGGTATAGGGATTTGAGAATACATTTAAGTTTTAGGTTTAGGTTTAGGTTATATGCAATAGGTTTTGGGAATTGAGAATAGGTTAAGGTTTAGGTTTAGAAATTGGGTTTGGGTTGGGGATCGGGTTTAGGTTTGGGTTTTCAAGTTTAGGTTTAGGTTTAGTTTTAGTTTAGGGAGTTGAGATTAGGATTAGGTATAGGTTTAGGTTAGGGATTTGAGAATACATTTATGCTTTAGGTTTAGGTGTAGGTTATAGGTTATAGGTTTAGGTTTAGGTTTAGGTTATGGTTTTGTTTAGGTTATAAGCTATAGGTTTAGGGAATTAAGAATAAGTTAAGGTTTAGGATAAGAAATCGTGTTTGGGGTCGGGATCGGCTTAAGGTTTGGGTTTTAAAGTTTAGGTTTAGGTTTAGGTTAGGGAGTTGAGATTAGAATTAGGTGTAAGTTTTGGTTTAGGGATTTGAGAATGCATTTAGGTTTTAGGTTTAGGTTTAGGTTATAGGTTATAGGTTATAGGTTTAGGTTTATGTTAAGGTTTAGGTTTAGGTTTACGTTGAGGTTATAAGCTATAGGTTTAGGAAATGAGAATAGGTTAAGGTTTTAGTTTAGGAAATCGGTTTCGGAGTTGAGGATCGGGTTTAGGTTTGGCTTTTCAAGTATACATTTAGGTTTAGGTTAGGGAGTTGAGATTAGGATTAGGTGCGTGTTTAGGTTTAGGGATTTGAGAGTAGATTTTGGTTTTAGGTTTAGGTTTAGGTTATAGGTTATTGGTTTAGGTTAAGGTTTAGGTTTAGGTTATAAGCTATAAGTTTAGGGAATTAAGAATAGGTTAAGGTTTAGGTTTAGGAAATCGGGTTCCTGGTTTAGGATCGGTTTTAGGTTTGGGTTTTCAAGTTTAGGTTTAGGTTTAGGTTTGGGTGTTGAGATTAGGATTAGGTGTAGGTTAAGGTTTAGGATTTAAGAATACATATAAGTTTTAGGTTTAGGTTTAGGTTATAGGTTATAAGTTTAGGTTTAGGTTTAGGTTTAGATTTAAGTTTAGGTTATAAGATATAGGCTTAGGAATTGAGAATAGGTTAAGGTTTAGGTTTAGAAATCGGGTTTGGGTTCTGGATCGGGTTTAGGTTTGGGTTTTCAAGTTTAGGTTTAGGTTCGTGTTAGGGAGTTGAGATTAGGATTAGGTGTTGGTTTAGGTTTATGTATTTGAGAATATATTTATGGATAAGGTTATAGTTTATAGGTTTAGGTTTAGGTTATAAGGTATAGGTTCGTGTGAATCGAGAATAGGTTAAGGTTTAGGTTTAGGAAATCGGGTTCGGGTTCGGTATCAGGTTTAGGTTTGGGTTTTCATATTTAGCTTTATGTTAGGGAGTTGAGATTAGGATTAGGTGTATGTATAGGTTTAGTGATTTGAGAATACATTTAGGTAATAAGTTTAGGTTTAGGTTATAAGCAATAGTTTTAAGGAATTGAGAATGGGTTAAGGTTTAGGTATAGGAAATCGGGTTCGAGCTCGGGATCGGGTTTACGTTTGGGTTTTCATGTTTAGGTTTAGGTTTAGGTTAGGGAGTTGAGATTAGGATTAGGTGTCGGTTTAGGTTTAGGGATTTGAGAATACATTTAGGTTTTAGCTATAGGTATAGGTTATAGGTTATAGGTTTTGGTATAGGTTAAGGTTTAGGTTTAGGTTATAAGCTATAGGTTTAGGGAATTAAGAATAGGTTAAGTTTTAGGTTTAGGAAATCGGGTTCGGGTTCGGGATCCGGTTTAGGTTTTGGTTTTCAAGTTTAGGTTTAGGTTTAGGTTAGGCGTTAAGATTAGTATTAGGTGTAGGTTTAGGTTTAGGGATTTGAGAATACATTTAGGTTTTATTTTTGGTTTAGGTTATAGGTTATTGGTTTAGATTTAGGTTTATGTTTAGGTTAAGGTTTAGGTTTAGGTTTAGGTTTAGGTTTAGGTTATAAGCTATAGGTTTAGGGAATTGTGAATCGGTTAAGGTTTAGGTTTAGGAAATCGGGATCGGATTTGGGAACCGGTTTAAGTTTGGGTTTTCAAGTTTAGCTTTAGGTTTAGGTTAGAGAGTTTAGATTAGGATAGGTGTAGGTTTAGGTTTAGGGTTTGATAATATGTTTAGGTTTAAGGTTTAGGTTTAGGTTATAAGTTATAGGTTTAGGTTTAGGTTAAGGTTTAGGTTTAGGTTTTGGTTATAAGCTCTAGGTTTAGGGAAGTGAGAATAGGTTAAGGTTTATGTTTAGGAAATCGGGTTCGAGATTGGGTTTTCAAGTTTAGGTTTTGGTTTAGGTTTAGGTTAGGAGTTGAGATTAGGGTTTGGTGTGGGTTTAGGTATAGGGATTTGAGAATACATTTAGGTTTTAGGTTTAGGTTTAGGTTATAGGTTATTGGTTTAAGTTTATGTTTAGGTTATAAGCTATAGGTTTAGGAATTGAGATAGGTTTAGTGAATTGAGAAAAAGGATAAGGTTTAGGTTTAGGATATCGGGTTCGGGTTCTGGGGTCGGGTTTAGGTTTGGGTTTTCAAGTTTAGGTTTAAGTTTAGGTTAGGGAGTTGAGATTAGGATTAGGTGTAGGTTTAGGTATAGGGATTTGACAATACTTTTAGGTTTTTGGTCTATGTTTAGGTTATAGGTTATAGGTTTAAGTTTAGGTTTAGGTTATAAGCTATAGGTTTACGGTATTGAGAAAAAGGTTAAGGTTTTGGTTTAGGAAATCGGGTTCGGCCTTAAGATCGGGTTTATGTTTTGGTTTTCACGTTTAGGTTTAGGTTTTGGTTAGGGAGTTAAGATTAGGATTAGGTGTAGGTTTAGGTTAAGGGATTTGAGAATACATTTAGGATTTAGGTTTAGGTTTAGGTTATAGGTTTCAGGTTTTGGTTTAGGTTATAAGCTATAGGTTTAGGGAATTGAGAATAGGATAAGGTTTAGGTTTAGAAAATCGAGTTCGGGTTCGATATCCTGTTTAGGATTGGGTTTTCAAGTTTAGGTTTAGGTTTAGGTTAGGGATCTAAAAATACATTTAGATTTTAGGTTTAGGTTTAGGTTATAAGCTATAAGTTTAGGGAATTGAGAATAGGTTAAGGTTTATGTTTAGGAAATCGAGTTTGGGTTCGGGATCGGGTTTAGGTATCGGTTTTCAAGTTTAGGTTTAGGTTTAGGCTTATGTTAGGGAGTTGAGATTAGGATTAGGTGTAGGTTTAGGTTTATGGATTTGAGAATAAATTTAGGTTTTAGATTTAGGTTTTGGTTATAGGTTATTGGTTTAGGTTTTGGTTAATGTTTAGGTTTAGGTTATAATCTATAGGTTTAGGGAATTGAGAATAGGTTATGGTTTAGGTTAGGAAAATAGGTTTGGGGTCGGGATCGTGTTTAGGTTTGGGTTTTCAAGTTTAGGTTTAGGTTAATGTTTAGGTTTAGGTTTATGTTTAAGTCATAAGTTATAGGTTTCGCGAATTGAGAATAGGTTAAGGTTCACGTTTAGGAAATCGGTTTCAGGTTCGGGACTGGGTTTATGTCTGGGTTTTCAAGTTTAGGTTTAGGTTTAGGTTAGGGAGTTGAGATTAGGATTAAGTGTAGCTTTAGGTTTAGGGATTTGAGAATACATTTTGGTTTTAGGTTTAGGTTAAGGTTATAAGTTTAGGTTATAGGTTATAGGTTTAGGTTTAGGTTTAGGTTTAGGTTATAAGCTATAGGTTTAGGGAATTGCGAATAGGTTAAGGTTTAGGTTTAGGAGATCGGCTTCGGGTTCGGGATCGATTTTAACTTTAGGTTTTCAAGTTTAGGTTTAGGTTTAGGTTAGGGAGTTTAGATTAGGATTAGGTGTAGGTTTAGGTTTAGGGATTTGAGAATACTTATAGGTTTTAGGTTTAGGTTTAGGTTATAAGTTTAGGTTTAGGTTTAGGTTAAGGTTTAGGTTTAGGTTTAGGTTTAGGTTATAAGCTATAGGTTTAGGGAATTGTGAATAGGTTTAGGTTTAGGTTATAAGCAATAGGTTTAGGGAATTGTGAATAGGTTAAGGTTAAGGTTTAGGAAATCGGGTTTGGGTTCGGGATCGAGTTTAGGTTTGGGATTTGTAGTTTAGGTTTAGGTTTAGGTTAACGAGTTGAGATTAGGATCGTGTGTAGGTTTTGGTTCGAGGATTTGAGATTACATTTAGGTTTAGGTTTAGGTTTAGGTTTTAGGTTATAGGTTAAGGTTTAGATTTTAGGTTTAGGTTAAGGTTAGGTTATAGGTAATAAGTTTAGGTTATAGGTTTTAGGTCATAGGTTTTGGTTTAAGTTAAGGTTATAGGTTTAGGTTTAGTTTTAGGTTATAAGCTATAGGTTTAGGGAATTGAGAATAGGATAACGTTTAGGTTTAGAAAATCGGGTTCGGGTTCGGTATCGTGTTTAGGATTGGGTTTTCAAGTTTAGGTTTAGGTTTAGGTTAGGGATCTGAGAATACATTTAGATTTTAGGTTTAGGTTTAGGTTTAAGTTAGGGATCTGAGAATACATTTAGATTTTAGGTTTAGGTTTAGGTTTAGGAATTGAGAATAGGTTAAGGTTTATGTTTAGGAAATCGGGTTCAGGTTCGGGATCGGGTTTAGGTATCGGTTTTCAAGTTTAGGTTTAGGTTTAGGTTTATGTTAGGGAGTTGAGATTAGGATTAGGTGTAGCTTTAGGTTTAGGGATTTGAGAATAAATTTAGGTTACAGGTTTAGGTTTTGGTTATAGGTTATAAGTTTAGGTTTTGGTTCAGGTTCAGGTTTAGGTTTGGGTTTTCAAGTTTAGGCTTAGGTTTAGGTCAGGGAGTTGAGATTAGGATTAGGTGTAGCTTTAGGTCTAGAGATTTGAGAATACATTTTGGTTTTAGGTTTTGGTTATGGTTATAGGTTTTGGTTATAGGTTATAGGTTTAGGTTTAGGTTTAAGTTTAGGTTATAGGTTTAGGGAATTACAAATAGGTTAGGTTTAGGTTTAAGAAATCGCTTCGAGTTTGGGATCGATTTTAGGTTTAGGTTTTCAAGTTTAGGTTTAGGTTTAGGTTAGGGAGTTTAGATTAGGATTAGGTGTAGGTTTAGGTTTAGGATTTGAGATTACTTATAGGTTTTAGGTTTAGGTTTAGTTATAGGTTATAAGTTTAGGTTTAGGTTTAGGTTAAGGTTTAGGTTTAGGTTTTGGTTTAGGTTATAAGCCATAGGTTTAGGGAATTGTGAATAGGTTAAGGTTTAGGTTTAGGTTTAGGTTATAAGCAATAGGTTTAGTGAATTGTGAATAGGTTAAGGTTAAGTTTAGGAAATCGAGTTCGTGTTCTGGATCGGGTTTAGGTTTGGGATTTGTAGTGTAGGTTTAGGTTTACGAGTTGAGATTAGGATCAGGTGTAGGTTTTGGTTCAGGGATTTAAGATTACATTTAGGTTAAGGTTAAGGTTTAGGTTAAGGTTAAGGTTTAGGTTTAGGTTTTAGGTTATAGGTTAAGGTTTAGGTTTTAGGTTTAGGTTAAGGTTAGGTTATAGGTAATAAGTTTAAGTTATAGGTTATAGGTTAAGGTTTTAGGTCATAGGTTTTGGTTTAGGTTAAGGTTATAGGTTTAGGTTTAGTTTTAGGTTATAAGCTATAGGTTTAGGGAATTGAGAATAAGTTATGGTTTAGGTTTAGGAAATCAAGTTCGGTGTTGGGATCGGGTTTAGCTTTGGGTTTTCAACTTTTGGTTTAGGCTTAGGTTAGGGAGTTGAGATTACGATTAGGTATACGTTTAGGTTTAGGTTTAGGGATTTGAGAATACATTTAGGTTTTAGGTTTAGGTTTAGGTTTAGGTTTAGGTATGGATTTAGGTTATAAGCTATAGGTTTAGGGAATTGAGAATAAGTTAAGGTTTAGGTTTAGGAAATCTAGTTCGGGTTGGGATCGGGTTTAGGTTTGGGTTTTCATGTTTAGGTTAGGGACTTGAGATTAGGATTAGGTGTTGGTTTAGGTTTAGGAATTTCGAATACATTTAGGTTTTAGGTTTAGGTTTAGGTTATATTTTATAGGTTTAGGTTTAGGTTTAGGTATGGATTTAGGTTATAAGCTATAGGTTTAGGGGAATTGAGAATAAGTTAAGGTTTAGGTTTAGAAATCTAGTTCGGGTTCGGGATCGAGTTTAGGTTTGGGTTTTCATGTTTAGGTTAGGGAGTTGAGATTAGGATTAGGTGTTGGTTTAGGTTTAGGGAATTTGCATACATTTAGGTTTTAGGTTTACGTTTAGGTTATAGGTATAGGTTAAGGTTTAGGTTTAGGTTATAAGCTATAGGTTTAGAGAATTGAGAATAGGTTATGGTTGGTTTTGGTTTAGGAAATCGGGTTCATATTTAGGTTTGGGCTTTCAAGTTTAGGTCTAGGTTTAGGTTTAAGTTAGGGAGTTGTGATTAGGATTAAGTGTAGGTTTAGGTATAGGGATTTGAGATTACATTTAGGTTTTAGGTTTAGGTTTAGGTTATAAGCTATTAGTTTAGAGAATTGAGAATAAGTTAAGGTTTAAGTTTAAGAAATTGGGTTCGGGTTCAGGATCGGTTTTAGGTTTAGGTTTTCAAGTTTAGGTTTAGTTTTAGGTTTAGGTTAGGGAGTTAAGATTAGGATTAGGTATAGGTTTAGGTTTAGGGATTTGAAAATACATTTAGGATTTAGGTTTAGGTTTAGGTTTAGGATAAGGTTTATGTTTAGGTTATAAGCTATAGGTTTAGGGAATTGCGAGTAGGTTAAGGTTTACGTTAGGAAATCGGGTTTGGGGTTGGGATCGGGTTTATGTTTGGGTTTTCATGTTTAGGTTTAGGTTTAGGTTAGGAAGTTGACATTAGAAATATAGTTAAGTTTAGGTTTAGGATTTGAGAATACATTTAGGTTTTAGGTTTAGGTTTAGGTTATAGGTTATAAAGTTATAGGTTTAGGTTTAGGTTTAGGTTTACGTTGAGGTTATAAGGTTTAGGGAATTATGAATAGGTTAAGGTTTACATTTAAGAAATCAGTTTCGGGTTGGCGATCGGGTTTAGGTTTGGGTTTTTAAGTTTAAGTTTAGGTATAGGTTAGGGAGTTGAGATTATGATTATGTGTTGGTTTAGAGTTAGGGATTTGAGATTACATTTTGGTTTTAGGTTTAGGTTTAGGTTATAGGTTTCGATTATGTTATATGTTTAGGTTAAGGTTTAGGTTTAGGTTATAAGCTATAGGTTTAGGGAAGTGAGAATAGGTTAAGGTTTAGGTTTAGGAAATCGGGTTCCGGTTCGGGATCGATTTTAGGTTTGGGTTTTCAAGTTTAGGTTTAGGTTTAGGTTTGGGTGTTGAGATTAGAATTAGGTGTAGGTTAAGGTTTAGGATTTAAGAATACATATAAGTTTTAGGTTTAGGTTTAGGTTATCGGTTATAAGTTTAGGTTTAGGTTTATGTTTAGGTTTAGGTTTAGGTTATAAGCTATAGGCTTAGGGAATTGAGAATAGGTTAAGGTTTAGGTTTAGGAAATCGGGTTCGGGTTCTGGATCGGGTTTAGGTTTGGGTTTTCAAGTTTAGGTTTAGGTTCAGGTTAGGGAGTTGAGATTAGGATTAGGTGTTGGTTTAGGTTTATGTATTTGAGAATATATTTATGGATAAGGTTGTAGTTTATAGGTTTAGGTTTAGCTTAAGGTTTAGGTTTAGGTTATAAGGTATAGGTTCAGGGAATCGAGAATAGGTTAAGGTTTAGGTTTAGGAAATCAGGGGGTTCGGTATCAGGTTTAGGTTTGGGTTTTCATGTTTAGCTTTATGTTAGGGAGTTGAGATTAGGATTAGGTGTATGTATAGGTTTAGTGATTTGAGAATACATTTAGGTAATAAGTTTAGGTTTAGGTTATAAGCAATAGTTTTAAGGAATTGAGAATGCGTTAAGGTTTAGGTATAGGAAATCGGGTTCGAGCTCGGGATCGGGTTTACGTTGGGTTTTCATGTTTAGGTTTAGGTTTAGGTTAGGGAGTTGAGATTAGGATTAGGTGTCGGTTTAGGTTTAGGGATTTGAGAATACATTTAGGTTTTAGCTATAGGTATAGGTTATAGGTTATAGGTTTTGGTATAGGTTAAGGTTTAGGTTTAGGTTATAAGCTATAGGTTTAGGGAATTAAGAATAGGTTAAGTTTTAGGTTTAGAAATCGGGTTCGGGTTCGGGATCCGGTTTAGGTTTTGGTTTTCAAGTTTAGGTTTAGGTTTAGGTTAGGCGTTAAGATTAGTATTAGGTGTAGGTTTAGGTTTAGGGATTTGAGAATACATTTAGGTTTTATTTTTTGGTTTAGGTTATAGGTTATTGGTTTAGATTTAGGTTTATGTTTAGGTTAAGGTTTAGGTTTAGGTTTAGGTTTAGGTTTAGGTTATAAGCTATAGGTTTAGGGAATTGCGAATCTGGTTAAGGTTTAGGTTTAGAAATCATGATCGGATTCGGGAACCGGTTTAAGTTTGGGTTTTCAAGTTTAGCTTTAGGTTTAGGTTAGAGAGTTTAGATTAGGATAGGTGTAGGTTTAGGTTTAGGGTTTGATAATACGTTTAGGTTTAAGGTTTAGGTTTAGGTTATAGGTTATAGGTTTAGGTTTAGGTTAAGGTTTAGGTTTAGGTTTTGGTTATAAGCTCTAGGTTTAGGAATTGAGAATAGGTTAAGGTTTATGTTTAGGAAATCGGGTTTGAGATTGGGTTTTCAAGTTTAGGTTTTGGTTTAGGTTTAGGTTAGGGAGTTGAGATTAGGGTTTGGTGTAGGTTTAGGTATAGGGATTTGAGAATACATTTAGGTTTAAGGTTTAGGTTTAGGTTATAGGTTATTGGTTTAAGTTTATGTTTAGGTTATAAGCTATAGGTTTAGGAATTGAGATAGGTTTAGTGAATTGAGAAAAAGGATAAGGTTTAGGTTTAGGATATCGGGTTCGGGTTCTGGGTCGGGTTTAGGTTTGGGTTTTCAAGTTTAGGTTTAAGTTTAGGTTAGGGAGTTGAGATTAGGATTAGGTGTAGGTTTAGGTATAGGGATTTGACAATACTTTTAGGTTTTTGGTCTATGTTTAGGTTATAGGTTTAAGTTTAGGTTTAGGTTATAAGCTATAGGTTTACGGTATTGAGAAAAAGGTTAAGCTTTTGGTTTAGGAAATCGGGTTCGGCCTTAAGATCGGGTTTATGTTTGGGTTTTCATGTTTAGGTTTAGGTTTTGGTTAGGGAGTTAACATTAGGATTAGGTGTAGGTTTAGGTTAAGGGATTTGAGAATACATTTAGGATTTAGGTTTAGGTTTAGGTTATAGGTTTCGTGTTTTGGTTTAGGTTATAAGCTATAGGTTTAGGGAATTGAGAATAGGATAAGGTTTAGGTTTAGAAAATCGGGTTCGGCTTCGGTATCCGTTAAGGATTGGGTTTTCAAGTTTAGGTTTAGGTTTAGGTTAGGGATCCGAGAATACATTTAGATTTTAGGTTTAGGTTTAGGTTAGGGATCCGAGAATACATTTAGATTTTAGGTTTAGGTTTAGGTTATAAGCTATAAGTATAGGGAATTGAGAATAGGTTAAGGTTTATGTTTAGGAAATTGAGTTTGGGTTCGGGATCGGGTTTAGGTATCGGTTTTCAAGTTTAGGTTTAGGTTTAGGTTTATGTTATGGAGTTGAGATTAGGATTAGGTGTAGGTTTAGGTTTATGGATTTGAGAATAAATTTAGGTTTTAGATTTAGGTTTTAGTTATAGGTTATTGGTTTAGGTTTTGGTTAATGTTTAGGTTTAGGTTATAATCTATAGGTTTAGGGAATTGAGAATAGGTTATGGTTTAGGTTAGGAAAATAGGTTTGGGGTCGGGATCTTGTTTAGGTTTGGGTTTTCAAGTTTAGGTTTAGGTTAAGGTTTAGGTTTAGGTTTACGTTTAAGTCATAAGTTATAGGTTTCGCGAATTGAGAATAGGTTAAGGTTCACGTTTAGGAAATCGGTTTCAGGTTCGGGACTGGGTTTAGGTTTGGGTTTTCAAGTTTAGGTTTAGTTTTAGGTTAGGGAGTTGAGATTAGGATTAGGTGTAGCTTTACGTTTAGGGATTTGAGAATACATTTTGGTTTTAGGTTTAGGTTAAGGTTATAGGTTTAGGTTATAGGTTATAGGTTTCGGTTTAGGTTTAGGCTTAGGTTATAAGCTATAGGTTTAGGGAATTGAGAATAGGTTAAGGTTTAGGTTTAAGAAATCGGCTTCGGGTTCGGGATAGATTTTAACTTTAGGTTTTCAAGTTTAGGCTTAGGTTTAGGTTAGGGAGTTTAGATTAGGATTAGGTGTAGGTTTAGGTTTAGGGATTTGAGAATACTTATAGGTTTTAGGTTTAGGTTTAGGTTATAAGTTTAGGTTTAGGTTTAGGTTAAGATTTAGGTTTAGGTTTAGGTTTAGGTTATAAGCTATAGGTTTGGGAATTGTGAATAGGTTTAGGTTTAGGTTATAAGCAATAGGTTTAGGGAATTGTGAATAGGTTAAGGTTAAGGTTTAGGAAATCGGGTTTGGGTTCGGGATCGGGTTTAGGTTTTGGATTTGTAGTTTAGGTTTAGGTTTAGGTTAACGAGTTGAGATTAGGATCGAGGTGTAGGTTTTGGTTCATGGATTTGAGATTACATTTAGGTTTTAGGTTTAGGTTTAGTTTTAGGTTATAGGTTAAGGTTTAGATTTTAGGTTTAGGTTAAGGTTAGGTTATAGGTAATAAGTTTAGGTTATTGGTTTTAGGTCATAGGTTTTGGTTTAAGTTAAGGTTATAGGTTTAGGTTTAGTTTTAGGTTATAAGCTATAGGTTTAGGGAATTGAGAATAGGATAAGGTTTTGGTTTAGAAAATCGGGTTAGGGTTCGGTATCGTGTTTAGGATTGGGTTTTCAAGTTTAGGTTTAGGTTTAGGTTAGGATCCGAGAATACATTTAGGTTTTAGGTTTAGGTTTAGGTTTAGGAATTGAGAATAGGTTAAGGTTTATGTTTAGGAAATCGGGTTCGGAGTTCTGGATCGTGTTTAGGTATCATTTTCAAGTTTAGGTTTAGGTTTAGGTTTATGTTAGGGAGCCGAGATTAGGATTAGGTGTAGCTTTAGGTTTAGGGATTTGAGAATAAATTTAGGTTACTGTGTTTAGGTTTTGGTTATAGGTTATAAGTTTAGGTTTTGGTTCAGGTTCAGGTTTAGGTTTGGGTTTTCAAGTTTAGGCTTAAGTTTAGGTCAGGGAGTTGAGATTAGGATTAGGTGTAGCTTTAGGTCTAGAGATTTGAGAATACATTTTGGTTGTAGGTTTTGGTCAAGGTTATAGGTTTAGGTTATAGGTTATAGGTTTAGGTTTAGGTTTAGGTTTAGGTTTAGGTTATAAGCTATAGGTTTAGGGAATTGCAAATAGGTTAGGTTTTAGGTTTAGGAATTCGACTTCGGGTTTGGGATCGATTTTAGGTTTAGGTTTTCAAGTTTAGGTTTAGGTTTAGGTTAGGGAGTTTAGATTAGATTAGGTGTAGGTTTAGGTTTAGGATTTGAGATTACTTATATGTTTTAGGTTTAGGTTTAGGTTATAGGTTATAAGTTTAGGTTTAGGTTTAGGTTTTGGTTTAGGTTATAAGCCATAGGTTTAGGGAATTGTGAATAGGTTAAGGTTTAGGTTTAGGTTTAGGTTATAAGCAATAGGTTTAGTGAATTGTGAATAGGTTAAGGTTAAGGTTTAGGAAATCAGGTTCAGGTTCGGGATCGGGTTTAGGTTTGGGATTTGTAGTGTAGGTTTAGGTTTACGAGTTGAGATTAGGATCAGGTGTAGGTTTTGGTTCAGGGATTTGAGATTACGTTTAGGTTAAGGTTAAGGTTTAGGTTAAGGTTAAGGTTTAGGTTTAGGTTTTAGGTTATAGGTTAAGGTTTAGGTTTTAGGTTTAGGTTAAGGTTAGGTTATAGGTAATAAGTTTAGGTTATAGGTTATAGGTTAAGGTTTTAGGTCATAGGTTTTGGTTTAGGTTAAGGTTATAGGTTTAGGTTTAGTTTTAGGTTATAAGCTATAGGTTTAGGGAATTGAGAATAGGTTATGGTTTAGGTTTAGGAAATCAGGTTCAGGTTCAGGATCGGGTTTAGCTTTGGGTTTTCAACTTTTGGTTTAGGCTTAGGTTAGGGAGTTGAGATTACGATTAGGTGTTCGTTTAGGTTTAGGTTTAGGGATTTGAGAATACATTTAGGTTTTAGGTTTAGGTTTAAGTTATATTTTATAGGTTTAGGTTTAGGTTTAGGTATGGATTTAGGTTATAAGCTATAGGTTTAGGGAATTGAGAATAAGTTAAGGTTTAGGTTTAGGAAATCTAGTTCGGGTTCGGGATCGGGTTTAGGTTTGGGTTTTCATGTTTAGGTTAGGGAGTTGAGATTAGGATTAGGTGTTAGTTTAGGTTTAGGGAATTCTGCATACATTTAGGTTTTAGGTTTACGTTTAGGTTATAGGTATACGTTAAGGTTTAGGTTTAGGTTATAAGCTATAGGTTTAGAGAATTGAGAATAGGTTAAGGTTTTGGTTTAGGAAATCGGGTTCATATTTAGGTTTGGGCTTTCAAGTTTAGGTCTAGGTTTAGGTTTAAGTTAGGGAGTTGTGATTAAGATTAAGTGTAGGTTTAGGTATAGGGATTTGAGATTACATTTAGGTTTTAGGTTTAGGTTTAGGTTATAAGCTATTGGTTTAGAGAATTGAGAATAGGTTAAGGTTTAAGTTTAAGAAATTGGGTTCGGGTTCGTGGATCGGTTTTAGGTTTAGGTTTTTAAGTTTAGGTTTAGTTTTAGGTTTAGGTTAGGGAGTTAAGATTAGGATTAGGTATATGTTTAGGTTTAGGATTTGAAAATACATTTAGGATTTAGGTTTAGGTTTAGGTTTAGGATAAGGTTTATGTTTAGGTTATAAGCTATAGGTTTAGGGGAATTATGCGAGTAGGTTAAGGTTTACGTTAGAAAATCGGGTTTGGGGTTGGGATCGGGTTTAGGTTTGGGTTTTCATGTTTAGGTTTAGGTTTAGGTTAGAATTGACATTAGAAATAGAGTTAAGTTTAGGTTTAGGGATTTGAGAATACATTTAGGTTTTAGGTTTAGGTTTAGGTTATAGGTTATAGGTTATAGGTTTAGGTTTAGGTTTAGGTTTACGTTGAGGTTATAAGGTTTAGGGAATTATGAATAGGTTAAGGTTTACATTTAAGAAATCAGTTTCGGGTTGGTGATCGGGTTTAGGTTTGGGTTTTTAAGTTTAAGTTTAGGTATAGGTTAGGGAGTTGAGAAGGATTAGGTGTTGGTTTAGGGTTTGGGATTTGAGATTACATTTTGGTTTTAGATTTAGGTTTAGGATATAGGTTTCAATTATAGGTTATATGTTTAGGTGTTAAGGTTTAGGTTTAGGTTATAAGCTATAGGTTTAGGGAATTGAGAATAGGTTAAGGTTTAGGTTTAGGAAATCGGGTTCGGGTTCGGGATCGGTTTTAGGTTTGGGTTTTCAAGTTTAGGTTTTGCTTTAGGTTAGGGAGTTGAGATTAGGATTAGGTGTAGGTTTAGATTTAGGGATTCGAGAATACATTATGTTTTAGGATTAGGTTTAGTTTATAGTTGATAGGTTTAGGTTTAGGTTAAGGTTTAAGTTTAGGTTATAAGCTATAGGTTGAGAGAATTGAGAATAGGTTAAGGTTTAGGTTTAGGAAATCGGGTTCGGGTTCGGGATCGGGTATAGGTTTGGGTTTTCAAGTTTAGGTTTAGGTTAGGGAGTTGAGATTAGGATTAGGTGTAGGTATAGTTTTAGGCGATTGATAATACATTTAGGTTTTAAGTTTAGGATTAGGCTATAAGCTTATAGGTTTAGGGATTTGAGAATAGGTTAAGGTTTAGGTTTAGGAAATCGTGTTCGGGTTCGGGATCGGGTTTATGTTTGGGTTTTCAAGTTTTGGTTTAGGTTTAGGTTTAGGTTAGGGAGTTGAGATTACGATTAGGTGTGGCTTAGAATTTGAGAACATTTAGGTTTTAGGTTTAGGTTTACGTTATCAGTTATAGGTTTAGGTTTAGGTTTAGGTTATAAGCTATTAGTTTAGGGAATTGAGAATAGGTTAAGGTTTAGGTTTAGGAAATCGGGTTCGGGTTCAAGATCATGTTTAGGTTTGGGTTTTCAAGTTTAGGTTAGGGAGTTGAGATTAGTATTTGTTGTAGGTTTAGGTTTAGGGATTTGAGAATACATTTAGGTTTTAGGTTTATGTTTAGGTTATAGGTTATAAGTTTATGTTTAGGTTAAGGTTTAGGTTTAGGTTTAGGTTTAGCTTATAAGCTATAAGTTTAAGGAATTGAGAATTGGTTAAGGTTTAGGTTTAGGAAATCAAAGTTTAGGTTTGGGTTTTCAAATTTAGGTTTAGGTTTAGGTTGGGGAGTTTTGATTAGGATTAGGTGTAGGTTTAGGTTTAGGGTTTGAGAATACATTTAGGTTTTACCTTTTGGTTTAGGTTATAAGTTATAGGTTTAGGTGTAGGTTAAGGTTTAGGTATAGGTTTAAGTTATATGCTATAGGTTTAGGGAATTGAGAATAGGTTAAGTTTTATGTTTCGGAAATCGGGTTTGGGATCGTCTTTAGCCTTTTAAGTTTAGTTTTAGGTTTAGGTTTCGGTTTAGGAGTTGAGATAAGGATTTGGTGTAGGTTTAGGTATAGGGATTTGAGAATACATTTAGGTTTTAGGTTTAGGTTTTGGTTATAGGTTACTTGGTTTAGGTTTAGGTTTAGGTTTTAAGCTATAGTTTTCGGGATTTGAGAAAAAGGTTAAGGTTTAGGTTTAGAAAATCGGGTTCGGGTTCAGATCGGGTTTATGTTTGGGTTTTCAAGTTTTGGTTTGGGTTTAGGTTAAGGAGTTGAGATTAGGATAAGGTGAAGGTTTAGGTTTAGGGATTTGTGAATACTTTTAGGTTTTAAGTTTAGGTTTAGGTTATAGGTTATAGGTTTAGGTTTAGGTATAGGTTTAGGTTATTAGATATAGGTTTATAGAATTGAGAATTAGATATGGTTTAGGTTTAGAAAATCGGGTTTGGGTTCGGGATTGGGTTTAGGTTTGGGTTTTGAAGTTTAGGTTTAGGTTTAGGTTAGGGAGTTGAGATTAGGTTAGGTGTAGGTTAGGGATCCGAGAATACATTTAGGTTTAAGGTTTCGGTTTAGGTTATAAGCTATAGGTTTAGGGAATTGAGAATAGGTTAAGGTTTATGTACAGAAATCGGGTTCGGGTTCTGGATTGGGTTTAGTTATCGATTTTCAAGTTTAGGTTTAGGTTTAGGGATTTGAGAATAAATTTAGGTTTTAGGTTCAGGTTTTGGTTATAGGTTATAGGTTTAGGTTTAGGTCTCGGTTTAGGTTTAGGTTATAAGCTATAGGTTTAGGGAACTGAGAATAGGTTAAGGTTTAGGTTAGGAAAATGGGCTTGGGGTCGGGGTCGGGTTTAGGTTTGGGTTTTTAAGTTTATGTTTAGGTTTACGTTAGGGAGTTAAGATTAGGATTAGGTTTGTAGGTTTAGGTTTAGGTTAGGGAGTTGAGATTAGGATTAGTCATGTAGGTTTAGGTTTAGGTTAGGGAGTTGAGATTAGGATTAGGTGTAGGTTTAGGTTTAGGGATTTGAGAATACATTTAGGTTTTAGGTTTAGGTTTTGGTTATAGGTTGTAGGTTATTGGTTTAGGTTTAGGTTAAGGTTTAGGTTTAGGTTTACCTTTAGGTTATAAGCTATACGTTTAGGGAATTGAGAATAGGTTACGGTTCACGTTTAAGAAATTGGTTTCGGGTCGGGATCGTGTTTAGGTTTGGGTTTTCAAGTTTAGGTTTAGGTTCATGTTAGGGAGTTGGGATTAGGATTAGGTGTAGGTTTAGGTTTAGGGATTTGAGAATACATTTTAGTTTTAGGTTTAGGTTTAGATTATAGGTTTAGGTTATTGGTTATAGGATTAGGTTTAGGTTCAAAAGTTTAGGTTTTCAAGTTTAGGTTTAGGTTTAGGTTAGGGAGTTGAGATTAGGATTAGGTGTAGGTTTAGGTTTAGGATTTGAGAATACATATAGGTTTTAGGTTTAGGTTTAGGTTTTAGGTTTTAGGTTTAGGTTTAGGTTTAGGTTAAGGTTTAGGTTTAGGTTATAAGCTATTGGTTTAGGGAATTGTGAATAGGTTAAGGTTAAGGTTTAGGAAATCGGGTTCGGGATCGGGTTTAGGTTTGGGACTTTTACTTTAGGTTTAGGTTTAGGTTAGCGAGTTACGATTAGGATTAGGTGTTGGTTTTGGTTCAGGGATTTAAGATTACATTTAGGCTTTAGGTTTAGGTTTAGGTTTTAGGTTAAGGGTTAAGGTTTATGTTTTTAGGTTTGGGTTAAGGTTATGTTATAGGTTATATGTTTAGGTTATAGGTTATATGTGAAGGTTTTAGGTCGTACTTTTGGTTTAGGTTGAGGTTATAAGTTTAGGTTATAAGCTATAGGTTTAAGGAATTAAGAATAGGTTAAGGTTTAAGTTTAGGAAATCAGGTTCGGGTTCATGATCGGATTTAGGTTTGGGTTTTCAAGTTTAGGTTTAGATTTAGGTTAGGGAGTTGAGAATAAGATTAGGTGCAGGTTTAGGTTTAGGGATTTGAGAATACATTTAGTTTTTATGTTTAGGTTTAGGTTATAGGTTATAGGTTTAGGTTTAGGTTTAAGTTTGGATTTAGGTTATAAGCTATAGATTTAGGGAATTGAGAATAGGTTAATGTTTAGGTTTAAGAAATCGAGTTCGAGTTCGGGATCGGAGTTTAGGTTTGGGTTTTCATGTTTAGGTTAGGGAGTTGAGATTAGGATTAGGGTATGGTTTAGGTTTAGAGAATTTAGAATGCCTTTAGATTTTAGGTTTAGGTTTAGGTTGTAGGTTTAGGTTAAGGTTTAGGTTTAGGTTATATGCTATAGGTTTAGGGAATTGAGAGTAGGTTAAGGTTTAGGTTTAGAAATCGGGTTCGTGATTAGGTTCGCTTTTTCAAGTTTAGGTTTAGGTTAGAGAGTTGAGATTAAGATTAGGTGTAGGTTTAGGTATAGGGATTTGAGAATACATTTGGGTTTTAGGTTTAGGTTTTGGTTATAAGCTATAGGTTTACGGAATTAAGAATAGGTTAAGGTTTAGGTTTAGGAATTTGGGTAAAGGTTCGGATCGGGTTTAGGGTTTTCAAGTATAGGTTTAGGTTTAGGTTAGGGAGTTGAGATTAGGATTGGATGTAGTTTTAGGTTTAGGGATTTGAGAATACATTTAGGTTTAGTTTTAGGTTTAGGTTATAGGTTATAGGTTATAGGTTTAGGTTTAGGTTTAGGTTATGAGCTATAGGTTTAGGGAATTGAGAATAGGTTACGGTTCACGTTTAGGAAATCGGTTTCGGGTTCGGGGATCGGGTTTAGGTTTGGGTTTTCAAGTTTAGGTTTAGGTTTAGGTTTAGGTTAGGGAATTAAGATTAGGATTAGGTATAGGTTTAGGTTTCAGATTTGAGAATACATTTAGGTTTTAGTTTAGGTTTAGGTTATAGGTTATAGGTTTAAGTTTAGGTTTAGGTTAAGGTTTAGGTTTAGGTTATAAGCTACGAGTTTAGGGAATTGAGTATAGGTTAAGGTTTAGGTTCGAAAATCGGGTTTGGGGTCGGGATCGGGTTTAGGTTTGGGTTTTCAAGTTTAGGTTTAGGTATAGGTTAGGGAATTGAGATTAGAATTAGGTGTAAGTTTAGGTGTAGGAATTTGAGAATACATTTAGGTTCTAGGTTTAGGTTTAGGTTATAGGTTATAGGTTTATGTTTTGGTTAAGGTCTAGGTTTAGGTTTACATTGAGGTTATAAGCTATAGGTTTCGGGAATTGAGAATAGGTTAAGGTTTACATTTAAGAAATCAGTTTTGGGTTCGGGATCGGGTTTAGGCTTGGGTTTTCAAGTTTAAGTTTAGGTTCAGTTCGGGAGTTGAGATTAGGATTAGGTGTAGGTTTAGGTTTAGGGATTTAGGATTACATTTTGGTTTTAGGTTTAGGTTTAGGTTATAGGTTATATGTTTAGGTTAAGGTTTTGGTTTAGGTTATAAGCTATAGGTTTAGGGAATTGAGAATAGGTTAAGGCTTAGGTTTAGGAAATCGGGTTCGGGTTCGGGATCGGTTTTAGGTTTGGTTTTTCAAGTTTAGGTTTAGGTTTAGGTTAGGGAGTTGAGATTAGGATTAGGTGTAGGTTTAGGTTTAGGGATTTGAGAATACATATAGGTTATAGGTTTAGGTTAACGTTTAGGTTTAGGTTTAGGTTTAGGTTTAGGTTATAAGTTATAGGCTTAGGGAATTAATTATAGGTTAAGGATTAGGTTTAAGAAATTGGTTTCGGGTTTAGGTTTTGGTTTTTAAGTTTAGGTTTAGCTTTAGGTTAGGGAGTTGAGATCAGGATTAGGTGTAGGTTTAAGTTTAAGGATTTGAGAATAAATTTATGTTTTAAGTTTGGGTTTAGGTTATAAGCTATAAGTTGAGGGAATTGAGAATAGGTTAAGGTTTAGGTTTAGGAAATCGGGTTCGGGTTCGGGATCGGGTATAGGTTTGGGTTTTCAAATTTAGGTTTAGGTTAGGGAGTTGAGATTAGGATTAGGTGTAGGTATAGTTTTAGGGAGTCGATAATACATTTAGGTTTTAAGTTTAGGATTAGGCTATGAGCTATACATTTAGGGAATTGAGAATAGGTTAAGGTTTAGGTTTAGGAAATCGGGTTCGCGTTCACGATCGGGTTTAGGTTTGGGTTTTCAAGTTTAAGTTTTGGTTTAAGTTTAGGTTAGGGAGTTGAGATTATGATTAGGTGTGGTTTAGGGATTTGAGAACACATTTAGATTTTATGTTTAGGTTTATGTTATCGGTTATAGGTTTAGGTTTAGGTTTAGGTTAAGGTTATAAGCTATAGGTTTAGGTAATTTAGTATAGGTTTAGGTTTAGGTTTAGGAAATCAGGTTCGGGTTCGGGATCGTGTTTAGGTTTGGGTTTTCAAGTTTAGGTTAAGGTTAAGGTTAGGGAGTTAAGATTAGTATTTGGTGTAGGTTTAGGTTTAGGGATTTGAGAATACATTTAGGTTTTAGGTTTAGGTTATAGGTTATAGGTTTAGGTTTATGTTTGGGTTAGGGTTTAGGTTTAGGTTTAGCTTATAAGCTATAGGTTTAGGGAATTGAGAATTGGTTAAGGTTTAGGTTTAGGAAATCAGGTTTGGGTTCAGGAATGGGTTTAGGTTTGGGTTTTCAACTTTAGGCTTAGGTTTAAGTCAGGGAGTTTAGATTAGGATTAGGTATAGGTTTAGGTTTAGGGTTTGAGAATACATTTAGGTTTTACCTTTTGGCTTAGGTTATAGGTTATAGGTTTAGGTTTAGGTTAAGGTTTAGGTATAGGTTTAGGCTATAAGCTATAGGTTTAGGGAATTGAGAATAGGTTATGGTTTATGTTTAGGAAATCGGGTTCGGGATTGGGTTTAGGTTTAGGTTTTCAAGTTTAGTTTTAGGTTTAGGTTTAGGTTAGGGAGTTGAGATTAGGATTAGGTGTAGGTTTAGGTATATGGATTTGAGAATACATTTAGGTTTTAGGTTTAGGTTTAGGTTTAGGTTTAGGTTATAAGCTATAGGTTTAGGGAATTGACATAGGTTTTGGGAATTGAGAAAAAGGTTAAGGTTTAGGTTTAGGAAATCGGGTTCGGGTTCGGGATCGGGTTTAGGTTTGGGTTTTCAAGTTTAGGTTTATGTTTAGGTTAGGAAGTTGAGAATAGAATTAGTTTGTAGGTTTAGGTTTAGGGACATGAGAATACTTTTAGGTTTTAGGTTTAGGTTTAGGTTATAGGTTATAAGTTTAGGTTTAGGTTTAGGTTTAGGTTTAGGTTATAAGCTATAGGTTTAGGGAATTAAGAATAGTATAAGGTTTAGGTTTAGAAAATTGGGTTCGGGTTTTAGTTTTGGTTTTCAAGTTTAAGTTTAGGTTTAGGTTTAGGTTAGGGTGTTGAGATTAGGTTAGCTATAGGTTTAGGGATATGAGAATACATTTAGGTTTTAGGTTTAGGTTTAGGTTATAAGCTATAGGTTTAGGGAATTGGGAATAGGTTAAGGTTTATGTTTAGGAAATCGGATTCGGGTTCGGGATCGGGTTTAGGTATCGGTTTTCAAGTTTAGGTTTAGGTTTAGGTTTAGGTTAAGGAGTTGAGATTTTGATTAGGTGTAGGTTTAGGTTTAGGGATTTGAGAATAAATTTAGGTTTTAGGTTTAGGTTTTGGTTATAGGTTATAGGTTTAGGTTTAGGTCTAGGTTTAGGTTAAGGTTATAAGCTATAGGTTTAGGGAATTGAGAATACGTTAAGGTTTAGGTTAGGAAAACGGGTTTGAAGGGGTCCGGATCGGGTTTAGGTTTGGGTTTTTAAGTTTAGGTTTTGGTTTAGGTTAGGGAGTTGAGATTAGGATTAGGTGTAGGTTTAGGTTTAGGGATTTGAGAATATATTTAGGTTTTAGGTTTCGGTTTAGGTTATAGGTTATAGGTTAAATGTTTAGGTTTAGGTTAAGGTTTAGGTTTGGGTTTACATTTAGGTTATAAGCTATAGGTTTATGGAATTGAAAATAGGTTACGGTTAACGTTTAGAAATTGGTTTCGGGTTCGGTATCGGGTTTGGGTTTGGGTTTTCAAGTTTAGGTTTAGGTTTCGGTTAAGCCGTTGAGATTAGGATTATGTGTAGGTTTAGGTTTAGGGATTTGAGAATATATTTTGGTTTTAGGTTTAGGTTTAGTTCATAGGTTTAGGTTATAGGTTATAGGTTTAGGTTTAGGTTTAGGCTTAGGTTTAGGTTTAGGTTATAAGCTGTAGGTTTAGGGAATTGCGAATAGATTAAGGTTTAGGTTTAGGAAATTGGCTTTGGGTTCGGGATCGGTTTTATTTTTAAGTTTTCAAGTTTAGTTTTAGTTTTAGGTTAGGGAGTTGAGATTAGGATTAGGTTTAGGTTTAGGTTTAGGTATAGGTATTTGAGAATACATATAGGTTTTAGGTTTAGGTTTAGGTTATAAGTTATAGGTTTAGGTTTAGGTTTAGGTTATAAGCTATTGGTTTAGGGAATTGTGAATAGGTTAAGGTTAAGGTTTAGGAAATCGGGTTCGGGTTCGGGATCGGGTTTAGGTTTGGGATTTCTAGTTTATGTTTAGGTTTAGGTTAGCGAGTTGCAATTAGGATTAGTTGTTGGTTTTGGTTCAATGATTTGAGATTGCATTTAGGTTTTAGGCTTAGGTTTAGGTTTAGGTTTTAGGTTAGAGGTTAAGGTTTATATTTTAGGTTTAGGTTAAGGTTAGGTTATAGGTTATATGTTTAGGTTATAGGTTATAGGTTAAGGTTTTAGGTCATAGGTTTTGGTTTAGGTTAAGGTTATAGGTTTAGGTTATGGTTTAAGTTTAGGGTTAGGTTATAAGCTATAGGTTTAGGGAATTGAGAATAGGTTAAGGTTTAGGTTTAGGAAATCAGGTTCAGTTTCAAGATCGGATTTAGGTTTGGGTTTTCAAGTTTAGGTATAGATTTAGGTTTAGGAGTTGAGATTGGGATTAGGTGTAGGTTTAGGTTTAGGGATTTGAGAATACATTTAGTTTTTATGTTTAGGTTTAGGTTATAGGTTATAGGTTTAGGTTTAGGTTTAGGCTTAGGTTTGGTTTAGGTTTTAAGCTATAGGTTTGGGGAATGAGAATAAGTTAATATTTAGGTTTAGGAAATCGAGTTCGGGTTCGGGATCGAGTTTAGGTTAGGGTTTTCGTGTTTTGGTTAGGGAGTTGAGATTAGGATTAGGTGTAGGTTTAGGTTTTGGGAATTTAGAATACATTTAGGTTTTAGGTTTAGGTTTAGGTTATAGGTTTAGGTTAAGGTTTAGGTTTAGGTTATAAGCTATAGGTTTAGGGAATTGAGAATAGGTTAAGGTTTAGGTTTAGGAAATTGGGTTCGTGTTTAGGTTTGGGTTTTCAAGTTTAGGTTTAGGTTAGAGAGTTGAGATTAGGATTAGGTGTAGGTTTTAACTCTTAAGCTTCAAATCTGCTTCTTTGAGCTAAAAAAATAGGTGATTGTTGTGGATGTTAGATACATCACCTTAGCCCAAAATTACCCAAGACATCAAGACACTATCTTTGAGTAAGGTGTTGGCAACACCACCTAATTCACTTACCATCTCAACCTTCCAAAAGTGGACACGGTTTGGTTAGTGACCCCAATTCCATCATGATGTATCTAATTTATATCCACATGTCCATCCATTTTTCCAGCTAAGTTTATAGCATGAGCCAAAAGACCCCAATTCCATCATGATGTATCTAATTTATATCCACAATGTCCATCAAATTTTCCAGCTAAGTCTATAACATGAACCAAAAGACCCCAATTCCATCATGATGTATCTAATTTATATCCACAATGTCCATTCATTTTTCCAGCTCAATTCATAGCATGAACAAAAAGATGAATCAAATCCAAATCTTAACTGACAATTTGAATCCAAGGTCATATTTCAATGATCCATGCTGTTCATATAATGGACCTGTTTGTAGCTGTGGCATTTTTTTTAAAAATCATTTACAATGGGATTTTTAACTTGTTAATCATTTAAATCATTTTGTTTTGGTTATGGACTCCAACAATTTGAATCATATATGATACCACTTTTATAAAAACATAAATGGACAATCCACCCTAAAATCCCATGCCACAAGAATCAGGGAAAATGACAATATTCACTCTCTAGAAACATTTTCAGGACCCATGGTGAAGTTTGCTTATCATCCACACCATTCATATTATCACAAAGACATGAATAAAGGAAAACACGCATATCAACTTGATCCAAAACATATAGGGCCCATAGGAAGTTTTTCAACGATAGAGGATCATTTCACACTGTTATCTGTGGTGTGGTCCACTTGAGCTTTGAATGTGCTTCATTTTTGGGCTTAAGCCATAAAATTATCTTGTAAAATGGATGAACAGGGATGATAAAATACATAAATCAAGGTGGACCCCATAGAGATTACTCAGCACACAATTCGATTCCCATACAAAACTCCTGTGGCCTGCAGGAAGTTCTCATTAGTGGGGATTCAATCTTCACTGTTTCCTGTAGTGCAATGGGCTTCATTTTCAGGGCCATTACTTAAAATGGGCTGGCAAAACAGAGATGGCATATACAACACATACATCAAGGTGAACCGCATGAAACAGTGGAGATAGAAATGCCCACAAATCCCCAAATCCCCAAATCCCCAAATTTCTAAATCCCGAAATCCCGAAATCCCTAAATCCCCAAATCGTTTCAATCGGTATTGAGATTGACAGAGATTGAGAGAGAGAGAGAGATACCTATTTGAGTTGGAGCTCCGATCACGATCCATTGAGAGAGATAGAGAGAGGATGCGAGAGAGAGAGAGAGCACAGACAGAGAGAGAGAGAGACAGAGAGACAGAGAGAGGGACCGAGAGAGAGAGAGTGAGGGTGCGCGAGAGTGAGAGAGTGAGAGAGGTTGAGAAAGTGAGGTTGAGAGAGAGGGAGAGAGAGGGTTTGGGTTTTAGGAGGGGTGGGGGTGAGAGAGAGAGAGAGAGAGATTTTCGGCGAGAGAGAGGGGTTTGGGTTTTGGGAGGGGTGGGCACGAGAGAGATTTGGGGCTGTTTGATTTTTAATTTCCACTGGTAAATACATGGAATTACCTAATTATTGCTTACTACAACTGCTTGAAAGTCCCCATGAATTGCATTTCGAAAATCGATCCATACAAATATTTTTATTACTGATTTAAATATGTGGGCCCCACCATGATATATATGAGTTATCCACACCATCCATCCTTAAAAAAATACATTTTAAGGCATGAGCCCAAAAATGAGGAAAATAAAAAGCTCAGGTGGACCACACCTTAGGAAACATGGATTATTAAAATGTCAATGGTTGAAAGTTGTTTTCTCCCTAGGGCCCACAGTGATGTTTATCTGTCATCCAACCTATTAATAAGGTTGCATAGTCATGAATAAAGTGGAAACAAAAATATCAATTTGATCCAAAACTTCCAGGGTCTTCAAGAAGCTTTCAATGGTAGGAGTTCAATTCCCATTGTTTCCAGTAGTGTGGTCCACTTGATTTTTTGATCTGCATCTTTTTTTTTTGGCTCATGCCCTAAAATGAGTTGGCTAAAGGGCTGGACGGTGTGGATAATACAAAAACATCAAGGTGAGCCCCACAATTTAACTTTTTTTTTCATCGGGTGACATGAGGAGTGCTATAAATGAAAGGTGGTGGTCAAATCCCTTAGAAATTCAACCGGAAACATAGAGGTAAATAATTATTACCCATTTACCTAGAATTACCTTTGTAATTAGAAAATCAAATAGGCTCAAGGATTTAGGGTTGTGGGAGAGGGCGCGTGCGGGATGTGGTTTTTGAGGTAGAATGGATTGGCTACTCCCCGTGACACCAGCCCTGTGGCTGGTGTTCGGTGGTCTGTGGGCCCCACCATGATGTATGTGTTTCATCCAATCTGTTCATCCATTTTTAAAGATCATTTTAGGCCTTCGTCCTAAAAATAAGAGGGATATAAATCTTAGGTGGACCACACCACAGGAAAACAATAGTGATTAAATATCCATCATTTAAATCCTCCTAAGGCCCACTGTATTGTTTATCTGACATCCAATCTGTGATTAGGTCATAAAGGCCCAGATGAAGGGAAAAAACAAAGATCAGCTTGATCCAATACTTTTATGGCTCCCAAAATTTTTTTAATGGTCGACATTCATTCAACACTTTTTCCTGTAATGTGGTCCACTTGAGATTGGGATATAACTCTTTGTTTTTTTTTGTAATATCATAAAATGATCTATTAAAAAAGATGGACGGCATGGATGAAACGCATATATCATGGTGGGGTCCACAGATCACCGAACATAGAAGTTGAGAGGGGTTACTCTCCATTAAAACATTCATAATTATTTTTTAGGCCCACAGAGATGTGGTTCACAAATCTAGCCCATCCATTATGTGTGTGCCACTTGGATGAGGGGTCATACCAAGTTTCAGACGCATCCAAATTTCAGGTGGGGCCCCACCAAGTGCTTTTATATGTTTTAGGCATGTCTTCACATGATTTTATATGGTATGGCCCACCAGAGTTCTGTATATGACTGATTTTTTGGATATCCCATAATTTAAAGGGGACCCATCAAATGCACGGTGTTGATTTTCGACACACGTCATGGTGGGGCCCACACAGCTCGACCTCATGGGGAGTTCCCATGAGCTCGACGGATAGAACCTTTTCCATATATATATATATATATAATATTTTAAAAATATAAAAACTTATGATGTATTTGTTATATCCACACTATCCATCCATTTCAAGATATCATTTTAAGTCACGAGCCAAAGAATGAGACAGATAAAAATCTATAGTAGACCTCACCATTGAAAACAACGGGAGGGTGATTCCCACCGTTGAAACTATCCTAATGCCTATCGTAATGTTTATTTGAAATTCAACTGGTTCAAAAGTTAAAAAAATGGTTGTGGGGCCATTACATCATGGTGGGGCCCACACAATACCAACCACAAGCCATTAGATGGTGTAGGGGGAGTATCAATTTGTTCCCCTTACTTGTGGTGTGGTCCATTTAATTTTTGAATATGATTCATTTTTTAGATAATTTTGTAAAATGATCTCAAAAAATGGATGAACGGTGTGTGTTAATCCCAAACTTTTGGTAAATCCAAAACTCAAGTAGACCATGCCACACAGAATAGTGTGGAATAATGATTTCCACCGTTGATACCTTCCTTGGGGCCACAGTAATGTTTACCATCCAACATGTTCATAATATCAAAAAGATATAAATGAAGGGAAAACATAAACATTAGCTTGATCCAAAACTTTTATCGAATGCACAGTGTTGATGTTCGACACATATCATGATGGGCCCTACAAAACTTACTAACATTAATTCTTAGAGTCTCAGGGTGTCAATAAGTTAGGTCACAATTATGACTAGAATATTTGACACATTTTACATGTCTGGTCCATTCACTTTATTTTACCGATCATTACCCTCAATTTGACTAGTTACTTGCCCCAATCATGCTACATATGAGAAAGATATTGGGCAAACAAGATTAATCAACAATTTGAGTGAATTAAACATCTAAAGTTATTTACTCTTCAATCTGGACTGATCAGATTGCCCAAAAATGGTTAAAGGTTGTTCATAATATTAAAAATATATGAATGAATAGAAAACACAAACATCAGCTTGATCCAAAACTTCTATGACCTCCAAGAAATTTTAAATGGTAAAGGTTCAATTACAATATTTCCTATGGTGTGGTCCACTTGAGCTTTGGATATGCTTCCTTTTTGTTCTTTAGACCTCAAATTATTTATTAACATGGATGAATGGAGTGGATAAAATAAATAAATAAATAACAGTGGACCCCACAAAGTTTACTCTGATAAGGATAACGAGTAACTCACCTAAATGTAGTAGAGAAGGGTTTCCTTAAAACATTCATAATCACATATTGGGCCTGCCTAAATGTGATTCACATATCCAACCCACTCATTATGTGTGTCCCACTTGGATGAGGGGTCAGACCAAGTTTCAACCGCATCGATGTCTGTATTAACTTATAAACAGGTTGGATCTCAAATAAACATCACGGCGAGCCCTAAGAAGGTTTCAATAGTGGGTGTCACTATCCCACTCTTTTCTATGGTGTGGGTCCACTTGAACTTTGGATTTGCCCCGTCAGTCAAATGCACCATTCCATGGTAGGCCACGAGCTTAAAAATAAAGTCAATCCATGACTTGGGTGGACCACACACAATTTTAGTATGGCCCACCTGAGTTTCGTATATGACTGATTTTTGGACTTAAAGGGGACACATCAAATGCATGGTGTTGATGTTTTACACACATCATGGTGGGGCACACACAAATTAACTTCATAGGAAGTTCCCATGAGGTGACTTTATAGTACCATTTCACTATTTTAGGTAACTCCTTCATGGGTATTACTCCAACCGTGTAGGGCCCACCTTGATATATTTTATGTATATTGACACCGTCCATATATTTTTTCATCATATTTTAGGATGTGATTTTAAATCATAAGAACTAAATAATCTTAGGTGGGCCATACCAATCAAAACAATATGATGAATAACCATTAAAAACCTTTTGAAGGCCACAAAAGTTTTGGATCAATTTGATCTTTGTAGTTTACCTTCATCTAGATCTTCTTTATATTATCAACAAGTTGGATTGCAAATAAACATTACTAAAACCTTAAGATGGGGTCTTTATAATTTTTAATGGTGAGGTACTATATTATCATTCTTTCTAGTGGTGTGGTCTACTTAAGGTTTAAATCTACACAATTTTTTATACCTGGCCCAAAAATGGGTTGGAGAAACGTATGGGTGGCAAGGATATACAACACATCATCAAAATCTCACTTTTGTTATCTAACTTTTCAATTTTTCTTGTCAAAATACAAAATCTAGTTTTTTTTTTAAAAAAAAAAATAATATTTTTTTTATATAATTTGACAATTTTTTCACAATTTTGTTTAATTTTTTAAATTTTCTTTTTCAAAATATCATTTTTTATCAAAATCTCACTTTTGTTATCTAACTTTTCAATTTTCTTGTCAAAATACAAAATCTAGTTTTCTTTTTTTAAAGTACATATTTTTTTACAATTTGTCAATTTTTTCACAATTTTTTTTTTTAATGTTTAAAATTTTCCTTTTCAAAATATCATTTTTTTTAATCTCACTTTTCAATTTTTCTTGTCAAAATACAAAATCTAGTTTTCCTTTTTTTTTTTAAATATTTTTTTTTTTACAATTTGTCAATTTTTTCACGATTTTGTTTAATTTCTTAAATTTTCTTTTTTAAAATATCATTTTTTAAATCTCACTTTTGTTATATATAACTTTTTAATTTTTCTTGTGCAAATACAAAATCTATTTTTCTTTTTTAAAAAATATATATTTTTTCAATTTTTCAAAATGTTCACAATTTTGTTTAATTTTTAAAATTTTCTTTTTCAAAATATCATTTTTTATCAAAATCCCTTTTTTTTTTTTTCAAAATTATCAACAGTTTTTTTTTTTTTCAAAATTTAAATTTTTCTTAAACATTGTTAATTATTTTTCTAAGTTTCTTAATTATTTTTTTTTTTAAATTCATAATTTTTTCGAGGTAGTTAATTGAGCATTAGAGACGGTCCTTGACTATCTCTAATAGAGGTGGTCTTCGACAGGGCTATAAGACGGCTAAGGATCGTCTCTAATAGAGACGGTCTTTGACAAACTTAGATTACAAGTAAAACACGGTCAATGACCATCTCTAATGCAGACGGCCAATAACCGTCTCAAATGACCGTATATAAGACGGTTAAGGGCCGTTTCTAATGCAGACGGTCTTTGACAGTCTCAGATGACCGCATATAAGACGGTCGACGACCGTTTTAAATGATTTGTGGACTTCTAACATTTTAAGACAATATTGGGGATGGTCAAGAGCTGTCTAAAATTTTAGAGACGGCTTATGGCCGTCTTTAAACCAAGGAATTTTAGAGACGGTCCTGGACCGTCTTTAAATCCATCATTTTTTTTTCCATTTTACACGTAGTGTCTTCTTCTATCATAGGAACCAAGTCAGGATGGAATCGTCTTTGCGCTTGCTTGACTAGTTTTTACTCTTTAGATATATTTAATCGGTGCATTGCTATGGAAGGTTCCAAGCCCGACATCTCTGCGTACGTCCAAGCGAAAACATCTCTATTTTCTTTGAGAAGCTGAACATATTCCTTGGACTCTTTTTCAGAAAGATTGACGCTGACAAATGTGTTCCTCGGTTCTTCGATACCCAGATTTACTTCTCGCAAATTATCTATCGTTGGCTGCCCCCCGTCTTCTATTTGTTGTGGGACCACGTCAGGGTGTTCGATTGTCTTGGGATTCTCTTCTGATGACTGCATGGTCATGACTGTGTTCACTGATGATTCTGCCCCCAGTCCTTGAGACTTCCTCTTCTTTTCCTGACTCACCCCAATGGGAATTTGAATTCCTCTTTCGTGATTCAGACCGATAGGTTCTTCATAATCAAAACCCATATTCTTCATAATTTTCTTGCTCACCCAACTGTATTTTTCGAGATCTTACGGCGTAAGCTTACCGTGATATACTTTACTCTCAGTTTCTTCTCCGACCCTTGTGTCTTTTGCGGTGTAAAATTCTATTGATTCCTGATGCTTTGCGCTGGACTTAACCTAAAATCTTCCTAGAGCGATCAGAAATGGTTTATTCCTTTCAACATGTAGCAACAATATTGTATAATTGGATTGTAAAATTCTCAACTGCTCATGAGATAACAAGGTTAACGGCAGCTGCCCTGGTTGTCTCAGAAGTTTCGAAACAAAATAAAATTTCTTCTTTGTTTGTGGTTTTGGACGATTCTGTCCATTCTTCTTCAACCTAATTTACGGGGATGTCCCTCATGACTCTGCTTTCATCATTCTCTTTATCCCTTTCAGCAAATCCTTTAGTAGCTAGCGTCCGCGAAGAAAGACTCGGCTTCCGTATATGGCTTCACGTCGACCATCACTTTGTACTGCATCCCATTTTTACAGTACTAAAAGCATTGATGTAGTGTAGAAGGTATAATGTTGTACTAATGTATCCAGGGTCTTCCTAACAGAAGATTATATGTTGTCACAACATTTATAACGTGGCACACAACATCAGTTATTAATTCTCCTACTTCCAACTTTACAGTAATCTTACCGAGTGCACATTGCCCATCTTGATTGAAGCCTTGTATCATCATTCCACTAGGGCGTAGGTCCGAGCGACGATACCCTAATTTGCCCAACATCGAGAGTGGGAAAAGGTTCACAGTGAACCCATTATCTATCATAATCCGCTTGACCTTCTTCCCGTGTATGTGGCCTTCTATCATCAGTGGTCTATTGTGCTCTTCTTCACATATCAAATCATCATCCGAAAAGGAGATGACTGGGAGGCAATTCTCTTGCTCCCCATGCCCTTCACGTTCTAACTCTGCCAATAATGATTCCCTGACATCGTGATTGGACAATGCTTCAGCCAAATTCTGTTGGCACTCTTCTGACAATTTGAGAGCGTCATAGATGCTTAATCGAGCCGATATGCCCTTCAAATGGCTTACCACATCATAGGTCACCTTTGCTGCCTCGCTCTTTTCCTCCTCTTTATCAATATTGCTTTACTTTTTAACGAATTCTTTTCTTGTGAGACAGGACTTTTGCTTTGTCGGGCTTATCATTTTCTTGTCTGATCTTAGCATGATTACTGCTACCTTTTTCGCCATATCACTGTCTCCTTTCTCTTTCATACCCTGAATCCTTTCTCAGATCGTGGACATGTTCACCATAGCCATTGTGCCTCTTTCCTTCTCTTTTCCAATTACTATTTCTCCTCTATCCATCATTCGCTGTATTATGCACTTCAATGTATAGCAGTTTTCTGTTGGATGTCCCACTAGATGATGATAGCGACAAAAGTCTCTCTCTCTAGTTTTCGTCACATCTTTAGGGCGTTTGGGTTCTCGTAATTCAAGCGTGTCGGCCTTCAATAGTTGGGTCATCATTGCAATGACATCTTCTTTATCGAATGCGAATCCCTCATGAGATTTGAGCATCCTGGACCTCTTCCCGCTGTATCTGTATCTATTTCTTGATTGGTTCCATTCTTCTTTTCATTCCGACCTCTTTTCCCGGGCATCTTTGCTTCTTCTATCACGATCAACGGTGTTTACGGCCATTTTGCTGGATATTCTCTTGGTCGTTTCACGATGGAATGCTGGCATCTTACGGGTCATCAATTCCAGAGCATGGGCCTTAGTAGCCAAGTCACGAAAAGTCCTAATATCGGCACTGGTGAGTCTGAACGTGATTCCTATTTCCATGGAATTCAAACATATTTTGACCTGTTCCTTTTCTTCTGGCAATTGTCTACATGAGGCTCCCAATGTCTTTCACTTGTTATAAACTTTTCTATTGGTTCTCCTTCTTGCTGTTGCACAGAGGCCAATTCTGTAATACTAACATCTCGTTCTAAGGAGAAGAAATTTGACATGAAGGCGTCCTGCATTTGATTTCAAGTACGTATGGATCCTGGGGCTAGATTGGAGTACCATCGAAATGCCTTGTGCATTAGTGAGGACCCGAACAATTGTAAGCAATACTACGGTATCATAGAGAAATTTTCCATACTGGTAATGAAATACATTAAATGTTCTTCTAGCGATCCCTCTCCATTGAACTTTTGAAAATCCGGCTGCTTGAAATTGACTGGGAAGGGCATATCTTCTACCTCCCTTGAGTATGGCGTTCGGTATCTAAAACGGCCCAATTTTCACGTTCTCTTTCTATTCTGACAGGTTCTTCGATGACTTGCCTCACCTCATCTTGTGTCATAACCCTCTTGATCCTGTTCCTTATGGTTGAGAGCCTGCGGGCTAGTTTTCTGGTTCATTCATCGGCGGAGCTACTATCTGAGCTACATTATGTGTCAGGGTCGCCAAGGCTTCCCGAAGGTGCCTGCACTCTTCTATTAATGTCCTTTATATATTCTGCCATTGCATTCACACTCTCTTATGTAGTCCGCATATCATCTTGATTTGTCTCGGCCATATATACTGTGGCCTCTCCACTCTTCGACGCAGCTGTAATTGGAGTGGAGCAAGAATATGTCGGTGTAATAGGGCTTATGCAAAGAGGAGAGGAAGAAGTTTCATTTGACTTTGTACACTCCTGGTGCTATTGATCGATTGGGGCGACATACACATCGGTGAACTTTCTTGGGGTGACACAGGTATCGACGAGCTTGTCATCAATGCTTTTCCTTTCTGCTCTTTCGTCTATCTGGCCCATGGAGTAATCAACGTTAGGAAGTCACGTGACGCGAACTGTGGAATCACTCATTCGGTATCGCCGGAGGGGCGATCTCAGGATTTTTCCTAGCTACATTGCACATTTCTGGCTCTCTGACTCTTGATGAAGACAGATTCGTTCTAGGGCTTCTTGAATTTCGTATTTTTGTCCTACGAGACGTTATGACGGTCCACCTTTATTACCTTCCAACGGTTGAGGCGAAGCAGATACAACCCCAATTATCATTCGAGCCATGTATTCCGAAGTTCGATCCGGTATGTATTCTATTACGAATCCAGTTGGAGTGAAGCAGAAGCTCACTTTCCTTGCAGAAATTGCCATTGTTTGTACTCTGTTTTTGGATTCAGAAATTTCTTGGTATGAAACATAACCTTAATTAATATTTGGTTAACCAGATAACCTATCTTAGAGATGAAGGGGGAGGATGTTCCCACTGAAAGTCGTCATTTTGGCGTCGAAGAGATGCCAAAAATATAATGAAAGCTTCATAATTGTCCCAATGTTAATATCAAATAAGAACTAGTCCCCAGTGCAGTCGCCATTTTGTTTCGACAAGAAAACAAATGTGTTCTATTTGGGAGATTATTTTATTTAAGTATAACAAAGAGAATGAACATGGATCAATCATCATATTATTATTGTTGAATTCATTTACATCTCTTTAATATCCCTTGATTCTAAGATAGGTCAAAATAACAAATTACAATTAGCAAGTTTTATATGTCTAATCTTAAATCCGGCAGCATGTCGACGCTATTTTAACCATCTCCTAATACTTAGGAGGAATTGCTGAATTGATAAGCCAATCTTCAATAAGATAGAAATTTTAGTAGCATTCCAGCGCTATTTCAATCATCTCCCAATACTTAGGAGGAATTTCTTCTTTCCAAAGAAGAACTTATGGGGATGAAGGCTAGACTTGAATGCTCCCTGTAACTCCCACACCATGCTTGGCTAAATCATGAGCCTGTTGTGCTACCCGTGTAACTGAAATGCCAGTCGCGCGATCCGCGCAACTTATAAGTGTGTTGCGCGATCCGTGCAACCGACCCTTCTCTCTGTTCTTCTACCTTCAATCGCTCTACTCTGTTCTCTGAAATATTTGATCCCTAAATGAGAGGGGGAATGGGGTATTTACAGGTTCTTTAGACGTGCTAATCCTCAATTCTCGTGCCTTCGAACCTACTTTGTACTTAGAAAAGACCATTCATTTTACTGCCTTTCTTTTGTTGATTGTGCGATCCACATAACAGTGTTTACTAGTTATGCGACCCGCATAACGGACTTCCTTGGTTACACAACCTGCGCAATGATGCCTTCTAGTTGTGCGATCCGTGCAACGGAGATTCTTTGTTGTGCGATCTGCGCAACGAAGTTTCTTTGTTGCATGATCCGTGCAACTGACCAAACCGTTCTTCCATACATTCCTTTCATTCTATGCCCAACTTTCATTCTTAAATCTTTCTCCCCTTCATGATTTTTTTATGCTCCAATAGGCCCTTGGCTGCCCGTCAAATTAACCCTGTACTTGGGCTAAGATGTGAGACCCAACTTACTTGTATTAAGTGTGAAATTGCCCACATGGTTCAACTACTGGGCTGTCCATGAGGCCCACCACAATATGTGGGTTTATGACCTTTATGGTTGGGCCTAAACCTTGGTTAAAGGCCCACCATATTGCCTATAAGTTGGGCTTTGTATATAGCCTATTAGGCCATGGACGCTTAGGCCTTGGGCCTTACTTTATATGCATAGCGAGCTACCTTTTGGGACCCAGTTGAGGTTGGATGTCCTCCTTGTTAGTCCTAAGGTAGGCCCATAAGGCCCTTATTAGTAGTTGAAGGCCCACCTTGGACTTGGCTAGGACCGTTTCCTCCATTAAGACTTTATGACTCTCTTAGCTTGTAGGTCATCCCAAAGTATTGGGCCCTCACTAGAAGACTTCACTTCTCCTTAGAGCACCTGTCTATGTACCTAGATCTTGACCCTCCTCAGGACGGCAGATTATATATTCTACAGGTAGTGCACTTACATCATTATGACCCATATACATCATCTGTGTGAATTGATTGCATTGTATGATGGTTATTGAGGGGTGAAATTTCTCCCCTCATGCACATTGAGTGCCTACAACTAGTGCATAATTTGTATGTATGACTCATGCATTGACATCGCATTTCATGATGATATCGCCCTTGCTTTATCAGGGCCTCGTCTCCACAGGGATATCTTTGGATAGCTGGATGTGTGGACACCGGAAATGATACTTAAGCATACCGGGTGCATACGATGCCCATGAGTGAAATTTTCAAAACTTCCATAGTACCAAGGATCTGCCCCAACGCCGTGACCGAGTGAAAATTACAAGTGCATGAGGGCCTTATACCTTTTGGCCGTAACTCCCACTATCGTGTAGTCAGTTGGGTAGGGATGTGGCCTTTATCCACCTATGAGAGAGGGCATTATTAGGCTGAGTCTGACTAGCTTATGAAATGGTCCATTACCATCGAGCCTTGTTGGTGATTGGCTGTCCACAGGCGGGTAGTGAGGTCTCTTACGCTCGTTTGACTGTGCGGGTCTATAGAGCGGCAGCCATTCCGCAGTATAATGGACCCTGGTGATTTCCTTATAATTGAAAATGTACTTGATATGTGGATTAGTTATAAGCATTGGCATTACTTTGTATTGCATTCTCATCGGTTGCATAGGTCCCTTCATGCATTACCTTGGTATGGCACCCAGTACTCATTGCATTGTATTTATGATAAGCTATTGTAAGGCTAGTGATATTATTATTAAACATGTTTTCCTTCTTATACCTCCATCCATTCTTCTGTGCACCATTGTCATATGCTTTCACCACCCTCTAAGCTTCTATAAGCTTATGCATGATTTGTAAGGCTCGTATCTTAGTTCGTACTGTTCCGTTGACTCCTGCGATCCTTCTTGACAATTTTGACAATCCGCGACCTATAATCGATGTTTGCGCGTAACCCTAAGTCGTATCCTGTAGATTCGAGTCGGCTTAATTCGAGACTTATACCATTGTGACCCCACCATCACCGCGTTCCAACGCCGTGGGTCGCGCACTGATCCGATACCTTGGCCTAGAGATGTGGGCAGGTGTTTATTTCGAAGAAACGACGCGTGGTTACAATCGCAAGAGAATCTCTACATCATGTCCCATCAATCAATCACTCAAATCAATCAATGCTTTCTTTCTCCTCAAGTCAAGCAACCAATAAGTCAACTCTTTCTCACCCTGTCTCTTACACACCCATACATGTCAAGTACAACATCACCTCACCCATCACTCACATCCATCACTCTCTCTCCTTATAACTCTCTCTCTCATTTCTCATCACATTTCCAAAGCAAGCAAGAGCACCACACATTTAAGAAATAGAGAGAAAAGTGAGTTGTGTGGCCCACTTTCCCATCTCAAATCCATCATCCTAGCCATTCAAACCTCATCTTCCACCATCAAAGTGAGACATAAGGAGATTAGCTTTCAAACGGACCAAGAAGATCGAAGGTGGGTGCTTATTAAGCTAGATCTTTCCATGTTTTGATGATGGGCCAAGTCAGGCCTACTGATTGATGGTATGGATCTCACTTGCGACCCTAGATGTGGCCGATGGCCCACCTTGATTTTATTATCATTCCATGATGGGGCCAATCTCCATGGACCCCATCATGATGTTTACTTTCTAGTCTAAAAAGGGGTCATCTAGGCCTTACATCTTGGTGGAGAAGGGATTTCCACTGTTGATCTTTGATTTGGTTGGCCCACATGCAATGGGACCCACTTGATGTATGATTGGATGCTTGAAACGGAGGACTCATAGTGTTGGGATCCCTCCATCACGCATGTCCCTTTATATTTCTCTCTCTCTCTCTCCCTCTCTTTTTATTTATTTATTTTTGTTTGTGATGATTTGGCTGTGTGGCCCACTTGGATGGACCCCACCCTAAGGCATGTACTTTATCCAAGTCATTTATAGGTGGAGCCCACTTTATAAGTGTTGTGTCCACCCCATCCATCACTTGGTGGCGCACGTGAGCAGCCCACCGAAATACATAACTGTCCAGCGTCCAGGGACGCTGGACGTTGAAAGGAAAACGCAAATATTAGCCTTGGTTCAAGGCTATTTGGGTGAGCCACTTGTGTAGACCCCACCTTGATGTATGTATTCAATCCACGCCGTCCACCCTTTTCCCCATATTATTTTAGGCCTTCAACCAAAAAATGAGGTTAATCTGACTCTCAGGCGGGCCATAGCATACCAAACAGGGTATCTACCATTGAAATCCACCCTGTTGTTGAGGCGCCCAAATATAGCGAACATTGGACTTATTTGGTTGGTCCCGAGCCGTAGAATCTAATGGCTAGGGTGGATTCCACTGATGTGGGCCCCACACATGAAAAACCATGAAAAAACATATTTTTATAAAAAAAAAGCGGCGTGAAGAACTGCTGTCACATCGACGTCCGAGCAAAGAAGCAAGCACCTCAAGCCGCTTGTGGATGGCGGCGCCAGGACGTGGTCCCAGCTGTGGGCCCCACGTGATGTGTTGAAACATTAACACCATGCATTTGATAGCCCCCTAGGGTGGTGGGTCCTATATACATGGCTCAGGTGGCCCACATAATAGGAAACAGTGAGATTGAACGGTTGTCATTGAAGCCCCTTTGGCTGTCACAGAAGTTTTGGATTTATATGAAATTTTTTTTTCCCTTTCATCCAGGTCCATGTGACCTTATCAATGGTTGGATGTCAAATAAACGTTATGGTGGGCCCCATATGGGACCCACCAATGATTATGTGTTTCATTCACACCACCGTCCAGTGGTGTGGACGGTGGGACCCACCCCATGTGTGGGCTGATTCTATATTAAATATCATATTAATAAATTATATATATCATATTAATATATACAATATGATATATTATATATTATATTATAATATATGTGTATATTATTATTACATCTATGAGGGTGAGTCCCACGTCTGTTGTCCTTTATAAACATTAGTGCATGTGCAATGAACTTACGTAGGCGCCATGTGGCGTAGAAGCGTGGTACGCACATGGCTACAAGTTTCGTGGGTCCCACCTATTCCATCCATGTCGTCTATCTATGGGACCCACCATGATACATGGTTTGTATCCTGACCTTTCAACCATTTTCAGAGATCGTTTTATGGTTGGAGACTAAGAATGAGTCAGATCTAAGGCTCAAGTGGACCCCACCATTGAAAATAATGTGGACAGTGACCTCCACCATTCAAACTTCTTAGGAGCCACAGTAGCTTCCAATTAAGCTTATATTTTGTTTTCACTTCATCTAGCTCTATGTTAACTTATGAATTGGTTGGATCTCAAACACATCACAATGGGCCACTCCATGATATGACCATCTGTAAGGTCCACCTTGATGAGCATGATGCCCATTGTTGAAGCTCACTTTGATGTGTTTATGGCCCATCCATGAGGCCCACCTTTGATGTGTTTTGTGGCCATCTGTGAGGCCCACCTTGATGTTCTCTGTGGCCCATTCGTCAGGCCCACTTCGATGTATTTTTATGGCCCAATCAAGGGGCTCACTTTGATATACATGTGACTCATCAGGATGTATTTTTGACCCATGAACAAGGCCCACCTGTTGTGCGTTTTGAGGCCCAGGTGTAGGGCTCACCTATCATGTATTTAGGGCTCGTGGGTTGAGGCTCATTGTGATGTAATTCTGACCCATTTGGTAAAGCCCATTGTGATGTATTTGGAGCCCATGGGTTGTAACGCCCTGAAAATCGGGGGTCGAGTGTAACTCAACTCCCGAGTTCCAACGCATCACTTATGCAACATGTTTAATGATATTTGAATGTTGTCGTGTTGTTAAGCGATAAACATGAATGAGATTATACCAAAGCGATAATTCATACTCGGATCAGTTGAATAAAAGCAAGCGGAAAGACTGAATCGTATATATATGTATGTAAAGAAACAAAATAAACGATTCATTATCCGTAGTATGAATCCTTACGAGTCACAATATACATGTCTGTTTATATAAACAAAATGTCAAAATGAACTAGGTACAATCCTCAGTAAATCCCATCGATCCCGTGACCTAGTCGAAGCCGCCAATGCCGAATCGCATATACGAGAACTCCTCCTGGTCCTCGTCATAATCGGGCTCCGCCTCCGAGAATAGTCGGATCGCCTAAACACGAGATGCAGTCCGGTTGGTGTGCGCAACACCGTCCGTAACGTGGGAGTGAGTAGCTAACTCAGTGGAACGATAAGACATAAGTTATCATGTTATCAATACAGTCAAGCAGTAATGATAAAGCAGTAAATCAAACACTCCTAGTTACTCTGATTAATGCAAGTATGAATGCAGGTATGATGGATGCCCTTTCCGACATACTCCCTCAAGCGACACCATCTCACGTTCACGCATGCTTACATCCCACAGTGCTCCACATCTTCCAGGCACATGCGATGCATGATGAGTATGATTACCGAGTTTTTTAATTAGTTCATTTCAAACAGCAGGATTGGGAAACTAAGGTACCTCCCTTATATCATTTCCAAACATGATCCAATCTAAGGTCGTCAGTCCTAGTTAATATCAGACGATGGTGTGTTTTCTAGGTCACTTGCAAATTTGCATGTCGTAGTAATGCATTACGCACAAAGGTTGCACCACTCCCCCATCACCCCTTAAACGATTCATCACGATACAACTATACGAGAAATGAGGCCTAGTTCATACTCTATATATCGCGGCGAACCCTTAAGGCGCATTGCAACCAACCGAGTATGCTCGCGGTCACTACAAAGGGTGCTGTGGTCACATTACGCACAAAGGTTGCACCACTCCCCCATCACCTTATCAATGTAGGCCGACAGCGCGAATATAGTGTCCCATACCACCATAATCGGCTCACGAGTTGAGTTGCTCACTGGTCACTACGGGGAGGCACGTAGCCCCGGTGTAGGCCGACGGCTCGACCACGGTGTCCCATACCACCATGCCCGGCTCATGAGTCTTAGCGGATCGAGGTACCATGGTTAACGGGATTATCACTGGTAAGTTTGGTACCCTAGGTTCAAGCATTTGTGACCAAACATGGTGAACATACATAAGGCACACGGTTTACTTGACGTGTTCGGCTGGCTCGAGCGCACAACAAGTTGGGCGATATGAGGCGCGAAGCACCTCGTGTGGCCAACCACTATCGCCAACCGAAGTACGACACGGGTTCACCAACACATCATGCGTGGCGGGAACGAATCCCAACCACATCTTCAAGTCTGATACCGGATGCCTGGACTATGAACATAGTCCCAAGCTCAGTCAAATCCTAACCATAACATGTGGAATACGGCATGATAACATGGTAATTCAAGAACACTAGCAAGCATATTATAAAGCATAACATGAAGCATGTTAATACACAAGTCACAAAGCATGTTCAAAGCATGTTATAAAGCATTATGTAAATAGGGATACAAATACTTATATTTCGTAGGCGAGTGGTTAGAGTGAGCAACCACATGGAGAGTGTCATATGTGACTCTAAGGTAGCCGAGAATCGCATCTCAGCACCTACCTAAGATTCTAACACTTAAGCACTTACACTCACAAGTGAATTCACCAACACTTGGAATGCTGATAGTTCAACATACATGACGTATGCTAGGGAAGTGTGTACTAGGGTTGTCCCTTTACCAAACTAGTATTTTATACATATACATCATATTCATACACAGAATTAAACATGGCAATCACATCAGTAAATTTTATACGTATAGGGTACTTCCACGTATACCCAATTTCAACATACATAGTGTTTACAAAGGAACATAGATTTCGGCGATTCCTTTCGCCAAGCTAGTATTTTAATCATGTATTGTATAATCATACATTAAATACACATGTCAAATATTATTCCAAAAGAAATACGTATACGGTATTTCTACAATACGTAATTTCGACATACGGCGCATTTACAAGTAAACATATATTTTGGCGATTCCTTTCGCCAAACTAGTATTTTATTCATATGTTATATAATTATACATTAAATAAACATGTCAAGCATTTATCAAAAAAAAAAAAAATACATTATACGGTATTTCTACGTATACCTAGAATATGTGAAATTCCATATTTCACACCAGTTAATCAAAACAGGAAACGGAAAGCACTTTGTACATGTGCAATTGCAAGCGAGATCATGAATCTACCATTATACGACATTGAAAGCGTTGAAAACCGTAACTTATAAGCTTAAAGTCCTCACCTTTGACTTTGGAAACAGGCAGAATCGGCAAGGGTAATGGAACTTCCGTCTACAGGCGATTTCTAGCCTAAAGAGCGGAATCGATTAGTCGGTACACATCCTACATCGATCCCACCTCAAATCGAGACCTAGGGTTAGGTTTTCTTACCTCCAAATGAGATGAATACCGCAGGAAAGCGTGCCTAGAATAGGGCGGTGTAGGCCGTGCAACAAGCCAAAGCAGGAGGAGGAAATCAAGCAACAATCTCAAGCCTTTCTCTCTCTTTTCTCTCTCTTCCTCTAGGGTTTCCTCCAAAATTCGTATGGCTGTGAGAGGGGCTGTTCTAAGCTCCTTTTATAGCCACAAACATTACGAAAGTAGACTTAAGTTCATGGGAAGTCGCTTATATAGGATATTCGCCGCTTTTCCAGCTAAAAGGGAAGTTCGGTGGCCCTCTTTGAACCAAACGTCGGACTTAAACTCACCATCGATGGATCTACGTGGGATTACGTTTTTGACTCGATCGGATTCCCCGGATCGCACGTGGCGGACCACTTTCGATTCGACGGTCGATGGGCCACGATCGAAATTCCAAGTACATGTAAATGTTCTGAAATTTTTCTTAATCCGAGGGTGTAATTTGGTCGATTCGACGGTCGGGTTGCTTCATATCTTGACGCGTCAACGAATGATGCGGATCACTATTCCGGATATTTATTTTGGCATATGAATAGTGTTTTTCACACTACCTCGCTCAGATTCGAAACGAATGGCCGTGGAACATCGGATAAAGCGATTTTGAGATGATTGTTAAGCCCAGTGGGCGGTCCTAGTTCCTTAGCTTCGGGTTAATCGGACTCCGATGTGCGATCTAGACCTATCTGAAGTTTCATTTTATTCCCAAGAGCGGACGGAAATGAGTTTGATTCTAAACTTTAGGGTAACCTAGCGTCAATGATTACTGCAACTTTTGGGTCTTGCAGATCGTATTTAAAGCGATCTAACGGATTTCATAGCTAATTGAGTTTAGTACTTAATTAACTTTGTTAAATTTCTAAAGGATTTAATCCTACGTGATTTATGGTCGAGGTGGTACTCGACCCAATGTCTGGAAATTTTCAGTCGTTACAATCTCCCCCCCTTAAACAAAAAATTTCATCCTCAAAATTTATACCTGTTCGTACTCCTCGAGAATCTGAGGGTAGTTCTTCCTGACCTCGGCCTCAGTCTCCCAGGTAGCTTCCTCCTCAGAATGATGTGTCCAAAGCACCTTCACAAGCGGGATGACCTTGCTACGCGTAACTGCTCCTTCCTGTCAAGGATGCGCGTCGGGCGCAACTCATATGTAGCATCCTCGCTCAACTGTACCTGCTCCCATCTAATGATATGCGAAGGATCAGGAACGTATTTCTTCAGCATAGATACATGAAATACGTTGTGTACGGAAATAAGTGGTGTAGGCAAGGCGAGACGATACGCCACATCACCCACTCGATCCAGTATCTGAAATGGACCAATAAACCTCGGTGTGAGCTTCCCCTTCTTCCCAAACCGAAGGACTCCCTTCATAGGGGAAACCCGAAGGAACACATGATCACCGACCTCGAACTCCAGCGGTCGCCGCCTCGTATCGGCGTAACTCTTCTGCCTGCTCTGCGCTGTGAGTAATCGACGCCTGATAATGTCTACCTTCTCTGTAGTCGCCTGAACCAACTCCGGGCCAATCAGGCTACGCTCTCCAACCTCTGCCCAACAGTGCGGTGCCCTACAAGGTCGACCATATAGAGCCTCATATGGCGCCATGCCAATAGTCGCTGGGAAAGTTGTTGTAGGCGAACTATGCGTACGGAAGACAGTCATCCCAACTGTCCTTGAAGTCCAACACACATGCTCGCAACATATCCTCCAGACCGATTCACCCGCTCTGTACGCCCATCGGCCCGAGGATGGAACGCCAGTATCTTGAACTTCAACTTCACACCCATCGCCTCCACGGATATGAGTCAAGAAGATAGATGTGAACCGCGTGTGTCTGTCCGACACGATCTCCAAAGGAACCCCGTGCGGACGGACGATCTCCACGATGTACAATCCAGCGGCTCGTCTGCAGAGTTCGTAACTCGATAGGGAGGAAATGGGCCGATTTGGTCAACCGGTCCACAATCACCCAAATGGAATCGTGCCCCTTCCTCGTCTTCGGCAACCACGATATGAAGTCCATGGAGATGAAGTCCCACTTCCACTCCGCTATAGGCATGGTGAAGCGATCCGGAGGTCGGCGATGTTCTGCCTTGACCTGCTGGCAAGTCAGACATCGAGACACATACTCAGCAATGTGGGCCTTCATGTTATCCCACCAATACGTCCGTCTCATATCCTGGTACATCTTCGTGCTACCAGGATGCATCGCAAACTTCGAATTATGGGCAGACTCGAGAAGCTCGCGTCTCAAGTCAGGCACATCTGGAACACATAGGCGGCCACGAAATCTTAAACCCCCATCAGAACTAACTCTCCACTCGTAGTCCACGGCGTCGCTAGCCTGCTCTCGAAGCTCAGACTGCCGTGTATCGCCCTCCTGGGCCTCAACAATCCTGTCGTCAATAAGTGGTCGCACCCGAACGTGCGCAACACACTCAAATGGCTCCTCGACAGTGAGTCTCTGCTCGAAGTCCTGCACAAACTCTACCATGTCCCACTCGGCTATCATCAGCGGTGCCGCAAATGCAATCGCCTTCTTGCGGCTCAACGCGTCTGCCACAAGGTTCGCCTTGCCAGGATGGTAGGAAACCTCGAACTTGAAGTCCTTGAGGTCTCCATCCATCGGTATTGTCTCATATTCAAATCCTGTGTGTGAATATGTATTTAAGGCTCTTGTGGTGTGCAGAAAAGCTCGAACTCCTCACCGTAGAGGTAATGTCTCCGAGCTTCAATGCAAAGATGACACCGCCAACTCCAGGTCATGTGTAGGGTAATTCTCCTCGTGCTTCCTTAATTGTCTCGAGGCATACGATATCACCCTATCTTCGCATCAACACACAACCCAAACCAACGCGAGACGCGTCGATACACCGTGTATTTCACCCCTTGCTCTGCAGCAATACTAGCACAGGGCGGACGTCAACTTGTCCTTCAGCTCCTTAAAAGCTGCCTCCGCCTTCTCATTCCAGGCGAACTTCAGTCCTTCCGAGTCAGCTGAGATAATGGCCTGGCGATCTTCGAGAAATCCCGAATGAAGCGTCTGTAGTACCCAGCCAGACCAAGGAAACTCCTCACCTCGAAGAACCGATTCAGTCACGCCAATCTGAACCGCATGCTACCTTTGCAAGGTCCCTTTGCTATCCCATCCTTGGACACTACATGTCCCGGAACTTGACTTCCTCTGCCGAAGTCGCACTTCTTGTATTGCGCAAACAACTGGTTCTTCTTCAGTGTATCCAATATCGCTCGCAAGTGCTCCTCGTGCTCCTCCCGACTCGTGGAGTATATCAAGATGTCATCGATAAAAATGATGACGAATCGGTAAAGGAAGGGCCGAAATACCCGGTTCATCAGATCCATGAACACGGCTGGTGCGTTCGTCAGACCGAACGACATCACCAAGAACTCGTAGTGCCCAAAGCACGTCCTGAAGGCTGTCTTCTACACGTCCTCCTCTCTCACGCGCAGCTGGTGGTACCCTGACTGAAGGTCAATCTTCGAGAAATACTTCGCCCCCCTCAACTGATCGAACAGATCATCAATCCTGGGCAAAGGATACTTGTTCTTCACCGTGACCTGGTTCAACCTACGGTAATCAATACACAACCGTAGGGACCCGTCCTTCTTCTTCACGAACAACACAGGTGCTCCCCAAGGAGACACACTAGGCCGAATAAAACCTTTCTCTACAAGTCCGTCAATCTGTCTCCGCAGCTCCTCCATCTCACATGGAGGCATACGATAGGTCGGCAACGAGATGGGCGTCGCACCAGGCGTAAGGTTAATCGTGAAATCAATCTCACACCAAGGAGGTAAACCAGGGATAGTCTCAAACACGCCTGCAAAGTCTCGAACCACTGGCGTACTATCTACTGTCGGACCATCAATCGGCACAAGTAAAGCAGCATAACAATCAACTCGACAGGGCCAACTGACCTGCACCGGGAACGTGAAAGCTGCACCGTCAGGCCCATAGGCCGTCACGATCCGAGTATCGCAATCTACCTCCGCCCTCATCCTGGTGAGCCAATCCATACCAAGGATAACGTCGTAGTGCCATAGCGGAGCAACAATGAGGTCGACGAGCACTGTGCTGCTACCCAAAACTACCGAGCAACCCTCGCATAATCATGTGACATCCGAACAGGTCCCGGTAGCCGTAGTGAGTCTCATTCCCTTAGTGGGAATCGTATGCAAAGATAGGCGTTTCACCGCCCCACAAGAAATAATAGAGGTAGTGGACCCAGTGTCCACCAATAAAGAGACGGGAATGTCGTGAATAAAAGTCGTACCCTCGAAGGCCGTCGGCTGAAACCGACGTCTCAGGTGCCTCACCACAAGAGTATGAACGCGAGCTGTGGCTGGCGGTTCGGGTGAGGAGCACGAGGGTGTGTGGCGGCTGAAGCGCGGCACGGGAGGTCGGAAGGAAGGATGTGCGGGAGCCGTCCCCATGGCAGCGGTGGAGCGATATGGCTGTGGGCGAGAACGGCCCAACATCCGTGGCGGAGAGAAACCCACTGTCCTTCATCCGCGCGAAACAACTCCCGATATGATGACCCTGTTTCCCGCACGTACGTGGTCACTGATAGGGCGCCTCACCGAGCCCCCGGCGCTGCGATCCAGGAGGTGAGTCAACACGAGGCCTCTTGCCTAGGATAGGCTCGCTCTCGCATCTCTGTCGTGGCCTCGCAACCATAGCGCCACGTGATCGGGGCCAACCGGTCCACATCCTGCTCTGCCGTCATAGACATGTGAACCGGTCTTTGCATATGTAGGTATAGTGAGGCAAGATATCTTCGGCCGTATCTCCCGGCCGCAAGCCCAAAGAAAATCGACGCATCCGCACCTGCTCGTCCACTAGTATAGTCGGGACAAAGCGGCCCAACTCGTGAAGCGGTGCTCGTACTCTGTAATCGTCATGCCTCCCCGCCCGAGGCGCGAAACTCGTCCTCCCGCTCATGTCGATAAGTCGGCGGGTAGTATTTCTCATGGGAACCGGAACTCGAAAGCCTCCCGGGTCCATACGTAGTCTGTGCGACGAGACCGCAACACACCTTGTCCCACCATAAACTAGCCTCCCTCTCAAACATGAAGGCGGCCAGCTCTACCTGCTCTGCCTCGAGCAATGCAACATCCGAAGCATCTTAGAGATGCGGTCAAGCCAAAACTCTGCCTCCTCGGGCCTATGTGTACCCATAAATGAAGGAGGCCTCAAGCGCTGAAATCGCTCGAGTAGACCGCGTGTGCCGACATCTCCAGTAGGAGGCACCACGGGTGAAGGCAGAGGCACATCCTCACACTGAGCAGGAGGCTCAGGGTGCCCGGCAGGACAAGCAGAAGTCGTAGGTGGAGTCGCACTACCACCATGTGACAAGGCCTCAGCGATAGTGGCCATAAGCTGCTTGGTCTTTCTTCATCAGCTCTTTGTATCTGCTGCCGATGCATTATCACCATCAGCTGCTCAAATCTATCAGTCGGCGGAGCAGCCTGGGAGTCATGCTGCGCAGAAGATGACGGCCGAAACTGCTACGGACCGGGGGCGTGTATGGTGGCAACCCACCAGCAGGACTAACAGGGGGCTGGTCAGAACCTAACCCACGGTCCGCAGGACCACTACTACTAGACGGAGTCTGGTCCATAGAGCCAGTCAGACGGAGATGTGCGGTGCTCGCGATATCTTGTCGCGGCATGCCCTATACAACACTGGTACTGACATTGGTGAGATACGGCATGACACACATCATAAAGCACTTTAAGCATTCCACACATAATCAAAACAAAAGGGGCTACATGCCTTTCATTTACCCAAAATTAGTCATAATACATGGATTACAGAGTTTACATGAATCATGACGGAAATCACATGATAGCCAATACATCCACACATTAAACACTTAGAACACACTACTACCTAATACAACATCCGTACGAAAACACAAACCGCCTATCGCGGTAACCAAAGCAAACACAACAAACAACAACATGGATGACTAAGCATCCGAAGTAGGCGGTGGAGGAGGAGCATTCTTATCATGCGCGCAGCACAGGATGGCCTTCAATGTACGGGACATCTTCTTGAAATTCTTCTTCATGTAGGCTTCATTCTCTTTAAGTTTAGTTCGAACTTGACCAATCTCAGCCCGAACTTGTCCAACCTCTTCGCGGGCGGCTTGCCTCTCCTCAAGACAGCCCAATCGCGCATCAAAAGCATCTCGACCCACACCCTGCTCCTGAGCCGCAGGGGGTGAACTCTCCTCAGTGTCCTGAGCCTCAGGTTCTTCTTCCTGTATGTCATCACTGCGCTCCTCATCGCTCTCAGCCTGGAGGTCAACACTCTCCTCACCGGCGCTATCCGAGTCATCTCCAGACTCGTCGAGTCGGGCTTGCCGCTGTTGGGGGCCGATCTTCATATTCCTGAGTGTCGGTTCACTTATGACTCGGACCGGTGCAAGATCCTCCATATTCAACCTGTAGCCTACATCACGAGCCATCCTGCAGATCAGTCGGCCAAATGGGAGCGAAAGATCGTTCCTGGCAGAACTAACAACATTAACTATCTGGGATAGGATGAATGTGGGCAGGCATATGTTGTCCCAGCGTCCCATCTTGTACAGAAAGTCCACCATCACCCTAGTACATTCCGTGCGGTTACCCCACCGTGGGTATACATTGTATGTGAAGATGTGATGGAGCAAATGGAAGTCTTCAGACATCTTTGTCGCCGCAATACAATTTCCTCGCTTCCAAGTAACCCGGCGACCACAGAGAAATCGCGTGCGGCGATCCCTTTCCCGCGCACTTCTAGAGAAGTCATCACTAGGCTGTACTTGACCAAGCGGGATCTTCGTGATTCGAGCCACTTCGTCCACAGTAATTGTGCGCCTTATGCCCCTCACAGAGACAGTAAATTGAAGCGGCTCTACTGATGAGTCCACGATGTGAGCGTAGAAAGCGCGGACCGTGTTCTCACATGTGGGAGACTCGCCTTCAAAAATATAATTCCACCCGATATCCACCAAGTGGTCCATCATCGGGTGTAGCCCGAACATCCTTTCATCCACATGAGCTTCAAACACAACCTTACGGCCCGCGAAGCGCCCATATTCCATGCCTATTGGATAAGCATTTCTTGCGGGGTGGTCAGGATCCAGGTCTCGCTTCGACCTAAACTCCTGCACGGTACTTGTGTCGGCCCCAACATCGGATCTTCTTCGGGTATGGGCTGGCCTACTTGGGCCGGCGTCATCGGCCGCGGTTTTCCTCTTTCCCATGAAAGATAGGATGGAGGAAATGGAGAAAATGGTGGCCACCACACCAAGGAGGGCCATGGAAAATTTCCAAAATGGGAAATAAAGGGGCTGACCTCTTTTATCTTCCAGAATCAACAATCCAACAGGTGTGGAAGAAGCTCTAGAGGTAGGAAATGAAGAAGGAACAAAAGAAAATAGAATGGGTTAGGAGTTTACCCAATTTTTGAGCTCCAAGGATGGTTATGAGAGCTCCAACTTGTGAAAATGGGGAAAGGGAGAGGCTAGGGCTGTTGTGGGAGGTAGGGGTGTGTGAGTTATAGAAGGAAATGGAAGGATTGAAGGTTTGGAAGGATGGGTTTTCAGTAAAATCGAAAATGGAGGTGAGGGTGCTTGAAAAGAGGGGAAATGAGAGAAAAGGGAACTCCAGCCCTTTAAAACCTAATCTATTGCCAAAATGGCACGTGCCATAGGGTAGAGCATGCTGGGCCGACCCACCCCACGTTCGAAATTCCACCGGAAAGCCGACCGGACCGCGGTCCGCCACCGGTGCCGCGGTGGCGCCGTGGTCGGACTTGGCCGGAACCGCGCCGCCGCGGTCTGGCCCTGTTCGCCACACTCCCAGGGTGCCAAATGCACCCTGTTTTGGTCTGAACCTTTAACGGATTAGTCGTGGGGGCCCACGGACTCATTTCAGTTCCAGAACGGTCAGTTCCGGTACATTTCTGATATAATCTAATTTTTCCTGATTTTTAACGACTAACTTTTGATGGATTGTGACCTGGACACGTCAATAGACGGTCTAGGAGTGACTTGGGGTCCATAAATGTGGTCGGGATCGAGTACGCACTCGATCAAACTGTCCATGTGCAATGAACTTCGCCGAACGGCGGAATCGGGAGACCCTAAGACTGTTGCTAGATTTTGCGCACCCTCCTAAGTGCAATGTGTCAGCGTACGTAGTGGGGACATAACTCAGGTCCGGTTTAATCAAAATCATGCTTTGATACCAACATAACGCATACGAAAATCGGGGTCGAGTGTAACTCAACTCCCGAAGTTCCAACGCATCACTTATGCAACATGTTTAATGATATTTGAATGTTGTCGTGTTAGAAGCGATAAACATGAATGAGATTATACCAAAGCGGTAATTCATACTCAGATCAGTTGATTAAAAGCAAGCGGAAAGCTGAATCGTATATATATGTATGTAAAGAAACAAAATAAACGATTCATTATCCAGTATGAATCTTACGAGTCACAATATACATGTCTGTTTATATAAACAAAATGTCAAAATGAACTAGGTACAATCCTGTAAATCCCATCGATCCGTGACCTAGTCGAAGCGCCAAAAGCTGCATATACGAGAACTCCTCCTGGTCCTCGTCATAATCGGACTCCGCCTCCCGAGAATAGTCGGATCGCCTAAACCGAGAGGCAGTCTGGTTGGTGTGCGTAACACCGTCCCGTAACGTGGGAGTGAGTAGCTAACTCGGTGGAACGATAAGACATAAGTTATCATGTTATCAATACGGTCAAGCAAGTAATGATAAAGCGATAAATCAAACACTCTAGTTACTCGATTAATGCAAGTATGAATGCGGGTATGATGGATGCCCTCTCAGACATACTCCCTCAAGCGACACCATCTCACGTTCGCGCATGCTTACATCCCACGGTGCTCCACATCTTCCAGGCACATGCGATGCATGATGAGTATGATTACAGAGTTTTTAATTAGTTCATTTCAAACAGCAGGATTGGGAAACTAAGGTACCTCCCTTATATCATTTCCAAACATGATCCAATCTAGGGTCGTCAGTCCTAGTTAATATCAGACGATGGTGTGTTTTCTAGGTCACGCGAGAGTCGCCAGTAGGCATTACGCACAAAGGTTGCACCACTCCCCATCACCCCTTAAACGATTCATCACGATACAACTATACGAAACAGGCCTAGTTCATACTCTATATATCGCGGCGAACCCTAAGGCACGCTGCAACTTCGAGTATGCTCGCGGTCACTACAAAGGGTCGCTGCTGTGGCATTACGCACAAAGGTTGCACCACTCCCCATCACCTTATCAATGTAGGCCGACAACGCGAATATAGTGTCCCATACCACCATAATCGGCTCACGAGTTGAGTTGCTCACTGGTCACTACGGGGAGGCACGTAGCCCCAGCGTAGGCCGACAGCTCGACCACGGTGTCCCATACCACCATGCCCGGCTCATGAGTCTTAGCGGATCGAGGTACCATGGTTAATGGGATTATCACTGGTAAGTTTGGTACCCTAGGTTCAAGCATTTGTGACCAAACATGGTGAACATACATAAGGCACACGGTTTACTTGACGTGTTCGGCTGGCTCGAGCGCACAACAAGTTGGGCGATATGAGGCGCAGAAGCACCTCGTGTGGCCAACCACTATCGCCAACCGAAGTACGACACGGGTTCACCAACACATCATGCGTGGCGGAACGAATCCCAACCACATCTTCAAGTCGATATCTGGGATGCTGGACTATGAACATAGTCCCAAGCTCGATCAAATCTAACCATAACATGTGGAATACGGCATGATAACATGGTAATTCAAGAACACTAGCAAGCATATTATAAAGCATAACATGAAGCATGTTAATACACAAGTCACAAAGCATGTTCAAAGCATGTTATAAAGCATTATGTAAATAGGGATACAAATACTTATATTTCGTAGGCGAGTGGTTAGAGTGAGCAACCACATGGAGAGTGTCATATGTGACTCTAAGGTAGCCGAGAATCCCATCTCAGCACCTACCTAAGATTCTAACACTTAAGCACTTACACACACAAGTGAATTCACCAACACTTGGAATGCTGATAGTTCAACATACATGACGTATGCTAGGGAAGTGTGTACTAGGGTTGTCCCTTTACCAAACTAGTATTTTATACATATACATCATATTCATACAGCAATTAAACATGGCAATCACATCAGCAAATTTTATACGTATAGGGTACTTCCACGTATACCCAATTTTAACATACATAGTGTTTACAAAGGAACATAGATTTCGGCGATTCCTTTCGCCAAGCTAGTATTTTAATCATGTATTGTATAATCATACATTAAATACACATGTCAAATATTATTCCAAAAGAAATACGTATACGGTATTTCTACAATACGTAATTTTGACATACGGCGCATTTACAAGTAAACATATATTTTGGCGATTCCTTTCGCCAAACTAGTATTTTATTCATATGTTATATAATTATACATTAAATAAACATGTCAAGCATTTATCCAAAAAAAAAAAATATGTATACGGTATTTCTACGTATACCTAGAATATGTGAAATTCCATATTTCACACCGTTAATCAAAACAGGAAACGGAAAGCACTTTGTACATGTGCAATTGCAAGCAGATCATGAATCTACCATTATCTGACATTGAAAGCGTTGAAAACCGTAACTTATAAGCTTAAAGTCCTCACCTTTGCCTTTGGAAACGGAACGAATCAGCAAGGGTAATGGAACTTCCGTCTACGGGCGATTTCTAGCCTAAAGAGCGGAATCGGTTAGTCGGTACACATCCTACATCGATCCCACCTCAAATCAGACCTAGGGTTAGGTTTTCTTACCTCCAAATGAGATGGATACCGCCGGGAAAGCGTCTAGAATAGGGCGGTGTAGGCCGTGCAATAAGCCAAAGCAGGAGGAGGGAAATCGGCAACAATCTCCAAGCCTTTCTCTCTCTTTTCTCTCTCTTCCTCTAGGGTTTCCTCCAAAATTCGTATGGCTGTGAGAGGGGCTGTTCTAAGCTCCTTTTATAGCCACAAACATTACGAAAGTAGACTTAAGTTCATGGGGTACTGCTTATATAGGATATTCGCCGCTTTTCCAGCTAAAAAGGGAAGTTCTGGTGGCCCTCTTTGAACCAAACGTCAGACTTAAACTCACCATCGATGGATCTACGTGGGATTACGTTTTTGACTCGATCGGATTCCCAGATCGCACGTGGCGGACCACTTTCAGTTCGACGGTCAGTGGGCCACGATCAGAAATTCAAAGTACATGTAAATGTTCCTGAAATTTTTCTTAATCCGAGGGTGTAATTTGGTCCGATTCTGACGGTCGGGTTGCTCAATCTTGTGACGCGTCAACGAATGATGCGAGATCACTATTCCGGATATTTATTTTGGCATATGAATAGTGTTTTCACACTACCTCGCTCGATTCGAAACGAATGGCCATGGAACATCGGACAAAAAGCGATTTTGAGATGATTGTTAAGCCCAGTGGGGCGGTCCTAGTTCCTTAGCTTCGGGTTAATCGGACTCCCGATGTGCGGTCTAGACCTAATACGAAGTTTCATTTTATTCTCGAGAGCAGACGGGAAATGAGTTTGATTCTAAACTTTAGGGTAACCTAGCGTCAATGATTCTGCAACTTTTGGGTCTTGCAGATCGTATTTAAAGCGATCCTAACGGATTTCATAGCTAATTGAGTTTAGTACTTAATTAACTTTGTTAAATTTCTAAAGGATTTAATCCTACGTGATTTCTGGTCGAGGTGGTACTCGACCCAATGTACAGAAATTTTCAGGTCGTTACATGGGTGAAGGCCCATTGTGATGAATTAGGGCTCATGGGTTGATGCCCATTGTGATGTATTTGGAGTCCATGGGTTAAGGCCCATTTGAGGAGGCCCATGTTGATGTATTTGTGGCTCGATGTTGAGACCCACCTTGGTATATACATAAGGCCCATTTGAGGAGGCCCACCTTGATGTATTTAGGGCCTATTATTGAGGCCCAACTTAATATTTATGAGGCCCATGGGTCGAGGCCCAATGGGATGTACATAAGGCTCATTCAATGTGATTCCACCATGGTTTGTGTAATGATATTTATGGCGGGCCATGCCTTGGGAGCAATGTTGGTTTGACGTCCACATTGTAAGAATAATGTTGGTTAAATGTCCCCATTATAACTCTCCCCAGGGCCCATTAATAGGCCCGTACTTGTTGTGTGTAGGCCATCTAGGCCCATCTTCATTGTAAGGACCGTTCATCATTTTAACATGCTTAGTATAACACCATGTTTCATAACCGTACACATCATATATATGCTTGATATGAGGAATGTTTGATCATTGCATAAACTGTTGGGCTGAGATATTTACGGGACTCTTTATGAGACAGAGCGCCCCACATGAGCGCATGGTACGCGCGAGATTGTTGCATGATTGTATGGTATGACTCATGCAACTCGCTTATGTGTGACCTGATCATTGTACACCCTAGCGACATCAGGGCCGTAGCCTCCACAGGCACATCATGGATAGGTAAATTGGACACCGGAAATACTTGGTTCTAGCACTGTGGGCACTTAGGATGTCCTTGGGTGAAAATTCCAGAACCTCTGAGAACAGGAGTAGCCCCAACGTCTAGACCGAGTGGAACCTGAGCGCCCGAGTGCTGAATACCAGTAAGTCGCATCTCCCACTGTGTCGTGGTCGGTTGGAAGGGGGTGTGGCCTTTTCTGCCCAAGTGAGGGGGCTATAAGCTAGGTTGAGTATTACTAGCTCGTAAATGGGTCCGCTATCGACGAGCCAGGTAGGTATTGGCAGACTACTAGTCAGGTGGATAATGAGATCTATTCTGCTCGCTGGGCTGTGCAGCTAGGGTGAAGGCAGTCGGTGTCGAGTGTAATAGACCCCAGTGATTTCCTCAAAGAGCAACCGTACTAATATGTAGACTTATTGAGCAAGAATTACATATTCATTCATTCATTCATTCACTATCCACTCGGGCTAGTGGTGCATAACTATTTGTTATGTGTACCTTCGCTTGGCCAGGATTTCAGTTGGGCGCGTGACTAACCTGAGATCAGGAGTTTACCACATTGAGTCGGACTATCCAAATTTAGGTATAGGACTGGTTTGGATAGAAGTCCCTTGTGGTGGGCCCTGTAGTCTACAATACTACGTACTATCATTCCGACTCCACATTCCAACATGATTATTTCATTTGCACTGCATATCACATTACATCCACAGTACTTAGCATTTTGGGTTACTATGTTTTTGCACTTATATGGCCTAGATGAGGTTGATGGTGTTCGTGGCTCGTCGAGATTTGTAAATTGCATTGCATCCTCAGCATCTGTTATTGTCTTATTATGTTTTGTATCGCATAGCCCTGGTACGGCTGATAGCACTCATGGACTTACCAGTATATGTTCGCGTACTCTGATATCATATGATTCATCATCTTGTCAGTATTTTCGCTTATTCCGATGATGTTTGATTTATGGGATTTATGGTATACTTGGCACTTATCTTGTGTGACCACCGTCTAAGCTTTTATAAGCTTATGCATGATAGATACGTGCAGGTGGCGTTAAGTTACAGCAGCATTGAGCTTGGAGCGTGCAGCAGTCCTCTAGAGCTTTGATTTCGATATATGTATTTCCCTTTCAGCATTGTATCCAAATGATTATATTAGTGGATATGTGATGATGTTGTTATTTTGTGACTTGGTTATGCTTGTGGTTATGCTTCATTACATTAAAAAAAAATCATACTGAAAATCCTCCTTGTAGGATCCTAGGATCGAAATCTAGCGTATGGGCACTAAGAGCTAAGAATGGAGTACTACGGAGGCTGTCGGCACTGGATTCAACAATCAGGAATTTTATGAGCCTGTTTTCTGAGTTTGGGGCGTGACACGATTGATGAGTGCAGGAGATTCTAGGCAAGCGTCATAGCGGTAGAGCTTAGAGTAGAGTTGAGCTTGAGGACTCCAGTGCTGTTGACTTTTCTCTCCTTTTTTATTATCTTATATGTCCTTTTGGACCTTATGAAATCTTGTAAAAGTTCAAATTCTTAGTAGATTTTATGATGTGTACCTTGTTATTCTCAGATATACTTATTGTGATCTTAGGTATGCTCGTATTGGAAATAATTATATTATTATAGAAATCCTCCTTATAGGATCTCAGGATCGGAACCTACCTCAGGAGCTGAGAATGGGGTACTAAGGAGGCTATTGCAGCCAGAATCGGCCATTGGGTTCCTTGTGAGTCCGATTACCGAGTCTGGGGTGTGACAAGGACCCACCTACTATGAAACTATATATATAAGATAATATATATAATACTATATATGGTGGATCCCACGAGGGGACCTACCTACTGCTATGATATAAATATATATAATATTATAAATAGAAATGGTGTGGTGGGCCCTACGTGGGAGCCACCCTCGCCTTCATCTACTGCACTGTACTGCCAGACTATATATAGCTGCTCTTTTAATGTCAGCAAGTTCTGCAGGTCCCATGTGATGTATGTGTACATCCAAGATGTTCTGACGGGGGGACCCACTCCAAATGTATGTGTTTCATCCATATGGTGTGGGCTCCAATGATGTATGTGCTTTATCTACACCATCCACTGTTTGGACAGTGGGGCCCACCATAATGCATGCGCTGTATCCATACCATTCAAACACTTTGAGATATCACTTTATGAAATGAGTGCAAGGACGAGTCTGGGGCGTGACAGAGACCCACCTGCTATGAAACTATATATATAAGATAATATATATAATACTATATATGGTGGATCCCACATGGTGACCTACCTACTGCTGTGATATAAATATATATAATATTATAAATATAAATGGTGTGGTGGGCCCTACGTGGGAGCCACCTCTGCCCTTCATCTGTAGCAGAGCTACACGTACAACAGCTATATAGCTGCTCTTTTAACATCAGTAAGTTCTGCAGGTCCCACGTGATGTATGTGTACATCCAAGATGTTCTGACGGGGGTACCCACTACAGATGTATGTGTTTCATCCATATGGTGTGGGCCCCAATGATGTATGTGCTTTATCTACACCATCCACTGTTTGGACAGTGGGGCCCACCATGATGCATGCGTTGTATCCATACCATCCAAACACTTTGAGATATCATTTTATGAAATGAGTGCAAGGATGAGTCAAATCTAAAGTTCAAGTGGACCCCACAATTTAAATAGTGGACAACGACATCCACCATTCAAACTTCTAAGGGCCACACTGGTTTCCAATTAAGCTGATATTTGTTTTCACTTCATTTATCTCTATGTTAACTTATGAATAGGTCGGATCTCAAAACTACACAAGGGTGGGCCCGATTTGATATACATGAGGCCCATCGGTGTGGCCTATTTGATATACATGAAGCACATTGGTGTGGCCCAAATAATGCGACCCATGTGATGTGGCCCACTTGACATATGAGGCCCAGTGATGAGGCCCATGGGCGAGGCTCGTTGTGATGTATTCGAGGCTCATGGGCGAGGCCCATTATGATATATTCAAGGCCCATGAGCGTGGCCCATTGTGATTCGTTTAAGGCTCTTGTATAAAGCCCAATGAGATATATGAGAGGCCCATAATAGGGCATAATGTGATGTATGTGTGGCCGATACGTTCTGTATGAATCCCTTATGTGGGCCACTCCTTGGGAGCAATGCTGGTTAGATGTCCACATTGATAAGCAATGATGGTTGGATGTCCACATCGTGACCTTCCCTTAGGCCTTGTTAGGCCCATTCTCATCATTCTCTTAGTGGGTTAACCCAAATAAGTGGGCCCCATTCGCCATAGACGGATGACTCAGTGCCATTGGATTTGATATAACCATGGTCGAGTGCCAATCTTTATACTATAGTTGATCGGTTGTTCATCTATGAACCCTGCCTTGTTTATATGTTGATTATCGGTACCGATTGTCGATGCTGATCATTGGTACCGATTATCGAGGGCGATGCCGATTATATATGATGATTATCGGTACCGGTTATCGATACCAATTATGAGTATGTGACAACATAACATCATGACACATGCCCATGCGCATCATTTGCATGCTTGTGATGAGATGAGTGATTGATCATAGCACATGTCATTGGGTAGATTGTTATGGAACTCCTTGGTAAGGGGAAGTTGCCCACATGAGCATGTGGTACGCGCATGTTTATTATATGACTGGATTGTGTGATTCATGCATCTCGCATTGTGTGATATGTATATTATATGCCCGACCGACATTAGGGCCGTAGCCTCCACAAGCACATCGTAGTTGGTAGGATTGGACACCGAAAATCTTATTCTACATGGGGTGCTATAGATATCCCTGGGTGAAAGTCCCTAAACCCTTATGGTATTAGGAGGTTGCCCAACGTCTAGATGAGTGTCGAGTGCCAAATATCAGGAGACCATGCTTTCCACTGTCTTAGTCGGTTGGAAGGGAGTTCGGCCTACCTGCTCGAGAGGAGGGGGCAAAGTTAAGCTGAGTTAGACCAGCATGAGAAATGGGTCCACTATCGACGAGTCAGGCCCGATATTGGCAGACAGATAGTGAGGTCTCTTCCACTCACCTTATTATGCGCGATGGGGCGGCAATCTGGTTTGGAGTGTACTAGACATCGGTTATATTATAGAGTTGAGTTGTATTGTCATGTGGACTTAGGTGAGGATTCGTATGCTTGAGTTGCATCTTGCATCGCAAGGCCTTGTTATGGCCGACATCATTCATGCCTTACATCACATAGCCTTGGTACGGCCAATTCATCATTATATTTCCCTTTATGTACACTGTACTTATAAGTTTTTTATTATAGTGGAAATGTGATGGAGTTTTTGGTTGTTATTTGTGGGTTATGCCTTTAGTTATGCTTATTATGAATCAAACTGATGTTAAAAATCCTCCTCGTAGCATCCCAGGATCGGAACCTGGGGAATGGACACTGGGAGCCGAGAATGGGGTTCTACGGAGGCTGTCGGTGCTGGATTCGGCGATCGAGAATTTTGTGAGCACGTTTTTCGAGTTTGGGGTGTGACACATTTATAGCATAGAGTCGGGGTGATAACCATTTTCTAAAGGACTCACCTTGAATATCATGCTTGGCCTAGAGTCCTAAGATGAATAAGCAAACAAGTTCAAAGGTGCACTTGGATGAAACCTCTAATATGTTGTGTTTTGTTTCAAATTAATATTAAAATTTGAATTTCAAATATTTCGGTTTCCCTCCACATTTGAAATTTCTGTTGATTTTGAGTTATGGGTTTTGTCTCATATCGAATTTACCAAAGAAAATATTCATGTATATTAGTTAGGCTTTTTGCCTTGGGGTTCGAGCCCCATTCAAGCGACATGTGAATTTGGTCCTTTAAGGGGGCTATGTCAATAGCTCTAATCTATACCATTGACCACACGCGGGTGTGCTCCAAGCCGAGTCTGAGTCTGAGTTTGTATCCATGTCCATGTGCGCGTGCATGGTGCGATGTAACGGGATGGGTTGGGATGGACATGGGCAAAGGTTCGGACGCGGGTGTGGGTGTAGGTGTACTCGCGCGGGTGTGTGTGTGTGTGTGTGTGTGTGTGTGTGTGTGTACTCACGGGACTTTATTTACGAGTGTACTTGCACTAATGCCTTTTTGTTTTATACCAAAGAGATATGTTTGTTTAGCTGGTCGCACCTGTTGGGTTTAAACCTGACGGACCTAACCCTTTTTAAAGGGTGCTTAATGCACCACTTCAGAGTTTATAAAAGGACAATACGAACAAATTATTTTATTTACCTCTTCTAAAAACTCTATGTTCTTCTGGTTTAAGAATTTTACTAAGTTTGTTGTTTGGTCAACTCAGCACTTTTGGGTTAAACTGCAAGTGGTTCTAGCCCACGTACAGTGAGTGCACTGCTTAAACCATGTTATAGTCATTGTATCCTAGAGGTCGATTGATCTGGAAACTTATTGCACTAGGGACACTGTCCAAGGGGAGCAAATTTGTTTTTAAGCCGAGTGACTCACGTCACGCCTCGACTCAATTTAATAAGTCTTTTTTCTCATTTTTTTTTGGTTCTCAATTTTTTAATAGTCTATTTAATTCAACCAAATATTTTAACACTCTTGAAATTGAATTGTTGAATTAAATACACTATGGCTACCATAACAGTAAATGCTTCTGCCAAGTTAGCCAAAATCGAACCATACGTTGGACAATGCTTTAAATAGTGGAAACAAAAGCATATGTTCACACTGATCACCCTTAAAGTTTCATACATATTGTCTGAATTATTTACTATATATCCAGCAAATCAAACTGAAGTAGCAGATGGAAATAATTGCAAAAATTATATTCTGAACTTTTTATCCAATGAACTATATGATGTGTATGCTTCTTATTAGGACTGAAAGTCGGGCGGGTTGGGTCGGGTTGGTGCTTAACCCTAACCCAACCCAAGGTTCCTATACCTCAACGCTAACCCAACCCAACCCAATCTCGGGTTGGGAATTCTCAACCCAAGCCCAACCCAAGCGCGCTTGATCGGGTTGATCGGGTTGTTCGGGTATATGTGTGCTAATATTTTCGTTATTACGTTAGTTTATTATATTTCAATATAAGACTTATTTTTTGTATCTATAATTTCATTAATTATATATGTGATTATTCATTATAAAGAACTTCATTTTTTTTCTTTTAAAAAACAAGCTAAAATATAAGGCAACTACTCCTTTAAAAGTCATGTAGCATAGCACAAAGTCTATTTGGGAGAGAGAAATTTGGCATATCTCGTTAGCTCGAGTCCTTGGAAATGATGTGGACAAATAAGATTGGACATCACTAGTGTGCACAAACTATCCACACTCAATTATAATTTATAAGTAACTTATATATTGATCGGGTTCGGGTTGGGTCGGGCAACTCGAGACCTCAACCCGAGCCCAATCCAAGTTTTATCAGGTTGGTGTTTGTATAGCCCAAACTTAAGATCGGACCCGAAATATCATGCCTGAGCCCAACCCAACGTCGGGTCGGCCACGGGTCGGTCGGGTTGAACCCGCCCAACTTTCAGCCCTACTTCTTATTAGTCCACTAAAGATATATAGACTACTTTAGAAAAGAAGTACGTTTTGTAAGATGTAGGCGCTAAGAAACATGTGATCACCAATTTCCTTCATTATGAAATGACAAATGATAAACCTATCACAAATTAGATTCATGATTTTTAAAATCTAGTTCATGAACTGTCGTCAGAAGGAATTAAGTTGGATGAAGCGTTTCTATTAAGGAGTGTTGATAGAAAAGTTACCGCCCTCCTAGAAAGAGTATAAGAATAAAATAAAATATAAAAAATGGTGTTTCATTAGAAACTACTATCGTATACATATGAAAAAAGGAGGTCAATAGAAACATGGACCAAAAAGAAAATAGAAATGATATAAATTCAAAGGCGAATCTTGTGGAATCAAGTCGGGAAAATAATAAGAAGAAAAGGAGTAAATGTCTTAACTGTGGCAAACCTGGACATTATGTCAATGAATGCAGGCTCAAAAAGAAGAATGCAAATAATCAATTCAAGAAAAAAGAAAATTACTACAATTATGGAAAGCTTGGGCATCACATTAAAACCTGCATGCTTAAGAAATACAAAGATAAGTCATAAGCTAATCTTACCGAAATAGGCTCTGAGTCTGACATGGCAGTAGCTGTGGTGTTAGAAGTTTTCCTTATAAACAACTTAGAGTAGGTATTAGGCACTGGTGCAACTAGGCACATGTGCAAGAATCATAGCATGTTTACCTCCTACCAAGTATTAAGAGATGATGAATAGGTATTCATGAGTAATGCTAGAATATTCCAATTGTAGGGAAAAAGAAAGTACTTCTGAAACTTACTTTTCGAAAGACTACTATTGAATAATGTCCTACATGTGCCTAATATTAGAAAAAATTCGGTGTCTAATTCATTCCTTAATAAGGCTGGTGTCAAGTTGGTATTTGATTTGGATGAACTTATCATGACTCAGAACAGAACTTTTGTTGGTAAGGGATAATGTAGTGATGGTATATTCATTGTAAATGTATCCAATGATAATAATAATAATAAGACATCCAGTTCTGTTTATATTGTTGAACCCTTTTATCTATGACATAATAGATTAGGTCATGTGGATGTAATATATTTGAAGAAAATGAAAAGATTAAGTTTATTATTTAATATATCTAATGAAGAATTTGATAAATGTGAAACACATGTGAAATCAAAATTCATTAGAAAACCCTTTAAAAAATAGAATGATCCTCTGTTCTATTAGAGCCGATACACAGTGACTTAGATGATTTTAGAAATCACATATCTAGAGGTGGAAAAAATATTACATAACTTTTGTAGGTGACTACTCTAGATTCACTAAAGTCTATCTATTAAGAAAGAAAGATGAATCTTTAGATGTTTTTTCTAAGTATAAAATTGAAGTTAAAAATTAATTAAATATAAAAATTAAAAGACTTAGAACGGATAAAGGATATGAGTATGAATCTTCTCAATTTAGAGAATTATGTGAAAAGAGTGTAATAGTTCACGAAACTACAGCTCCTTATACACCAGAATAGAATAGAATAGCAGAACGTAAGAATATAACTCTAAAGAAGATGATGAATGTTATGTTAAACAGTTCAGGCTTACTTTCAAATATGTGAGGAGAAACAACTCTATCTGCTTGTCATATCCTAAATAGGATTCCTTCCAAGTCTTCTAAACAAACACCTTACGAACTTTGGAAGAATCATGTTTTTAGTCATAAATATATTAAAGTGTGGGGTTGTCTTACTAAACTAAGATTCCCTGAAACTTAAAAAAAAAAAAAAAAAAAATTGGCCCTAAAATGACCGACTGTGTATTTATAGGGTATGCACAAAATAGTGCAACCTACAGGTTTCTAGTTTTAAAGACTGTGGATAATATTCTAGATCTTAATATAATTATAGAAGCTAGGGATGCAACATTCTTTGAGAACGTATTCCCTATGAAATTTAAGTCTATAAGAATAGAGAAAGTTAATGAATCAGATATCGCGTATACAAGTAAAAGTGTTTACGAGAAAGTAGTTGAAGATATGCAACTAAGAAAAAGTATTAGGGTTAGAAGAGAAACTAACCTATGAAATAGTTTTTTCACCTTCTTAGTAGAAGATGATCTCACAACTTATACAGAAACAATTAACTCTTCAGATGCAACCTTTTAATAAAGTGATAAATAATGAATTGGAATCTATTATATCTAATAACACTTAGAAACTTGTAAACCTACTACCTGGAAACAAACCAATAGGCTGTAAATGGGTGTTTAGAAAGAAATTAAAATCAGATGAAACTATTGATAAGTTTAAGGATAAGTTTATAGTAAAAGGCTTTAAACAAAAAGAAATAATAGATTATTTTGATACATATTTCACTGTAACTAGGATTACAACTATCAAGGTCTTAATAGCGATAGGTTCCATATATAAACTATTGGTACACCAGATGGACGTTAAGACAACTTATCTAAGTGGAGATTTAGAATAAGAAATATATATGGAGCAACCTGAGGGTTATAAGATATCAGGTAAAGAAAATAAAGTATATAGACTAATTAAATTACTATATGGTCTAAAACAGACTCGTAAACAATGACATGAAAATTTTAATGGTATTTTGAAATCAAATGGTTATCATATAAATGATGTAAATAAATATGTATATAGTAAAATTTTTGGAAATGATTGTGTTATTATATGCCTATATGTTAATGGCATGCTTATTTTTTGAATTAATATTAAATTAATTATTACAACTAAGAAATTCTTATCATCTAAATTTGATATGAAAGACTTAGGAGAGGCTAGTATAATCTTGGGTATTGAAGTAATCAGGAAAGATGGTATTATTGTATTATCACAATCTCATTACATTGAGAAGTTATTGAAAAAATTTAACCATTTGACTATTTATCCGTCAGTACACCTTATAATTACAATGTGATTTTATGTCTCAATTGGAGTATTCTAGAATAATTGGTAGCTTCATGTATCTAACAAACGGCACTAGACGAGACATAACTTTTGTAGTAGAAAGGCAACTAGATATACACATAACCCTAGAAAAGAGCATTGTAATGCATTTATAAGATTTTAAGATACCTAAAAGGCAATATGGCCTATGATTTATATTATAATGGCTATCCTTCTGTATTAGAAGGATACAGTGATGCTAATTGGATCACTGATTCAGATGAGACAAAATTCACTAGCAGTCATGTCTTCACTTTGCATGGAATAGCAGTCTCTTGGAAGTCTACCAAGCAGACATGTGTCTCTCAGTCAACTCTGGAATTCGAGTTTATTACCTTAGAAAAGGCTAGATTAGAAGTCAAATGGCTTAGAAATCTCTTAGTTGATGTACCATTGTGACTAAAGCATATATCGGCTATGTCTATTCATTGTGATTGTCAACAGCTATTGCAAAAGCAAAGAGTAAAATATATAATGGAAATAGCAGGTATATTAGACTTAGATAAAACACAGTGAAACACATGTTGTGTGATTGAATCATATCTATTAACTTTATGAGGTCAGAAAAAAATCTAGCAGATCCTCTAACCAAGGGATTATCTAAAAGATTAGTCAATGATATATCAAAGGAAATAGGGTTAAGCCTAATATATGAGCTGCTAGTGTCGATAACCCAACCTATACAAGTGGAGATCCTATGAGATAGATTCAATGGGTAAATAACAAGACACAAGGTAGACAATTGCACTAAGATATATAGAGCCCCTTTTATGGTGTATAGTGCGACCAGCAATGCGAAATGATGAGTTTTTTAGAACTCTTAATGAATCCATAGCCATATATTTGGTGGTGTATATAGTTGTTGTATATACTTGATGGAATTCACCTATATGGGTGTGGTGGTGGAGGCTGCTTCCTATGAGAATATATGCAATTTCTCTAGATCATTCATGAAATCTAAGTAATGGTGTATAACCAAAATGCACTGAACCAGAGAATCACTTATAGAGGAAAAGTTGTGTAAGTGGCATGTACTTGCGATTTACACTAAAAGGATTCAGGTTCAAGACTATGGTGTCACCTAATTCTTGTAGACCTGTCTTGCTTGCTCTAATGTCAGTTCAAGTCTATAGTGACACCGACACCATTGCACAAATATTACGCTTTAACCCCAAAAGCTTTTTATTTTGAAACATGCTGGGGATTGTTGTATTTTGTTTTAAAATTAATATTTAAATTTGAATTTCAAATATTTCAGCTTCCCTCCACATTTAAAATTTATGTTGATTTTGAGTTGTGGGTTTTGTCACACATCGGATTTACCAAAGCAAATATTATTGTATGTTAGTTAGGCTTTTTCCCTTGGGGCATGACCTCATTCAAGGGACACGTGAACTTGGTCTGGGGGGGGGGGGGGGGGGGGTAATGCCAATAGTTCTAATTTATGCCATTGACAATATATGTGTGCGCACGCCGAGCTGAGCCGAGTCCAAGTGCATGTCTGTGTCCGTGTCCACGTACGGGACATGACGCAGCACGATGGGCTGGGCATGAGCGTGGGTGTAGGTGCGGGTGCGGGTGTACTCGCATGGGTATGTGTGGGTGTGTGGGTATATGGATACTTGCAGGACTTTATTTATGAGTGTACTTGCACATGCACCTTTTTATTTTAAACTAGAGAGATTTGTCTGTTCGGTTGGTCGCACATGTTGGGTTTAAACCCAATGGACTTAACTCTTCTAGAGGGTGCTTAATGCACCATTTTGGAGTATAATACTACGCTAAAGAGGTCGATTTGCGACGCATTTTTGCGACTGACTTTGTCCGTCATAAAAATCTCTTGGTTTAACGACGGATTTAATCTGTCGCCAACAGAAAAAGTCCATCGCTAATCGCGCCTTTCTCGTGAATCCGTAGTTCAAATGTCATAGAATTTCGCGACGGACCTAAATCCGTCACTAAAATCTGATTTACGACGGATATTAGTTCGTTGTAAATTAGCGACGGACTAAATCCGTCGTAAATTTTGATTCTGCGACGGAAAACAATCAGTTGCAAATTCCCACCCAAAATACCAGTAGGCGACAATTTTCAGTTGCTTTTGCGACGGATCATGATCTGTCATAAAAGGACTTTTGCCCTTAACATTAATTTTTTTCATTTTTTTAAGAATATGGTGGAAAAATATGTTTTTTGTAGTCTAATAATTATTTTTAATAGAATTTTAGTGGTTTAATTGTACATATTTGTATATAAAATTATCTTTTAACAATTGATTGAATGCAAATAAATAAATAATTAATTGTTTTTATAACAAATAAGTGGAAATTATTATTATTTTTAAATTTAAAACTAATATTTAAATGATTTATAATATCAGAAGAAAAAGAATATTAAGAATAAAAAATTTAACAATGTTAGAGAAAAAAAATGAGATTTTGAGAAAATAAAAATCGTGATTTAATAAAAATCTATTGTGGGAAAAAAAAAAGAACATTGAATAAATTTAAAATTTTGAAAAAGAAAAAAAAAAGCTTTTGATTTGGAGAAAAAAATAATATCCTGAAAAATAAAATTAAAAATATTTTTAAAAATGTGAAAATTTTCTCAATGTTGAAAAATGAAAATATTTTGAAAAAGAAAATAAGAGTTTGTATTTTGAAAAATAAATAAAATTGAGAAGTTCGGTAAAAATTGACAAGTTCGAATAAAATGCTTTAAAAAAAATGGAGAAGTTAAAAAGAATTAAAAATTTTAAAATAAAATGATATTAAAAAAATCGATATTTCATCAAAAAACAAATATTTTGAAACGAAAAATAAAGAAGTTAAAAAAATTTGAGATTTTGAAAAATAATTGAAAATGTTTAAAATTTGACATTAAAAGAAAAAGTTTTTATGAAAACACTGAGATTTTTAAAATATATATATATATATATATCATTTTAAAAAAAGAAAATTAAAAACTTGGAAAAAAAATGATGATTCTAAAGAAAAAAAATCGGCATTTTGGAATTTTTGAGAAAAAAAATAAAATTTGTGAAATTTTAGAGATTTTGAAAATAAAAATTCAAATTTTATATTTTAATTTTTTTTTAATATTTTATAGTAAAAATGATATTTTTTTAAAAGTTTTTAAAGAAAAATTGAGAGTAAAAATATATATATACATTTTGAAAAAAAATGTTATTTTTAAACAGAAATTGAAATTTATCTATGAAAAAAATTAATAAATTATTTGGCACATCCACTAATTGAACATTTAACCATTTTTGGACAATCAAATTAGTCCAGATTGAAGAGTAATTAACTTTAGATGTTTAAATCAAATTTCACTTAAATTGTTGATTATTCTTGAATGCCCGATATCTTTCTCATATGTTGCTAGCCTAATTGGGGCGAGTAACTAGTCAGATTGAGGGTATTGATCAGTAAAATAGAGTGAATGGACCAGACATATAAAATGGGCCAAATATTATTGTCAAAATTGTGACCCAACTTATTGACCTCGCGAGAACATAAGAATTGATGTTAATAAGTTTTGTGGGCCCCATCATGATGTGTGTTGAACATCAATACCGTGCATTTGATGTGTCCCCTTTAGGTTATGAGATATCTCAAAAATCATTCGTATACGAAACTCAGGTGGGCCATACCATCTAAAACCATGTGAAGACATTGTAAAAAATATAAAAGCACTTGGTGGGGCCCACATGAGTTTTGGATGCGGCTAAAACTTGGTTTGACCCCTCATCCGAGTGGGACACACATAATGAGTGTGTTAGATATGTGAATCACATTTAGGCAGGCCCAATTTACATGATTATGAATGTTTTAAGGAAACTCATCTCCACTACATTTAGGTGAGTTACTCATTACCCTTACTAGAATAAACTTTGTGGGGTCCACCGTTATTTATTTATTTTATCCACTCTGTTCATCCATGTTAACAGATAATTTGAGGTCTAAAGAACGAAAGGGAAGCATATCCAAATCTCAAGTGAACCACACCACTGGAAATAGTGTGATTGAACCTATACCATTGAAAAATTCTTGGAGGCCATGGAAGTTTTGGATCAAGCTAATGTTTGTGTTCTCTTCATTCATTTTTATTTTTTTTTTGATATTATGAATAGGTTGGATGACAAATAAACATTACTGTGTGCCCAAGTGAGACACACGTAATGAATTTTGGATGCAGCTGAAACTTGGTCTAACCTGTCATTCAAGCAGGACACACATAATGAATGGGTTAGGTCTGTGAACCACATCTAGGTAAAACTAAATCTCAAGTGGACCACATCACAAGAAAAGTAGTAATTGAACACCCACCATTAAAAATTTATTGGGAGCTATAAATTTTTTAAATCAAGTTGATATTTGTTTTTTTTTTCCTTCCATCGATGTTTGTATGACCTAATTAGCATGTTAGATGTCAAATAAACGGACACGGATTGCGTCCTACCCCCGCTCGGATAGTAATCCGTCCGCGCAGGGCTCTATGGGGTCCAAAGTGATGTAAGTGTTTTATCCACAGTTCATCGCTTTTCTTATATCATTTTAAGGTATGAGACAAAAATTGAAGCAAATCCATAGCTCTAGTGGACCACATCAAAGTAAGTTGCAGTGATAATGACTCTCACTGTTGAAACCTTTATAAGGGCCACCATGATGTTTTTTTACCATCCAACCTATTAATAATGTCATGTAGACATGGATGAAGTTAAAACACAAATATCAGCTTGAAACTTCCCAAGCTCCCAAGAAGTTTTTAATGGTGGACGATAAATCCCCACTTTATGGTCCACTTAAGCCTTGTACCTGCCTCATTTTTTGAATTATATATTAAAATGATCTGAGAAAAATTATTAACGGTGTGGATAAAACACTTACATCACTTTCGCCCCACAGAGCCCTGCCTAGATGGGTAGGATGCAATCCGCGTCCCAAATAAACATTGTAGTGGCCTGGGGAGGTTTAATGGTAGACATTCAAAACTACTTATTCTCCCGTGTGGTTCACTTGAAATTTAGATTTGCCTCATTTTTAAGATCAAGCCCCAAAATAATATTTAAAAATGAATCGACGGTGTGGATAAATTACACATACATCATGGTGGGGCCCACATATCACCGACCACAAGCAACAGCTTCACTAGCTACAAAGGAGGATTTTAATGTGTTAGTTTTGGATATAATGTAAAATAGTGGTGACTCGTTCATGTCTCTTATGGCAATGTTGTATGGTTATCCAAACCATCCAAATAGTGGTTCCACTTGTTTATGGTTAATATTTGAGCTTTTACCATATTATATAATCTTAATCAACTATTAGGTGGGCCCTTATTTATACGGCTAATAATCTATTATATAATATAATGATGTAAAATAAACACTTGTGATGATCTGAAAAAAAATTCCAATTTCAAAGAGGGATTCTAACCCTATCTTGAATTCACCTCTCTCTCTCTCTCTCTCTCTCTCTCTCTCTCTCTCTCTCTCTCTCTCTCTCTCTCTCTCTCTTTCGGAAGGAAGGCAGATAGCGGCCCCTCTCTCTCTCTCTCTCTCTTATTTTCGGAAGGAAGGCAGATAGTGGCCCCTCTTTCGATCTGGGTTCTTCCCCTCTGCTCCATAAGTACTCACTTTTAATCTCGTTTTAGCAATTAGATCTGGACTCCTTTAATGTTTAGATCTAAATCTCTTGTATCATGCCTGGCTACAGTCTGATTGATGTCCATGTCATGCTCGGAATGTCGTTCATCTCACAATCAGTTCAAGCCCTGTTTCTATCCTTTGCATGACCTAATCACTATCCAGATCTTGGACGATAAGCATGTAGCTCTATGATTGAGCAAATAACCATCTGATTGACAACCTCCTTGAACATTGAGCAACCTCTCATCAACATGCAACAACTATTCATAGCTCCCTGACAGATGAAGATTCATCCTTGGACAAGGGTGGACGTCTCTCCCAATGTTTCCATTGCTATGGCTGAATTCAATCAAAGGTTAGCATGATTTATTTATTTATTTTTGGCTTCAGACCCATAATGGGATTATGCATATAATTATTGGAGTGAATCTTACTTATACATCATGGTGGGCTTGTAAAAATAGGAGGGTGGTCGTCCGTGCTGTGGCACCACTTGATTACATAAATGAATACCACTAGAGAAGAGTGATTTCAAGTCACAAAGGTTGGTCATTCAGATGGGCCTGCAATGGTATTAATTTGAAATACACTTCCACCGTCGAGTAGATCACCCAATGTTAGATCAAGGGACTTGAAATTAGTCCCAACATGATTTATACCATAGTTTTTCTTTTGGATCTGTTACAATGGAAGTATATAACCATAGTTTTTCTTTTGGATCTTTTAGAATGGAAATATATAACCATAGTTTTTCTTTTGGATGTTTTCACAACTGTACGGCTCTACAGCACCATATAGTTATAAGTAGATGGTACTTCAGCAAATTGTCTCTAAATAATTTATATCAACTAAGTCCTCCTTTAGAGGTTGTATTTCAACTATAGTAGATCCTGTCAATAGGCTTAATATATAAAGACCCATACATCTGTTATTCAAGAAGCATGGTGGAAATCAAAGCCTTTGGTAGTATTAAATGCACATTAACTTGGAATTTTTTGACAAATCAGAATTTTCATATGTTGATAGTGTTCATAGACATGCAATAAAAAAAATGCATATGCTACAGATGGAAGTCAAATCAAACCATTGAAATTGTGGAGTCCACTTTATATGGATCCTTCATCAAATATTACACTAGATTGATGTCCTAACTGGCAAACTGAGAGACAGCTAAAGGACATTTGAAATGAAAAAATAAAAAATAAATTATCAATTGCTCTAATTCAACAAACAAATGTCCACAGTCAAAGGTTCTCATTATCAACCAATCTGATTTTAGGATTATGAATTATATAGAGTGGAGTTTGACGATTCAGGTGATTTAATTTGAGTTACATGTGGTAAGGGTTCTCATTATCAACCAATCTGATTTTAGGATTATGATATTGATTTTTTACAATGATGACATGGTGTCGGAGTTTGTCTATAAATCCCATGGTTTTTTTGTTTTTTTGTTATTTATTTTTTGCTTTTTTGCTGCTAGGAAAGTGCCTTTCCTTTCTCCCGTCTTCTTTGTTTTTTGAAGAATCTATATCTATCCCTCTAAAGAAAAAAGGCCAATGGCAGTTGTTGTACTTTCATCTATTTCCCTTTTTACCTTCCATATACTGGGAATTAATGCACTTGTAGGCAATTAAATTTTCATTTATAATCTGTCTGCTATATACAAAAGCTCCTTGTACCTTGGAGATATATTTCCTAGCACATTTTTGATAGTTTTTTAAGCATAAGTTTAATGCATTGTATGGTTATTGACTGATTGTCCTTTGTGTTTCTCTCATTGTAATTGAGCTTTTATTATGTCATCATTGTAGGTGTCCATGCCTTTGATTTTATAACTTTGGGTTACAAAGTGGATTGGCCAGTCAGCATTGTCTTGACTGCAGATGCACTTAAACTATACACTAACATTTTCAGTTTTCTGACTCAAGTTAAGCTGGGTGATGTTCTGTTATGATCTCTGACAATATGTTGGGTGGCAAGTAAAAAATTACAGTGGGCCATAGGAAATTTTAATGGTAAAAGTTCAACTTTCAGTATTTTCTATTTGGTGTGGACCACTCAAGATTTATAATTGGTTTGTTTTTGGATCACTGTTCTAAAATGAGCTAAAAAAACCAATGGACTGCATGGATATATAATACATATATGAAGGTGGGCCACATGGTCAGGGACAAACTGTGTTGTATAAGCAATGGATTGCACTTAATCCACTCTTTTTATTTTTGCACTTAAGCCGGAAGAAGCTTAACGGTGGAAGAGGAATGTCTAACCTTATTTTTAGTAGGCCCACCATGATGTCTTGATGTGCATGTGAGATCCACTACGACCATCAGATGTGTGATCTTATTCTACATCTAGAGACAAAATATCAGTTTGACTTTTGATTTAGGCAGGACACACCAATAGAATAGTAGATGAAGAGACATTTATCTTTAATTTTTACAGTACCCATGATCATGAGTAAGTGAAATTCATTTCAACCATTAGATGCCACATCAAAAGCTAGGCATAGAACTAAAAAATCAGGCACATGCTTGATTTAAGTGTGCCTCACGAAAGGAATTATTTTAAAAGGTGAGCTTATTTTGAAAACTATTTCTAATTTTGCGGTCCACTTGAACCATGGATGGAGTTGATTTTCAGTTCTTAGATCTTAGATCTAACATGGGGTGACACTCTTGATGGGCAAGGTGGATTTTACATTAACACTCTTAATGGGCAATGTCAAAATCATTTTTAAAAGACCTCTTAAAAGGATAATGTGAAGCAAACGCCCCCCTCTCTCTCTCAACATTAATTAGCAATAAAGAAAAAATTTCTCATTAAATGCCCAGCTAGTTGGACCAAAACTGATGGTCCAACTAGTTGTGTGTGAGCATCTCTCTCTCTCTCTCTCTCTCATATATATATATATATATATATATACACACACACACACACACACACATATATATCCTCCCTCTCTTGTTTTTCCTTCGTTCTTTTCCTTTAATTTCCAGATCTGAGAACGATAGAGCTGGAAGATCAGATCTGTGACAAGTAGGCTTTAGATCTGGAAATTCTGATCCAGATCTACGAGTTGTAATCCACATCTCATTGATGCATGCCTAGTTGATCTCCTCAACATCCAACTGCTCTGCTTTCTCTTGAACTGCTGTAAATCTCCATGTCCCACTCAAGATTCTCATTAGCTCCTGGGGCAGATCAGCAGACCCTACTGCAGATTAGTTGCTTCCTCTTCTTACGGACTATGATCAGATACATAGCATCCAGATCGCTTAAGAGCTGTTCACAATTGATCAGTAAGCAAAGCCATCCTTCAGGTGGGCCGTATTGAGGTCCATAACTTGGTTTATAGTAGTATCCAACATGTGGCATCTTCCATAGTTGTTGTTCTCTGCTTCCACTGATCAGCCATGAAAGATGTCCACCTCCGCTCATCATCTCAATTTCCGCACTTTCATGACAGATTACACCAATCTCTTGACTACTGATGGTGAAACTAGGTGGAGCATTATCAATGTCCTAACCTCCACCGTTCACTATGCGTGGAACCATGGCATCTATCTGTACAATTAATATGAGTTTTCAATAGCCGAGCGTGTTGCATGAGGTAATTATCCCTTTCTACATAGCAATTGTTGTCTCTTTACATAACATAGTTGTTTCAAGCTTGTGACACATGCACAGTCCAACTAGGTCCGTATTCAACTTTCCATGTTCAGAACTGTTCATCTGACTATATCATCAGATGGGATATATATATATATATATATATATATATATTATAGATGTTGAAAGCAATATAATTGATTACAAAATTTGAGCAGAGCTATGTTTTTCTGGGATAAGTTTGGTAATAAGATGCACCAACAGCTCCGGTTCCTGTAACTTTTCGCTCCTTAAAAATATAATCACACACATATTGGATTTGATGGAGTTTACCATCTTCAGTTTGTGACAACATTGCTACTCTTGCGTATGTCTATAGCCCAACCTTTATAAGCATATTCAATACAAGACATGCATGCTGAATCCCGGCCATCCATTGGCAGGAGTCATGGACTAGTCTAGAGATTTTGTAGCCAAGAATCACGCTAGCCTGGTCATCAGGTAGGGCACACGATATAATAATGTGGATTGTTTGTCAACACATTTTTAATTGTGAACTGATTTCATGCGTTGCGGCTCATCTGATGACTGAACTGTTTTAATTCTTGGGCCTTGGCTTCTAGGAGTTGTGGACCACCTGATTGACAGCTTGAGTCTTGCATGTGTGCCATGTTGGTGCATATTCAGATGTACCAGCAATGGGTTATACACTATACATGGGATTAGCGAATATCTGACATGATATACTTTTTATTCTATGGGCCTTTGTGTATTTTGTGTTCTTGTTGGAGAAGGCATAGAGTTGTGAGATGTCTAAAATGGTAATACTTGCAATTGGGATTTCACCTTGCAACTGCAATGGAATGTTTTTAATGTGATTTGAGTTTGTGGAAAGCTGATCTATGCCTTTTAACACCTCCTGAAGTATGTGCATTTTCCATTTTCCTTACCCACGTTTTATGCGTGTTTCTGCTTAAGTGTAATCTATCCTGCCCTGAACATAAGGAATTGCATCAAAAGTGATGCTTGTGTTCCCTATTTTTACCAGTGTTTCTTTGTTTCTTTCTAGGAAAATGTCAAGACAAAGCATCCCCAATTCTTGTATGAATCAAAGTTGTACAGGATCCTACAGGGAGGAAGTAATGAAATTTCTTGTTTCTTTTGATTATGATTTTGTATTTTACTTGTCATATTTCCTTAAATTTTTTATTTTATTAATTTTTTTTGTAACTTTTCTTTTTTAAAATTTGGCAGCTGGAATTCCAAATGTTAGATGGTTTGGTGTTGAAGGTGACTATAACGTTCTAGTGATGGACTTGTTGGGTCTAAGCTTGGAAGACCTTTTCAACTTCTGCAGTAGGAAACTGCCTTTGAAGTCTGTTCTTATGCTCGCCAATCAAATGGTAAGGTTTTGTCTATTTTCCATTCATGGTGTATTATTTATATGGCAGTTTGTTTAGTTTGGCTATTTTCTTGCGATTCTTATTATTTTTATGCTAGATCAACTGAGTTGAGTTTGTTCATGCCAAGTCTTTTCTACATCGAGATACCATGCCAGATAATTTTCTTATGGGCCTAGGGAGACCAGCAAATCAGGTGATTGACTGGTTTTTTGAAGTTTACTTCGGGTGTTCTGTTTAAGAGCATTATGAATATTTAGCATGATGTGCGGTGTACTATTGCACTTGGAGCACCACAAAGTGCAAAGAGTATCATCTATGCATCCACGTTTAAGGGAAACAGTGTGTTTAGCACATCCCTCAAAATGTTGGTGGCAGGAAATGGTTTCCATGCTACTAAAGTCATAGTTTTAACCCATTTCAAAGTGCATGCAAATGCACCCAAGAAAAATAAGTTGCAGAAGAAAATAAAAAATGTCACCAAAAATTGGCTTGCTTCAGCAAGGACCCTATAATACATTTATAGGAATTACCTCTTGTTTTAAGTAGCTGATAGTAGAATTATACCCGCAGACTTTCTCATCTTGCAGTACTGTAGACAAGGCTCATCTAAGGCTTGCTTCAGCAAAAGCTGTCTTGCGCCTGTCAAAGTACTGGGATAAAAAAATACCGATTGATGTCTATTATTCGACTTTAAGATTATCACAAGTTGGATCTTTTCTTTCATGCGAAAGTTTGTTTGAAATGGCTCTTTACTAAGCATTGTATTCATCTTCTTAGAATGAAGATAAAATGTGTTGATTGTTTCGTTGCCTTTTGTAGTCTAAAAGCAGATGATGTTTGCTTATCTAGAGATTTTAATATGTTTCACACTAGTAGAGGCTGATTTTATCTTGGCATGCAGGATCTCTACCCACAAGCTAAGAAGCTATTCCTCAGCAAAGTACACCAATATATTAAGAAGGGTTTCTGGATGTGAAGTATGTTTGTGGCTTCTTATTCAACATAACTGGATCCCATCCACTTGAGTTTAAAGAGGCAAGCATTTCTTATAATTTATTTTATACATCACTCACTTTGCGAAGTTTCTCTATGCTGCATTTCACTGAATGTTGTGCCTTTTCTAGCCTATATGAATGGGGTTGAAGTTTCTTATACTAGTGAATGTCTTTCTATCTTTGTCATATTGATTCCACAGGACAAACATAACTTAATGGAGGTTGTTCAAATGTGTTACCAACTGAAGGCACATCAACTTTCTATGCAACGTGATGTGAACTTGTCCTCTTATCCAGAAAATATTCTCACATATTTGGTCCATGCACTTGCACATCATCCTTCATTTCCTAATGTTGATGAATGCAAGGAAGTTCAAGCATTTGAGTTAATTTACCGATATCCTTGCTCTTATTCTCTATTGCATTTGTTGCTTTGTACAATTACTCGTCTTTTAATTGCTCTAAATGAGGATTCTACATGGAATGGTCTCTTGATTGAATACAAGCCAATATCCAATTATGTTTAAATATGTATTTATATTTCTCAGTTCTATGTATGAAACTTGCGAAAATTGTGGAGACATAGGTGTTGGGTGTTACATATTGATTGAAGTGTCTGAGCCCAATATTCAATGGCCATTATGTTTACCAAAATACAAGGGCCACAAATGATTTCAATATTTTAAAGAAGTTGCTTTTGAACAAGAAATGGATTCCAGAGTTGAGAGAGCATCTTTGTGTGTTGGAATGATTTTTGCATCTATAATGCTTCTTAACTCCTTCAGTATAGCTTTTTACCCATAAAAAATGAATGAACATAAAATTACAATTTTGCAAATATAGTTGTGCTTTTGGTATAAATGACATTGTATTGGTTCCATTTCCATATGATAATCTAGAATATACTTAATGAGTAATAGGTGGGAAGGGTGGGTGTATAATGTGGCTCCCATCCGATGTTCTTCGCTTTATTTTTCAATTTGAGCAATTACTCTTCACTGGAAGGTGTTCTATACTGCAAGCCTCATTTTGAACAGCTTTTTAAGGAAATTGGCAGTTTCAACAAGAGCTTCTAGTCACGTAAGGCTTCTCTCTTGAGTCGTATCAGATTATTTTTTATTTCTATCTGCTTAATTGCACGATGTGTTTTTGCTTTTTTGCAGCTGCAAAGTCAATAGAGAAGTTGGCCCCGAAACTGGTATGTTAAAACCATTGGACCTATCCATGAATTTGTGTGGCAAGATTTTTACTTTTGTTAGAAAAATAATACATAAAAGGTGTGGAATAATGTTTAAGATGTTCTTCTGTTTGTGAATTTCAGACAAGATCACCTAGCAAGGTTGCAGGCATGTTTTTGGTTTCCTTAGTCCCCCCATCTTTTGCAAATGAGGGAAACCTTCACATTTGAGAAACCGATTTCCTTTTTTAAAGGTGGTATTTTTTTTTCTCAATCTTATCTTTTGTAAATGAGAGATCTGTGACTTAGTTACTTTTTTATTTTCAATCTCATCCCCATGTGAATTATTTTTTGAATGACTATCAAGTGTAAGATTCAAAAAAAAAAAAGCAAACAAATTAGACCTTTTTTAAAAATTCGCAAATATTTTAGCGACGGACTAAATCCATCACTAATTTCTGAACAAGACAATGCACGACGGATTTGAGGTCCGTCGCTCTCCTCATATTAGCGATGGACTTTATCCGTCGCTAATATTTTGAATGACGATTAATTTGGGAGGTTTTTTCGAATTACAACGACGAATTTTATTTTTTTTTGCGACGGATCTTATCCATCGGTACTATGTGATGGACCTTATCTATCACAGATTAGATGACGGATTTTATCCGTTGGGAAAAGAAAAATGACCCAGTAAACAACGACGGACCAAGTGACGGACGAAATCCATCGTTTATTTGGTTTTACGACGGATTTGGTCCGTCACAAATCCGCGATTTTGGTGTAGTGTAAAAGGACTTCCGTTCTAGTTTCAAAGTACAAACAAATCATTTTATTCTCCTCTTCTAAAAACTCTATCTGTTCTTCTGGTTTGAGAATTTTGCTGAGTTTGTTACCAAGTCAACTCAGTACTTTCGAGTTAAACTGTAAGTGGTTCGAGCCTACGTACAGTGAGTGCACCACTGGGACTGGGTCTAGTCGTTATATTCTGGAGGTCGATTGCTCTGGAAACTTGTTTCACTCGGGACACTGTCCAAGGGGAGCAAATTCGATTTCAAGCCGAGTGACTTATGTCACGCCTCTATTTAATTCAATAAGTCTTTTTTTTTCAAATTTTATTTCCTTTTTTGTTTCTTGAATTTTTAATAGTTTATTTAATTCAACCAAATATTCCAACATGATATACATCTATTGATTAGGCCCACAAAATAGAATACCTGGTCCAAAAGGTTGGATAGCAGCATTCAAAGCAAAATGGACAGCTGTGAAAGCCCCGGGCATCTACACGCTGTGGACCATAGATGACTCGCTCGGATCTTTAACAAGGATTATGACATGGCGGGACGTGATATCTTGAATGCATGCCTACCTATTACTCAGTCGTCGGTGAAGTTAACCTTCCATCTTGTATGTAACATCCTAGCCCTAGAATTATTAGTTGGCGCAAATATAAGGCCATCCAATCATCAGGTAGGCCATACCACAAAAAATAGTGGATGGCCAATGGATCGAGTCAACATGTATGTTTGGCTCGTTGATGAGTTGATTGGGCATGGTCTTAGTGTGGGACATCCGAACCCTAGAAAATGTTGGCTTCACCTTGAAGATTATTAGTTGGCACAAATACAAGCCCATCCAATCATCAGGTAGGCCATACCACAAAAAATAGTGGAAGTTTTAGATAATATAACAGGGTAGTGTGTGGCTAGGTGACCTCTTTTACCTTCTTACCTTTTAGGACAAGGAACTTTAGTATTCTGGTATTGTATGGTTGATATACGGGAACTGACTTATTGTACAGTTAGCGGAATAACATAAAATCAAAATAAATGGTATAATGTTGGGATTCATTTTAGATGGATCTTAAACACACTACACCAAAATCGTCATTTATGAATGGTTCTAAACCGCTCCTAAATGCTTCAGGAACGGTTCATTACCGTTCCTAAAAGAGGCATTGCAGAAAATCAGGAATGGTTCAGAACCATTTTGGGTACTGTTTCAACAGAATTTTAGGAACAGTTTTTAACCGTTCTGGTGCCAATGGTCATATTTTCAGCACAAAATTTTAGATATGGTTTTGAATGCTTACTAATGTTGCCAACGGTCAGATTTTAGGATGGAATTTTAAGAACAATTTAAAACCCCTTCGTTCATTGTATTTTGGATGTAACCCGTCCATGGTAGGGTCCAGTAGGTGCTGGGTTCTAATAACCTCTCAACCATACAAATCGTATATCTCGGTCTTGGGAGATGTTACGGTAGAACCATCTCTACAGAGTACACGTGGCAGAGAAATGTATAGATCAGGACCGTTCATGTAATGGCCCTTATTATTATAATGAGTGGTTCATTATTTATTTATTTATTATTATTATTTATTTTAATCACATTTGCCAAAATATTTAGCCATTTACTACTTTCACCTCAAACCGTCACTTTGAAGGAAGGCCAAAAATAAATGTGATTGTAGGCCCAATAAAGTTTCAATGGTGGGCATCATTATCCTAACTCTTTTTATGGTGTGGTCCACTTGAGCACAGATCTGCCTTATTTTGGGACTCGTCGCCTAAAATACTATCATAAAAATAAACGGACAGCATAGATATAACACATACATCATGAGGGCCTACAGAAATTATGACATCAACACAACCTCGAGGCACGGTGGTGTGTTGCACAACACGCAATCCCATCCACTCTTACTCGTGTACATTTTTTATTGGATAATAAGGCATCAAGCCCAAAAGGGATGCAGCTTCAAAGGCACAGGAGGGAAATCCACGTCCACTTTCTACGCACCTTTATTTCATCCTATTGGACCTTTTTTTGTAGATTCAACATCTTTCAACGGCAAATTTCCTCTGAAGGCCTTTCCCAAGAACTTCCTCACAAGAAGTTATGTAAGGTTCACCATGATACACTTTGGAGAAATTCACTTTTCTTTTCCTATTATTTCAAGACATGCCCACAAATTAAGTAGGACTGATCCTAAAGTCGGTTTGACTATGGAAAAATAAATGGTTAGAGACATGAACACAATCCAAACGTCCTTGCCTCCACTGTGATGTGTTTTTGCTTCCCATACCTTTGATAAAGGAAATCGGATTGCCTGCTTACTAAGTAGGCTTTTATCATACTGAGTAAACTCTGTTGAGCCATCCTGAATATATATATGGTTCATCCATGTTGTCCATCCATTTTTTCCATATTATTTTAGGAATTGATCCCAAAATTGAAGCATATCCAAAACGTAAGTGGACTATAACACATGAAATAGTGGTAATCATGATTTCCACCGTTGAAACGTTACTGGAGCTTAAAATAATGTTTATTAGTCATTCATCCACTTCATAAAATCACAAAAAACAGGGATGAAATGCAAATACAAATATCAGCTTGATCCAAAACTTTTGTGGTGCCTAAGAATTATTCAATGGTAGAAGTTCAATTCACACTGTTTCATATGGTGTTGTCTACTTGAGCTTTAGATATGCTTCATGTTTTAGCTTAACCCCTAAAATTCTATGTTAATATGAACAAACAGAGTAGATAAATTATGTAAATCACGATAGTCCCCACTCAATACGCAATCCGCTACCTTCGTAATGTGATTCTTACCGGAATGAAATGAAAACACGGAAAATACTAGCCAATCCAAAACCTCTGGCACAACTAATGCTTCACCAGTGGACATTCAATCCTCATTGTTACCTATCTTGTAGCCCAGATGATTTTTGGATCTACCTTGATTTTTTGGCCAATGCCCAAACTTAATCAAGAAAAATGAATTAATGAGATGGATTTCTCACAAACATCACAGTGGGCTACACCTAGCTTCCCATCGCAGGTATTTTAATGCTTTTACAGGCAATTGGTTCGACCTGGGCAGTTTTGTGTGACCTTCCTGGTCTGTCCATCTCCTCTCTCCTTCATTAAAAAAAAGTCAATGACATATCACTAGACGATTGAAAATAGTATAGGCCATTGTCCACCATATTGAAAACTAGGATGTCACACACATTTGTTGTAGTGGCACATGTGTCTATATTCATATGGGCAATGCTGCACAACATTTGGGTGTAGCACAAACAAGAAAAGAAAATTGGATGTACCATCTTGTCTGCTTCTTTTTTTTTTCTCTTTCTGTCTCTTGACAACCATCCAATCCTCTATTTGTCAAACAGGACTCAAAGATAGGGAGTCATTTGGTACATGGGAGAATGCGATGGTTGATTACATGCATTTGAAAAGCGTATACATGGCATACTTAAATGCTACTTAACCATCCATATTGTGGGATTCAGTGTAGATAAGTGGTGGACTAAATATCAGTGTTGGTACAAAGAATCTAAACTTGGATTCATGGACCCTTTTTTGCTTAATGAGGACCATTGGCCATTTCCATTCTTCCATCAACTAAATGGCTACAAAATCAGATGTTTAAGTAATCAAGTTAGTCGTGTCATCACCAATCTGTTGGGGTTTGCTACATGAACTCTGTTCTGCCATTTAGCTTAGACCTTCAGTTAGACCATGGGTCAAGTCTTTTCTTACTACCTCCATGTCCTTGTGGGCCTTCCCCTTGCAAGTCAGTTTAACTTCTTATTTATAATCTATCTACAAGTCAGTTTACTACCTCCATGTCCTTGTGGGCCTTCCTCTTCCCCCTTTAAATAATACTCCAAAGAATAAAAAATTACGAAAGAAAAGTCCTTTTTAATTGTAATGCGAAGAAAAGTGTAGACATCCTTTCTAAGAGAGAATATAATAGGAATTTCCATGAATAGTAGGAAACTTGATTAGAAACATAAAATAATGTTGGGAACATTATACCGGTGGCTGGAAGTGTGATGATAATTTTGTCCGCAAACCTTTCGCCACGTAGAACTTTGACATAGTGTTATTATGGAGATGAGAAAAGGTAACTAAACTCACAGATTTTAACATGGTTCTTTTCTAAAAACAAGAAAAAAGCATTGCTAACCTCATATTCTGCATGCCCACCAATCCCAAAGTCATCACTTCTTAGGGGGCTGACCAACATTAAATCTATAGCTTTCCAGTGGATTTCCACACCTTAAAAGGAAATGATAAGGACAAACAAGTTAGTGTCCATCATGGGAATTCCTAATCCTAAGAGAGTACATCAATAAACCACACCTGTGTTTCCCATAATTGTTATGAAACTCTTGTTGGAGTTCGGTGTCAGGTTCATCTGCATCAATCAGCACCAATCAGTAGTTAAACAACAATCTCACAAGTCTAGAAATCATAACCAACTGTAACATCCCAAAAATTGGGGGTCGAGCATAAACTCAACTCCCGAGTTCCAGAACATCACTTATGCAACAAAATGAATGATGTTTGAATGCTGTCGGTATTAGTACATTGAACATGAGTGAGATTAAGCTCAAACAACATATCATACTCCAGAGACAGTTAAATTGGAAGACTGTGATAGATATATATAATATAAAAACAGTGATGAGTCTTCAGAGTGTGATAAATTTACTAGGTTAAATAATTACAGTACAATTTTAAAAGATACCTAATGTGAGGAAGTGTAATGTCTTCTATCTCAAGTATCATAGCCCCGTCAATACAATACCAGGTCTTCATAGACCTGCCAGAGAGATACAGATAGGAGAACTCCTCCTCATCATCATAGAAATAGTCCGGCTCTGCTTCATAAGCATCGCCATCACCTGAAACTCAACAAATCTGGTTGGTGTGTAGAACACCGTCCTGTAACATGGGAGTGAGTGATCAACTCAGTGGAACAATAAAGCATAGGTTAACATGTTATCAATTCAGTCAAGCAGTAATGATAAAGTAGTAAAATTAAATACTCCTAACTACTCTTATTAATGTAAGTATGAATGACATGATGTATGCCCTCACCGACATACTCTCTCATGCGACACCCTCTTCGTTCGCGGCATGCTTTCATCCCTCAGTGCTCCACATCTTCCAGGCACATGCAATGCATGGTGAGCATGATTACCGAGTTATTATTATTCCATTTCAAACAGCATGATTGGGAAACTAAGGTACCTCCCTTGTATCATTCCCAAACATGATCCATTATAGGGTCGTCAGTCCTAGTTAATCTCAGACGATGGTATGTTTCTAGGTCACTGCAGAGGCTGTCAGGGCTGTTACATGGAATCGTTGCATCACTCCCCCATCACCTCTTTAACGATTCATCACTATACAGATACAGGCCTAGTTCATACTCTATACACTGCGGCAAAACTCATCGCCTCACCGCAAATTCAGAGTATGCTCGAGGTCACTTCACTAACGTCCTACCAACTGGCAGTCTATTTCGAAGCTCGACCAGTCCACTTATTGAGAATGGGACCCGGCTGCAACCCGACTGAGGACCACAGCCAGGCTACGCCAGTGTAGGCCGACAGCATGAATATAGTGTCCCATACCACCATAATCGGCTCACGAGTCTGGTTGCTCACTGGTCACTATGGGGAGGCAGGGCTGCCAGGGCTGTTACACGTAATCGTTGCACCACTTCCCCATCACCCATCGCCCCAGCATAGGCCGACAGCTCGACCACCGTGTCCCATACCACCATGCCCGGCTCATGAGTCTTAGCAGATCGAGATATCATGGTTAAAAGGGTTTTCACTGGTAAGTTTGGTACCCTAGGTTCAAACAGTAGCGACCAAACATGGTGAACATACATTAAACACATCGGGTTACTTGACGAGCCTGACTAGCTCGAGTGCACAATAAATTAGACGACATGAAATGCATAAGCACTTCGCATGGCCTAACCACTGTCACCAACTGACGTACGACTCGGGTTCGTCGAACACATCCCACGTGGCGACATGAACCTCAGCCACGATCTCAAATCTGGTACCGACTGTCTGGACTATAGACATAGTCCCAAACTTAATCAATTCTCATCCATAGCATGTGGAGTAAAGCATGATAAATAAAGTAATTCAAGCATGTTAGAAGGCATGTTATAAGGCATGTTATAAGGCATGTTATAAAGCATGTTGCAAAGCACTACATCAGTAGAAATACAAACACATATATTGCAAGTAAGCAGTTTAAGTAAACAACCTCATGGAGGTAATCATACATGTCACTAGGGTAGCTGAGAATCCCATCTCAACACTCTCCTAAGGCATCAACATTCAAATACTTGCTCACACAAGCATTTCCATAAACACTTAACCTACATTATTTCACATACTTGGTGTATGTTAGCAAACATGTATTAGGGCAAGTCCTCTAGCCAAGCAAATAATTTACGCATATATAGTATATTTATACAATAAATAATCATGGCAAACACATGTCTAAAATACATATGTATACAGTACTTTCTACAATACAGTATTTATACATACATAGTGTATATTAGTAAAACATGCATTTGGGTGAATCCATTCACCAAATAAGTATTTTATCCATATATCATATATTCATACAATAAATAATCATGACAAACACATTTTCAAAAAATATACGTATACGGTATTTTCTACAAATACCTATAATATGTAAAATTCCATAATTTGCATCTTTAATCGAAACAGAAATCGGAAAGTACTTTGTACATGTGCAAATGCATGCAGATCATTAATCTATCATTATCTGACATTGAAAGCGTTGAAAACCATAACCTATATACCTAAAGTCTGCACCTTTTGTCGTAGAATCGTAACGGAGTCGATAGGTTCGCTAAGCTTCCGTATACGGGAGTTTGGCAACTTAGAGAACGAAACAGGTTAGCTATTTCATAACCTACAACCTATACAACCCTAAAACAGATTAGGGTTAAGGTTTCTTACCTAGAAATGACGCCGGAATCGCCAGGAAAGCGATGAGAATCAGGCGGTCGAGCACGAATAGCGGCAGGGAACAGCAGTAGGGAGTTCCTCCCACATCTCCCTCACTTTCTCTCACTTTTCTCTCTTCTCAAACCCAAATTCGTGTGGCTGAAATGGGGGAGGGTATAAGGTCCTTATATAGTCTAAAACTTCACCGAAATAGACTTGTGGACAAGGTTCACCTAGGTTATAACCAAAGCGGAACTTTTTCAGCTCAACGGAGGACTTCTGGCAGGCCTCCTTGAGCCAAAGGTCGGACTTAAGCTCACCGACACCGGATCTACGTTCTATTAAGTTTTCGTTTCAGTCAGATTTCCAGATCACGCGTGGCGGACCAGTTTCAGTTAGACGGTCAATAGGTCTCGATCGGAGATTCCGAGTACATGTAAATGTGTATGAATTTTCTCCCGATCCGAGGGTGTAATCTGGTCTGATTCTGACAGTCTGGTTGCTTAAAACTGATCCACAAACGAGAGATGCCAGATTACTATTCAAGATGTTTATTTTTAAAGAAAACAAGTGTTTTCACACTCTCTCGCTCCAGACTCAAGCGAACGGCCGTGGGACACTGGCTGGATTTGATTTCCGAGATGGTTGTCAAGCCCAGCAAGGCGGTCCTAATTCCTTAACTTCGTGTTAATCGGACTTCCGACGTGCGGTCCAGATCTGATACGGAGTTTCGAGATACTCCCGAGAGCAGCCGGGTAATGAGTTTGATCTGAGATTTTTGGGTAACCTAGCGTCAATGATTCTACAAGTTTTGGGTCTTGCAGATCGTATTTAAAGCGATTCTAGTGGATTTCGTAGCTAATCTAATTTAGCACGTGGTTACTTTGTCTCATTTCTAAAGGATTTAGTCCTATAAGATTTCTGTCTGAGGTGGTACCTAGGCCTTTGTAGTTTGTGTATAAAGTGATCCAATTTATACTACTTAGCTAGTTTAAGATAGTGTCTAGGGTGCAAGTACTTAGGAAAATTGAAAGAACAAGGTGGTGAAGGGTGGGATTTGTGAAGGAAAGGGGTTCAGAAGCGATTTTTAGACTATGGGATTCAGTTTTGACAGGTTAATAAGGTGTTAGGATCGACCCATCGCCTAAGGATGTCTAATCCCAGGTTGGGAAAAATCCGGGGTGTTACACCAACATTCCTGGGTTTCCTTGTCTATTGACTTAGTGACCCAGCCCAGCACCAGTGCAAGCGCACCAATTTTGCAGCATCAAAACAGAAAAAGCCAGAACTTGAGCTAGAACTAATGCAAGTGATGCTTGGTAGTTTGCCAGATAAAAGAACTACCTAAAAAGTGCAGTATTCTAAAAACTAGGTAGGCCACACCATAGGAAACAAAAGAATATTGATGACTTGGAAAGAAGAGAAGGAACACTGTGGGGCTCCACAATGAGTTCCCCAGTTATTAAACTTTCAAACCCCAAAAGCGGCATATGCATTAAGTTGGAAATTATCATTAGTATAGTTTCTATAATTTAAAGGATAAAAAAAGTAACAAAAATTATCATTATAGAAATAAAAATTATGTTGATGAACTTGCAAAGAAGTGTCACGAGAAAACAAAAATTGAACACAAGGGGCAATAATAGTTCTTAAAGAAAAATAAATTTGATTTAAATAGCCATTAATTTCTTCAACAAATCTGAGCAATGTTTGATTTAAATAGCCAACATGCAGTCTAATCATAAGGAAATGGCAAAAGAATTACTAATGATGTTTCTTACTATTTTATGTTATAAGCACAAAAATGAGGCAAATCCAAGGCTCAAGGGGACCACACGATAGGAAGCATCACTGATAATGACACGAGACAATCACCGTTGAAACCTATTCCTAGTGCCACTATCGTGTTTATTTTCCATCAAAACTATTGATAATGTCACACAAACATTGAAGCCTTGGATCTATCTCATTTTTGGGCTCATACCCTTGAATGATCTATAAAGATGGATGAATGGCTTGTAGATATAAAACCGGCCATGCATCATGGTGGGTCCACAGATCCCTTGGCTTGACCAAGTCTGTCAAAACATGAGCAGACGTTTGTTAAGCAACGCTTGGCACGTTAAAAGTTTTAAAGATTTAAAATCGATTACTCAGCTGTTTCTTAGAGCTAGCTTACCTGTGGCTAGGGACTAGACAACAGATGTCAATCACCTATGCTCCTCTCTCACCCATACGATAGCAGGTCAACCACAAAATATGAATACCCCATCTAAGCCATGATTGTGGGCACACGGATCAGTTGGTATAGAAATCAGGCCAATTAATAATTATGTAACGCACATAGTTGAAATCAATCAATGGCCCAATTAATGCATAGGTTTGGCCTATCTAATGGAAGGGTGTTAATGTCTAATCTAATGGAAGACTGTTTCATTATTATGAAAAACATTATTCTATTTATGATTTGATCTCAACATTCAAGGAAAATTTTAATGTCATGGTTTGGGCAGAATTTGGGTGGCTTTAAAATTTTTGACATTGGCCAGTCCTTTAGCTTCTTTTTAATCAACAAGGCATTATAACAATACTTATGTTAGATGTTCTAATAGCATCCTTTAAGGTTTTGGTTTGTACAAGTGAAATCAATAGTTTAGTTATCCCACCCATTGATATGATGGGTCCCACTTTGGTGGACCATCCACAAAAAAATACCAAAAATAGAAAAATCCAAACACTTCAATAGGCGAATTGAACACATTTATACTAGTTTGTAGTTCAATCATAACCATCTTGTTTGAGGGAGAAGAAGATTCCTAAAGAATACCTGAATGACAGCAACACCACCAAAGAGTTTTGCTATTCTTTCATTAAGCTTCTCTCTTTCATAATCCTATTCAACAGCCTGCAAAAACCCAAAATATATATGCCACAAAGGATGCTCGATAGCTGAAGGATGGAGTAGGAAAGGCTAAGAACAATTTAATTACAATTGAAAAAAGAAAAATGAAAAAACAAAACACCTCAACAAAAAATATAATTTACTCTTCTAAAACTTCACCTAAAAGTTAAAATGCTACATAACTGATGGAATTTACTCGTCTCAAAGTGGTTAATCTCCATTTGAAAATATAAGTATTTAATTGAAAATTTGTAACAAAAAAAAAGAAGGAAAAAATAGGGAATATGCAAGTACTAGTGTTCCTATTGCTAGAGCCTGATGCAATTTGAGCTGAGATGTGTAGTTATATAATGATTTCATTTCCTCAAATATGAAAGTGAATCATCATAATAACGGACAACTAAAGAATGTTTCCATCATCTTCATCCTTTTGAATTTTATAGTGCATTGACAAAGAAAAAGAATGCCATCATTCATCCACATGCACATCAAAGACGCTTACATATACACATAGTATACATAGGCAATTAGACATCACAGATTTTAGCTAATTCATGCATTTTTAGCTACAAAAAGTCAAGGGAGAGCTTTTCCACAAATTTCTATTATTTTCCACAATTTGTTATGATAAATCATTACTTACTTCTAAAAACTATAGTATTGGGCCTGTTGGCTATAAGAAGAAACATGGTTTTGTTGCAATATACTGTTCATTGCAGATATTGTAATTGGTGGTTTCTCCTGCTTCACGATGGGAATACTAGAGATTTAAGCTAAAAGTTCTAAAAACTTGAGGAAGGAAACACTTGATTTCTTGATTTTTTAGCTAAAAGTTCTAAAAAGTGTGACCCATTGGTGCATGTGGCTGCATTGGTGCATGTGGCTGCATTTGGTTGGGCAATGCTTCACACGCATGTTAGTAAAACTTTTGTATTTATAACAGAATAGTCGACGTGCCCCAACTGCAGAAAAATTAAGAAAATAGAAGCCTGCTTGAAGCAGTTTATGTTTTTCACAACCCAAACACAAAGGGTACTAAGCAGTCAGCACACTTTGGAAGTACACCAACCATGACTCAACAGCTCATCCAAACACTACCGAAATCTTTTGCAGTTTTCAAACTAATATGCCAATGCCAATCAATGCTATTGGGTGTAGAATACTCTGTTAAAGTTAAGAAAAGAGTCCTACTTGCCTGGAATTATACTCAGGGACACAGAGTTGTCATGGGTGATTCCGCTAAGTAGACATTTTATGTACAAGTGTTCAATCAACAATGCATTTAGCACCCCTGAAACAATCAAAGTCCTTCAGGAGATCAGTGTCACGACAAAGAAGAACTAGAGGAGTAATTGAATAGAGATATACAATCTTCAAATGCTGGAAAACACCACAACTCTGGCTGAAACTCTAAAAGCGAATAAAGCACGCAATCCGCAATGGAATAACGGTCAGCTTGTCGTACACTTGATGGGACTGCCACTACCTTCATTCCAACATTCCCGGCAGCTCTAACATCAACCTTGATTAAAAAATAAATAAATAAATAAACTACATGATTATTTCAAAATGAATCATGACATATATAATTTGTGGAAGTACTTTAGTTGCAATAACCGCTGCCACCGACCATGGGCAGGTCTTCATCCTTTTTTTTTTTTTTTTACGAATCCATGGTATTTCTATTCATTTTGAGAATACTATGATACTAATTACTAAAGATGTGTTTGGTTGCGCACTGAACATCAAATATCATGATATTTCATGATTAATTAGTCTAATTTGGTGCAAATTTTCATTGTATTTCATGAAGTTTGGTGAAATGGAGCAACCAAACAAACCATCATAAATGAGAAATGTGCTGGTAAGGCTTACAAAGTTTAAGTAGATAGTCAGCTTAAATAGTTTAAATAAGGCTTACAAAGTTTAAGTAGATAGTCAACTTAAATAGTTTAAATAAGGCTTACAAAGTTTAAGGCCTACATCAGCTTGCTGGTGTATTGCAGTCCCGGTGCTAGTTTCACCATGGCCCTTACAATGGAAAAATAGTTTAAATAAGTTTTTCCCAAAGAATGATACTAATCACAGGGAGAAAATTAAAAAGTTGAATTTTATTACCAAGCCTCACATCCATTACTTCGTCCATTCAAGATGGGACATGAGTGGTGGAACAGATGGATTATCTAGTCCATCAAAAAATAGTTTAGATAAGTTTTTCCCAAAAAATGCAAATAAGAAAGGAAGACATGCAAGTCATCTTATCAAAAGATACATATGATAGAAGTTGTAGACAACATACTAATATCATGATACATATAAGACTCCTTACCCATCTTTGTTGTTGTCCTCACAAAATTGACGGAACTCAATGCAAGCAAGTTTTACATGATGAGCACCCACACTACAATACCAGAAAAGAATATAAGGAAAACGGAAAGCTGATTCAATGATTTTGAGAGTTCAAGCGAGAGAGCTCGAGTTCTCAAGTCCGAGAGAGCATATCACTAATCACTGTAAAGTCATAACAATATGCTAGAAAAAATGCAACTCAAAAATAGCATCAGAAATTACTTGTCCTCTATCTGTTATCAGGCTTGCAAAGAACTGACAATATAGTAAATATCCTAGAATAATGCAACTTAAAAGTAGCAAATACCCTTTTCTTCCTCTTACAAGACTGACTGGTCAATTTGATATAAGAAGATATCTAGGAATTCAAAGTTTCCTTGAGAATCAGTTGGATGAATGGAATCATCAAGGAGTGGAAACAAAGCCTTTCTAGGAAATGGAATCTCTGAAAGAGATTCGTTTTGCCATGTTTAGTTGATGGGATTGTAATTCCATGGAATCATGAATTTATGCTTGGATTCAAGAGGAAAGAGACAGCAATTGGGACCTACCAAAATGAAGAGAAGGGAGGAGGGATCATTATGAGGAAAGTGTGTTTCACAGTACATCCATGCACTCAAACATGAAAAATTGACCAGACTCATTGAAATAGATTCCATAAATTGTTATTTCCATGAAGCCAAACAACTCCAATGGAAAATTCTAAAAGCAGGTTTCCTAGAGAAATTGATTGATCATCAACATCTTCTTTGCAAGCAACCGGCTTAAGAATCAAAGCCCATGCGCCCATGCAATCACGTCCAGTTTTGCCTTCCTAAACATCTCGTCGTGGCAATGACAACAATTGCAGAAATGTTTGTCATTGTGCTCAAGCCAGACGACAAACCGATGACAAGAGAGACACCGCAGAACCCTTGCTTCATGTCCAACTCCACCTCCATGCTAGGCTAAGAAGAAATGACACAACTGAAGTGTTATTTATTTATTTATTTATTTCTAACTGAATTTTGGAACTGAAAAACCTAAGATAATCAAGGAGAAGAAACAAAAAATCAAAAGTGGCAGATCACTTAATACAATTTCATCAATCTCCTGAATTGATTCTTTCTTCATTCCTTGAGAAGATTCTTCAACAATTTCATCTTCACACTAATCTTATGCATGCATTGCCAGTGGGATTATATTAACAAGTATAAACATCCAGAAGGCGTAGGGAGCAGGACTGCAATTCAAAGCAGGGGCAACAGCTGGGTAGAAGACTTGTGCAACTCAGAATCTAAACTTAATAATCCAGGAAATTACCTTGGACAACTAAACAATATAAATCACAAAAAAATAAGCTGATTTTCTTTATTTTACCACTATTGCTCCTATTCTTTGCAAAAAGGAGTACGATGTTCCTGCCAAAGCAACTTGCATTAAGAATTCCAACAGAAAATTTAAGCGAAATAACACACCATCTGTTTTGGAAACAAAGATCTAAATATGTTAGATGCAATACTTAAGCCAATTTTTTAACTCGTAGAATAATAAAAAACGGTTTGGAATAGTGACAGCATTATATCTAGAGAAGGAAAATCGGCGTAAGCATTATATCTACAAGAAAACACATAGGGTAAAACATACCATGTGAAATTCTAAATAGTGACAGCCTAATATTACACAGAGACAAGCAGACTAATAGCCATTATACACAACAAAGTTCTGATTTTGTGCATCAGCGTCACTAAGAAAAACTGGACCGCAAGCTAATGTACCATAAGGTGAATGCTAATAACAAAGAATGAAGGAGGAAAAAACTTCTCCAAAACACACATTGCCACAACAACACATTGTTTGATGGCAATGATATTATCTGCATTAACTTTGTTCGAGCACAGGACATTAAAGAATTAACAAATGTGTTGAATAGTAGTTCGCAACGTCTTATGCTCTAAGAAAGCATGTTGTAGCAACACAGGTAGTAACTGACACATAATGACATGATAATCATGCGACTTTAGTCCCTTTATCTCGAGAGTTTGTAAGTTCACAAGATGTTTAAATCTGGAACTATACCCTGTTGGAACCTTCAAGTCATGCAATATTTAACAGAACAATTCTTTCTCCTTGCGACTTAAAGTAAATGGTGCCTTTGGTTTAATAGTTTTGTCATCCGCTTCTTTCAGCCATAAGTCTTTCATTATGTTCATTTTTTTCAAATCTTCGCGTGCACTTATATCATCCTTAGTTTTATCTTTGACTTCTAGAATCGTCGACAGAAGATGATCACCAACATTCTTTACAACATGCATTACATCCAAGTTATGCCGAACTGGTAACTCCTGGAGAAACATAATTATGATGGAATGTTAAGTTTTTATTCACTGGCATACATGTAAATGAAAGAAACAAATTAAGGAAATCACCTTCCAATATGGCAAGTCGAATAGGATTGATCTTTTGTACCAAGTAGTAATATTCCCAGTCAAATCATCACCGTAACTTTTTCGTTTCTTCCCCTTTGATTTACCGATATCCATCTCAATACCGATTACCTTCGCTTCAACCTCTGAACCACTTAATCGATGAGAAGGTCTTCCTTCTTCTACATTATAATTGAATGCCGCTTTTTGGGTCCTAAAAACATGATTAATAGGAAGAAATCTTCGATGGCCCTGATAGGAGTACTTCTTGCCACTCTTAAGTCGTTCAGTGACGGTTCCCTTGGCACAAACAGGGCAAGCATATTGTGCATGTGTAACACATCCTGATAAACTCCCATATGCAGGAAAATCATGAATTCCCTACATTAAAATGGCTTTCAAATTAAAAATTGTCTTTGAATGAGAATCATATGTTGACACTTTATTAAGCCACAAATTCTTGAACTCGTCAATCAACGGTTGTAAGTAGACATCAATGTCCTTACTCGGTCATTTTGGACCTGGTATCAATACCGTTAACATTGAAAATTCTCGTTTCATACACATCGAAGGGGGTAGATTATATGGCACTATAATGACAGGCCAACAACTGTAGACACTACTAAGATGTCCAAATGGGTTAAATCCATCAGTTGCAAGCCCTAAACGCACATTACGAAATTCTTCAGCAAAACTTGGCCACTTGTTAGTTATAATCATCCAACTTGATGAATCAGATGGATGCCGCATAACACCACTATATTCTTTCAGTTGAGAATGCTAAGTCATTTGCTCCGCTATCCATGACACACTAGAAATAAAGTTTTTTTCAAAAAAAAAGAAGAAGATTACTTATTAATTTTTTTAACAAAAGGTATATAGGATAATATTAAAATTATATTTAACATTGAATGCACACCTGTATAGCCTCTGTAACCTTGGTGCCAAAGGAAAATATCTCAAAACCTTCGATGGAACTCTAACACCTTTTTTCTTTGCCAAGTAATCTGACCTCCATCTCGATGTATGACATGTTGGACAATTTTGTCTATCTTTATACTCTTTCCAATATATAATACAATCATTGGGACATGCATGTATAGTCTCATAAGTCATTCCCAATGAGTTGATCATCTTTTTAAACGATATGTGCTCACCTTGTAGCAACGTGTTTTCATCGATAACAACTTCTTAACCAATTGAAAAAGATCATTAAAGTCATTATCGACCAACCATTACGTGCCTTTAAACTATACAACTCAACAATAACCGATAATTTTGTGAGTTCTCTAGGGCAAGAAGGGTACAAGGATTGTCTTGCATCATCAAATAAAGCCTTATATCTTTCTGCATCAAGGTCTTCATGACAATTTTCATTTCTTCTAAGATCATCCATAAGAGTATCAGCATGTTCTCCAATATTTCTAAATGCATCATTAACAAGTTCCTCCATTCTAAGATACTCATCATCGGATTGATCATCAAACGTCGATGATGATGGTTTCTCGTTACTTTTCACAAGACTTTCATCGTGAAAAATCCAATGTGTGTATGACTTATCAATACCGTTAATGAGCAAATGCTCATGAATCTCTCCAAGAGTGAACATCCCACTCCCATTTCTACATTTCATACACGGACACGAATAATGATCAAATCTACCACCGTTGTTCTTTGTAAACTCAATAAAATGCACAAGTCCATCCAAATATTCTGAACTTAACCTATGTTTGTCCATCCATGCTTTGTCACTTAATGACGACATTCTGCAACATATGATAACAAACTAAAATAAAAATGAAGTGACAAAATATAAATTAAGCATTCTAAATTCAATATCAAATCCATTAAGTGCCTTCTTAGGTATAAGCATAAAATCTAGCAAAGTAAAATAAAAAACACTGCATCTCTCTTTTAGACTCAACGGGCAGATTTGGTAGTTCCGCGCTAGGACCCTTGGGTCGACGTGAAAGTGGGCTCTAAAGGAGCTACTGCTCAGAGAGCACAGGTAGAGGTATTTCCTCTTCTATCAAATGGGCTATTGTTCTAAAGAAATTTAAACTAAATAATAGACCCGTAAATAAGGAGAATCGTAAACAAGGCTCTGAAACCAATTTCAAGGCGATGAACGAGAGTAAAAGAGAGAGTAAAGGCAAAAGTAACGTATAGCTACAAATATGTTTACATGAAGCAATAAAAATATAAATTAACTAAGACTATAGGTAAGCACACAATTATACCTGATTCAGCAGGTTCTTTTCTACAACAAGAGAAGTGGACTTCAACAAATATGATTATATTCCTGAAACAAAACAAAACAGATATATGGTTCATTTGATTAAAGAGACATTTAGCATTCTATAAAAGCATTTAATGCACCACATTAATCCATTGTAATTCCATACCACCTAATACCACACATCAAACAAGCATTTTCATTCGAATGACCTTATATATAAAAAATGATACCTGAAACAAATAAATTAGCCACATATCATACTTGTCTCTATCTAGAGGTGCTAATTGTCTCTATCCCATTCAGTAACATACCATGTACTATCCTCATACAATTTACATACAAGCCGAAATTTCGACAACACCTCCCCATATTCTCCAGATATATGTAAAATTCAATACTAATTAGCTGCCACATGTAATCCATTACACATGGATAGAAGAAACTAATTAGTAAAGAACCACATATCCGGAGAAAATATAAGGAGACACTAATGAAATTTCAACTACATGTAAACTGAAAATGAGGACAACCTAAGTACATAGTATGGTACCGAACTGTCCAAAATGGGACAATTTAGGAATCCACAAAGAACAAGCATTTTCATTCAAATGATTGTACTTGTTCAATATAAATTCCTAAATGGAGGGATGCATTGCTAAACCACTAGGTGACCTAAATACTAATTAACAACATCAGTTAACAAAGAAATATAAATATAAACATTTAAGTAATAAATATCGAAATATATAAGAAATTGCTTAAATGTGTACAACATCACTTATTTAAACAATTAAATGTGTTTGTACAACATCACTTATTTATATAAATAATTAAAATTAAAAAGGAATTCACTGATCTATGACAGTTGCTTAAAGAGATGGAACCTGCTGGTTCCATGAAAGGTAAGAAATTGAGAGTAGATGACTAGTTATGTTCCAACCACATCTTGTGTGTGGTGTATGATACATTTATTTATCCAAACTCTTTAAGCAGGCGAGAAATGTAGAAATTTTCTGAAAATCTTAATTCTCTAGTTACAAAATAAGCTAAAGAGAACAATTAACATTGGCAATGTAATTAATACAAACCTACTTTTTTAAAAGTTTTTCTGTTTGTACACCATGCTCAATTTTTCTGTTTGTACAAGTCACATCCATGCTTAGTTTTTTCTGGCTGTATACAATTTATGTAACCACGCATGTAGATTGTATGAGTTAATGCCTGACGTATAATTTCTTAAAAATCTCTCAAATTGTAAGAGCCTAGCAATTTATTTTTATTATTTTTTTCTATTATATTCTTCTCTTTTTATCCTCGGTGGGTCCTTCATGCATTTCTTTTTCACAATCTGCATGCTACCACGTGGCCCATATGTTCAACGCAGACCTTCAAGTTGATGATTTTGATAAACTGACAATGTGGCCCATATGTACAAACTTATTTCTGAGTAAAAGATAAAAATAAAATCTACTCAACTTCACATAAAAAATACATAATTTTAGTATTAAATTAAATGGACATACCTTAGAACTGATCAACAAAACTCGGATACTTGAACAAGTCCAAAAGGCCATACAGGGCCAGACCTGACCTCTCAATGGGTTCGATAACTAAGACTCATAGGGATGTTGTTTTGGTGGTTGGATCCCTCACCGTGGGCCCACCATGATGTATGTGCCTTACATCTATGCCGCCCATCTATTCTGATAGCTTATTTTAAGACATGATAAAAAAAAAAAAAAATGGATTCAAATCTCAAGTAGACAACACAAAAAACAGTGGTTATTGAATACCCATTGTTAAATGCTTCTTGGGAGACACCTGAATGTTTATTTGCCATTCAACCTATTGATAAGGGACCATTATTTCCTGTGACGTAGCCTACTTGAGATTTGGATCTACTTCACTTTTAATAACTTGCCTTAAAATAAAGGGTCAAAACATATAGATGTAAGGCACATACATCACGATGGCCTCACAATAAAGGATCCACCCACCTCCATTAAAAACAGCTTTTTTGTTTGTACAAGTCACATCCATGCTCAGTTTTTCTGGCTGTATACAATTTATGTAACCACGCATGTAGAGGGCCACTTACATGCGTTGTACCTCTATTTGGGGTTTGAATGGTTGATATGTTTCGTAGAGGGCCACTTACCCCAAACTAGTCCCTCCCTCAGCCACTCTGCATAAATTGTGGATGTGTTTGATCTTTGTAGAGGTAATGGTGATGATGACAAAGAGGAGACGAGATCCCCAGGATGCCTTCCCATCATCACTTCAGGTGCAAGAAGGAAGACAGTTTAGTCATGTTCTTTCTCTTTGTTAATCATCAATAGCTAAACTCTCAAGCATATATCAAACCTACGGGGGTTTCTTAATCTAGGTTTCTTATCTTCTAGGTTATTTTGCTTGTTAACCCCAAGGCATCTCTACAAATTGTGCATATGCCAACTGCCATGTGTGTGGCACATCTGGGAGTTGCATAAGATGTGCTAAACTTTTAGATGATCTTGCTATTACGTTAGGATGGTCTACTTATAAGGCATGCCCCATGCATACATTGAGTGTGTACTATTGGCATTTTTTCTCAAAACTATCCATTGTTTTCATGTGTTGGTTGCCTACCTGATAAGAGGACCAGATTAATCATTGTGTTGGGTCATCTGCATGGTTAGGCCTACCTTTATGTATGCCTCATATATCCCAAACACATAAGAAGTTGGCATGTGTAATTTGTTTCAAAGGCTACTTTTATTAATCCGTTGGTGCCACTTTGATTCATTCTAGGCACAGAACAAGATGGATTTCATACTGCATAGGATTGTGCAGCAGTTGGTTCGATCAGTGGAATGTGAAGTAGGGACTGAAACAGTTATGTACGTCAAATGCATGCTCATCTATCCATCTTATGTAAGAATTGGCCCTTTGGGTCCATGTTTATCATATTATCTATTCTCATGCGTGCCCTCGAGCTATTAAAACATTTTCAAGATAGGGCTTTAACTTTTGGTTAATGAAACATCTACACTGGCTACCATAAAATCCATCACTCTGACAGAGTATCAAAGTTTTTCTCTCTTCTAATTTGTAACAAACTACAATGTTAATTTAGCAACATATAAAAAAGAAGCATTGGAGTCAATCCCCAAAAATGTTTTAATGATCAGATGGGACCAAACTGTCTTTTCTAATCAGATTATGAAGTTGGTCATCTATGCATGATGAATTAGTTCACCAAAATTCAAATTTGTCATTATGCATAGTGGATCAGTTCACCAAAATTGTCTTCGATTTTAAGAGTAAAAGGTATACTTGGATAGGAATATGTGTCCTTTCCAATAATTGGAGAAAATTATAGACAGATAAAAGATTAATGAAGTACAAAACTTTGAAGAACTATCAATTATATAAATCAATCTCTGCTGCACATCTGCATATACCTGGCATTCTAAAAATGCTATTTAGTTGCGTATATGAAACATACAACAGTATCTCATGATAGTGCACTTACTCAAAGTATACTGGATCAGAGTGTACTAAATTCATTTTACAAAGATGATCTCTGCTGCACAACAAGATCATCAGCAGAGTAATAGTCTCATTTTGCTATGTATTATATAAATTTAAAAAAAAATAAAAAATTGCCTTCCAAAAAATTGAGTTCATCTCATTTTGTTATGTATCATCTCGTCTGCTAATTTCAACTAGTAAGGCTGTGAAATGTACTTTCACTAGAGAACGAATCACTCACCTACAGCTTTAGCAGATATTTTCCAAACGAGATCCTTGGGATGACAGGATGGATTGCAATGCAAGCTGCTGCTGGGGCTGCAAGGAAGATCAGGTCGATGCAAGGGGCGAAGGTGGCAATGTCTGTCGAAGCTGCCTCTGAAGATTAATCATCCAGCTCACAATTTGGTCAGTTGCCAGATATTTGCCTGCACATATAACGTCAGCAAAAACAGATCAATCATCGTATTATAGATGTTACTCCAGCTCTGGTTAAACTTAAACAATCGTCATTTAGGACTCCCAAATCACAAGACTTACCTAAAATCACAGACCGTGTGAACGGCTCCGATGTCCTTCCTAGGAGAGCTTCTCTCCTCAAACCTCTCCTTCTCTTCTAATTCCTTCTCCCTCTGCCTTTGCCTCTCAGCGAACTCATCTAGCTTGGCTTTCCGCTCTGCATCTTCCTTCTTACGCCGTTCGGCCTCTGCAGTACAACCAAACACTCATCATAGATCGGGAGAGGGAGGGAGAGTGAGAGGGAGATCGAGAGAGAGGGTCGAGATCGGGAGAGGGAGATCGAGAGAGAGGGTTCAGATCAGGATAGAGGGTTGAGATCGGGCGAGGGAGATCGAGAAAGAGGGTTAAGATCGGGAGAGGGAGATCGAGAGAGAGGGTTGAGATCAGGAGAAGGAAATCGAGAGAGATGGTTGAGATCGGGAGATCGAGGGAGATTGGGAGAGGGAGATCGAGGGAGAGGGAGATACAGAGGAAGACGCAGACGGCGGTGGAAATGAAGGATTTTAGGGCGTTTTTGGGTATGGAAATGAAGAAAAGCATTGGTAGTCTGCGGTAATTTACAGTACTATGGCTCTCGGGTCATGTGGGGTCCACTTAGAGGTTAATAATAGAATCCATTCCATCCATCGGTTTCAAAATAAAACAATAAAGCATAATAATAATAAATAAGAACATTCAACCCTCAATTAAGACACACCAATAAAAAAATTGAAATAACAATGTATAATAGCAATTAGTCCAGTACGGTTGATTACCGTTTCAAATCAGAAACGACTTTAAGCCATTTCTGAACTAAAATCCTGACCGTACCAGACGGACGATTTTGGTGTAGTGACATTATAAACGCAAACGGGGAAATGGTACTAGGAGGTGACCTCACGCTAGCTTTCCATGAGGTTGAGCCATGTGCCCCACCGAGATATGAGAGGACATTCACACCATGCATTTGATAAGTCCCCTCTTGGTTATAAAATGTCAAAAATCAGCTGTGTCTAGAACTCTAGTGAGCCACACTGTCCAAAATCATTGGAAATTGTGCCTTTTTTAAAAGTGTTATTTTTTTTTAAAATAAGGTTTTAATTTTATTTTTTTTAACGTGCGCACACACACTCATGCCATAGTGGGATTACCTAAGTTTTGGAAAGACATGAAATTTGGCAGGTCCTCTCATCCAAATAGGACACAAACAATGGATGGGTTGGATGTCTAAACCACATCATATTATGCCCTATGTACAATCATGAAGATTTCAATGAGTGGGCATTGACTATTAACTGTTTTCTTCAGTGTGGCCCACCTAGGTCATGGATTGGCCTTATTTGTGAGGCCATGGATCACCATGAAAGGGTGTATTTGATTAATATAATCTATAACCATCACACATCATGGTGGGCCCACGGAGCTTGACCTCATGGGATCAAGCTGCTATGTGTTTTCCTTCTCCCAGGTCTGTGTGACTTTATTAATAAATTGAATGTCAAATAAACATTACAACATGTCCTAAGGAAGTTTTTTAATAGTGAATTACCACTCTTTCCTGTTTAAAATATTGTTCACAGTTTCATCCTTAGATTTTTAAAACCTTGGGATATTTGTCATGCTAATAGGGTGAATTTAACACACATCACCGTGGGTGCGACAGATCAGTACTATTGTATGTCCCACGTGTATGAGTTCGCATATGGCATGGTTACTAGTATTAAATAATGCCTCCCATTGCCTATCGCAGCCTACCAAATAAATGTTTGGATTGAATTTAATGCCTACCATTGCCCATCGAAGCCCACCAAATAAACGTTTGCATCAAACGGCCAGGTGTACAACACACTTATCTCTTCGCTGTGTTAGTAATAATTTTATGAGGAAAAGAAGGTTAGCTGTGTTAATAATAATTTTATGAGGAAAAGTGTGTTAGTAATAATTTTATTAGGAAATGAAAGGTTAGCTGTGTTAGTAATAATTTTATAAGGAAAAGAAAGGTTAGATAAGATGGAGATTCACTGCAAAAGAGCAGGGAGATGACACAACACTCTTATCTCTCCGCTGTGTTAGTAATAATTTTATGAGGAAAAGAAAGGTTAGCTGTGTTAGTAATAATTATATGAGGAAAAGAAAAGTTAGCTGTGTTAGTAATAATTTTATGAGGAAAAGAAAGGTTAGCTGTGTTAGTAATAATTTTACGAGGAAAAGAAAAGTAAGCCGTGTTAGTAATAATTTTATGAGGAGAAGAAAGGTTATAAAAGATGCCTCTTTCACTGCAAAAGAGAGGGAGATGACACAACACTCTTATCTCTTCGCTGTTTTTAGTAATAATTAATAATTTTATGAGGAAAAGGAGGGTTACAAAAGATACCTCTTACACTGCAAAAGGACAAGGAACTTGATTAGCACGGGGAATGCGCTTCCGCTTTGAAGAGAGAGTTTTGGTGCTCAATGAGGCACGTGGACTAACTCACCGCGGTCAATGTACTATATCCAAGTGGGGATAATCTTTTTGGTGGAAACAGTGAATAGCTGAATCCACCTTTACTATTGGTACACGTCACTGTAAGTGCCACATCATCAGTTTTTAAATATAATAAAAACAATTTCATTTCAAAAAAAGTCTAACGGAAACGTTAGACGGTTTCCATTTGGAAATCTTATTACGTGTTAGTAGAGTCCGCTTTTATCATACCGACCATACTCAGTTGGGCCCATCTTGTATGTACGTGGACTATCCATGCCATCCATCTGTTTTCCCATCTAATTTGAGGGGTTGAGCCCAAAATTAAAGTATATCCAAATATCAAGTGGATCATATCGCAGTAAACAGTGAAGATAGTGACTTCCACAGCTGAAACCTTGCTAAGCCCCACAGTGATGTTTATTTGTCATCCAACCTGCTCATAATATCATACAGGGATGAAGGGAAAACAAAGACATAAGCTTGATCCAAAACTTTTGTAGTCCTCAAGAAATTTTCAATGGTAAACGATCAATTCAACTGTTTCCTATGGTGTGGTCCATTTGAACATTGTATATGCTTCATTTTTGGACTCAAGCTTTAAAATTATCTGGTAAAATTGATGATCGGAGAGGATAAAATACATAAATCATGGTGGGCCTCACAGATTTACGCAGTACGCTAAGCATAGCTAGTTATTGCACAATATGCTTCCTTCATATGGGGATTCAGCCCACAAGTTGAGTAGCCAGACTCGCTAATAAAGTGACTTCACATATTTATGTGGTCTCACCATGATGTATGTTTTGTATCCACGCCATACATTCATTTGGAGAGATCATTTTAGGGCATGAGCCAAATAATGATTCAAATACAAAACTCAAGTGGACCCCACCATTGAAAACAGTGGAGAGAGTCATGCCCACCATTAAAAACTTCTAACGGTCACAAAAGTTTTCAATCAAGCTGATATTTGTGTTTGCCCTTCTTTGATGTCTGTGTTAACTTATGGACAAATTGGATGTCAAATAAAAACTACGATGGACCTTAGGAAGGCTTCAATGGTAGACATCACTCTCCTCACTGTTTTCTGTGGTAGGGTTCACTCCTACTTTGGATCCGCCCCATTCTTTTGATCATGCCCTAAATTGATCTCTCCAAATGGATGGGCAGTGTGGATACAACACATATATCATGGTGGGCCCCACATAATTTGGTGATATCACTTTAATATAGAGTCTTGCTACTTAACCTCTTGTTAGTAGCTAATCCACCTCCACTTTCTTTCTTGTATAATTTAATTAGGTCACCTCATCTTACAACAATTTTATAATATTAAAAAAGAAATTTATCAAATCTGTGTGACTAGCAAGGAATATTAGTTGCGACCTAGGATGAGTGACCGTAGGAACCTCTCCATGGCCCACCTTTATCTATGTATTGTATATCTACCCAATCCATCCATTTTCTCATATTATTTTAGAGAATTGTTAAAAAAAAATGAAACAAATACAACTTTTAGCTGGACCACACCACAAGAAACAATGGTCATTGAATGCCGACCATTGAAAACTTCATTGTCCATTGTAATGTTTATTTGCCATCCAATTTGTTGTTGATAAGGTCACATAGCCTGCATGAAGGAAAAACACATATATCAACTTGATCCAAAACCATTTGTGAAGGTTTTAATAATCAATAACTATAGTTTCTTGTAGTGCGGTCAACTTGGGATTTGGATAGGCTTCACTTTTTGGCCTACTCTGTAAAATGAGCTCACAAAATGGATAGATAACATAAATATTCAATATATACAATTAGATGGGTCTCACTCATATTGAGGTTATGAATGAAGATGAATAAACAAAGCTACCTATCAAGATGTAGGAAATCTTGAAGGGTGATCCTCATCTTAGAGTTGAATTATCTCTCAATGTTATTAGAATTGGATGTTCGCACTTTAAGCTCAACATCTCTCATTCTTTATTTTTCTTCTTTCCTCTTCCAGATTAAAACACTTTAGCTTAATCAATCCAACAATAATGCTGGAAATTCAATGCCAAAATGGATGATTGAGTTGACTCGGTAGACTGGAAGTTCCTTTCATCTTCTCTCTTCTCTTCTCTATTTTTTTTTTCTTCATCTTCCAAACTCCTTGGGCCACACTAGAAGAGGTAGTGGTGATAATGACACTCATCTTAGAGTTTTAAATCATTATCACTACTACTTCTAATGTGGCCCATTTGAGCTTCAAATCTACTTATTTTTGGGCTAAAACCCTAAAATGATTTGAAACAATTGGATACGGTGGGCCCAACATTGCCCCTGCCTATAGGGAATATGGTATATATGGGGGCAAGATGTATTCTACTTACCTGCAGAGTTTACTCATCACATTATACTAGTTAGCAATACAACGTCCATGATTTAGAGCCCTAACCACTATTTATGTGAGGGCAACCTTTGTTGTCTACATTATATACGGCATAATTCAACGTAGGCCTTGAATCATGTGGGGCCACCAAAAATGTAGACCACCCATTGCCGATAATTTTTTCTTAGTCATTAGACAAAGTGATGGGGTTCATTGGACAAAGTGACGTGGTTATTAGACGAAGTGACTTAGTTAAATTGAACAAAGTGAGGAGGATGCCTGACAAAGTAACACGAATCCACTAAACAAAGTAATAAGGATAAACGAGACAAAGCAAATAGAGTTTCATTAGACAAAGTTACAGATTGTCGGAAAAATTGATGGGTTACCAGACAAAGTGACCCGATTCCTCTAAACGAAGTGACGAGGCTGGAAGACAAAGTGATGAGGTTGTCGGGCAAAGTGATGAGGCTCTTGGACGAAGTGACAAGGTTCACTAAACAAAGTGATTGGGTTACTGGACAAAGTGAAGAGGTTCTAATAGACAAAGAGACTACATAGTAGGACAAAATAACAAAGTTATAAAGTTCTGCTATATCAAGTGATGGGGTTATATTAGACAGATAGTGATGGGCTTACTGGAAAAAGTGACAAGATTTTACTAGATAAAGTGAAAGGAATGCTAGACAAAGTGACAAGATTCTACTAGACAAAGTGACATGATTATTGGACAAAGTAACAGAGTTCCATTAGACAAAGTGACGATGTTCCACTAGATAAAGTGATGGAGTTGCCAAACAAATTGATTGGGGTTCACTTGATAAAATGACGAGTTTTTGAATAAAGTGACTTGGTTCCACTTGACAAAATTATGATGTTACTCATAAAGTGACAAGATTTCACTAGATAAAGTGGCGGCTTGTTAAATAAAATGACAGGGTTTCAATAGACAAAGTGACGGGTTCATTTTGACAAAGTGATAAGGTTCCATTTGACAAAATGATGGGGTTCTATTTAGGGCTGAAAGTCGGGCAGGATCAACCTGACCGACTCGCGACCGACCCGACATTAGGTTGGTTTCGGGCTAGATGTATCGGGTTTGGTCTCAAGGTTGGGTTATATAAACACCAACCCGATAAAACTTGGGTTGGGCTTGGGTTGAGGTATCGTGTTGCCTAACCCAACCTGAACCCGATCAATATATATATATATATATATATATATATATATATATATATATATATATATATATATATATATAATATTTATAAATTATAATTAAGTGTGGATTGTCTCTATTGAAGGCACATGAAATTCCAGTGCCGTTAAGTCTTATTGGTCCACACCATTTGCGATGACTTAAGCTACCAAGATATGTCGGATTTCTCTCCTAAATAGATTGTGTACTACACAACATGACTTTTAAAGGAGGAGTTGTCCTATTTTTTAGCTTGTTTGTTTAGAAAAAAATAAATTTCTTTATGATAAATAACTACATATATAATTAATAAAATCATAGGTATAAAAAATAAGACGTGTATTAAAATATAATAAACAATGTAATAATGAAAATATTAGCATGTATCCACCTGACTAACCCAATTAACCTGACCGAGCCCGCTTAGGTTGGGATTGGGTTAAGAATTTCTAACCCGAGGTTGGGTTGGGTTGATGTAACGCCCCGAGTTTTCAGGACCCGAGTATATGGCTCGTTTCCCAAAAACTCGAGTTTTAACCTTAAAGGATGGTCAAATTCAAGTAGATTTTTTTTTATTCAGTTATCAAAGTAAGCAGATGAGAGTAGAATGGGCAAATCATATGTAATGGAAAATTTCATTTACATTTAGGATGTACAAGAAGTTGCCCATAATGACTTATACAAACCAATGTCTCAAACTTACAATTACAAAGTGGAATGATATTACATATAAACAAAGCAAATTGTAACAAATCTCGAACTGTAAAACTATGTAGCAACTCTCGACAACAGAATCATGCATCTTCAGAGTGGTACTTTGCTCCTCATCATTCTGAACCTGAAAATTAATTAAGCCACTTGTGCAACCTGTACGATTGTATATTTGATGGATGAGTGGCCAACTCAGTGTGAATTCCCCTCAAGATTTCACACCACCGCATTAGGTAAGCATAATTATAAAACAACAAGGCAATCAAAACAATACATAATGCAGTCTTTTTAAATGCATGGATGCATGAATGCACATCGACCTGGGGATGCACATCTAGTCGGACTTGGGCTCATCGCCCATGCAAATCATCGACCTAGGAAAATCATCCAGTCGGACAGGGGTCAATAGTTGGTGGTTTGGGAGCTAGCGAAACGATACCCCGAAGATCCTAAGGGCACGTGCTACATCATCCAGAATAGCCACCCGTCATCGCTAACATGCTATGAATGCATGATTAGCTAAACCATTATTAGTCCAGTTATAATCAGCCAATTTAGGTAAGCTCAAGGTCACTACGGGGATCTCAAAGTCCAGCGTAGGCCGACAGCTCGGGCACAAGTCCCATACCACCATCCCCTGCTCATGAGACTACCACCTTATGATGTTTAATAAAAACCCATCGACTAGTGGCCAATCGTATTATAGTATATGGGGCTTACCATCGCATGGTTGCATAGTATAAAACATCAAACCCATACAAGGAAAATATCAAAATAAAACCACGTAGGGCGAGTATCAAAATATGCCACATAGGGTGAATATCAAAACCATACGATAAAGACCATCCTTAAAAACCATAGGACACAACAACCCTAGATGGTAGGCCCACATCAATGATCTATCTAGACCACCACTCAATAATTACTAGATCGAAGGTCCATTACGATCACAACTAGTTGAGTTACATCCTAAGTATGGGTGTACATTCATATGTGGGAATTTTCCACTAATGTACCAGTTTAAGTTCCGCAAGCAATCAATAAATAATCCACAAGCATGAATAATTATATAGGATAATTATAAAGCATGTAATGCAGCAATTCAATTTTTCACCAGCTAACACATGTGATTATAAAGGAAGATATCAATTATGAATTTAATTAAAAACTATAACCTAAGCTAATGAGAAGATGGAAAGCTCAAGGGGGAGAATCATCACCTTATATTTTGAACAGCCTAACTGTGTTGCTAAAGAATGCATGTTTCCTTATAATCAAACCCTATCATGAATTGTTAAGTTATACCATTAGACTCAAGCTTTACACGCTATTCTTGGTCAAGGTCTTAACCTAGGATTTGAATTACCTTAGTACCCAAGAGTCTAGGTCTAGACTTGGACCTTGGAGTTTGGGCCCTAGTTAGTTGTACAATTAATTAGAGGGTTAATTTAATAGTTACGAGGTGTTTATTAACATTAATGATTTAATTAATATTAGCCAATATGGTAATCATAATTGTTGTGATAAATGTTAATATAATAGTTACCAGGTACTTATTAATATCAATAATACAATTAGTATTAACTAATCTGGTAATCATAATCTTATGATAGTGACAACTAGTATAGTCCATTATTAATGGTAATATTTAGGGATGGTAATTAAAATATTACTATTTAATAGTTATAATTATATTTATAATATTTATTATCAGTGTAAATAGTCTACTAATGGCTAATCATGTTTATATAAAAAAATTATTATGATAATAGTAATAAGGTTGGTAGTTGTAACTCGGGCCTGGAGTTTGTCCATAGCTAGGGCTGGAATTGGGCCTGACACAATGTAATGGGTCTCACATGCACAACAAGTGGGCCTCTCCAGGTAACGAGGCCCACAGCCTAAAAATAAATGAACGGTGTGTGCAACACACATACATCATGATGGACTTGGGACAAAAGTATCAGGTCAATATGTGGCTTATGTGGGCAGAACCCTGCTCAACAATTAGGAGGTTTATCCACTATTAAAGCATTCATAATCATTTGTTGGGCCCACCAAGTTGTGGTTCACAAATCCAACCCATCCATTATGTGTGTCCCACAAGGTTAATGGGTTAAACCAAGTTTCATGTGTATCCAAATCTCAGATTGACCCCAGCAAGTGCTTTTATATAGTTTAACATGTCTTCACAAGATTACAGATGGTGTGGGCCAGCTGAGCTCTGTGTATGGCTGATTTTTTGGGGCACCTCCTATATAAAGGAGACCCATCAAATGGACGGTGTTGATGTTCAACACACATCATGGTAGAGCTTGTGGTGGGGCCCATGGTCCTAGCCAAAATCTCAAGCATAAGGAGGCAGCATCCTCTGGACGTTTACGTGCATGTTCCTGATATATTATTATTATTATTATTATTATTATTATTATTATTATTATTATTATTGATAGGTGGGGCCCACCTCAGGAGGATATACTTCGTCGGTAGGGTTCCAGGCTCTGGACAGGCACAATGAGTCCAATATTGGATGTCTTGAGGCACCGAAATATCGTGGTGGGCCCTAAAGATTTTTCACTATTAAATTAGTCTTTTAGCTGGTGTGGCCTACCAGAGAGTTGGGTTGGCTTCATTTTTTGGGTCAACGCCTAAAATGAGGTAGGAAATGGGATTGGATGGTGGAGATATAACATACATCTAGGTGGGGTGCCACTTTAAGCAAATTTGATGGGCAGTGTTGAATAACACATACCCTTGTTAGACCCACAGACCCACGGAACTTGGTAACATCAATACAGCGGCAATATAGCTGCTGTACAAACTCCAGCCAATCAGTTTTGCACATCAGGTAGGTCCCACGTAGGGCCCACCATAACATAACATAATATTATTATTATTATATAATATCATAACATATATATATATATATATATATATATTATTTAAGAGGAGGCTCCAGCGTCCAGCATCCAGAGGGCTGGATCGCCTGGACGGGACACCATCGAGGTGGGGTCCACACGCTGGATGACCTAGATGAGAGGCACACATCAGGTGGGCCACACACATTAAAGAGAGAGAGAGAGAGATCACCTGACTTGGCTAGGCTTAGAGCTAGGACAAGGAAGAAGATGACGCCATTAATGGCAAATTTCAAATGGAGGCTCCCTCCTTCAATCCGATCGCATGGGATGGTTCATATGGACTTTAGGAAGCTTAAGGATGGGCTTTTTCAAAGCTTGGATGGTGGGTCCGGAAGGAGGAAGAAACGGCTGTTTTCTCATGGGCGGCTGTAAGGAGATGGGGAGAGGTTACTGTTGATCGATCCATCATGCTCTTCTTATTTCAAAAACTTAGCCGTTTCCAGACCATTTGATGGAGGGTGGATGGTCAAGATTTGTCTGCCTGAAACTGTCCCTAAAACAGTGGGTATGGCTGAAACCGCCCATGGTTTTCTTTACTGAGGTGGAGACTGGGTTTGGACGGTTGAGATTTTCCTAGTCTGAACGGTGGAGATGCAGAGATAGGGTGCCACAGGGATCGCCAACCTAGCAATGGCAGGTTTCCATTTTTGAAAACTTTATACTAGCAGGGATGGTTTAGCCAGAGATTATGTTCACAGACAGGTACTCCAACACGCGAGATAAATTGAGTTTTGGTCAATTGTACCTCCTTGATCAAATGGATGGTTTGGATCATTGAGATGGCCTCTCATGGTGGGCCATTTCTTGATCAAATGGGGGAGGGGAAAACACAACAAGCTGTATTTTAAATGACAGTGCAACGGGAGAATTCCCATTTTTGGGAAATGGTGGGTCAGTGTCTGGTCTGACCACGCATGTCATTCAGTGTGCTGTTGGTGCACACGTACCGTGTGCACACTTTAAATCTAGAGGTGGGATCCACCAACTCCTTACTAAATCTACTTCATCCATTGAGTTCTAGAAGCTCCACTAATGGATCTTAGCCGTTGATTAGACTGATCTAAGGTCTAGGTGGGCCATACGGGTCGATTCATAGCTCTAATGGTGGATTCTCGTCGATCTAATGGTCAGATTGTTCTAAAATTGAATGTCAACGGCTAAAACAGTCCCTAAAATTTAATAGACGATTGGGTCCATATGTTGTAGGGACATGATGGTGGAAACCACAGTCACTTCCAATTTTTGAATGTTTCTTCATGTTGTTGTTCAAAATAGGTGGGATCCACCTGTAATGATCTTTCAGAGAATCCATCCCATTCACCACTTTTATATCACTATGTTAGGACACGAGGTCAAATATGAGATGATTTGGTTAGTCGAGTTGGTCATACAGTGTGTCCAATAGCAACCAACACTCACCATTAAACCCTATGCATGAGAGATGTAGCTTGCTGTGAAAATTTGAATGAATTGAGTTATTTTGCGTGAAGTCCACTTTACTACTTGTAGTTGTATGATTCGCTCTGTTCCTTCTGTTTTAACATGCCCTACTATGATTAAGGTCCAAAAATGGGGCAGATCTGTTGATCGGGTAGGCCATACGATCCGATCAAGCATCAATAGTGGCATGTAGTGGCATTCACTATTTACGAGCTCGCCATCCATTCAACCGACATCCGACGCCTGTTATGTCGAAATATGCCGTCCGAATGTTTTAAAATTTGGCGAACACGCATAATTTTTCGTGCTCTTTCTTATAATCTAGTTTGGGTCCCGATCTCTCGAGGATGAATAAGATGTTCTTTTAATGGATAATATACTTCAAATTTCTAAAATAATATTTGTACACCTCTAATCAACAAGTTACCGGGCAGTTTGGACTTAGAACCTAAGATCTTTATGATGATCGGTTTACTGTGATGTTCTTGTGGCCTATTTGGCAGATCCAAAAATGACTAGGGGTCAGATGACTAGCTAAAAATAAGAGAACTTAATGGTTAGCACTCTTACTATGCATGTAAGTGGGTATACGGTCAGTTTCGTAAACGGATAATATGTAAAGCGGGTTTCAAGAGGATTAGGAGTAAAGCATATGTATTGTCGGATTAGAGTGTCTTATTCATACGTGTAGGTTTCTCAGATTGTAATTCTAATGGTGGGTTAAGCATATTCATACGGTGTGAACAAGATGAACGGATCAGAATCTTGGTCTGATAAGTGTACAGACGGTTGTAGGGATCAAGTAACTAAATTAATGTGATTTAAGGGCTAAAATTTGATGTGTATGATTAATTTATGATAATTAGGCCTGGTATAAAGTTTCACATAAAACGGATCATGTGAACCTTGTGAGTTGGAACTCAGGGTATAGGTTGATGGCATTTACGTAATTATTGTTGATCTAAGAGTTTTGTGAAATCTAATGGTTCTAGATGATTATATGTCATTTTTTATATAATTCTTACAAAAGGACTTATATTTAAATCATTATAAATAAAGACTTATTCACTGATTTAGTTAAAGGAAGGTACATATATTGAACTAAATGAGCAATGGTTAGACGACTTGATTTATAGATGAATATCATTCATAATCAGTTAGATTCATGTTAGAGGATGGATGTAGGGTTAGGTTGACTAGATTGGTACCGTACACGTATATATAATAGGTTAAATTTATGGTAACACTTGAGGACTTTCAATACTCGGGTATTGAAAAGTTCGGGGTATTATAGTTGAAGTATAGGAACCTTGGGTTGGGCTAGAGTTGAACACCAACCTGTCCCGACTTGCCTGACTTTCAGCGCTAGTTCTATTAGATAAACTAATGAGTACATTTTACATAATCATCACAGTGGGTCCTATAAATTTCAACGGTGGATGTCTCTCTTCCAAATATTTTTTTGGTGTGGCTTACATGAATCTCGTGTTAACCTAATTTTTTGGATTCGGGCCTAAATGATTATGCATCTAATTGTTAAAGTGGATTTTACATACACATCATGGTAGGCCCCCGCTAAAAATTCAATCCCCCATACTTCTCCAATTGTAAAGAGAGTTTATATATAGATGGGTCATTGTCAGTGTCATTATGTTTAAAGCACATTTTACATCTGGTTTGACAAATTTCATCTTGTCAAAACAACTTAGCAGCTCATGTTCAAGTTATAGTCAAGTTCATGTTCAAGCTCAAGTTCAAGCTCAAGCTCAAGTTTAAGACTAAGATAGATCTACTAAAAGTTCTAGTAGAAGATCAATCTCCTTGAAGACCTAGCTCGATCTACTAAAAGTTCTAGTAGAATATTAAGCTCCTTGAAGACCTAGCTCAATCCACTAAAAGTTCTAGTAGAAGATCAAGCTCCTTGAAGACCTAGCTCGATCTACTGAAAATTATAGTAGAAGATCAAGCTGCATTGAGAACTCCAAGTTTCTAATCCTATGAAAATCAATCCATATAAGTATTATAAACCTTAGAAAGACCTTAGGTTTAGGTGCTTTCAAAACATATTTAAAATTTAGTTTTTATACTTATAAATGACTGAGTTTTGACTAGCCTAAGTTTTGGCTCAACTAGTCCAAGCAACAGCCGAAGTATAACAAAATTTCTATTGAATCTTTAACCAGTCGAGTGGACTCCTCGACCAATCAAAGGACCAACTTTGAGCAGTACAAGGTTCCTTTACTCAAAATCCCGTAACCAAAATCAGGTTGGATTTAGCTTATTCGACTAGTCGAACAGGTCCATCGATAAGTTAAAGATTTATTAGATCTTATCCCGTTCGAATTTGAAAATTTATTGGAACTGAATCTAGTGCTTCGACCAGTCGAAGACTATCTTAAACTAGTCGAAGGAACAAACTTTTTGCACATAAATAGAGGTTTTTTATCACTCTGAAAATATAATTCAAGCCTATCAAAATCCTTATTCAAGAGAGAGAGAGAAGCCTCATTTATTGTCAAGCTATTAAATGGTATTAATAATTTTTTTTATAGCTTTTTCAGTAATTCCTTTATCTCAAAAAATTTTTATTCTGATTCTAAAAAGAGTGTTTACTCTTATTGAGATTTAAGTGAATTAATGCAAGTAGCCTTTGGTTCAAACTTAATTTAAATCAAATAGTACTATGGACCTTTCCTATTGGACTGAACATTGAACATTCGTTATTTAAAAAAAGTGTTATACGGCTTCAATGTCTTATACAGTGAAGATAAGTATCAATTTACTTTCTGTAGTTGATTTTTTATGAGATAGCCAGAAAATCTCATTATAGGTTTTGTCTGAGATAGCCTGAAAATCTCAGAGAGGGGTTTCTTTATTCGTGATAGCCCGTTAAAATCAAAATTGTATCAGGTTTTAAGGTGACCTTGTGAAACCTTATTCATAGTGAAAGTCGAGATTACATGGTTAGTAATATTGGGAGTGGAGTAAGTGTGGTTGTTTAACAATATTTGTTGACACACCGAACCACTATAATTCTTAGTGTTGTGGTGAATGTTTTTATTACTTTTATCGTAAATGGTTGTAATTTCTTTTATGTAAAAGTGGTGAATGTTTGTAATAGATAGTTTTATTTACTCTTGCTCATTTGAGATTTTGATTCTTACCAAATTCATGAAATAAGGTTGTCATGCCTAAACTTGTTTGGGTCAAGATTGTCCTACGAATCAGTTTGAATCAACATTGTAATACTAATGTAATTGAGATCTTTGATTTATTCATTATTCAGCACTTTATTTGATTATTTGGCATAGTCTTATTCACCCCCCTCCCTCTTAGGACTTCTTAGGATAACCTTTTCAAGAGTGACTCTTAATTATCCGGGGCCCACTGCGATGTTTATGTAATATCCACTATAACCATTAGCTATTAAGTCCCATATTGAGCCTATAGATATGCACTAAAGGAAATAGTTGGGAGAGAGATGTCCACCCTTTATTTTAAAAGGGTCAAACATTATACTTATATCGAAATTCACTTCAACAACTAGATTATTTAAAAAAGAAACATTTTGCCAATCATACCGATACATTAATCCCTTGGGTAAGACTAACGGAAACAATTTGGAAGGCGAGGATTGTCTACACACTGTTTACAATCATGTGGTCAACCTAAATTATAGATATAACTAATTTTTTTTTTAGCCTATGGCCTAAAATGGGGTGATGTACCTTGTGGTTTAAGTTGATTTTCCAGAAAACATTACAGTATGGCCCACACGAGCGACTAACCATTTGCTCATATAAGTGGCTTTGACAAAGGGGACACTGGTAGCATATACCACCAACTGTAGTATTGTGTGTTATTAGAAAAGCTCTATTGGCTCCACCATGATATATGAATTTTATCCACGTCATCCATCCATTTTAACAACTCATTGTAGTTCATGAGCATGAAATTGAGGAAGATCTAGATCTCAGGTGAACCACACCACGAGAAACGTGGGTTATTAGAAGATTAAAAATTTATTGGGGGCTACAAAAGTTTTGGATCAAAGTGATATTTGTATTTCCTCTTTATCCATGTCTTTTTTACGTTATTAGTTGGTTGGATGGAAAATAAACATTACAATGGGCTCTATGGAGTTTATAATGGTATGTGTTCAATCACCACTTTTTCGATGGTGTGGTCCATTTGAGATATCAATTTATCTATTTTTAGACTCATGCCCTGATGTATGCAAGCAAAATGGATAAACAGTGTGGATAAAAAAAAAACAACCATAATGGTTAGATGTAGGCATTGAGTCGATTCAGACCGAGTTAGGTCTGACCTGATTCGATTCAGTTATGAAATAGGCCTAACCAGAACTCGACCTGACTCGATACCGAGTCTAGCATGCCTAACCCGATTCGAGTCCGAGTTTGGCCTGGACTAATCCAGGCTGAGTCATCACAAGTACCAATTCAGGTCTAGTCAAACCGAGTTGGTTCAGGTGTAGTGGGTATCCACGAGTTGAAATCACAACTCAAAATCAAGATTCACTTGTTAGACTTGCAGCCTCTCCATAGCTACAAGGCATCTCAGATTTGAGATGTCATATCTAAGTTTTTTTTAATATATATATATACGAGTCGAGTTTCGGATAAAGTCGAGTGAATATTGAGTTGGATTTCGGGTCGAGTTGAGTCGAGTTACTAGGTAACTCAAACTCAATTCATTTTGAGTTTGGATTGGATGAAGTCGGCTCAATTACGATTGTAATGCCCTGAAAATCGGGGGTCGAGCATAAGCTCCACTCCCGAGTTCCAATGCATCACTTATGCAACCTATAAAATGATGATTAAATGTTGTTCGTATTAGTGCATGAAACATGAATGGGATTATACCAAAACAGCATATCATATTCCAAAGACAAGTGAAATGGTAAGCGGAAGACTGTGGTAGATATATAAAATATATAAACTGTGGTAAGTCGCCAGAGTATGATAATGTTACCAGGTTAAATAATTTCAGGTGCAATTCCAAAATATATAAAAGGTATAATGTCATCTAGTCAACATCCCAGAAATTCCCATCGATCAGGATACGACTCACATGAACCCACCTGAAAACTACATGTAATAGAATGCCTCCTTGACATTCTCGAAGTCCGGCTCCACCTCGTAGGCATCGCCACCACCTACAACTAAGACAGGTTCTGGTTGGTGTGCACAACACCGTCTCGTAACGTGGGAGTGAGTGATCAACTCAGTGGAATAATAAAGCAAAGGTTAACACGTTATCAATTCAGTTAAGCAATAATGATAAAACAATACAATCAAACATCTCTAAGTACTTTGATTAATGTACGAATAGTATGTATAAATGATGCATGCCCTTGCCTGTACTCCCTTCGCGATCTTCATCTAACGGTCGCGTATGTCAATCACTTCTTCAGTGCTCTACACAACGCCAAACGGCACATGCAATGCAGTGCATGTGCATGTTACCAAGTTCTTATTAGTCTTTTTCATACAGCAGGATTGGGAAACTAAGGTATCTCCCTTATATCATTTTCTAAACTATGATCCATCCTAGGGTCGTCAGTCCTAGTAAATTCCATACGATGTTGCGGTTCTAGGTCACTGCAAAGGGCTCGTTACCTCGATGCAGTGTAGGCCTAGTTATACTCTAGTTACTTTGGAAAGGCTCGTCGCCTCTCCGCAGGCTCAGAGTATGCTCGAGGTCACTATAAAGGACTCATCACCTTATCAGTGTAGGCCGAAAGCTCGTATACAGTGTCTCATACCACCGTATTCGGTTTACGAGTCTGGTTGCTCACTGGTCACTACGGGGAGGCTCGTCGCCCTAGTGTAGGCCGACAGCTTGACCACGGTGTCCCATACCACCATGTCCGGCTCATGGTGATGATTCTTATCAGTTGGATTATGAGGTACCAAGGTTAATCCAGGATTTCTTGGTGAGTTTGGAAATACCCTAGAGTTCAAGCAAGAATGTCTCAAACATGGTTAACATACATTGGGCCAATTTCAAACATTATTTATATCATACATGATATGCTCGACTAGTGTGAGTCCTTTCACACATCTACACCGATCGACATGTTAGTCAGCGCATAAGCACTACTCGTGTGGCCTAACACACTACGCATCGTTAATCGATATACGACTCGAATTCATGAAGTTGATACACATGGCATATCTCATGTCATGGGACGAAGTCACCGCATACTGGTATTTTCTATAAATTGAGGCCTATTACCGATTGCCTAGGACTATGTAATAGCTCCAAACACATTCAATTACAATGATCTAGCATATGAGATACTTATAGCAATCAGTTGAAGCGTTATGAAGTACAACATAAACATGAATGATACTAATACATTTCTTTTAAAATGTATCACAGGCAAATGGAGACAAATCATAGCAATCAAGGTTGAATTTCATCATTAAGCTATTTGAAACCCTAGCATATTAGGTTAATCATAGTCATGCAGAGCGATATGGGAGTGGTGGCAAGGCACGTGGAGGAGTCTTTGGATCGATCCTGGAGTGACTTCAACTACTCTCTCACTTACTCTCTCTCTTTACTCTCTCTCTCTCCTAGGGTTTTTCTCAAATTGATGGCATGTTATGAAGTACAAAGGTATAGGTTATAGCCAAATATGAATCCACACTAATGCATTTCTAGTCGGTAAAAGCAATGAATATGAAACAAGGCAACCTATAGCATGGAGGAAATTGTAGGGTGAACATCATTAGAGTCCTTATATTTCTAAGAACGTCTATCTCAACACCCATTTAAAGAACATGTTATCAAGTATTTATTCATACAAACTTTATTTACAAACACTTAATTATATACATTATATCATACATGGTATGTATTGGTTAGCATGATCGATTATAGGGTAATGGGCAAGCTCCTTCCTATGTGTGGTTTTTTCATCAAAGGTTGCCGCTAGTTTACACAACAATTGCATAGCCACGAATAGTTAGTATAGGTGGCATACACTAATCATGGTGGAATAAGGTTAGGGTAGTTACTCGAGGCGTCAAGGTTTATACTCATTTAGTCTTTTGATCAAACACTTAGGCTACACATTGTAACATACATGACGTATGTTAATATAACATGTATTAGGCTAATCTATTCACCTAGAAGTTGGTACACATGCATCTAGCATACATAGATAGCAATTAATCATAGCAAGCACAAATTCAAATTTTATATGTATACGGTATTTTTTACAAATACGAGGAATACAGTATATTCAACCTAGTTAATGTATAACTTCAAAAATGAAACTTGATCTTTCAAACTTTATGCATGTGAAATAGCATACTTAAACCACGTCTAAGTAATATATCATAGGACTAACTTTAAAACATTAGAAAGCCTTGTTAAAAAACCATTAACTTGATCCATTTATAGTCCGCAAAACTTATAGAATCATTGACGCCGACCCTAAAATCTAGGATAAATCTCATGCTCTCGGGAGCACGAAATGTATCAAATGGACCGCACGTCGGAAGTTTAAACATGTAATTCTTGATGGGCTTGACAACCATCTCGAAAATTAAAGCCAGACGGTGTCCAAAGATAATTCGCTTGAGTCCGGAGCGAGGATGACAACACTTAGATTTTTTTAGAAATAAATATCATGTCTGGCACTTTGCACTAGGATTAGTTTTAACTATTTCGGGAGAAATCATTTCCGCCGACCGTTGAACTAAAACTATTTGAAACTCCACCTAGATCCTAGAACAGATTAAGTATTAGGGTTAGGAGTTTTACCACTTGCCCACTCAGAGCTCCACCTTCCTGCAACCTAAGGACTAACTTTGCTTAAGGGTTTGATAATTCAAGTGAATTAGCTTCTTTCTTTCAAGGACCTAAGAAGTCCTCCGGGATCGGAAAAATCTATAACCTAGAGTAACTTTGACGATATGGGAGTGGTGGTAAGGCACGTAGGAGGAGCGAAAGTGAGAGAGATCGAATCCCGACCGGAGTGACTCCAACTTCTCTCTCACTTTCTAGGTAAGAAAACCCTCTCTGATTACTCTATTCTCTCTCCTAGTTTTTTCCTAGACAAATCCATCGAGTATGGAATGAAGGTGAGAGATGCTTTCAATGTTTAATGATAGTCCTTATGTATAGGCCTACAAAGTCTTTGTTTGTTTTCCATTTGGAAATGGTAGAATATGGAATTTTTCATATTCTAGGTATTCGTAGAAAATACCTATACGGTTATAGAAAAGTGAGATTATTTTGTTGTATGAATATATGATACATGGATAAAATACTTATTTGGCAAAAGGATCCTAATACATGTTTTGAGCACTTGTTGAAATAGTGGCACCGTATACGTATATTTCTGGACATGTGTTTGCCATGATTATTCTCTGTATAAATATATTATATATGTGTAAAATACTTGTTTGGCGAAAGGACTCCTAATACATGGATTTCTATGTATGTTAAAATAGTGTCTAAGTGAGTCATGACCGAATTTATATAATTCCATTCATGCGCATCATGACTAATTGTCATGTATATATGATCGATCGCGGATTTGCCTAAATCACCGACCAATATACACTATATATCTAAACGTGTAGCCCAAGTATTTGTGGAAATAAGCTTGAATGAACATGGAACCGCCACATGACTATCCATCATGAGTTCTCGTGTGAGTGGCTCTAATACAAGTAATCTAAAATACGCTGGAATGTCATGACATCGTCATATATGGAAAATTTCTCTTGATCTGAGGGTGTATTTGCATCAGATTCTGATGGTCTGAATCCTTATATTTGGCCCGTAAGTGACACGTCTCAAATTACTCAAATTTGGATTTCATTTCATGCTTGTTAACATATTATTCACGTTTCTTCACAGTTGTACATAAAAATCCACTCCAAGCTGCACGAGTGCGAATACCTTTAGGACACTATCGGACTTTAATTGTATGATTTGAACTTGATTTTTGCTTAAACTAGGTGTGTGGTCAAGTCCAACAATCGTGGTTGAGCATCTTAATTATATAATACTTTGGCGGCAGTGGTTAGCCACACAAATCTTATGACATGTCATTCGGTGATTGTGCGGTCGAAGTCCGATAACCTGATTTGTCTAATGTATGTTCACTATGTTTGGTGATGCTGAACCGAGAGCAACCTAGTAATTAACCATGGTAGATTGATCCTAGCCGGGATGGTGGTATGGGACAATGCAAACGCTGGGGCCACGTGCGTCCCCATATGAGTGAGCAACCGGACTCGTAAGATTTGGTAGGTCTATATTTACATGTCGGCTTACGGTGGCGTCGACTATGGTCCTTCGGGTTGCATTGGTTCAAGTGAATTTCACAAGTAAACTAGTTTGAGCATCGCGGTGAGCCTTAAGTTTTACGGTGTATGGAGAATGAACGCCTAATTTCTAAAAGGATTTAGTCCTTTGTATGACCATCGTTTTTAGCCCCGAGATGGTACTCGGGCCTTTGTAGTTTGTATAGAAGGTGATTCAAGCTATTCATACTTAATTAACTTACGTAAGATGGTGTCAATCACGGAAGAATATCATGTCATTTCATACTTTCATTAAATAAGAGTAGTTAGAATTGTTTGATTGTACCGCTTTATTATTACTGCTTAACTAAATTGATAACATGTTAACCTATGCTTTATTGTTCCACTGAGTTGGTCACTCATTCCCACGTTACGGGATGGTGTTTTAAAAAACCGGTGTCGGATACGGGTATCTGGAGCACTGAGATCGAGCCCCGACTTTTAAGAGGAGTTCTACATTTCGTGGAGGCCCGATAAAATTAGGGATATAGGGTTGATAATTTTAGTTGTACTATTTTGACATTTTGATTTAGAACCAACGTGTATATATACGGTACCTCAGTTAGTGTTCATACTCTGGAGATCGAGAATGTTTTGTTTTATATATATATATATATATATCTATATACACCTTTCGGTCTTGTACGTTTTATACATGGATAGGTATATTCTTTTTTGGTATGAATCTCACTCATGTTTATTAGCTAACTTGGACAACATTTAATCATCATGATTTATGTTGCATTATTTCAAGAACTTCAAGTTGAGTTGACTACTCAACTCTCGAAGGATGATTTAGATTCAATATACCCCCCTTAAAAATAATTTCATCCTAGAAATTAGTAAGACTTTTGTTGGGTTCATATTCCTTACGTGTATGACCTCCTTGTATTTAGTATGATTGGTTTAACACTGGACCCTAATTGCTTTTATTCGATCCTCAATGTTGACTTTCTAAGGGGACCATTTAGTGACCTATCCTTACGCGTATCCTGGATCAATTCCCTTCAATCCTAGGCCAATGGGGCATGGGTCCACCACGCTTCCGCTGCGCCACTTTGATCTAATGGATGTACAGACTGACTTAACTAGATTAGGCTCATAATGTTCTACCCTCCTTAAAAAATTTATTTTCACTCTCAAGACTCAAGGATCTATATCTTGATCTGTATGTCGAAACAAGGTGTAATTTAGGACCTAATTCCTAACTGTCTGTTGCCCATTTAAGAAATTTCTTGGGCCTAAAAAGGAAAACCTCTATTAGCTATATATTCTTAATACTTCTCAAAGATGAAGTAATCAACTTTGGGTGTAAGTGGTAGGGATAACATGGAAGGAAAGTTGTGTAGTGGGTCTGAGCCGGATACATAGACCTTCTGCTTCGCGAGGACAGAAAACTTGTCACATCAGTTCTTAATTGTAGTTGATCCCGACCTTCTGCTTGATCAGAGCATAGAGTTCATTGGTAACTACTAAGATTGAGAATTCAATTCAAACCGCGAATACCTCGCTTATATATAGTTCTCTACTCTATGTTCCCATTTGTAATAAGTCTTTAGGAAGGCAATTCTAAGGGGTATATTGATTTGACATAACATTAATCCAAGGGATATATAAGTTTTCTCTAAGCGTGAATAGTTTCTACGTCAAACAAGCTTCCTAAGAGTTATTAAAGGAGCCTATAAGTATTAAGGGGATTCAATGAAGAATGAGCTTTCACTTTAACCTAATCAAGCCAACTAACTAAGTCTATCATTCAATTATCATAGTATAATCAGTCTCTTACATTCCTTAGTGTAACCAGTAGCTTAGTCTTAATTTTAGGAGTAGTGGTAATCCAATAGCTTATGGGTTATATGATTTCGTACTATTTCAAAGTCTACGCTCATACGCTAGATGATTTTATACCATTTCTATTATAAGAAATTGTTTTGATTGCTTAGGGTTTAAAAGTTGTTTGATTGGAATTGAGTTGCCCAAACTTAAATTTAACTATGCTCAAGCACTTCACATATGCTCATACCAGCTAAGGAGGTCCTAGGGTTCATGTTATTAATTTATTGGGTTTCCCATACTGTCAAGTCTTTCGAAATCTAGGAGCACCACTCTAGGACCAAAACTCTAAGGGCCTATTTAATCAGTGATCTTAAGTTGTATTAAATGGGACTGCATTGCTAATCCCACCTCAGGATTGGGAATGACATATTTGGAAGGAGGGTGGGATGGGATTAAAATTAATTTTATAGGCTTTGAAAAATGAGCCTTGTGTTGGAAAGTGTGAGATGGGATTTTCAAATCCCATGATGATGAATTTCCAAGTGTAATTTGAAAGGAAATCACGGGATTTACTTTTAATTGCATACATTCCAAACATGGTATTGGAAAACATGGGATGCATCCAATGCAGGGACAATGCCTTACACATGCATTTATTGTTACTTTTACAATTCCATCCACCTTAATCTCACCTAATGTAGTTGGCCGAACAGGCCCTAAATGTCCCAACATTTGGAGGTCGTGAAGGTTATGGAACACAAAAACGTGAGTTTTGTGTTCAAATGAGGGGGATATAAGGAAGGTGGAGAGTTGTAAGGAGTAGTTTTTTTGGGTAACGATGGTGGATGAGTGTAAGATGTAGAAGAAGATGGAAGTATGAGTGAATAAAAGTGGGGAACTGAGATCATTTTACATGGTCTCGGCTACGTACGGGCTATACTACTGTAGTTAAATCTCACCTGTTGGCAAAACTTGAGATTCTAATGTAGTTTCTACATTCCATTGCCCCCTCCTAAGTCAGAGTGCGTCAGTGTACGTTGTGTTACTATAACCCAGGTCCAGTTTAATCCAAATTATGCTTTGATACCATCTTGTAAGGCCCTGAAAATCGGGGGTCGAGCATAAGCTCCACTCCCGAGTTCCAACATATCACTTATACAACATAGAAAATGATGATTAAATGTTGTTTGTATTAGTGCATGAAACATGAATGGGATTATACCAAAACAACATATCATATTCCAGAGACAAGTGAAATGGCAAGCAGAAGACTGTGATAGATATATAAAATATATAAACTGTGGTAAGTCTCCAGAGTATGATAATGTAACCAAGTTAAATAATTTCAGGTACAATTCCAAAATATACAAAATGTGTAATGTCATCTAGTCAACATCTTAGAAATCCCTGTCGATCACGACATGACTACATGTACCTTCCTGAAAATTGTATGTAAGAGAATGCCTCCCATCATCCTCGAAGTTCGGCTCCGCCTCGTAGGTATCGCCACCACCTGCAACTAAGACAGGGTCTGGTTGGTGTATACAACACTGTCCCATAATGTGGGAGTGAGTGATTAACTTAGTGGAACAATAAACCATAGGTTAACATGTTATCAATTCAGTCAAGCAGTAATAATAAAACAATACAATCAAACATCCCTAAGTACTCTGATTAATGTAGGAATTGTATGTATAAATAATACATGCCCTCGCCTGCACTCCCTCTGCGATCTTCATCTAACGGTCACGTATGTCAGTCACTTCCTCAGTGCTCTACCCAAAGCCAAACAATATATGCAATGCGGTGCATGTGTGTGTTACCAAGTTCTTATTAGTCCTTTTTATACAGCAGGATTGGGAAACTAAGGTATCTCTCTTATATCATTTCCCAAACTATGATCTATTCTAGGGTCATTAGTCCTAGTAAATCTCATACGATGTTGTGGTTATAGGTCACTGCAAAGGGCTCATCACCTCAATTCAGTGTAGGCCTAGTTATACTCTAGTTGCTATGGAATGGCTTGTCACCTCTCCGCAGGCTCAGAGTATACTCGAGGTCACTACAAAGGGCTCATCACCTTATCAGTGTAGTCCGACAGCTCGAATATAGTGTCCCATACCACCGTAATCGGTTCACGAGTCTGGGTTGCTCAATGGTCACTACGGAGAGGCTTGTCGCCCCAGTGTAGGCCGACAGCTCGACCACGATGTCCCATACTACTATGTCTGGCTCATGAGTCTAGTGGATCAAGGTACCAAGGTTAACATGGATTTCACAGGTGAGTTTGGTACCCTAGGTTCAAGCAGTAATGTCCAATCATGGTTAACATACATCAGGCCAATTGGGTTATTTGACGGACTCGACTAGCATGAGCACACATCGAGCTGATCGACATGAAGCGCATAAGCACTCCGTGTGGCCTAACCACTGTCGCCAATCAATATACGACTCGGATTCATCAGGCGTGTCTCATGTGGCGGGACAAAGTCAGCCACTACTTTGAGGCATATTACGAATTGCCTGGACTATGTAATTGCCCTAAACACATTCAATTATAACGAACTAGCATATGAGATACTCAAGCAGTAATGGAGCAATGATTCAAAGCATATAATTAATTGAGCATGTTATGAAGTACAACATAAACATGAATCCACACTTATGCATTTATATGTAAAAGCAATGAATATGAAACAAGGCATATGGAGGAAATCGTACACATCATTAGAGTAGCTGAGAATCCTATCTCAACACCCATTTAAAGAACAATTTACAAGTATTTATTCATACAGACATATTTACAAACCCTTAGCATACACATTATATCATACTTGGTATGTATTGGTTAGCATACGTATTAGGGCAAGTCCTTTCATCAAAGGATTGCGGCCTACACACCAATCACATAGGCACGATAGTTAGTCATGGCGTACACTAACGCAAGGTTTATACTCATTTAATCTTTTGCTCAAACACTTAGGCTACGCATTGTAACATACACAACGTATGTTAATATAACATGTATTAGGCCAATCCGTTCACCCAGAAGTTGATACACATGCATCTAGCATACATAGACAACAATTAATCATGGCAAGCACAAATTCAAATTTCATACGTATACGGTATTTTCTACAAATATGAGGAATATAGTATATTCAACCAAGTTAACGTATAACTGAAAAACGAAACAGACATCACTTTATGCATGTGAAATAGCATCCACGTCAGTAATATATCATTAACCAACATTGAAAGCCTTGAAAACCATAACCTATACGTTTATAATCTGCACCTTACGCCAGTAAACGCGTAATGGATACGTTTTAAACACGTAGTCTTTGTCACCGGCAGAATGACAACCTATAGCATGAACTAGGTTAGGTATTTCATCATTTCAGCTATTTGAAACCCTAAAATAGATTAGGGTTAGATTTTCTTACTTAAGAATGGGATCGGTATCGCCGGTAGAGCGATATGGGAGTGGTGATAAGGCACGTGGAGGAGCAGGGATCGAATCCCAAGAGTGACTTCAACTTCTCTCTCACTTTCTCTCTCTTTACTCTCTTCTCACTCTGAGGGTTTTTTCCAAATTCGTATGGAATGAATAAGAGAGGGTTTAAGGTCCTTATATAGGCCTAAAACTGATGGAAATAGCCCCAAGGCCAAGGTATACTTAGGTTATAGCCAAAGGAGGCTTGTTTCGATCCAATAGAGCACTTCTGGAGGCCCCCTTTTTATGTGCAGTCAGACTTAAGCTCCCTGACCATGGATCTAGGTCGAGTTAAGTTTTCAGTCCGATCGGATTTACAGATCGACGGCGGTGGGACAGTTTCACTTCAACAGTCACCGGCACTCGATCAGGGCCACAAGTACGCTGCCATGTATGGGAAATTTCTCCTGATCCAAGGGTGTATTTGGGTCAGATTCTGACGGTCAGAATCCTTATTTTTAGCCTGCAAGTGACACATCTCAGATTACTTAAATTTGGATTTCATTTTTAAATATATTCATGTTTCTCACACACTTCGTTCCGGGCTCAAGCAAATAGCTTTGGGACGCAATCTGAACTTGATTTCCAAGGTGGTGGTCAAGTCCAGCAAGGCAATCTTAATTATATAATTTTGTAGAAATCGGACTTTCGACGTGTGGTCCAGGTCCGGTATGAAGTTTTGTGATGCTCCCGAGAGCAACTGGGTAATGAGATTGATCATGAATTATAGGGTAATGTAGCGTTGATGATTCTGCAAGTTTTAGGTCTTGCAGCTCGTATTTAAAGTGGTTCAAGTGAATTTCACAAGTAAACTAGTTTAGCACTAGCTAATACTCGCCTAATTTCTAAAGAATTTAGTTCTGTATAATTTCTGCCTGAGATGGTACTCGGGCCTTTGTAGTTTGTATAGAAGGTGATTCAAGCTATTCATACTTAATTAACTTACGCCCTAATCATGGTAGAATAAGGTCCTAGGGCAGTTCTATGTCCAAGGGCGTCCATTGCAGAGTTGGGAAAAATCCGCGGTGTTACAGGGATTGACTCATCCACTCCGTTCGTATCGAGTCGGACGAGTCAAGTTTACTTAGTCGTCACTTACCCATCCCTAATCATGATGAAGCCCACAAAGGCTTTTTTATTTTTAGTAGCACATAGTACCAACATTGGTGTTGTGTACTATGCCACTTGATCCGATTGTAAAAGAAAGAAGTCGACAACTCTGGATCCCCCTATGTGCGTGGGACCCATCTAATTGTCTAAATTGAATATCTATGTCATCTATCAATTTTGCGAGCTCATTTTATAGAGTACGCCAAAAAGTGAAGCCTATCCAAATCTCAAGTTGAATACCACACTACAAGAAACCATAGCCATTGATTATTAAAACCTTTTTGTGGGCCACAAATGGTTTTGGATCAAGCTGATATTTGTGTTTTTCCTTCGTCTGTTCTATGACCTTATCAACAACAGATTGGATGGAAAATAAACATTACAGTGGTTAATGAAGTTTTTAATGGTCGGCATTCCATGACCACTGTTTCTTGTGGTGTGGTCCACCTGTGAGTTGTATCTGCTTCATGTTTTCATACAATTCTCTAAAACAATACGAGAAAATGGATAGATGAGGTAGATATACAACACAGATATCAAGGTGGGCCCACGGTGAGGATCCCAGGGACATCACTCATCCTGGGTTGCATCGGGGTTGAGTAGCTAAACTCGCTACTGAAGTAACGTCACCAAGTTATGTGGGGCCCACCATGATGTATGTGTTGTATCCACACTGTCCATCTATTTGGAGAGATCATTTTAGGGCATGATCAAAAGAATGAGGCAAATCCAAAGTTAGAGTGGACCCCACCACAGAAAATAGTGAGAGTAATGTCCACCGTTGAAGCCTTCCTAAGGTCCATCATGATTTTTATTTGAGATCCAACCTATTCATAAGTTAACACAGATATTAAAGAAGGGAAAACACAAATATCAACTTGATCGAAAATTTTGTGGCCCTTAGAAGTTTTAAATGGTGCACATGAGTCTCTCCACTGTTTTCTATGGTGGGGTCCACTCGAGTTTTGGATCTGATTCATTCCTTGGATCATGCCCTAAAATGATCTCTCCAAATGGATGGATGGTGTGGATACAAAACATACATCATGGTGGGACTCACATAACTAGGTGATGTCACTTCAATAGGGTATCTCGCTACTAAACCTCTGCGGTAAATAAAAGTAGAATGCGTAGTGAGTAACTCACTACGCTTAGCGTACTGAGTAAACTCTGTGAGGTCCACCATGATTTATGTATTTTATCCACTCTGTCCATCCATTTTACCAAATAATTTTAGGGCATGAGCCCAAAAATGAAGCACATGGACTACAACACAGTAAAAACTTAAATTGGACATTTACGGTTGAAATTTTTTTGGGGCCACAGAAGTTTTGGTTTTTGGGGCCACAGAAGTTTTGGTTCAACCTTATATTTATTTTTTTCCCTTCATCCATGTCTGTATGATCTTATAAATAGGCTGGATGACAAATAAACATCTCTGTGGGCCTAGAAAGGTTTCAATGGTGGAAATCATTATCCACATTCCCTTCATCCATGTCTGTATGATCTTATAAATAGGTTGGATGACAAATAAACATCTCTGTGGGCCTAGAATGGTTTCAATGGTGGAAATCATTATCCACACTATTTCCTGTGGTATGATCCACTTGATCTTTGGATATGCTTCAATCTTCGAATCAATGCCTTAAATTAGATGGAAAATGTACGGATGGAGTAAATAGACCACATAAATTCAAGGTGGGCCCAAATGAGTTTATTTAGTACGATAAGAGCATGATAAGAATCCGATTTGGCACTGAATCCCTAGATGGAGAATGTCTAACATTTCCGTTAAGCTTCTTATGAAATGTAATTTTTTAAATATATTTAAAAACTTGTTGATGTGTTACTTACAGTGACGTGGATCAATAGTAAAGGTGGATTCAATTGCTCACTGTTTCCATGAAACAGAGGATCCGCACTCATTATATCCATGCCATCTATCCATTTCTTCAGCTCATTTTACAGCATGATAATGTTTATTTTCTATCTTCATAGAAGATTATGTAACCTTATCAATAGTTTAATGGAAAATCATCATTACGGTGGGGCTTAGGAAGTTTTAAATGATGGAGATTTTAATCACCACTGTTTCTTATAGTATGGTCCACCTGAGATTTGGATCTGCTTCATTTTCAGGTTCGCATAATATCGAAAAATGAATGGACAGTGTGGATATAGGATACATACATCAAGGTGGGCCCATGGTAATGGCTGGTTATGAGCCCACCTTGGTGGATGATACCATCGTAAAAATGTGCTAGGCGTGAATGCTAAAATGAAGAAAAGGAATATTATAACTTAGTGAAAATGTACTAGACCAACCAAAGAACTCATCCTCGATAGGTAATTTAATTTTGTTCTCTCCAACTACTCATGTTTTCATTATATATATATATATATACATATATATATATATATATATGGGTTTCCGGGTTCGTTTATGGTGTGTTTGGCTATGTCAAATTTCATGATATTTTACATGAAATTAGATTTATCAATCATGAATTTCATGATTTTGGTGCACCCAAATGCACCCTTATGATAAATACATGATTGTTTCTCCATTGGCATTGGTTCTATTCGGTAAATCCTGCATGGCAAGAAAAATATTCCCATAAGTAGCTTGCATCATTAGAAGCAAGTAATTAGTAGCTTGGGTCATTGAAAAGGAACCAACCATAACTACAGTTTCTACCAAAAAAAAAGGAAACCAGAGATATTAACGGTTTGGATAATTTAAAAGGAGCTCATTTTGCATGACTCATGCAACCAATTGTTAAATGGGTGAAAACACAATTACATATCCGACGAGGTTTGTGTCACACCATATTAACAATTCGAATCATTAAAAACATATCAGTCTAATGATTAGTAGGGATTGTTGAAAATGAGCAGATAAATATGCAAAGTTTCCTCCTCCCATAACAAATCTTTGGGCTTGTGCAACCCAATAAACACTACCAATTCCTCCTCCCATAAGAGTATAAAACATTAATTCATTGGCTTGATAAACAAAGGCCTAAGTTTACCAATTATTTTTTTATCTAATCAAATGACGGTGTTTAGATCACTTAAAATAAACAAGCATATAAATGATTTTAATCCCTTTAATAGGTGCACTCATATCAAAGGTTTGTGTGACCAAAAACATGCCCAATCATAAGAACAATTTGAATCATTAATGACCTTTTGTCCATGTGGCACCCAATAATTGATTTGTTGAGAACAAGACTAATTATATACATGGTTTGGATCACATAAACGAAGTAATCAAATGAATGATTTGGGTTGAAAACAAATCCAATCACTTGAACAGTTTATAGCACTGAATAAGAGCCCTATAATGTAGAAGTATTGACCACTGTTGATGTAGAAATCTCGTTAGCCCTCTCTGGACCTGCTTACATGCACAAGTAACAAACAAAGAAGACCCTGGCTAGAGCAGGGAGCCCTCCGATGCTTAAGTCAAGAAAGAGATTTGGGTCTAGTTGAGTACTGAGGGTTTAGAGTTAAAGATTATGAGTACCTTTCACCATTAGAGGTATCTCTATTTATAGTTCAGGAGAGGCGGTGAAGTAGAGCATATCTTCTTATTTAATAGGTATGTATTATAGAGGGATTTGGATCCTGAATACGTGGTGCATCACCTGAGATCCTCGCCAAAGATCTTGGGATCCCCAGTGCAGCGCAGATATCCTTCAAAGACCTCGAATGAAACTCTATCCTAGTAGGCTTCTGAGATCTTCGGCTAAGATCTCGAGTGGATGCGATCGGACATTGATAAGAGGTGAGCCGAGCCAACCTGCAGTGTGCCGACCTAGGACATGTCAACCTAGGATGTGCTTACCTGAGCCCTCACGGCCCGGGTCATACCGTCCAGGGTCATGCTGATCTAGGTAATGCCAGCCTGGGTAATGTCGACCTGACTAAATCCGAGCCATCTCCTTAGTAAAGCAAAGGAAGAAAGCACTCCTAATAAACTCTACGGATCTTAGAATCAATGAAGGCAGTGTTCTTGCGGGTATGTTCTTCGGCCACGGACTCTAAGTAGGAAGCAGATTTCCAGGGCGATCGTGCCTCTTCTTCTTCTTCTTCTTCTCCTTCCTTCTCAATCTCTTCGTCATGGAGAGAGGAGAACGAAAGGGCTTATTATTGGCATGGTTGAGAGTGTAAGATTTTAACCTGACCTTCTTCTATAGGTCGGTCCTATTTTCCCCATAATAGTAAGCCCCCTACTTCCAAGTCTGCGAATTGGGCTTGAGAAGTAGGTCGGACCTGGTCGGGTTAGACTGTTCTTACTAGAGGTGTTGAGTCGGTTCCTCTTTAATGTTGACTTTAGGCTGCGTGCACGGGATCTGGACCATATCTGCAATCAGGACACCTAGTGCTCGAGATGGTATGCTTGTGGCTTGAGGTCACATGTACTATCTAAGAGCCTTTTTTGGTGTCCAACAAGTGGGGTGACGATGCGTGGCACACGGTTCGGTCATGGAGTCGTGTGGCGAATGGCAGAGCTCCACGTGCCCAGGTGTGGGTGTCGAGGAGCCGTTCTGACAACCATAATGAATCAACATTCAATGTTGTCCGGTCATCCTATCTATAAAAGAGGGGAGGCCCTAATCAAACACGGTTCATTCGCACTGCCGCTCTACCCGTTCACCCATCTCCTTACACTTAGACGAACCTTGGCATGAACTCCAGCAATCTCCCATAGACCTTCTTCTCCATTGAGCTCTCCCATACTTTTACCCTTCTCCCTTTTTCTCTTCTTTTCTCTTAGGTTTTCTAGCATTATTTGGGCCCACAGCCATGCCGAAAACCTTAAGTTTCCAGGAGGGGATTTCCAGTTGTGATGGTGGGGCGGACAATCTTCACCCCATGTCAAACCCACCATCACTACTAATGATGATGGGTGAAAGGGACTTTCATGCGTCCCGTGTGTCATGGGTGATTGAATGGTCCTCGATAGAGTGGCTGGAGGAGGTAGAAGGAACTTTCCCGGTGAAGGAGGAACTTAGTGAATCCTTGTTAGAGGCGAAAGAAAAAGGGTCAGTCGAATTAGTGCTAATGGAGGCAGACCTAGTGAGGATAAGGGTGGAGTATCACATCCCAGACTTTGTGGTTCTCGGAGCTCCTTCATCGGGCGAGCTTCCTAACATGCCCCTTGAGGGTAAGGTGGTCATCTTGTAGGTCACCCTCCAGTGTGGCCTTAGGCTTCCCCTTCAGAAGATAGTGAGGTAGGTGCTTGCACACTTGGGGTTAGCTCTTGGGAAGCTGATCCCAAATGCTTGAAGGTCATTGGTGGGGTCATTCATCCTTTGGTCTGAGCTTGACTAACTCGAGCTGACCGTGGATGAATTTCTCCATTTATACCAGGTGAAATCTAACCCTCTTCAAGAGGGTTGGTATTATTTCTCCTCCTGGCTGGGATCCAGCAAGGCCATAACTACATACGTCCGAACCTTGAAGAAGAACTGAAAGAACAAGTGGTTCTGGGCGTTGGGGGAGTGGGACGTGCCAGGGATATACAGGCTACGTCGTGGGTCCTGACCTCCTACACTGTGTCAAATTGGTACATCCAGACTTAGATCTCCCCCCTTCTCTTTTTTTTTTTTTTTTTTTGCTTGAATGTCATCTCCATTCTGACTTGTGGCCTTCCCTAATAGTTGTGCCTAAGTATCCCACTTTGTTGGGCATAGAAGCTCTTGCTTGGATTGTTAGAGTAAGTTGCTTGGGGTTCAGCGTACTTCATGGATTTATTGGTAACCCTTTTTGTTGTGCAGACATGCCAGAGGCGACGAGGCCTTCGAAGCGTAAGGCGCCTCCCCCTGCCGAGATTGCCCAGAAGAAGAAGAAACCGACCTCTAAAAGCAAGGGGAAGGTCAGACCTCCATCCTCTATGGTGCGGGAGGTCATGGATGATGTGCTGACTTCAGCTCCTTCTGCCACTGTTCCCAAGGTGGCCAAGGAGGTCATTAGGTCGGCTTCATTCACCGAAACCAGTCCTACTGGGGCCCAGGCGGTTGCAAAGTTGCCTACTGATCTTCCCATGCCCCAGGCGAGGTGCCCATTTAGTAGCCAAGGAGGAGAGGGTCAGAGGCCTCTCAGGTCAACTCGAGCTACATTAAAGAGCCTCCTGCCTTAGGTGAATCAACATGTCCTTCATCCTGAGTTCACTCACACGATGGATGCGCCGCTGGACGAAGTTATAAGCCAGCTGGCGAAGCTCTTCTTCAAGGTACGTTTGCCTTACTTAAGATAATTGTTTACTTTGTTTCTACTTTGGTCTAGTGTTACTATTTTTTTGCAGTACGCCCCTTCCCTCCTTAATGTGCATCGTGAGATGTTGCACCTCTAAGCGAAAGTCAAAGAAGCGGAGGTAGCATTGCTGTGGAAGGGGGTCAAGGTCGAGCGACTCCGCATTGAGGCCGAATAGTCCAGTGCTGAAGCTGGGCAACTTCATGAGGAAGTTGAGTAGCTTCGTTCTGACTTGAAAGCTCCGGCAGAGGGTTCAACGGTAGAGCTAGAGGCATCGAATAAGCTACTTGCTGAGGCCTTGGAGAGAGGGGCTCAGTGGAAGTCAAACCTGGTCGGGGTTAAGCGCTCTTTTGATGTAAAGATCTAGGAGGCCTAGTAGGTAGTGTCTCTTTCGCCGAAGCGATCCGTTGATGACTCCCTTTGTAGAGGAGTTTAAGTCCTCTAAGGAGTATAAGGAGGATAGGGACGCCCTATATGGCACCAAGTACGAGAAGTACCTTGAAGAGATCAAAGGGGCGCATCCCGAGCTTGACTTCTGTGGCCTTCGGGTTCGATGCACAATAAACAGTTCAAATACGCGTTCTGTGCGGACCCTACCTTTATGGAGGAGGTCAACTCCGATTCCGAGGTGACTCCAGAGGACTCACCTTCTTAGCCGCCGCCCACGGCACCGTGACTTCTTCCTTTCCCTTTTTATTGTAATTTTTGACTTTTTGCAATGTACTCATCCAAGTTGTTTTAATGAAAAGGTACTTTTGGTTCATTGCATTGATCGTTTTGAGTAGATTGGTAGGTTTTGCGATGGGTAAATCACCATTTTGTGCTGAGGTTGAACCCTTAGTCATTTTTACCGTATGACTCTATGATTCTTGGTCGAGTATTTCCTTAGGTCAGATACTTTTGTATGTTCAGAGTATTGCCTTTACCGTAAATTGTGTGGCCTGAGTTGTGACAATAGTTCATGGCTCGACCTCTTCTCGAACAGTCAGCCCATTAATAAGGGTTGTTCTTCCCTTATACCGTAAGAAGCCCTTAGTAGATTTTTAGTAGATGGATTGTTTGTAGACATAGAAGTAGGAAACAAACTTGTCAGGACTTTGGGATTTTTATTGTTATAGTTCCAACATTGTAGACTAAAAACAACAAGAAAGTAATTTTTAGGCTCAGGCTAGGTCGGCCCTTATGCATAGTAGATTTTGAGATTCTTGGTATTCCTTAGATGTGGTAGGAGTCATCCTTCTAAGTCTTCAAGTCGATACAATCCTGGTTGGCTTGTGCTTGTTACTACGTGGGGTCCTTCCCAGTTCGGCCCCAAGGTTCCTGAGCTGGGTTCCATGGTGTTCTGAAAGGTTCTACAAAGGACTAGGTCTCCGACTCTGAACTTTTTTGTCTTCACCCTAGAATTGTAAAAATGGGCAACCTGCTGTTGCCAGACCATAACCTTAATCCAGGCTTGTTCCCTTGTCTCTTCGATAAGGTCGAGATCTAGTGCGATCTGTTCGACATTCTGTCATTCTTCATAGGAGTGGGTTTGAGCAATCGGTAGCCTAACCTCAACTAGGATAACGGCCTTGGTGCTGAAGGCCGGGGAGAAGGGGGTTTCGCCTATGGTGGTTTGGGTAGTGGTTCAGTATGCCCATAGGACGTTGGGAAGCTCTTTTGCCCAGGCTCCTTTGGCCTTCTCAATTTTTGTTCGGAAGTGCTTCTTGATGATCTTGTTGATTGCTTTGACATGTCTGTTTGCTTGCAAGTGTCGGGGTGATGAGTAGACATTCTAAATTTTGAGATTATCGCACATACCTAAGAATTGCTTGTTGTTGAACTATTTTTTATTATTTGAAATGATTGTGTGGGGGATTCCATATTGGTATATGATATTCTTCCAAATGAAATCCGTAATTTTTTGCTCAGTGATCTTAGCTAGGGGTTCGACCTCGGCCCATTTGGCGAAATAATAGACTATGATGACGACAAATTTAGTCCGCCCTTTACCGGTTGGTAAGGGGTCGATAATGTCGATTCGCCATTGGGCGAATGACCATGGTCTGGTCATGGGAGTTAGTTGCTAGGGAGGCTGTCGGGGTATCACCACGAACCGCTACCATTTGTCGTATTTTTGTGTGTATTGTTGCGTGTCTATTTGGATAGTCGGCCAGAAGTACCCTTGTCCGATGACTGGGCTCGGTCGCAAGAGTGATTGCCACAAATGTCTTCATAGATTTCTTTTAGAACATAGTCTGCTTCGTTAGATCGGAGGCATGTGAAATACAAGAGCGAGAATTCTTTTCTGTATAAAGTGTCTCCGATCATGGTATAGCGGGCCGCTCTTGCCCAAAGCCTATGCGCCTCTGGACGACTTTCGGGTAGCTTTCCCTCCTTGGCGTAATTGATGATTGAGTCCATCTAGGTCAGCTCCGAATATATCGGGAGAACTGTACTTGGGTCAGGTTCCCCGATGCTTGGTTCGGTTAAAAACTCTATCGGGATCGGTTTCGGGATGTCATCCTCAGCTACCGAGGCTAACTTTGCCAACTTATCAGCTTTAAAGTTTTCTACCCTAGTGATCAGGCTAATGTTGCACTTTAAAAAATTGTTGATTAACTCTCGGGTTCTCCACAGATAGGCTTTCATTTGTCCTTTTTTACCTTGGTATTCACTAGCTATCTGGTTGATGACAAGTTGTGAGTTGCTGCAATTTCTCAATTGTTGGGCTCCCATGACTGTTGTTAGCCTGAGCCCGGTCAACAATGCTTCATATTCTGCTACATTGTTCGATGCTTGAAATCCAAATCTTAAGGCATGTCTGGTCAGGAGCCTCCAGGATTATACCGGCCCTGTTGCCTTTAGAATTAGATTAACCATCAATGTACAATGTCCACGTCGACTGATCTATGTTGGTCGTCTGATGTTCATTTTGCTCATGCTGGATGTTAGGACTGGATTCCACCTCAACACAACCCATGTCAGTGATATGATTGAGTTCTAGCTCGGCACAACCTAAGTCAATGATAGGACTGGGTTCCATCTCGGCACGGCCCAGGTCGGTGATAGGACTAGATTTCAGCTCGGCGGGACCCAGGTAACTCTTGGGTATGAGCTTGGTGATGAAGTTGGCCACTGTTTGGCCCTTGATTGCTGTCCGAGGCTGATACTTGATGTCAAATTCGCTTAGTTTGATTACCCATTTCATAAGTCTTCCTGATGCTTTGGGTTTTTGGAACCCCTGACAGAAAGGTTGATTAGTAGGGACGACGATGGCATCAGCTTGAAAGTACGGTCGTAACCGATGTGATGACATGACAACAGCTAGGGCCATCTTTTTTATGTCTAGATACCTGGTTTCGGTAGGGATCAGGGCTTTGTAAGCATAGTACACTGGAAGTTGTTTTCCTTCTTACTATCTGTTGAGGGCCGAGCTAACTACCATTATCGAAACTGCTAGATATAGCAGTAACGGTTCTCCTTGCTTGGGTTTAGAGAGCAATGGTGGCGATCCCAGGTATCGCTTGAGCCATTGAAAGGCAAGCTCGCACTCATCCATCCACTTTGTCTTTTACTTTCCTTTCAATTGCTTGAAAAAGGGAAAGCTTTTGCCGGTAGCTCTATATACAAAATGGTTCAAGGCGGCTATTATACCCGTAAGGCATTAGACTTCGTTTGTCGTCCTACATGAGCTCATCTCGAGCAGAACTTAAGTTTTCTTAGGGTTGACCTTGATTCCTCTATGGCTGACCAAGAATCCGAGGAATTTCCCAATTTAACGCTGAAGGTGCACTTGCTCGGATTCAATTTCATCTAATACTATCGCAAGATTATAAACATTTCTTCGAGGTCAGAGACATGGTCCGCAACTTTAATGCTCTTGACGAGCATATCGTCCACATAAACCTCCATGAAGCACCCATCTGGCGAGTAAACATCTTATTAATGAGCCTTCACTATGTAGCCCCAGCGTTCTTCAGTCCAAAAGGCATGACCTAGTAGTATTATAGTCATTTGTCTATAACAAAAGTCGTCTTCTTCTTGTCATATGGGTGCATAGCGATTTAGTTGTAGACTGAGCATGCATCCATGAAGCTCAAGAGTTCATGTCTGGTCGTGCTGTCAACAAGTTGGTCGATCTTAGGGAGAGGAAAGTTGTCCTTGGGGTAGGCTTTGTTCAGGTAGGTGTAATTAACACAGATCCACCACTTCCCATTGGACCTTTTAACCAAGATAACTTTGGTTATCCAGTTCAGATAGTAAATTTCCTTAATAAATTTGGCCTTGAGGAGTTTTTCAACTTCTTCTATGATTATGGTATACTGTTCGGGCTCAAATGCTCTTCGCTTCTATCGGATTGATCAATAGTTGGGGCTGACATTCAACCTATGGACCATAACCTTCTGTAACGCCCTGAAAATCGGGGGTCGAATATGAACTCAACTCCCGAGTTCCAACGCATCACTTATGCAACATACACAATGATGGTTAAATGTTGTCTGAGTTAAAGCAATAAACATGAGTGAGATTATACCAAAACAAGAATCATACTACAGTATGATTATGTAGTCAGTGAATATGTACATCTATTGTTTCCCAGTTTAATTGTATAAAGGCAAGCTTTAAGACCGAAATTTTATATTCAAAGTATATAAAGTAACAAAATTTTGTGAACTCCAGAGTATGAGTACTAACCGAGTACATATACATTTACATGTCAAATATAAGTGATTAGCTTATAATCAAAAAGTCAAAAATAAACTAGGTACAGTCTGATCCTCTGTAGCAGTCTGGTTGGTAGAACCCATCGATCTCGGCAACCTAGTCAAAAAGCCGCAACATGTTTAATGAGAATGTTGTCTGTGTTAGAGCGCATATACGAGTAATTCCTCCTAAAAGCCGGGTCCTCGTCATAATCGAGTATGCTCCGCCTCCCATGAGTAGTAGGATCGCCTAAACCTACGAGATGAACTCCTCAGTCCGGTTGGTGTGCGCCTAACACCGTCCTCAGTAACGTGGGAGTGAGTAGCTAACTCATGGAACAATAAGGCATAAGTTATCATGTTATCAAACACGGTCAAGCAAGTAATGATAAAGCAAGAATCAAACACTCCTAATTACTCGATTAATGCAAGTATGAATGCAGTATGATGGATGCCTCCTCACCGACATACTCCCTCATGCGACACCATCTCACGTTCACGGCATGCTTACATCCTACAGTGCTCCACATCTTCCAGGCACATGCGATGCATGATGAGTATGATTACCGAGTTTTTAATTAGTCCATTTCAAACAGCAGGATTGAGAAACTAAGGTACCTCCCTTGTATCATTCCCAAACATGATCCATTCTAGGGTCGTCAGTCCTAGTTAATATTAGATGATGGTGTGCTTTCTAGGTCACTGCAGAGGCTGCCAGGGCTGTTACGCACAAAGGTTGCACCACTCCCCCATCACCCCTTAAACGATTCATCACTATACAGAAACAGGCCTAGTTCATACTCTATATATCGCGGCGAACCCTAATGCGCACTGCAACTTCAGAATATGCTCGCGGTCACTACAAAGGGTCGCTGATTACGCACAAAGGTTGCACCACTCTCCCATCACCTTATCAATGTAGGCCGACAGCGCGAATATAGTGTCCCATACCACCATAATCGGCTCACGAGTTAAGTTGCTCACTGGTCACTATGGGGAGGCACGTAGCCCCAGCGTAGGCCGACAGCTCGACCACGGTGTCCCATACCACCATGCCCGGCTCATGAGTCTTAGCGGATCGAGGTACCATGGTTAACGGGATTTTCACTGGTAAGTTTGGTACCCTAGGTTCAAACATTAGCGACCAAACATGGTGAACATACATAAGACACACGGGTTACTTGACGTGTTCGGCTGGCTCGAGCGCACAACAAGTTGGGCGATATGAAGCGCAGAAGCACCTCGTGTGGCCAACCACTATCGCTAACCGAAGTACGACACGGGTTCGCCAACACATCATGTGTGGCGGAACGAATCCCAACCACAACTTCAAGTCTGATACCGGATGCCTGGACTATGGACATAGTCCCAAGCTCAGTCAAGTCCTAACCATAGCATGTGAAATACGGCATGATAATATGGAAATTCAAGAACACTAGCAATCATGTTATAAAGCATATCATGAAGCATGTTAATAAACAAGTTATAAAGCATGTTCAAAAGCATGTTATAAAGCATTATGCAAATAGGGATACAAGTACATATATTTCATAGGTGAGTGGTTAGAGTGAATAACCACATGGAGGATGTCATATGTGATTCTAAGGTAGCTGAGAATCCCATCTCGGCACCTACCTAAGGTTCTAACACTTAAGCACCTACACTCACAAGTGATTTCACCAACACTTGGAATGCACAATTTCAACATACATGACGTATGCTAGAGGAATGTATACTAGGGTTGTCCCTTTACCAAACTAGTATTTTATACATATACATCATATTCATACAGCAAATAAACCTGACAATCACGTCAGCAAATTTTATACGTATAGGGTACTTCTTAGTATACCCAATTTCGACATACATTGTGTTTACAAGGGAACTTGTAATACGGCAATTCTTTTCACCAAGCAATTAACTTATACGCACTTAATATAAGTATACAACAATTAATCATGACAAACACGTCGCAAAAATATACACGTATATGGTACTTCTTACAATACCGTATTTCTACATACATGGTGTATGTTAGTAAACATGTATTTAGGCGAACCCTTTCGCCAAATGAGTATTTTATCCATACATCATATGTCCATACGACAATTAAACATGTCAAACACATTTCCCAAAAAAATACGTATACGGTATTTTATACGAATACCTAAAGTATGTGAAATTCCAAATTCTACACTTCTAATCGAAACAGAAAACGGAAGGCACTTTATACATATGTAATTACATGCAGATCATGAATCTATCATTATCTGACATTGAAAGCGTTGAAAACCGCAACTTATACACTTAAAGTCCTCACCTTTGCCTTTGGAATCGCAACGAATCAGCAAGGGTAGTAGAACTTCCGTATACGGGAGTTTTCTAGCCTAAAGAGCGGAATCGGTTAGCCTTTTCATAACCCACAACGATCTTACATCAAATCAGACCTAGGGTTAGGGTTTCTTACCTTCAAACGGAACGGATACCGCCGGGAAAACACCTGGAATGGAGCGGTGTAGGCCGTGCGACAACCTAAAGCAGTAGGAGGAAGATCTCCCACAAAACCCAAGCTCTTCTCTCTCTTTTCTCTCTCTCCCTCTAGGGTTTTTCTCCCAAATTCGTATGGCTATGAGAGGGGTGGTTCTAAGCCCCTTTTATAGCTAAAAACATTCCCAAAATAGACTCAGGTTCAAGGGTGACTGCTTATATAGGCATTTCGCCACTTTTCCAGCTCAAAAGGGAGGTTCTGGTGGCCCTCCTTGAGCCAAACATCAGACTTAAGCTCACCATCTATGGATCTACGTGGAATTACGTTTTCGCCTTGATCAGATTCCCAGATCGCACGTGGCGGACCACTTTCAGTTCAACGGTCAGTGGGCCACGATAAAAAATTCTAAGTACATGTAAATGTTCCTGAAATTTTTTTTAATCCGAGGGTGTAATTTGGTCTGATTCTGACGGTCAGGTTGTTTAATACTGACGTGCAACCGAACGATGCCAGATCACTATTCCTGATATTTTTATTAGGATGGGAATAGTGTTTTTCACACTCCCTCGCTCCGAATCGAAACGAATGGTCGTGGAACATCGGATGGACCTGATTTTTGAGATGATTGTCAAGTCCAGTGAGGCGGTCCTAGTTCCTTAGCTTCGTGTTAATCGGACTCCCGATGTGCGATCTAGACCTAATAGGAAGTTTCGTTTCATTCCCGAGAGCAGCCAGGAAATGAGTTTCATTCTAAACTTTAGGGTAATTTAGCGTCACTTGTTCTGCAAGTTTTGGGTCTTGCAGATCATATTTAAAGCGATCCCAATGGATTTCAAGGCTAATTGAGTTTAGTACTTAGTTAACTTTGTTAAATTTCTAAAGGATTTAATCCTACGTGATTTCTGGTCGAGGTGGTACTCGACCCAATGTACGGAAATTTACAGGTCGTTACAATCTACCCCCCTTAAACAAAAAATTTCGTCCTCGAAATTTATACCTTTTCGTAGTCCTCGAGAATCTGAGGGTAGTTCTTTCTGACCTCGGCCTCAGTCTCCCAGGTAGCTTCCTCCTCGGAATGATGTGTCCAAAGCACCTTCACAAGTGGGATGACCTTGCTACGCAGTACCTGCTCCTTCCTGTCAAGGATGCGCGTCGGGCGCAGCTCGTACGTAGCATCCTCACTCAACTGTACCTGCTCCCATCTGATGATATGCGAAGGATCAGGAACGTACTTCTTCAGCATAGATACATGAAATACGTTGTGTACGGAAGCAAGTGGTGTAGGCAAGGCGAGACGATACGCCACATCACCCACTCGATCTAGTATCTGAAATGGTCCGATAAACCTCAGTGTGAGCTTCCCCTTCTTCCCGAACCGAAGGACTCCCTTCATAGGGGAAACCCGAAGGAATACATGATCTCTGACCTCGAACTCCAGCGGTCGCCGCCTCGTATCGGCGTAACTCTTCTGCCTGCTCTGCGCTGTGAGTAATCGACACCTGATAATGTCTACCTTCTCTGTAGTCGCCTGTACCAACTCTGGGCCAATCAGACTACGCTCGCCAACCTCTGCCCAATAGTGTGGTGCCCTACAAGGTCGACCATATAGAGCCTCATATGGGGCCATGCCAATAGTCGCCTGGAAGCTGTTGTTGTAGGCGAACTCTGCATACGGAAGACAGTCATCCCAGCTGTCCTTGAAGTCCAACACACATGCTCGCAACATATCCTCCAACTGATTCACCCGCTCTGTCACGCCCATTAGTCCGAGGATGAAACGTCAGATGCGAACTTCAACTTTACACCCATCGCCTCCGGATACGAGTCCGGAAGATGGATGTGAACCGCGTGTCTCTCGTCCGACACGATCTCCAAAGGAATCCGTGCGGACGGACGATCTCCCGATGTACAATCCAGCCGGCCGTCTGCAGAGTTCGTAACTCGATAGGGAGGAAATGGGCCGATTTGGTCAACCGGTCCACAATCACCCAAATGGAATCGTGCCCCTTCCTCGTCTTCGACAACCCCGATATGAAGTCCATGGAGATGAAGTCCCACTTCCACTCCGCTATAGGCATGGTGAAGTAGTCCAGAGGTCGGCGATGTTCGCCTTGACCTGGCTGGCACGTCGGACATCGAGACACATACTCAGCAATGTGGGCCTTCATGTTATCCCACCAATACGTCCGTCTCATATCCTGATACATCTTCGTGCTACCAGGATGCATCGCAAACTTCGAGTTATGGGCAGACTCGAGAAGCTCACGTCTCAAGTCAGGCACATCTGGAACACATAGGCGGCCACGGAATCGTAAACCCCCATCAGAACCAACTCTCCACTCGGAGTCCACGGTGTCGCTAGCCTGCTCTCGAAGCTCAAACAGCCGTATATCGCCCTCTTGGGCCTCAACAATCCTGTTGTCAATAAGTGGGCGCACCCGAACGTGCGCAACACACTCAAAAGGCTCCTCGACAGTGAGTCTCTGCTCGAAGTCCCGCACAAACTCCATCATGTTCCACTCTGCTATCATCTGCGGTGCCGCAAATGCAATCGCCTTCTTGCGGCTCAGCGCGTCTGCCACAAGGTTCGCCTTGCCAGGATGGTAGGAAACCTCGAACTTGAAGTCCTTCAAGGTCTCCATCCATCGGCGCTGTCTCATATTCAAATCCCGCTATGTGAATATATATTTAAGGCTCTTGTGGTCGTAGAAAAGCTCGAACTCCTCACCATAGAGGTAATGTCTCCAGAGCTTCAATGCAAATATGACAGCTGCCAACTCCAGGTCATGTGTAGGGTAATTCTCCTCGTGCTTCCTTAATTGTCTCGAGGCATACGAAATCACCCTATCCTTCTGCATCAGCACACAACCCAAACCAACGCGAGACGCGTTAGTATACACCGTGTATTTCACCCCTTGCTCTGGCAATACTAGCACAGGGGCGGACGTCAACTTGTCCTTCAGCTCCTTAAAGCTGCCTCCGCCTTCTCATTCCAAGCGAACTTCAGGTCCTTCCGAGTCAACTGAGACAATAGCCTGGCGATCTTCGAGAAATCCCGAATGAAGCGTCTGTAATACCCAGCCAGACCAAGGAAACTCCTCACCTCAGTAACCGACTCAGGCTGCGCCAATCCTGAACCGCAGCTACCTTAGCAAGGTCCACTGCTATCCCATCCTTAGACACTACGTGTCCCAGGAACTTGACTTCCTCCAGCTAGAAGTCGCACTTCTTGTATTGCGTAAACAACTGGTTCTTCTCTAACGTACCCAATACTACTCGCAGGTGCTCCTCGTGCTCCTCCCGACTCGTGGAGTATATCAAGATGTCATCGATAAAGACGATGACGAATCGGTAAAGGAAGGGCCGAAATACCCGGTTCATCAGATCCATGAACACGGCTGGTGCGTTCGTCAGAATGAACGACATCACCAAAAACTCATAGTGCCCGAAGCACGTCCTGAAGGCTGTCTTCTGCACGTCCTCCTCTCTCACGCGCAACTGGTGGTACCCTGACTGAAGGTCAATCTTCGAGAAATACTTCGCCCCCCTCAACTGATCGAACAGATCATCAATCCTGGGCAAAGGATACTTGTTCTTCACCGTGACCTGGTTCAACCTACGGTAATCAATACACAACCGTAGCGACCCGTCCTTCTTCTTCACGAACAACACAGGTGCTCCCCAAGGAGACACACTAGGTCGAATAAAACCTTTCTCTACAAGTTCGTCAATCTGTTTCCACAGCTCCTCCATCTCACATGGAGGCATACGATAAGTCGGCAACGAGATGGGCGTCGCACCAGGCGTAAGGTCAATCGTAAAATCAATCTCACGCCGAGGAGGTAAACCAGGGATAGTCTTAAAGACTCCAACAAACTCCCGAACCACTGGCGTACCCTCCAGTGTCGGACCATCAATCGGCACAAGTAAAGCAGCATAACAATCAACTCGACAGGGCCAACTGACCTGCACTGGGAACGTGAAAGCTGTGTCGTCAGGTCCATAGGCCGTCACGATCCGAGTATCGCAATCTACCTCCGCCCTAATCTTGGCGAGCCAATCCATACCAAGGATAACGTCGTAGTGCCATAGTGGAGCAACAATGAGGTCGACGAGCACTGTGCTGCTACCTAAAACTATCGGACAACCCTCGCACAACCGTGTGACATCAGAACAGGTCCCAGTAGCCGTAGTGAGTCTCATTCCCTTTGTGGGAATCGTAGGCAAAGATAGACGTTTAACCGCCCCACAAGAAATAATAGAAGTAGTGGACCCAGTGTCCACCAATAAAGAAACGGGAGTACCATGGATATAAGCCGTACCCTCAAAAGCTGTCGGGGCCGCAAGTGACGTCTCAGGTGCCTCAGCCACAAGCGTATGAACTCGCGCCTGCTACTGACGGTTCGGCTGAGGGGCCAAGGGCTGTTGCGGCGGCCCGAAACGTGATGCAGGAGGTCGGAAGGAAGGATGTGCAGGTACGGTCTGTAAAGGTGTAGTCGATAAGGCCTGCGGGCAAGACCGACCCAACATCTGTGGTGGAGAGAAACCACTATCCTTCATCCGCGCGAAACAACTCCCAATAAGATGACCCTGCTTCCCGCAGTACGTGCAGGTCACAATAGGGCGCCTCACCTGAGCCACTGGTGCTACGATCCTGGGAGGCGAGTCAACACGAGGCCTCTTGCCTAGGATAGGCCTGCTCTGTATCTCCTGTCGTGGCCTCGCAACCATAGCACCACGAGATCTGGCCAACCGGTCCACATCCTGCTCTGCCGTCATAGACATGTGAACCAGTGCTGCATAGGTAGGTATACTGAGGCAGCATGTCTTCGACCGTATCTCCGGTCGCAAGCCCAAGGAAAAACGACGCATCCGCATCTGCTCATCCACCAGTATAGTTGGGACAAAGCGGCCCAACTCTGTGAAGCGGTGCTCGTACTCCGTAATCGTCATGCCTCCCTGCCTGAGGCGTAGAAACTCATCCTCCCGCTCATGTCGATAAGTCTGCGGGTAGTATTTCTCATGGAACCGGAACTCGAAAGCCTCCCAAGTCCACACGTCTGCATATGCGACGGTGCATGGCAACGGACACGCTATCCCACCATAAACTGGCCTCCCTTCAAACATGAAAGCGGCAAGCTCCACCTGCTCTGCCTCTGAGCAATGCAGCATCCGAAGCATCTTAGAGATGCGGTCAAGCCAAAACTCTGCCTCCTCGGGTCTATGAGTGCCCATGAATGAAGGAGGCCTCAAGTGCTGAAATCGCTCGAGTAGACCGCGTGTACTGATATATCCAGTAGGAGGCACCACGGGTGAGGGCAGAGGCACATCCTCACACTGAGCAGGAGGCTCCGGGTGCCCGGCAGGACAAGCAGATGTCGTAGGTGGAGTCGCACTACCACCATGGGACAAGGCCTCAGCGATAGTGACCATAAGCTGGCCGCAGGCTTGGCTGGTCGTTGTATCTATTGCCGATGCATCATCAACATCGGTGCTCAAACCTATCGGTCGGCGGAGCGACACGGGAGTCATCTTTGCCCGAAGAAGACGGCCGATACTGCTCATGGACCGGGGGCGTGTAAGGTGGCAATCCACCGGTAGGACCAGCAGGAGGCTGATCAGAACCTAACCCACGGTCCGCAGGACCGCTACTACCAAAAGGAGTCTGGTCCATAGAGCCAGTCAGACGGAGATGTGCCGTGCTCCGCGTATACTGTCGCGGCATGCCCTATACAACATAGCGTACAACATTTGTGAGATACAGCCAGTGTTCGAGTTATCGGTATCGCTACAAGTTTCGCTGGCAGGAGATAAAGATATAATATCGTTATCGCCGATAATATCGCCGATAACTGGAAATGCAGGGAAAATGGGGGGAACATGGAGAAAATGATGAAATTTTTTAGTGAAACTCCAGGACATGCCTAAATACACATATTTACATATTCAGGAATGAAAAAATTGTAAAAAGAATGCATTAAATTAGAAGTTTCCATTTAATGGGGGCTAAAAGGCATGCATTGTCGTAAATAAATCACTTAAATAATAATCAAAATGAGTTTATATAATACAAATGCAAGCTTACAAATTAAGACATGCAATAGTAAATGAATTTAAAAAAAATACAATCTTGATCCAAAATCTCCAATGGACCACACCACATGAAAACAATAGTAATTGGATATCCACCATTAAAATCCAATCTGTACAAGCGTAGATGGGCCCACTGTATTGTTTATCGGACATCCAATCTGTTGATTAGGTCATACAAACCTAGATGAGGGGAAAAATCAAAGATTATCTTGATCCAAAACTTTTATAGGCCCGAAAAAGTTTTAAATGGTCTAAGTTAATGTGATCCACTTGATATTGGGATCTACCTCATTTTTGGTCTCATACTCTAAAATGGTCTATAAAAATATATGGACGGTGAGGATATAACACATACATCACGGTGGGGCCTACAAACTTGGTACGTCACCTCAGTAGCGAGTCTCGCTACTTAACATGTCGACAGCTAATTGGCGTCAGGATGCAGATTTTTTTCTTCCATTGGGATGCTACGTGGGGCCCACCATGATGTTTATAAAAAAATCCACTCCGTCCATCCATTTTTTATATATAATTTTAGGACATCAGTAAAAAAGATTCAAAACTCAGGGCAGCTGCACGAGAGGAAATAGTGGAGATTTAGTGACCACCGTTTAAACATTTGTCTAGCCACAAAAATTTATTATAAAGTTATAGTTTTGTGTTTTCACTTCATCCCAATCAAAATGAACTTATAAACAGTTTGGATGGCATATAAACATCAAGATGGTGCCCAGGGAGGTTTCAACGGTGGAAAAATCTCTCCGATTTTCATTCTCGTATGTCCACGTTGGATTTTGGATCCACCTGATTTTTGGTCTCATCCCCTAAAATGATCTAAAAAAATGAATGAACGAGGTGGATTTTCAATCAACATCATGTTGGGGCCTATGTAGCAATAACATCATGCGAAAGGCTTAATTAAAAATTTTAGATTGCATACTGAGTTACTCAGTAAGCCTCAGTAGGCTCGTATCGTACTGAGTAAACTCATTTGGGCCCACCTTGAATGTATGTGGTCTATCCACACCGTCCATTCGTTTTTCCACCTAATTTAAGGGGTTGAGCCCAAAATTGATTCGTATCTAAAAATTAAGTACATCATACCAATGTAAACAGTGGGGATAATAATTTCCACCGTTGAAACCATTATAAACCCCACAGTGATGTTTATTTTTCATCCAACCAGTTCATACGATCATACAAACATGGATGAATGGAAAACACAAATATATGCTTGATCCAAAACTTCTGTGGCCCTCCAAGTATTTTTCAACGGTAGACATTCAATTTAACTATTTCTGGTGGCGTGGTCCATTTGAACATTGGATATGCCTCAGTTTTTGGCTCAAGGCATAAAATTATCTGTTAAAATGTATGGACGGATTGGATAAAATAAATAAATCATGGTGGACCTCATCGAGTTTACTTAGTCCATATGCGTACGAAGTACTCACTGCTGATTGGATACTCCCTACGCTAATGGTTGGTGCTCCGTGGACCTCAAACATGATGTATGTGAATCTAATTCATTTTACAGATAATTTTATGGTAAGAACCTAAAACTGAAGTGGATCAAAATCTCAAGTGGACCACACAGCAATGATTGAACTCTCACCATTAAAAACTTCCAAGTACGTATTTGTTTTTTGGATATTTAGATGTCAAATAAACGTTACAGTGGGCCTAAGAGGTTTTTAATGATAGACGTTCAATCATTATTGTTTTCCAATGGTGTGGTCCACGTGAGATTCGCATCAATCTCATTTATCAGAACAAGTATTAAAATGACATGTAAAAATGAATGGACGGTGTTGATAAAACACATAGATCATGGTGGGGCCCACATAACACTTACGATCACCACCGGGCAACGTCACCAGCGAAACCGCGTCACGCGCTTGACGCTAGTCACACGACATAACAGCGGATCTTCCTTCTAAAAAAAAAAACCTAAAATCTCGTCGAAGAGAAATCGCCGCCGAAGAAAGGGGGTTTTTGAAGGAGGATTGTTGCCGAAGAAATGGGGATTTTCTTACCTGTAAATCCGAACGGACGAAGACCGGCGCTATTGATCGAGGGAGTTCTTCCGCTGTTGATCGAGGCATTCTTTCGCTGTTGATCGAGCCATTCTTCCAAGCTCTGACTTCCGATCAACAAGTAGGAGATCTTCCTAGTTCCGATATTTTTTTTTTAATTTTTTGAAAGAAGGGTTTTCTTACCTATTTATTTGATTTTTGGGTTGTTGGCAACAATTTTCCCATGATAGGTATCGCGGTTGGTAGCTACAGTGCGATAATCTCGATATTGTCGGCGATAATCCAAGATTTTCGCTGGTATCTCCGATATTTCGCCGATATCTCCGATATTTCACCGATAATCCGAAGAGAAATGAAATAATGGGGTTTCGGTATCGCTGGTCTAGCGATACCGATATTATCGGCGATATTTCGATAATATCGCCGACAATTTAAACACTGGATACAGCATAACACACATCATAAAGCACTTTAAGCATTCCACACATAATCAAAACAAAAGGGCTACATGCCTTTCATTTACCTAAAATTTGTCATAATACATGGAATACAGAGTTACATGAATCATGACGGAAATCACATGATAGCCAATACATCCACAACATTAAACACTTAGAACACGCTACTATCTATTACATCAACTACATGAAAACATAAACCGCCTATCGCGGCAACCAAAAACAAACAACAACCACAACAACGTGGATGACTAAGGATCCAAAACAGGCGGTGGAGGAGGAGCGTTCTTGTCCTGCACACAGCACAGAATGGCCTTCAACGTACGAGACACCTTCTTAAAGCTCCTCTTCATGTAGGCTTCGGTCTCTTCAAGCTTGGCTCGGGTCTCTCCAAGCTCAGCCCGAACTTGTCCAACCTCTTGCTGCAGGGTGGCTTGACCCTCCTCGAGACGGGCCAAACGTGCATCAAAAGCATCCCGATTCACACCCTGTTCCTGAGCCGCAGGAGGTGAACTCTCCTCAGTGTCCTGAGCCTCAGGTTATTCTTTTTTTATGTCATCACCGCGCTCATCATCACTCTCAGCCTGGAGGTCAACACTCTCCTCACCGGCACTATCTGACTCATCTCCAGACTCGTCGAGTCGTGCTTGCCGCTGTTGAGGGCCGATCTTCATATTCTTGAGTGTCGCCTCACTTATGACTCGGACTAGTGCAAGGTCTTTCATGTTGAGTCTATAGTCGACATCACGAGCCATCCTGAAGATCAGACGGCCAAATGGGAGCGAAAGATCGTTCCTGGCAGAACGAACAACATGAACTATCTGGGATAGGATGAATGTGGGTAGGCATATATTGTCCCCGCGTCCCATCTTGTACAGAAAGTCCACCATCACCCAAGTACACTCCGTGCAGTTACCCCACCGTGGGTATACATTGTATGTGAAAATGTGATGGAGTAAACGGAAGTCTTCGGTCATCTTTGTCACCGCAATACAATTTCCTCGCTTCCAAGTAACCCGGCGACCACAGAGATATCGCATGCGACGATCCCTTTCCCGCACACTTCTAGAGAAGCCATCACTAGGCTGCACTTGACCAAGCGGGATCTTCGTGATTCGAACCACCTCATCCACAGTGATTGTGCGCCTATGCCCCTCATAGAGACAGTAAACTGAAGAGGCTCTACTGATGAGTCCACGATGTGAGCGTAGAAAGCGCGAACCATGTTCTCACATGCGGGAGACTCGCCTTCAAAAATAGAATTCCATCCGATATCCACCAAGTGGTCCATCATCGGGTGTAGGCCAAACATTCTTTCATCCACATGAGCTTCAAACACAACCTTGCGGCCCGCGAAGCGCCCGTATTCGATGCCTATCGATAAGCATTTCTGGCGGGATGGTCAGGATCCAGGTCTCGCTTCGACCTAAACTCCCGAACGGTGCTAGTGCCGGCCTCAATGTCGGATCTTCTTCGGGAATGGGCTGGCCTACTTGGGCCGGCGTCATCGGCCGCGGTTTTCCTCTTTCCCATGAAAGATAAGATGGAGAAAATGGAGAAAATATTCGCCACCACACCAAAGAGGGCCATAAAAAATTGCCAAAATGGGGGAAAAAGGGGCTGATCTCTTTTATCCTCCACAAGCAACAATCCAATAGGTGTGGAAGGGGCTCTAGAGGTAGGAAAGGAAGAAGGAACAAAAAGAAAATGGAATGAGTTAGGAGATTACCCGATTTTGAGCTCCAAATGAGGGGTATGAGAGCTCCAACTTGAGAAAATGGGGAAAGGAGGAGGCTAGGGCTGTTGTGGAAGGTTGGGGTGTGTGAGTTATGGAAGAAAATGGAAGATTGCAAGGTTTGGAGGGATGGGTTTAGAGAAAAATCGAAAATGGGTTTGGAGGTGTTTGAAAATGGGTGAAATGAGGAAGAAGGGTGCTCCAGCCCTTTAAAACCCAACCCATTGCCAAAATGGCATGTGCCAGGAGGTGTAGGAGGCTGGGCCGACCAACCTCATGTTTGGAAACTCGCCGGAAAAGTGACCGGACCACGGTCCGTCACGGCCATGTGCTTGGCAGCGCCGCGGTCGCACTTGGCGGAACAGCGCCCGCATGTGGGACTCTGTTTTCCATGTGTCCGTGGTGCCAAATGCACCCCTGGTTCGATCGGAAACCTTAATGGATTAACGTGGGGGGCCCCGAACTCAGATTCGACTCCAGGAACGGCTAGTTCCGAAAATTTTCTGAACTAATCTGATTTTTCCTGATTTTTGAAGACTGATTTTGGGTGGATAGTGACCTGGACATGTCAATAGACGGTCTAGGAGTGATTTAGAGTTCGCATGTGCGGTCAGGATCGAGTACAGACTCGATCAACGCGTTCGTTTTTAATGAATTTCGCCGAACGGTGAAATCGGGAGACCCTAAGACTGTTTCTATATTTTTGCGCACCCTCCTAGGTTGTAACACGTCAGCGTACGTAGTGGGGACATAACTCAGGTCCGGTTTAATCAAAATCATGCTCTGATACCAACTTGTAACGCCCTGAAAATCGGGGGTCGAATATGAACTCAACTCCCGAGTTCCAACGCATCACTTATGCAACATACACAATGATGGTTAAATATTGTCTGAGTTAGAGCAATAAACATGAATGAGATTATACCAAAACAGTAAATCACACTCCAGTTCAATTGTATAAAGGCAAGCGGAAGACTGAAATTTTATATTTAAAGTATATAAAGTAACAAAATTTTGTGAACTCCAGAGTATGAGTACTAACTGAGTACATATACATTTCTGTTTATAATCAAAAAGTCAAAAATAAACTAGGTACAATCCCTGTAGAACCCATCGATCCTGGCAACCTAGTCGAAGCCACCAGAGAACTGCATATACGAGAACTCCTCCTGGTCCTCGTCATAATCAGGCTCAGCCTCCAGAGTAGTAGGATCGCCTAAACCTGAGACAGAGTCTGGTTGGTGTGCGCAACACCGTCCCGTAACGTGGGAGTGAGTAGCTAACTCAGTGGAACAATAAGGCATAAGTTATCATGTTATCAACACAGTCAAGCAGTAATGATAAAGCAGTAAATCAAACACTCCTAATTACTCTGATTAATGCAAGTATGAATGCAGGTATGATGGATGCCCTCACCGACATACTCCCTCATGCGACACCATCTCACGTTCGCGGCATGCTTACATCCCACAGTGCTCCACATCTTTCAGGCACATGCGATGCATGATGAGTATGATTACCGAGTTTTTAATTAGTCCATTTCAAACAGCAGGATTGGGAAACTAAGGTACCTCCCTTGTATCATTCCCAAACATGATCCATTCTAGGGTCGTCAGTCCTAGTTAATATCAGACGATGGTGTGCTTTCTAGGTCACCGCGAGAGAGGTCGCTGTGGTCGTTACGCACAAAGGTTGCACCACTCCCCATCACCCCTTAAACGATTCATCACTATACGTAAAAGCAGGCCTAGTTCGTACTCATATATCGCGGCGAACCCTAAGGCGCACCTTACTAACTTGAGAATATGCTCGCGGTCACTACAAAGGGTCGCTGTGGTCATTACGCACAAAGGTTGCACCACTCCCCATCACCTTATCAATGTAGGCCGACTTGGCGCGAATATAGTGTCCCATACCACCATAATCGGCTCACGAGTTAAGTTGTTGCACACACTTGGTCACTACGGGAGGCACGTAGCCCGGCGTAGAGGCCGGCGGCCTCGACCACGGTGTCCCATACCACCATGCCCGGCTCATGAGTCTTAGCGGATCGAGGTACCATGGTTAACGGGATTTTCACTGGTAAGTTTGGTACCCTAGGTTCAAACATTAGCGACCAAACATGGTGAACATACATAAAACACACGGGTTACTTGCCGTGTTCGGCTGGCTCGAGCGCACAACAAGTTGGGCGATATGAAGCGCAGAAGCACCTCATGTGGCCAACCACTATCGCCAACCGAAGTACGACACGGCCCGCAACACATCATGTGTGGCGGAACGAATCCCAACCACAACTTCAAGTCGATATCTGGGATGCCTGGACTATGGACATAGTCCCAAGCTCAGTCAAGTCCTAACCATAGCATGTGAAATACGGCATGATAATATGGAAATTCAAGAACACTAGCAATCATGTTATAAAGCATATCATGAAGCATGTTAATAAACAAGTTACAAAGCATGTTCAAAAGCATGTTATAAAGCATTATGCAAATAGGGATACAAATACATATATTTCATAGGTGAGTGGTTAGAGTGAATAACCACATGGAGGATGTCATATGTGATTCTAAGGTAGCTGAGAATCCCATCTCGGCACCTACCTAAGGTTCTAACACTTAAGCACCTACACTCACAAGTGATTTCACCAACACTTGGAATGCACAATTTCAACATACATGACGTATGCTAGAGGAATGTATACTAGGGTTGTCCCTTTACCAAACTAGTATTTTATACATATACATCATATTCATACAGCAAATAAACCTGACAATCACATCAACAAATTTTATACGTATAGGGTACTTCTTAGTATACCCAATTTCGACATACATTGTGTTTACAAGGGAACTTGTAATACGGCGATTCTTTTCACCAAGCAATTAACTTATACGCACTTAATATAAGTATACAACAATTAATCATGACAAACACATCGCAAAAATATACACGTATATGGTACTTCTTACAGTACCGTATTTCTACATACATGGTGTATATTAGTAAACATGTATTTAGGCGAACCCTTTCGCCAAATGAGTATTTTATCCATACATCATATGTCCATACGACAATTAAACATGTCAAACACATTTCCCAAAAAAATACGTATACGGTATTTTATACGAATAACTAAAGTATGTGAAATTCCAAATTCTACACTTCTAATCGAAACAGAAAACGGAAGGCACTTTATACATGTGCAATTGCATGCAGATCATGAATCTACCATTATCTGACATTGAAAGCGTTGAAAACCGCAACTTATACACTTAAAGTCCTCACCTTTGCCTTTGGAATCGCAACGAATCAGCAAGGGCAGTAGAACTTCCGTATACGGGAGTTTTCTAGCCTAAAGAGTGGAATCGGTTAGCCTTTTCATAACCCACAACGATCTTACATCAAATCAGACCTAGGGTTAGGGTTTCTTACCTTCAAACGGAACGGATACCGCCGGGAAAACACCTGGAATGGAGTGGTGTAGGCCGTGCGACAACCGAAAGCAGTAGGAGGAAGATCTCCCACAAAACCCAAGCTCTTCTCTCTCTTTTCTCTCTCTCCCTCTAGGGTTTTTCTCCCAAATTCGTATGGCTGTGAGAGGGGCTGTTCTAAGCCCCTTTTATAGCTAAAAACATTCCCAAAATAGACTCAGGTTCAAGGGTGACTGCTTATATAGGCATTTCGCCACTTTTCCAGCTCAAAAGGGAGGTTCTGGTGGCCCTCCTTGAGCCAAACGTCAGACTTAAGCTCACCATCTATGGATCTACGTGGGATTACGTTTTCGACTTGATCGGATTCCCAGATCGCACGTGGCGGACCACTTTCAGTTCAACGGTCAGTGGGCCACGATCAGAAATTCTAAGTACATGTAAATGTTCCTGAAATTTTTCTTAATCCGAGGGTGTAATTTGGTCTGATTCTGACGGTCAGGTTGCTTAATACTGACGTGCAACCGAACGATGCCAGATCACTATTCCTGATATTTTTATTAGGATGGGAATAGTGTTTTTCACACTCCCTCGCTCCGAATCGAAACGAATGGTCGTGGAACATCGGATGGACCTGATTTTTGAGACGATTGTCAAGTCCAGTGAGGCGGTCCTAGTTCCTTAGCTTCGTGTTAATCGGACTCCTGATGTGCGATCTAGACCTAATAGGAAGTTTCGTTTCATTCCCGAGAGCAGTCAGGAAATGAGTTTCGTTCTAAACTTTAGGGTAATCTAGCGTCACTTGTTCTGCAAGTTTTGGGTCTTGCAGATCGTATTTAAAGCGATCCCAATGGATTTCATGGCTAATTGAGTTTAGTACTTAGTTAACTTTGTTAAATTTCTAAAGGATTTAATCCTACGTGATTTCTGGTCGAGGTGGTACTCGACCCAATGTACGGAAATTTACAGGTCGTTACAATCTACCCCCCTTAAATAAAAAATTTCATCCTCGAAATTTATACCTTTTCGTAGTCCTCGAGAATCTGAGGGTAGTTCTTTCTGACCTCGGCCTCAGTCTCCCAGGTAGCTTCCTCATCGGAATGATGTGTCCAAAGCACCTTTACAAGTGGGATGACCTTGCTACGCAGTACCTGCTCCTTCCTGTCAAGGATGCGCGTCGGGCGTAGCTCGTATGTAGCATCCTCACTCAACTGTACCTGCTCCCATCTGATGATATGCGAAGGATCATGAACGTACTTCTTCAGCATAGATACATGAAATACGTTGTGTACGGAAACAAGTGGTGTAGGCAAGGCGAGACGATATGCCACATCACCCACTCGATCCAGTATCTGAAATGGACCGATAAACCTCGGTGTGAGCTTCCCCTTCTTCCCAAACTGAAGGACTCCCTTCATAGGGAAACCCGAAGGAACACATGATCTCTGACCTCGAACTCCAGCGCTCGCCGCCTCGTATCGGCGTAACTCTTCTGCCTGCTTTGCGCTGTGAGTAATCGACACCTGATAATGTCTACCTTCTCTGTAGTCGCCTGTACCAACTCTGGGCCAATCAGACTACTCTCGCCAACCTCTGCCCAACAGTGCGGTGCCCTACAAGGTCAACCATATAGAGCCTCATATGGCGCCATGCCAATAGTCACCTGGAAGCTGTTGTTGTAGGCGAACTCTACATACGGAAGACAGTCATCCCAGCTGTCCTTGAAGTCCAACACACATGCTCGCAACATATCCTCCAGAATCTGATTCACCCGCTCTGTCTGCCCATCAGTCTGAGGATGAAACGCCGTACTGAACTTCAACTTTACACCCATCGCCTCCTGGATACGAGTCCAGAAGATGGATGTGAACCGCGTGTCTCTGTCCGACACGATCTCCAAAGGAATCCCGTGCAGACGGACGATCTCCCTGATGTACAATCTAGCCAGCTCGTCTGCAGAGTTCGTAACTCTGATAGGGAGGAAATGGGCCGATTTGGTCAACCGGTCCACAATCACCCAAATGGAATCGTGCCCCTTCCTCGTCTTCGGCAACCCTGATATGAAGTCCATGGAGATGAAGTCCCACTTCCACTCCGCTATAGGCATGGGCTGAAGTAGTCCAGGAGGTCGGCGATGTTCTGCCTTGACCTGCTGGCACGTCAGACATCGAGACACATACTCAACAATGTGGGCCTTCATGTTATCCCACCAATACGTCTGTCTCATATCCTGATACATCTTCGTGCTACCAGGATGCATCGCAAACTTCGAGTTATGGGCAGACTCGAGAAGCTCGCGTCTCAAGTCAGGCACATCTGGAACACATAGGCGGCCACGGAATTGTAAACCCCCATCAGAACCAACTCTCCACTCGGAGTCCACGGTGTTGCTAGCCTGCTCTCGAAGCTCAGACAGCCGTATATCGCCCACTTGGGCCTCAACAATCTTGTCGTCAATAAGTGGGCTCACCCGAACGTGCGCAACACACTCAAAAGGCTCCTCGACAGTGAGTCTCTGCTCGAAATCCCGCATAAACTCCATCATGTCCCACTCTGCTATCATCAGCGGTGCCGCAAATGCAATCCCCTTCTTGCGGCTCAGCGCGTCTGCCACAAGGTTCGCCTTGCCAGGATGGTAGGAAACCTCGAACTTGAAGTCCTTCAAGGTCTCCATCCATCGTATTTGTCTCATATTCAAATCATTTGTGTGAATATATATTTAAGGCTCTTGTGGTCGCAGAAAAGCTCGAACTCCTCACCATAGAGGTAATGTCTCTAGAGCTTCAATGCAAAGATGACAGCTGCCAACTCCAGGTCATGTGTAGGGTAATTCTCCTCGTGCTTCCTTAATTGTCTCGAGGCATACGAAATCACCCTATCCTTCTGCATCAGCACACAACCCAAACCAACGCGAGACGCGTTAGTATACACCGTGTATTTCACCCCTTGCTCTGGCAATACTAGCACAGGGGCGGACGTCAACTTGTCCTTCAGCTCCTTAAAGCTGCCTCCGCCTTCTCATTCCAAGCGAACTTCAGGTCCTTCCGAGTCAACTGAGACAATGGCCTGGCGATCTTCGAGAAATCCCGAATGAAGCGTCTGTAATACCCAGCCAGACCAAGGAAACTCCTCACCTCAGTAACCGACTCATGCTGCTGCCAATCCTGAACCGCAGCTACCTTAGCAAGGTCCACTGCTATCCCATCCTTAGACACTACATGTCCTAGGAACTTGACTTCCTCCTGCCAGAAGTCGCACTTCTTGTATTGCACAAACAACTGGTTCTTCTCTAACGTACCCACACTGCTCGCAGTGCTCCTCGTGCTCCTCCCGACTCGTGGAGTATATCAAGATGTCATCGATAAAGACGATGACGATCGGTAAAGGAAGGGCCGAAATACCCGGTTCATCGATCCATGAACACGGCCGGTGCGTTTGTCGACCGAACGACATCACCAAAACTCATAGTGCCCGAAGCACGCCCCGAAGGCCGTCTTCGCACGTCCTCCTCTCTCACGCGCAACCGGTGGTACCCCGACCGAAGGTCAATCTTCGAGAAATACTTCGCCCCCTCAACCGATCGAACGGATCATCAATCCTGGGCAAAGGATACTTGTTCTTCACCGTGACTGGTTCAACCTACGGTAATCAATACACAACCGTAGCGACCGTCCTTCTTCTTCACGAACAACACACGGGTGCTCCCCAAGGAGACACACTAGGTCGAATAAAACCTTTCTCTACAAGTTCGTCAACTGTTTCTTTGACTCCTCCATCTCACATGGAGGCATACGATAAGTCGGCAACGAGATGGGCGTCGCACCAGGCGTAAGGTCAATCGTAAAATCAATCTCACGCCGAGGAGGTAAACCAGGGATAGTCTTAAAGACTCCAACAAACTCCCGAACCACTGGCGTACCCTCCAGTGTCGGACCATCAATCGGCACAAGTAAAGCAGCATAACAATCAACTCGACAGGGCCAACTGACCTGCACTGGGAACGTGAAAGCTGTGTCGTCAGGTCCATAGGCCGTCACGATCCGAGTATCGCAATCTACCTCCGCCCTAATCTTGGCGAGCCAATCCATACCAAGGATAACGTCGTAGTGCCATAGTGGAGCAACAATGAGGTCGACAAGCACTGTGCTGCTACCCAAAACTATCGGACAACCCTCGCACAACCGTGTGACATCGAGCATGTGTCCCGAGGCCGTAGTGAGTCTCATTCCCTTTGTGGGAATCGTAGGCAAAGATAGACGTTTAACCGCCCTACAAGAAATAATAGAAGTAGTGGACCCAGTGTCCACCAATAAAGAAACGGGAGTACCATGGATATAAGCCGTACCCTCAAAAGCTGTCGGGGCCGCAAGTGACGTCTCAGGTGCCTCAGCCACAAGCCTATGAACTCGCGCCTGCTACTGACAGTTCGGCTGAGGGGCCAAGGGCTGTCGCGGCGGCCCGAAACGTGATGCATGAGGTCGGAAGGAAGGATGTGCAGGTACGGTCTGTAAAGGTGTAGTCGATAAGGCCTGCGGGCGGGAACGACCCAACATCTGTGGTGGAGAGAAACCACTATCCTTCATCCGCGTGAAACAACTCCCAATAAGATGACCCTGCTTCCCGCAGTACATGCAGGTCACAATAGGGCACCTCACCTGAGCCACTGGCGCTACGATCCTGGGAGGCGAGTCAACACGAGGCCTCTTGCCTAGGATAGGCCTGCTCTGTATCTCCGGTCGTGGCCTCGCAACCATAGCACCACGAGATCGGGCCAACCGGTCCACATCCTGCTCTGCCGTCATAGACATGTGAACCAGTGCTGCATAGGTAGGTATACTGAGGCAGCATATCTTCGACCGTATCTCCGGTCGCAAGCCCAAGGAAAAACGACGCATCCGCATCTGCTCATCCACCAGTATAGTCGGGACAAAGCGGCCCAACTCTGTGAAGCGGTGCTCGTACTCCGTAATCGTCATGTCTCCCTGCCTGAGGCGCAGAAACTCATCCTCCCGCTCATGTCGATAAGTCTGTGGGTAGTATTTCTCATAGAACCGGAACTCGAAAGCCTCCCAAGTCCACACGTGTCTGGCCGCGACAGCCCGCAACACGCTATCCCACTATAAACTGGCCTCCCTCTCAAACATGAAAGCGGCCAGCTCCACCTGCTCCGCCTCTGAGCAATGCAGCATCCGAAGCATCTTAGAGATGCCGTCAAGCCAAAACTCTGCCTCCTCGGGTCTATGAGTACCCATGAATGAAGGAGGCCTCAAGCGCTGAAATCGCTTGAGTAGACCGCGTGTACTGACATCTCCAGTAGGAGGCACCACGGGTGAGGGCAGAGGCACATCCTCACACTGAGCAGGAGGCTCCGGGTGCCCGGCAGGACAAGCAGATGTCGTAGGTGGAGTCGCACTACCACCATGGGACAAGGCCTCAGCGATAGTGGCCATAAGCTGCTGGTGCTGCTGTTGCTGCTGTATCTGCTGCTGATGCATCATCAACATCAGCTGCTCAAACCTATCAGTCGGCGGAGCAGCCTGGGAGTCATGCTGCGCAGAAGAAGACGGCCGATACTGCTCACGGACCGGGGGCGTGTAAGGTGGCAATCCACCGGCAGGACCAGCAGGAGGCTGATCAGAACCTAACCCACGGTCCGCAGGACCGTTACTACCAGAAGGAGTCTGGTCCATAGAGCCAGTCAGACGGAGATGTGCCGTGCTCCGCATATACTGTCGCGGCATGCCCTATACAACATAGGGTACAACATTTGTGAGATACAGCATAACACATATCATAAAGCACTTTAAGCATTCCACACATAATCAAAACAAAAGGGCTATATGCCTTTCATTTATCCAAAATTTGTCATAATACATGGAATACAGAGTTACATGAATCATGACGGAAATCACATGATAGCCAATACATCCACAACATTAAACACTTAGAACACGCTACTATCTATTACATCAACTACATGAAAACATAAACCGCCTATCGCGGCAACCAAAAACAAACAACAACCACAACAACGTGGATGACTAAGCATCCGAAACAGGCGGTGGAGGAGGAGCGTTCTTGTCCTGCACACAAACATGGAATGGCCTTCAACGTACGAGACACCTTCTTAAAGTTCCTCTTCATGTAGGCTTCGGTCTCTTCAAGCTTGGCTCGGGTCTCACCAAGCTCAGCCCGAACTTGTCCAACCTCTTGCTGCAGGGCGGCTTGACCCTCCTCGAGACGGGCCAAACGTGCATCAAAAGCATCCCGATTCACACCCTGTTCCTGAGCCGCAGGAGGTGAACTCTCCTCAGTGTCCTGAGCCTCAGGTTCTTCTTCCTGTATGTCATCACCGCGCTCCTCATCACTCTCAGCCTGGAGGTCAACACTCTCCTCACCGGCACTATCCGACTCATCTCCAGACTCGTCGAGTCGTGCTTGCCGCTGTTGAGGGCCGATCTTCATATTCTTGAGTGTCGCCTCACTTATGACTCGGACTAGTGCAAGGTCTTTCATGTTGAGTCTATAGTCGACATCACGAGCCATCCTGAAGATCAGACGGCCAAATGGGAGCGAAAGATCGTTCCTGGCAGAACGAACAACATGAACTATCTGGGATAGGATGAATGTGGGTAGGCATATGTTGTCCCCGCGTCCCATCTTGTACAGAAAGTCCACCATCACCCAAGTACACTCCGTGCAGTTACCCCACCGTGGGTATACATTGTATGTGAAAATGTGATGGAGTAAACGGAAGTCTTCGGTCATCTTTGTCGCCGCAATACAATTTCCTCGCTTCCAAGTAACCCGGCGACCACAGAGATATCGCGTACGACGATCCCTTTCCCGCGCACTTCTAGAGAAGTCATCACTAGGCTGCACTTGACCAAGTGGGATCTTCGTGATTCGAACCACCTCATCCACACTGATTGTGCGCCTATGCCCCTCATAGAGACAGTAAACTGAAGAGGCTCTACTGATGAGTCCACGATGTGAGCGTAGAATGCGCGAACCATGTTCTCACATGCGGGAGACTCGCCTTCAAAAATAGAATTCCATCCGATATCCACCAAGTGGTCCATCATCGGGTGTAGGCCAAACATTCTTTCATCCACATGAGCTTCAAACACAACCTTGCGGCCCGCGAAGCGCCCGTATTCGATGCCTATCGGATAAGCATTTCTGGCGGGATGGTCAGGATCCAGGTCTCGCTTCGACCTAAACTCCCGAACGGTGCTAGTGCCGGCCCCAATGTCAGATCTTCTTCGGGAATGGGCTGGCCTACTTGGGCCGGCGTCATCGGCCGCGGTTTTTCTCTTTCCCATGAAAGATAAGATGGAGAAAATGGAGAAAATAGTCGCCACCACACCAAAGAGGGCCATGGAAAATTGCCAAAATGGGGGAAAAAGGGGCTGATCTCTTTTATCCTCCACAAGCAATAATCCAATAGGTGTGGAAGGGGCTCAGAGGTAGGAAAAGAAGAAGGAACAAAAAGAAAATGGAATGGGTTAGGAGATTACCCGATTTTGAGCTCCAAATGAGGGGTATGAGAGCTCCAACTTGAGAAAATGGGGAAAGGAGGAGGCTAGGGCTGTTGTGGAAGGTTGGGGTGTGTGGGTTATGGAAGAAAATGAAAGATTGCAAGGTTTGGAGGGATAGGTTTAGAGAAAAATCGAAAATGGGTTTGGAGGTGTTTGAAAATGGGTGAAATGAGGAAGAAGAGTGCTCCAGCCCTTTAAAACCCAACCCATTGCCAAAATGGCACGTGCCAGGAGGTGTAGGAGGCTGGGCCGACCAACCTCATGTTTGGAAACTCGCCGGAAAAGTGACCGGACCGCGGTCCACCGCCGGTGTCGCGGCGCCGCCGCGGTCGGACTTGGCCGGAACCGCGCCGCCGCGGTGGGACTCTGTTTTCCATGTGTCCAGGGTGCCAAATGCACCCTGGTTCGATCGGAAACCTTAATGGATTAACGTGGGGGGCCCCCGAACTCAGTTCAGCTCCAGAACGGCTAGTTCCGAAAATTTTCTGAACTAATCTGATTTTTCCTGATTTTTGAAGACTAATTTTGGGTGGATAGTGACTTGGACACGTCAATAGACGGTCTAGGAGTGATTTAGAGTTCGCATGTGTGGTCAGGATCGAGTACAGACTCGATCAACGCGTTCATTTTTAATGAATTTCGCCGAACGGTGAAATCGGGAGACCCTAAGACTGTTTCTACATTTTTGCGCACCCTCCTAAGTTGTAACACGTCAGCGTACGTAGTGGGGACATAACTCAGGTCCGATTTAATCAAAATTATGCTCTGATACCAACTTGTAACGCCCTGAAAATCGAGGGTCGAATATGAACTCAACTCCCGAGTTCCAACGCATCACTTATGCAACATACACAATGATGGTTAAATGTTGTCTGAGTTAGAGCAATAAACATGAATGAGATTATACCAAAACAGTAAATCATACTCCAGTTCAATTGTATAAAGGCAAGCGGAAGATTGAAATTTTATATTTAAAGTATATAAAGTAACAAAATTTTGTGAACTCCAGAGTATGAGTACTAACTGAGTACATATACATTTCTGTTTATAATCAAAAAGTCAAAAATAAACTAGGTACAATCCCTGTAGAACCCATCGATCCTGGCAACCTAGTCGAAGCCGCCAGAGAACTGCATATACGAGAACTCCTCCTGGTCCTCGTCATAATCGGGCCTCACCTCCGAGTAGTAGGATCGCCTAAACATGAGACAGTAGTCTGGTTGGTGTGCGAACACCGTCCGTAACGTGGGAGTGAGTAGCTAACTCAGTGGAACAATAAGGCATAAGTTATCATGTTATCAACACAGTCAAGCAGTAATGATAAAGCAGTAAATCAAACACTCCTAATTACTCTGATTAATGCAAGTATGAATGCAGGTATGATGGATGCCCTCACCGACATACTCCCTCATGCGACACCATCTCACGTTCGCGGCATGTTTACATCCCACAATTGCTCCACATCTTCCATGCACATGCGATGCATGATGAGTATGATTACCGAGTTTTTAATTAGTCCATTTCAAACAAAGCAGGATTGGGAAACTAAGGTACCTCCCTCGTATCATTCCCAAACATGATCCATTATAGGGTCGTCGACCCTAGTTAATATCGACGATGGTGTGCTTTCTAGGTCACCTGCAGAGGTCCGTCTGTGGTACGTTACGCATAAAGGTTGCACCACTCCCCATCACCCCTTAAACGATTCATCACTATACAGAAACAGGCCTAGTTCATACTCTATATATCGCGGCGAACCCTAAGGCGCACTGCAACTTAAGAATATGCTCGCGGTCACTACAAAGGGCTCGCTGTGGCATTACGCACAAAGGTTGCACGACTCCCCATCACCTTATCATGTGTAGGCCGACAGCGCGAATATAGTGTCCCATACCACCATAATCGGCTCACGAGTTAAGTTGCTCACTGGTCACTACGGGGAGGCAAGTAGCCCTAGCGTAGGCCGACAGCTCGACCACGGTGTCCCATACCACCATGCCCGGCTCATGAGTCTTAGCGGATCGAGGTACCATGGTTAACGGGATTTTCTCTGGTAAGTTTGGTACCCTAGGTTCAAACATTAGCGACCAAACATGGTGAACATACATAAGACACACGGGTTACTTGACGTGTTCGGCTGGCTCGAGCGCACAACAAGTTGGGCAATATGAAGCGCAGAAGCACCTTGTGTGGCCAACCACTATCGCCAACCGAAGTACGACACGGGTTCGCCAACACATCATGTGTGGCGGAACGAATCCCAATCACAACTTCAAGTCTGATACCGGATGCCTGGACTATGGACATAGTCCCAAGCTCAGTCAAGTCCTAACCATAGCATGTGAAATACGGCATGATAACATGGAAATTCAAGAACACTAGCAATCATGTTATAAAGCATATCATGAAGCATGTTAATAAACAAGTTACAAAGCATGTTCAAAAGCATGTTATAAAGCATTATGCAAATAGGGATACAAATACATATATTTCATAGGTGAGTGGTTAGAGTGAATAACCACATGGAGGATGTCATATCTGATTCTAAGGTAGCTGAGAATCCCATCTCAGCACCTACCTAAGGTTCTAACACTTAGCACCTACACTCACAAGTGATTTCACCAACACTTGGAATGCACAATTTCAACATACATGACGTATGCTAGAGGAATGTATACTAGGGTTGTCCCTTTACCAAACTAGTATTTTATACATATACATCATATTCATATAGCAAATAAACCTGACAATCACATCAGCAAATTTTATACGTATAGGGTACTTCTTAGTATACCCAATTTCGACATACATTGTGTTTACAAGGGAACTTGTAATACGGCGATTCTTTTCACCAAGCAATTAACTTATACGCACTTAATATAAGTATACAACAATTAATCATGACAAACACGTCGCAAAAATATACACGTATATGGTACTTCTTACAATACCGTATTTCTACATACATGGTGTATATTAGTAAACATGTATTTAGGTGAACCCTTTCGCCAAATGAGTATTTTATCCATACATCATATGTCCATACGACAATTAAACATGTCAAACACATTTCCCAAAAAAATACGTATACGGTATTTTATACGAATACCTAAAGTATGTGAAATTTCAAATTCTACACTTCTAATCGAAACAGAAAACGGAAGGCACTTTGTACATGTGCAATTGCATGCAGATCATGAATCTACCATTATCTGACATTGAAAGCGTTGAAAACCGCAACTTATACACTTAAAGTCCTCACCTTTGCCTTTGGAATCGCAACGAATCAGCAAGGGTAGTAAAACTTCCGTATACGGGAGTTTTCTAGCCTAAAGAGCGGAATCGGTTAGCCTTTTCATAACCCACAACGATCTTACATCAAATCAGACCTAGGGTTAGGGTTTCTTACCTTCAAACGGAACGGATACCGCCGGGAAAACACCTGGAATGGAGCGGTGTAGGCCGTGCGACAACCGAAAGCAGTAGGAGGAAGATCTCCTACAAAATTCAAGCTTTTCTCTCTCTTTTCTCTCTCTCCCTCTAGGGTTTTTCTCCCAAATTCGTATGGCTGTGAGAGGGGCTGTTCTAAGCCCCTTTTATAGCCAAAAACATTCCCAAAATAGACTCAGGTTCAAGGGTGACTGCTTATATAGGCATTTCGCCACTTTTTCAGCTCAAAAGGGATGTTCTGGTGGCCCTCCTTGAGCCAAATGTCAGACTTAAGCTCACCATCTATGGATCTACATGGGATTACGTTTTCGACTTGATCGGATTCCTAGATCGCACGTGGCGGACCACTTTCAGTTCAACGGTCAGTGGGCCACGATCAGAAATTCTAAGTACATGTAAATGTTCCTGAAATTTTTCTTAATCCGAGGGTGTAATTTGGTCTGATTCTGACGGTCAGGTTGCTTAATACTGATGTGCAACCGAACGATGCCAGATCACTATTCCCGATATTTTTTTTTAGGATGGGAATAGTGTTTTCACACTCCTCGCTCCGAATCGAAACGAATGGTCGTGGAACATCGGATGGACCGATTTTTGAGATGATTGTCAAGTCCAAGGAGGCGGTCCTAGTTCCTTAGCTTCGTGTTAGTCGACTCCGATGTGCGATCTAGACCTAATACGAAGTTTCGTTTCATTCAGAGAGAGCCCGGGAAATGAGTTTGGTTCTAAACTTTACGGTAATCTAGCGTCACTTGTTCTGCAAGTTTTGGGTCTTGCAGATCGTATTTAAAGCGATCCCAATGGATTTCATGGCTAATTGAGTTTAGTACTTAGTTAACTTTGTTAAATTTCTAAAGGATTTAATCCTACGTGATTTCTGGTCGAGGTGGTACTCGACCCAATGTACGGAAATTTACAGGTCGTTACACCTTCGGGCTGATGTCGAGCATGTCCTGATGAGACCATGTGAATACGTCGGCATATTGTCGAAGGAGGCTCGTGACTTCGTCCTGTAACGTCAGTGTAAGGGATTACCCTATCTACACCATTCGGGTCAGGTCGGAGTCGTCAAGTGGGACTAGTATGAGTTCTTCCATGGGGAGCCCTCTTTCAATTGAGTCTTCTCGTAGATCGAGAGAGGTGATGGCCATTACCTAGTATTGGGTCCTTAGTGCCATCGAATAGCACTGTCGAGCTTCTTGTTGGCCTCCCCTGACTAGTCCAGTACCATGTTCGATGGGGAACTTCATCCCAAGATGGTACGTTGATACGACAGACCGAAGAGTGTTAAGTGAAGGTCATCCAAGAATGACATTGTATATGGAGGGGCAGTCTGCCACCAAGAAGTCGATCATGGTTGTCGTTTGGTTCTGCCATTCTCCAGCCATGACAGGGAGTTGAATCAATCCTTCTAATGTAATCTTGTCCCCTAAAAATCTGATGTAACACCCTATATTTTGAGGGTCGAGCAAGGCTCAACTCCCGAGATCCAGCACATCACTTATGCATCATGGATATTGATGTTTAAATGTTGTCCATATCTATGCGTTAAACATGAGTGGGATTATACTAAAACGGTATATCATACTCCAGATATAATTAAATTTAGCAAGCGGAAGACCGAAACACATATATATCTGAACAGGTAAATGTTTTACAACCTCCAGAGTATGATTATGTAGTCGGGCTGAATATGTACATCTATTGTTTCAAAATAGAAAAAATATTAAATATAAGCGACTAGCTAATCCATGTGACCTTGTTATCCCGTCGAATCAGTATAAGGTCTACGTAGACCCGCCTGATAGCTGAACATAGGAGAATTCCTCCTCCTCATCTATGAAGTCCAATTCAGCTGTATGGACTTCATCATCACCTGCATCTACAACAAAGTATGGTTGGTGTTTTAAAACACCGTCCCAGGATGAGAGTGAGTGATCAACTCAGTGGTACTATAAGGCAAAGGTTAACATGTTATCAAGTCAATTAAGCAGTAATGATAAAGCAATACAACAATCACTTCCTAGCTACTCTTGTTAATGCAGGAATGGTGTGTAGTAATGATGCATGCCCTCGCACAAAGCTCCCTCACAAGCGACTCCAACAACCAAGTTCGAACATGACAACCTCCCTAAAGTGCAGCTTCCTCACAAAAGTACATGTAATGTGGTGCATGGTCGTGTTAGCCAAGTACTTAATTAAGATTATTCATACAGTAGATTTGGGAAGCTAAGGTACCTCCCTTTATATCATTAACCCAAATGAAAGCATCCATATAGGGTCATCAATCATAGTTATTCATATACAATAGGCAAGTTATAAGGCTTCACCCTTAATGAAAAGCAGTTGATAGGCAAATTCATTGTTTATACTTGCGGTCACAACGGGAGGCTCGTCACCTCAGTATAGGCCAACAGCTCGAACATGGTGTCGCATAATACCATTCCCAGGTCACGAGTCTGGGTTGCTCACTTGTCACTACGGGAAGGCTCGTCACCCCAGCGTAGGCTGATAGCTCGACCACGATGTCTCATACCACCATGCCCGTCTCATGAGTCTTAGCAGATCGTAGTACCATAGTTGAAATGAGCTTTTACATTGGTAAGTGGTACCTTAGATTCAAGCGGTGATGTCCACACATGGTAAACACATAATAGGCCAATCAGTTTATTTGGTAAGTTCGATTGGTATGAACACACGTTGACTTAATTGACATGGAGTGCATAAGCACCCCTTGTGGCCTAACCACTGTTGACAATCGCGGATTCGTCGAGTTACCCAATGTGGCAAGACTAATTTAGCCACTTGTACAAGGATTATTACTGATTGCCTGGGCCACATTGTACCCCCAATCATACTCAGATGCAATAGATAGACACATATGATAATCATATCAACATTTAACAAAAAAATCAAAATAAAACCCTCATTTGAACCTTTTATCAAATATATTGAACATGTCACCAAGCACTTGCATTTTATCCATAAATTGCGTAGCGGCAACTATGATTACATGAAAGAAACTATACATATGATTAAGGTAATAGAGAATCCTATCTTAATACACTTAATAAATATAAATAATCAACATTTTCTCATTCAGACATTTTATCAAACAATTAAGTTACACTTCACCAAATACATAGACTAGATTAGTTACAACATATATTATGACAATTCCTTATACAAAGAGATCATCATGCATCCGAAAAACATGTATCCTAGATTAACAGTCATGGCAAGCACAAATCACAATTTCATGTTCATTCAAACATTTCAACAAACATATAGGATGCATCTTGTATTCAACATAGTTCACACATGTATAGTATATCGAAAACGTCGTATCTAAGGCAATATGGTAGCAATCAAGTCGACATAAATTATTAGCTGACATTAAAAGCATTGAAAACCATAACCAAAATGTTGATAGTCTATACCTTTCGTCGGAATACTTGATTCAGACTTGGTTCAAATCCTACGTTTTCGAAAATGGAATGACGGGTACCTAAATCACAAAATCTGTTAGCTAGGTTAACAAATGAGTATTCTAGATCTTAACTACGCTGTTAGGGTTTGGATTTCTTACCCAAATTGTAGTTGAAACAGGTTGTGTAGTGAAGTGGGGAGGTAAATCAGTGCGTGGAGTTGTGGGAAAGAATCTCAGCAAAGATCTCTAAGAATCTTTCTTCCTTCCTTTTTTCTCTCCTTTTCTCTTTCTCTCCCTTAGGGTTTTTAGAAAATTCCTATGGAATGGGAATGGGGTTGTTTAAGGGCTTTATATAGGCCCAGAACTGCTGCAAATGGCCCTAGGGTTATGTAATACTTCATTTATAACCTAAGGGTGTCTGTTTTTGATAAACAGGGCTCGTAGGAAGGCCCATTACTCACCTACGTCATAGAGTAAGTTCCTTAACAATGGATCTATGCCAAGATATGATTTTGACGCAATTGGATAAGTCGATCAGCCACAAAAGACCGGCGTCAGATCAACGATCATGCTTGCTCGATCGGGGCCACAAGTATACGGATATGAGCAGGGAAATTTTCTTTTCCCGTGGGTGGAGTTTGGTAAAAAACTAACGGTCCGAAATCCTCAACTTCTCACCTAAGCGAACGGCCCAATTTACTTAAGTTTCAATACATTTTCTAAAGATATTCGCGTTTCTGACACACTTTACTCAGAGCTCAAGTTATGCATTTTCAGATACTATTTGGTCTCGATTCTCACGATGGTTATCAAGCCCAGTAGGACGGACATATCCTTATAGTTTCACAGTCATCGAACTTTTGACGTCTAGTCCAGGTCTGATATGGAGTTTCAATGTATTCTTGAGAGTGACAAGCTTGTGGGATTTCTCCTAAGTTCTCAAGTAGTGTTGAGTTAGCGATTTTGATGGTTTTGGGTCTTGCCATTTGTGTAAATAGTAGTTCGAGCTAAATCCACCGATTAATTTAATTCAGTACTTATTTAATTTTTACCTAAATTTCTACAGAATACGTACCTTGGGGATTTCTGCCTGAGGTGGTACTCGGGCCTTTGTACGGATTTTTCTGAGACATTACATCCGAGCAGGGGAGTTTTGACAGCTCAGAGTCAAGGTTGCCTAACTCCCATTTTGTCGAATGCTTCGGCAAAGAGGATATTTGTCGAACTACCGGTGTCCACTAGGATACAAAACACTTTGCAGTTTGCTACAGTCATAGTTACTATAAATGCATCATCATTAGGGTGGTGAATACTTCAGACATCCTCTTCAGCGAAGGTTTGATCATAAGGCATTATCTACTACTCTTTCAGGGGTCTGTTGGTGATGAGGATCTGATGCTCCGAGCTGGAGCAACTGATAGTTCTGGTGTGGGCTTTTCGAGCTCGGTTTGAGTCACATCCTCCGGCAGGCCCACCGAAGACTGTGCAAATTTCTCTGGTTGGTTCATTGTTGATGGGTTGCTCATTCTTTGGGTCGGCTCGTTCTTCCTTTCTATTGACATGTATATTCGCGTAGGTGCCCGTGGTGGATGAGAGCTTCAATTTCATCTTTCAGGTCGAAATAGTCTCTAGTTGAGTGGTAGTGGTCTTGGTGGAAGTGACAATATTTTCGCTTGTCTCGTCTATCTGCATTGAATTTTATCCTATTCGAATATTTGAGGATTCATTTTTCTCTGACCTCCATAAGGACCTGCTCAGCCATCGTGTTGAGAGGGGTATATGAACTGAATATATTGTTAGGTCGTCTGCTTAGGCGATGGGTCCTTAGGGGATCATTTTCTTTCCTTTTCTTTCCATCATTGACCAATGCAAATTCTTCTTAAAGAAACATTTTGAAAGTGCCCTAGTTTGTCAAGTTACGTGAGTGTTGTGTCAAATTGTCTACAGAGCCCGATAGGAAGATCAATTCAAGCGTCTGCCTCAACCGGATGTGTGCAAGCTCGCCACAGGTAAATCTAAAGCCTCACATCCCATGTCCCAAAACACCAGGTGAATAAAACCCTTAAAAACAAGTTAGAAAATTATAGGGTTTTAAGGTGAGAACCTTTTTCAAAATAGAAAAATCTTTAAGTTTTTCTTGCCTTATCGATTTTATCGAAACACCTTCGATATGATTGATCTGCTCTATCGATGTCCTTGATGCTTAAACGGTATCATCGAAAAGAGGACAAAAGTGTCCAACAACCACATGTATATCTGGACTGATTTATCGATGTATCGATTCACATATCGATATCATCGATACTTGAATTTTGAGTCCATCGATAATGGCTCGATAAAATCGACAGACAGGTTTTCGTTGCCCCTTTTTTTTTTAAATTCAAATTCCTTCGATATATCGATGCTCCTTCCGATATGATCTAAAATTAAATATCAATAAGATTGAAAGTCCATTGATGATATCGATCGTGAGAGCGCATTTCTTCCAGTAAATATTTCAGGTTGGTTTTTACTTTGATCGAGGGCCAATCGAGGAAATCGATATTCATATGTCGATTGTATCGAGGTCAAGTCGATTGGATCGAATCTGGACATAATCTGTCCAGTGAACTTATTAGTAAATCTATAGGATTTATTGTAATGACTCGTAAATTTCTGTACGAAGACCCGAGTACCACCTCGACCAGAAATCACTTAGGATTAAATCCTTTAGAAATTTAACAAAGTTAACTAAGTGCTAAACTAGATTAGCCATGAAATTCATTTGAATCGCTTTAAATACGATCTGCAAGACCTAAAACTTGTAGAATCATTGACGCTAGGTTACCCTAAAATCTATGATCAAACTCATTACCCGACTGCTCTCGGGAGTACATTGAAACTCCATATCAGTTCTGGACCGCACAACGGGAGTCCGAATAATACAAAGTTAAGGACTTAGGACCGCCTCGCTGGACTTGACAACCATCTCAGAAATCAAATCCAGATAGTGTCCCACGGCTGTTCGCTTGAGTCCGGAGCGAGGGAGTGTGAGAACACTTGTTTTCTTTACAAAACAAATATCTCGAATAGTAATCTGAGACTTGTTACTTGCGGTCATTTTGTAAGCAACCAGACCGTCAGAATCTGACCCAAATATACCCTTAGATCAAGAAAATTTTCATAAACATATCCATGTACTTGGAATTTCATATCGGGTTTCACTGACCGTTGAACTGAAAATGGTCCGCCACGCATGATCTAGGAATCCAACTAAAACGAAAACTTAACTCCACCTGGATCCAAGGTTGGTAAGCTTAAGTCTGACTTTTGGCTCAAGGAGGCCAGCCAGAAGTCCTCCGTTGAGCTAGAAAAGTGCCACTTTGGTTATAACCCATGTATACCTTAACCTTAAGTCTAGTTTAGTGCATTTTTAGGCTATATAAGGACCTTAGAACTCTCTCTCTCACAACCATACAAATTTGAGAGAAACCCTAAAGAGAGAAGAGTGAAAATAGAGAGAAAGAGTGAGAGTTGTGGGAGATCCTTCCTACCCTTTGCCCTGCTGTTGTACCAGCCCATTCTCGTCGCTTTCCCGGTGATACCGACTTCGTTTCTAGGTAAGAAACCCTAACCCTAATCTGTTTTGGAGTTGTAAGGGTTGTAGGTTATGAAATAGCTAACCTATTTCATTCTTTAGGCTACCAAACTGCCGAATACGGAAGCTTAGCAAACCTAGCTGATTCGTTACGATTCTAAGACGAAAGGTGAGGACTTTAGGTGTATAGGTTATGGTTTTCAACACTTTCAATGTCAGATAATGATAGATTCATGATCTGCATGCAATTGCACATGTACAAAGTGTTGTCTGTTTTCCATTTTGATTAAAGACGTAGAATATGAAATTTTACATATTCTAGGTATTTGTAGAAAGTACCGTATACGTATAAATTTTGAAAATGTGTTTGCCATTATTATTTGTTGTATGAATATATTACATGTAGATAAAATACTTGTTTGGCGAAAGGACTTGCCCTAATACATGTTTTGCTAATATACACTATGTATGTTGAAATTGTGTATTTTAGAAAGTACCATATACGTATCAAATTTAGATATGCGTTTGGCATGATTATTTACTGTATGAATATATTATGTATGGATAAAATACTTATTTGGTGAAAGGACTCGCCCTAATACCTGTTTCGCTAATATACACTATGTATGTCGAAATAGTGTATTCTAAGTGTTTGTGAAAATGCATGTGAGAGTAAGTGTTTGGATGATGGTGCCTTAGGTAGGTGTTGAGAGGAGATTCTCAACTACCTTAGAGATGTGTATGATTTCCTCCATGTGGTTATTTAACTTAACCTCTTACTTATGAAATATATATGTTTGTAATTCTTGTTTACATGATGCTTTATAACATGCTTTATAACATGCATTATGGACATGCTTTATAACATGTTTGTTAACTTGCTTGAATTACTTTGTCTATTATGCTTTACTCCACATGCTATGACTAAGGATTGATTTTATTTGGGACTATGATTATAGTCCAGACAATCGGTACCAGACTTGAAATCATTGTCGAGATACATTTCGCCACGTAAGATGTGTTTGACGAACCCGAGTTGTACTTCAGTTGGCGACAGTGGTTAGGCCACATGAAGTGCTTATGCACTTCTATCGTTCAGTTGATTGTGTGCTCGAGCTAGTCAGGCCCGTCAAGTAACCCGATATGTCTAATGTATGTTCACCATGTTTGGACGCTACTGCTTGAACCTAGGGTACCAAACTTACCAGTGAAATCCCGTTAACCATGGTACCTCGATCCGCTAAGACTCATGAGCCAGGCATGGTGGTATGGGACACCGTGGTCGAGCTGTCGGCCTACGCTGGGGCCACGTGCCTCCCCATAGTGACCAGTGAGCAACCAGACTCGTGAGCCGAATACGGTGGTATGGGACACTGTATTCGAGCTGTCGACACCTACGGCGAGAGCCGAATACGGTGAGACCTGTATTCGTGCTGATGGGCGACGAGCCCTTCGTAGTGTCTTCGAGTATACTCTGAAGTTTGTGATTGGCGACGAGCCTTCGCAGCAACTAGAGCATGAGTTGAGCCGAGTACGGTGAGACCTGTATTCGAGCTGACGGCCAGCAATTGAGCTGAGTACTGTGAGACTTATATTCGAGCTGACAGCCAGCAATTGAGCCGCATACGGTGAGAACTGTATCCGTGCTGACGGGTGACGAGCCCTTTGCGATGCCTTCGCGATGCCTCTCGAACCATAATAACGTATGAGATTATCTAGGTTTGACGACCCTAGAATGAATCACGTCTAGGAATGATACAAGGGAGGTACCTTAGTTTCCCAATCCTGCTATTTGAAATGGACTGATAACAACTTGGTAATCATGCTCATCATGCATTGCATGTGCGTGGAAGATGTGGAGCACTGAGGAATGCAAGCATGCCACGAACGTAAGATGGTGTCGCATGAGGGAGTGTGTGGTGAGGGCATACATCATGACTGCATTCATACTTGCATTAATAAGAGTAGTTAGGAGTGTTTGATTATACTGCTTTATCATTTCTGATTGACTTAGTCGATAATATATTAACCTATGCTTTATTTTTGCACTGAGTTAGCGACTCACTCCCATGTTACGGGATGGTGTTGTACACACCAACTAGACTCTGTCTCAGGTGTAGATGAGATGATGACTCAGGAGGCTGAGCCGAATATGACGAGGACCAGGACGAGTTCTTATTTATGCAGTATTCTGGTGGCTTCGACTAGACTGTTGATCGACAGGACTTGTTGGGATTACTTCCCTAGTTGTATTTTTAACTTTTTGAACATAAAATAGATATATGTATATGGTGACTCAGATGGGTTCATACTCTGGAAAATGAAATGATTTTGTTTCTTTTACATACATATATATACAGTTCAGTCTTCCGCTTGCCTTTATACAATTGATCTGGAGTATGAATTACTGTTTTGGTATAATCTCACTCATGTTTATTACTCTAACACAGACAATATTTAATCATCATTATTTATGTTGCATAAGTGATGCGTTGGAACTCAGGAGTTGAGTTATGCTCGACCCCCAAATTTCAGGGCGTTACATTTATCGATCCCATCGACACTGCCTTCGATAGCATATGCAAATTCCGATGACATCGGCTAACCCTCAATCATATCCTAAAAACCTAAAATATTTTTAGTTAAGTCTCTCTCATTTTTCAAGTGTCGATGGATCGAACCTATCATCGATGGAATCGGAGTTCGAAAGCCGATGACATCGACAGTTATTTCGATTCATCGACCAGCTGGTAAAAGGTTTCAAAAGCGTATGACTTTAAGTTCGAGTCATCGAGCAGACCATCGATGCTATCTAGAGAATACGCTCAATGATATCGAACCTGCTTGATGATATCAAACTCAGTCATAAATGTGACCATTTTATATCTATTGGAACCTTTTGCCTATATATAGAGGACTTGTCTATTGTTACTGGGAGAGAAAGCAGAGAGAACTTTTGAGTGTTTAACCTTAGATCATATACCCAAAGCCCTTTCTCACAGGGAAGTTTATCCTCCAATCCACCCTCACTATTGATATTCAATAGTGGATTGGGAAATGAACTTCCGCATTCAAGGATCCTCCAACTACTACCTTAATGGCAAATCATTAAGCTGGGATGCCTTGAATGCCTAGATGATTAGAACTACTCTATCTTCCTTATAGGAAAACCTTTAGAGAGTAGGATTCCATCATAACCTTGACCCATTCCGTCACTATATATCGGTACATCTTTTGTTTTATTGCGGATCAAGGGAGCAAAAGACTCTTCGTCGGCAAGGAGGAGGAGATCTTCGACATTATGCTTATCGGGACTCATCAACTTATTTGTAAGTATCTAGAGTCCAAGAGGACACTTGTGATCATTCCTTTATAGGATTGGGTCTTAAGTGGTTCTCACCCTTTGAAGTCCTCAAGGAGGCCTCTCACAGGAGTGTACGTGGTGGGTGCGTTGTTTGGACCCTTGCTCTGTGGAGAGCATAAATATCTAGTTGAAGGTGAACCAGCAAAACCTTAGGTTTGAGGTCAACCGCTATGAAACCTCGGGTTTGAGGTGAACCGTGTAGAAACCTCTGATAGGGTCTTATAGAAGATCCTTAGCCAGTGTGCCTAAAAGTAGGTGCATTGTGTTAACCCTTACTCATGAGAGCATAAACAGTCATCCTTAGTGTAGGTTGTAAAGGTTGAAGGTGAACCTGATTTAAAACCTTAGGTTTGAGGTGAATCGATGTGAAACCTCCATAGTGAAATCAGATCCACTCAAGGGTTGAGTGCGGTTACCGGGAGTGGAGTAGACAAGTCGTCGAACCACTATAAAAATGATTGTGTGATTTACTTTAATATTTTGCATATCTAAATACCTGAGATCACACCTCACACACTTACACCGTCATATCCATCATAATCTAGTTTACATAGTGTTTACTTCTTAAAAAGTGTGTGATTGGATCCTCTACCGGGCTTTGAAGTCAGTAGAGTTATTTTTGAGTAATCCTAATATGTGCCTATTGTTAGGATTATTGTAATAAGATTTTAAATAAATCATAAAATCTTTTAAAAGTCCTATTCACCCCCTCTAGGACACATTGGCATATTCCTTCTTCGACTAGTGCGGTCTTCACGGCCATTTCAAATTTCGTCCCTGAAAGTACTACCTTTTCATATTCTTCGAGGATCTGAGGGTAGTTCTTATGGACTTCGGCTTCTGTTTCCTAAGTAACCTCTTCCTAAGTGTTGTGCATCCACAATACCTTCACAAGTAGGATTACTTTGCCGCATAGCACTTGTTCCTTCCTATCGAGAACACGTGTTGGTCGCAGTACATCGGTAGCGTCTTCACTTAATTATACTTACTCCCATTTGATTATGTGGGTAGGGTCAGGAATACATTTCTTTAACATCGATATGTGAAATACGTTGTGCATGCCTGCAAGTGGTGTTTACAAGGTAAGGCAGTATGCTATCACATCCACTCGATCTAGAATCTGGAACGAACCAATAAATTGCGGCGTAAGTTTACCCTTCTTGCCAAATTGAAGGACTCCCTTCAATATGGAAACCTTAAGGAATGCATGATCCCCAACATTAAATTCCAGCTATTGTCGTTTAGTATCGGCGTAATTCTTCTGTCTACACTGGGCTGCAAGAAGTTGACACTTGATAATATCAATCTTCTCTAAGGTCACCTGTACCAAGTATGGACCAACCAAGCTCTTCTCGCTAACTTCTGTCCAATAATGTGGAGCTCAACATGGGCGCCCATACAAGGCTTTATAAGGAGCCATGTCAATGCTTTCTTGGAAGCTATGATTATAAGCAAACTCAATATAGGGGAGACAGTCATCCCAACTGTCCTTGAAATTAAGCATATACGCTTGCAACATATCTTCTAATATCTGATTTACTCGTTCCGTCTGCCCATCAGTCTGTGGGTAGAACGTGGTACTGAACTTCAGTTGCACTCCTATTGCTTCTTGGTTTCGAGTCCAGAAAATAGACGTGAATCGTGTGTCCTGATCCGACATAATCTCCCTAAAAACTCCATGCAGTGGCACAATCTCCTTGATATACAGCTTGGCTAAATCATCTGTTGAGTTTGAAACTCTAATCGGGAGTAAATGAGCCAATTTCGTCAATCAGTCCACAATCACCAAATGGAGGTATGCCCCTTTCTCGTTTTCGGTAACCCGAAAATGAAATCCATATATATGAAATCTCATTTCCATTTAGCTATAGGCATGGGCTGAATTAAGTCAGGGGGTCGACGATATTCAGGCTTGACCCGCTATCACGTGAGACAACAGGACATGAAATCTGCTATGTGGGCCTTCATGTTGTCCCACCAGTACGAAAATTTCATATCTTTATACATCTTTGTACTGCTCGGATGTATCACCATCCTTGAATCGTGATCGGCTTCCAGGACTTCCCTTCTCAAGTCATGGAGATTCGAGACACATAGGCGACCACGATATTGTAAACTTTCGTCCGAGCCAACTCTCCATTCAAATTCTTCGTTGTCACTTGCTCCCTCTCTTATTTTCACCAACAGTTTATGTCACGCCCCAGACTCGGTAACCGGACTCACAAGGAACCCGATGGCCGGTTCTGACCGCAACAGCCTCCGTAGTACCCCATTCTCGGCCCCGAGGCGAGGTTAGATCCCGGGATCCTACAAGGAGGATTTTCATAACAGTATAATCATTACCAATACGAGCATACCCAAGATCACAGCAAGTACATCTGGAAGTAACAAAGGATACACATCACAAAATTCACTAAGAATTTGAACTTTTACAAGCTTACATCAGGTCTAAAAGGACATACATAAGATAATGGGAAAAGAGAGAAAAGAGTCAGCAATACTAGAGTCCTCAAGCTCAACTCTACTCCACACTCTGCTGCTACGACACCTGCCTAGGATCTCCTGCACGCATCAATCGTGCATAAGCTTATAGAAAGCTTAGAGGGTGGTGAAAGTGGGTGATAATAGTGCTCAGAAGAAAATAGAGAATGCAGAAGGGAGTCATGATTAATACCAATACCACTAACCTTACCAAGGCTATCATGAATGAAAGAACTATACCAAGGCAGTACGATAATGTAGGAAGCCATACCAAGGCTATATAATACAATGAGTACTGTAATGCAATGAGTATTGTAATGCCATGAGTACTGTAATGCGATGAGTACTGTAATGCAATATGAGTACTGTAATGTAATGAGTACTGTAATGCATTATGAGGCTTACACAGCCAATGCAAATGCAATGCGAAGTAATGTCAGTGCTCATATCCAATCCACATATCAAATACATTTCCATCATAAGGAAATCACCGGGGTCCATTACACTGCTGGATGACTGCCGCTCTACAGACCCCGCACAGTCAAACGAGCGTAAGAGACCTCACTACCCTGCCTGCGGACAGCCAATCACCAGCAAGGCCTGAAGGTAGCGGACCCATTCACGAGCTGGTCAGACTCAGCCTAGCAATGCCCCCTTACATCAGGCGAGTAAGGCCACACCCCTATCCAACCGACTACACGACAGTGGGAGTCGCGGCCTAATGGTATAAGGCCCTCATGCGCTCATATATACCACCCGGTCACGCCGTTGGAGCAGATCCTGGTACCATGGAAGTTTTAGAAATTTCACCCATGGGCATCCTATGCACCCGATATGCTCAAGTAACATTTCCGGTGTCCAAACATGGCCATCCACGATGTATCTGTGGAGGCTACAACCCTGATGAAGCAAGGGCGATAATGCTCATATGCTATGCAATGTCAGATGCATGAATCACACAATCAACCATGCATCAATCCCAAGCATCCAATGTGCTTAAGAGGGGATACTACGTCCCTCGGGGAATGTATCATGCAATGCCCAATATGACCACACACACAGTGTCAACCAGGCATACAATGATGCACATGGTCATGAGGATGAATTTAATCACACTATAGGGCGATACACAATGTATATTACATTCCTCCTATCCAAGAAGGAACCAAGACCAGGTACTTGACAATATCCTTAAGGAATCCAACTTCTAGTGGGGGCCCATTTACCTAGGGTAGCCCACGAACTAAGTATACAAGCTACGGGTCTAAGTAATGTGGAATTGAGCCTAACAAGAGTCTAAGATGAGTATCTAATCACGTTTAGATACAATCGGGCCTAGAGGGGTCCATAGTGGGGACATTTAACCACCATTCCCCAAGAAGCATCTCAACCATGAACTATATGGATACAAGGCCCAATGCCCTACATTCAAGATAAGAACACAGGTAACCACATACATACATTCCTCATAATAGGCCATAAAAGATACAATACTACTTTTAACAACATGGGCCCCAAGAGAGAAATTAAGGCCCAAGGCTCAATTCCCAATGGCCATAGAATCCATGCATTAAGTTGGACTTGGTGGGCAGCCCGCATACACAATATATATGGCCCAAAATAAGTTTAAGTTTGGATGATGAAATGGGCCCAACTACATCAGCCCAATAACTAGCAATTTAAGTGGACAACCAAGGGCCCAATACTATCCTTATATTAGCCCACAAGTCCATCAAAATGGTGGAAGTTAGCTTAATATATGGTTGGGCCAAGCTGAGACGTCCCATCCCACTCTAAAGGTGGGATGCCCTAAAAAATCTGATCTAAGATGGGGTCCTCATGTGATCACTAAAGGTGACCCAAAAATGCATTTATTAAGCCCAAAGATTATAAGAAAACATAAGCACGCAACATGCATACAAGTTCTCAATATGGTGGGTCCCATGTCCAATAAAGTTTTAACCATAGCAATGCACATTTAAGGCCCCTTAATAAACGTTCAGCCTACTCTGCTTCCTGGGCTTGCGAAAGCCCAGAAATTAGTCAAATAAGTTGGAATGATCTCATGAAGGCCAACAATATTCATAGGGGGCCCCACCAGATGGAGGGTGTGTATACATCAAGAAAAGATCAAGTGGGCCTGCTATTGGATTGTGAATCCAGTAGCAACCCAAGGCAGAGAGTACCTCCATGATCGGGTGATCCAAGGCTTGGACGGCCTGGACCACATACATTAAGGTAGGTTCCACATACATACACATTGAGCCTTAAACAAATGGCCTAGGGTCTATGGTGGGCCTTTAACCATCCATAGAGAAACCTATGGGCCTACCTTAGGATCGCCCAGGAGGACATCCAACCTCAAGTGGTTTCCAAGAGGTAGCCCGCCACTACTCGAATATGAACTAAGGCCCAAGGCCTAAGGCAAATCCATGGCCTAGTGGGCTTATACTCAAAGCCCAATACTTAGGTAGCATGGTGGGCCCTTAAGAAAGGTTTGGGCCCAACCATAGAGGTCATAAATCCATATATTTTGGTGGGTTTCATGGGCAGCCCAGTAATTCATTTACATGGGCAAGTTTCACATTTAACACAAGGGAGTTGGGCCTCACTTTTAGCCCAAGTACAGGGTCAGTTTAGTGGGCAGCCAAGGGCCCAACTTCTTGTATATTATTGCCCCTAAGCCCATCACAATAGATAGGAGACTATAGGCCCAAGATCAATGGGCCTATCCAAAAGAACTGAGTCCATAAGGCCTACTTGCTAACACAAACATGCATATAATATATCACATAATGGGCCCAAAAGAAATGGCCCAAACAAAAGCCATCCAATTCATACATTATGGTGGACTTGAAGGCAGCCCGTAAATACAAGAATACACATGGGCAAGGCCTATACTGACAGTGTGGGCCTTGCCACACCAGCCCAAAGACTTAGCAAGGTCCCCACAATATACATTTATGCGGGCCTTGCAAGTCAGCCCACAATTAAGCACTTCATGAGGGCATCAAGGCTAATAAATGCACATGATCAGCTTGCAGACGGCCCATTGGGCCCGTGAATCAATAAGGTCAGCCCTTGTACAATCTTGGGCTCAAGGGATAGGTTTCCAGCCCAAAAGTCCCATAAAGCTACCAAAAATCTGGTTAAGGCTAGCCCATATTATCACCTCAAAGATGTGCCTTAAGAGGCACTAATTACACTCAAATTTGTCTAAAGAAATAAGGCAAGGAGTGTGTACAACACTCCCTTAAATCTGGTGAACCGCCACGGCTCCAAAAGATCAATTATGCACAAATTTGGGCCCCTTGCTAGAATTCCAGCCCACCCACTTCCTGAGCCTGCTGAAGTCCAGAAATTTATTTAATTTAAATGGGTTACTGATCTATGGTGACCCACACATATTACAGTGGGTCCCACCAGATAAGAAGGGGGATATATAACACTTACTTTAAGTGGGCCATGCCGTTAGAATGCAGGCCCAACAGCCCAAGGTAGGGGCATGCCATGGTGGTTAGTCATTCGGGCCTGGGTATTTGGCCCAAAACTGACCCAACTTACAGGCCATACCACGGTCAGTCCAGGGGCCTGATGGCCCTAAAAATTTGTAGGATTGTCATTCCATAGGTGCACCACAACCCCACAAAATTTCAGAATTTTTTGACATCTAAAAATAATTTAATTAATTTGAATAAGACAAGTTGTCCAGAAAATTGGACTGGCCTGGACGTCCCAACGTGGTGGGCCAATCCGGGCCTTTCCACGGTATACACAGAGGTCCATTAGACCTGAAATTTGGTAGGTAGGTTCTAGCACGAGTTTAATACCTCCCTGTAAATTTTCATAATTTTTGGATACACAAAAGTATTTTAATTAATTTAAATAATACAATCTGTACAGGGTGAAATACTGCTGGAATATAATTGTCTTGAATTTGGGCCATCAAATGGGTGGGTTCTGGGCCTCCAAAATTCTTGAAATTTGGACCCAAGGTCCCTCATCAAGCCCACAACAAGGTGGGACCTAGAAATATGGCCCACCTTCAGAGAAAATATTTTTTTTAAAATTTATTTTTATGAAACTATGCTGCTGGACTGTATAGCAGAAATTTCTGGCAGCCCACTATATTGGCCCACCCATTTGGATGCCCAAATGGGGTCCATTGGTCCTAAAACTTTGTAGGTAGGCCCTACCATGGGTGGGACACCTCTCTGCAAAATTTTAGAATTTTTGGGATAGTAAAAGTATTTTATTTAACTCCTACAATTTATGGACAACAAGGTATTTCTGAAACAATGTTGCTGCTGAAACAATGCTGCTGCCCCTGATTTGTGCACCCCATTAGAGTGGGCCGAAGTCTGCCAAAATTTAAGAAAATGTAGGACTAACATCCCTACACAAGTATAAAATAAGGTGGGGTCCACAAAGGTGGCCCACTATTTCAGAAACAGACTGATAATTATGTTTGTACAGCAAACACAGTTGCTAGACAGTCCAGAAAATCTGGACTATCCACCCTCCTTGGCCCACTCTTTTGGGTGATCAAATAGGGACGGATGATGGTGAAATTTGGGAAACATCTAGGTGAGATCCCCACCTTTAAAAGGTATATATCAAATGGGACCAAACACCTCACCAATCATCCCTAAAACTGAGCTTAAGACAGCTCAAAAATCTGTCCAGATGGCTTGTGGACAGCAACATAATACTGAATTAAAATAATTATAATCACTATAAAAAGAGGAAATCAATCCATGGAAATTGTGGTATGGACCACCCCAGTGGGCCCAACAAACATCCAGACCATACCCCCTCCATAAAACCCATTGCATGTGCCCAAAATGGAGCAAATAGAGTGCCAATGTCCAAGGAATGGACAGCCATGGGCGTCCACTTTGCTTGGACGGTCTGGATATTCCGGGGCCACTAAGTGGGCCACACACATCAGGAAATCAAGAATAGAATAATGAAAAATAAAAATAATCCAGCTACAAGAGAGGAAAATGACATGCATTAAAGGAAAATGCCATGATGGGGTCCATGGAGAATGGCCCCATCCATGGATCATGCATGCAAGGAAAAGGGCCATTGGCCTCAACCATGGAGACATGAGGGACCTCCATCACCACTTGATGGGTCCCACAAGCTCCTAAGAAAGAAATGAAGAAGGATCTAAGAGCACCCACCTAGATCAATCTTGAAACTTACATCACCATCATCTAGAGGCTCCAAGCAACATGGATCAATGGCTAAGATCAAGTGAGAAGGGGTAGATGAGGAGGTATTTTAGGGAGAAGGGGCTGGAGAAGAGAGGGAGATGGGAGAGAAGTTGCTGGAGAAGAAGAGAAGAGAGAGAGAGAGAAATGAGAGGGAAAGAGAGGGAAAATCTTTTTAAGGGAAGTAATAATAACCTATGGTGACAATAACAATGTTGCTAGGGTAGGTTAGGCTTTTGGGTGGTGTGTGTAGGGTGGGTAGTGTTTATTCCATGGGAATTGTAGTGTGTGTGGGTGGTGTGCATGGGAACTTGTGCCAAGAGGAGTGGGGTCCACATGCATTTGTACAAAAAGTGGGCCACATGATGAAATGCTCATAACTTGAGATGTACACGTCGGATTAACGCATGGGACGCGGCGTTAGAATCGCGGCGCCAATACGGACAAGATGGCATGGGTCTTGGGTCAATCTAAGTCGGATCTATATGACCAAACTTAAGGATGACCACAACATAATCCAAGGGTCGTGAGTCGCCGGGATTCGACCGGTAGGACCGCGGGACCAAAATGAACGAAATGCACACTTATGCACACACATGCACACATGAGAACTCAGGTCAGGTTTCACAGTTTATCTTCTTTCTGAGCCACAATGATTCAGTCATCAGTAAGTGGTTGTACGTGGATGTGTGCGATGCTCTTGAACGGCTCTTCTAATGTAAGCTTCTTTTCAAAGTCTCTCACAAACTCTACCATATTCCACTCTTTTATCATCAGTTGAGCTGCAATTTCTATTATTTTCTTGCGGCTCAACGCATCAGCCACAAGGTTGCCCTTGGCTTTAATGCGAAGATGACTGCTGCCAATTCCAGGTCATGAGTGTGGTAGTTTTCTTCGTGTTTCCTCAACTATCATGATGCATAGGCAATCACTCTATCCTTTTGCATAAGTACATAACCCAAACCAATATGAGACGCGTTAGTGTATATAGTATATCTGACCCCTTGCTCTGGCAATACTAGCACGGGTGCAGATGTCAACTTGTCCTTTAATTCCTGAAAGGCTGCTTCTACTTTCTCGTTCTAGGCAAACTTAAGATCATTTCGAGTAAGTTGAGACAATGGTCTGGCTATCTTAGAAAAATCTTTAATGAATCTGTGATAGTAGCCAGCAAGTCCGAAGTTTGAGAAAACTCCTCACTTTAGTAACAGAGCCGGGTTGCTCCCAGTCTTGTACTGCGGTTACCTTGGCAAGGTCCACGGCAATTCCTTCCTTGGACACCACGTGTCCCAGAAACTTGACTTCTTCTTTCCAGAAGTCGCATTTCCGGTTTTGTGCAAACAACCAATTCTTCCTGAGAGTATCGAAGACTACTCAAAAGTGTTCTTTGTGATCTTTCCGACTCTTGGAGTATGTCAAAATGTCATTTATAAACATGATGATGAATCAGTACAGATACGACCGAAACGCCCGGTTCATGAGGTCCATGAACATGGCCGGTGCATTTGTAAGCCCAGATGGCATTACGAGGAACTCGTAGTGCCCAAAACTAGTTCTGAATGTTGTTTTCTGCACGTTTTCATTTCTGACATGCAATTGATGATACCTGGACTGTAGGTTGATTTTTTAGAAATACCGTGCCCCTTTCAACTGGTCGAATAGGTCATCTATCCTAGGCAGAGGATACTTGTTCTTGACGGTGATGTGATTCAGTTTGCAATAACCAATATACAATTGTAGCGATCTGTCTTCCTTCTTTACAAACAACATAGGTGCTCCCTAAGAAGATATGCTCAGTCATATGAAACCTAAATCCAACAGATCATCAGTCTGTCTCCTCAACTCCTCCATTTCACATAGAGGCATGCGATACGTCGGTAAAGAGATAGGTGTCTCACATCGATCTCACACTGAGGAGGTAACCCAAGGGTTTTTCTTAACACATCCATGAAGCCTTGGACTACTGGCGTGTTCCTAAGTGTCGGACCCTCAACATGTTTCAATAAGGAAGCATAACAACGGACGTGGAAGGGGCAACTGACCTGAACTCGGAAAGTGAAAGTTGTGCCCTCGGGCTCATGTGTCGTCACTAATCTAGTTTCACAGTCCATCTCACCCTTCATCTTAGTGAGCTAATCCATGCTGAGTATGATGTCATAATGATGTATCATGGTGACGATTAGGTCAATGCACACCACCCTTCTTCCTAAGTCTATCAGGCAACCTTTATAAAGCTTTGTGGCATCAGTAAAAGTTCTTGCTGCCGCGATGACTCTCCCCCCAACCATAGCGGTAGTGTTCTGCCCTAATTGCTTAACTGTGGAGTATACGATCATTGATATAGTGGACCAGGTGTCCACCAACAGAAAAATAGGTGTACCTTGGATATGGACAGTGACTTCGAAAGCCAATGGTACTACAGTTGCCGACTCAGATGCTTTAGTTGCAAGTCCATGTACACGGGCTTGTTGTGGATGATTTGGTTGCGCTGCCATAGGTCATTTTGGTGGCTTATTTCAAGGTACGGGTGGTCGGTAAAATGGTTATGCTGGCGGTGTTGATTGTAGAGGTAGAGCTGATATAACTTGTGGATGCTGGTGGTTGATCTTCTGAGGCAGCGTAAAACCATTGTCCCTCATCTTAATAAAGCAAAAGGGCTCATTATGGCCCATCTTCTTACAGTAGGCACACCAAAGATCAGATCGCCTCTGCTGGGCCGACGGAGTCAGTTGTCTAGGAGGCGAATTCATACGTGGCCTCTTGACAAGAAATGACTGGTTCTGTAATTCAGGTCGAGGCCTCGGGCCTATTGGTATACGTGTTTGAGACACTCTGTCTCCATCCTGCACAGCTCGCTGGGACATGTTCACTAGCTCAACATAATTGGGAATGCTTGCGCAACACATCTTAGGGCGGATATCAGGCCACAGACCCTCTGAAAATCATTGCATTTTCATCAGCTCGTCTGCTAGGATCAATGGAGCATACCTGGCCAGCTCCGTGAAGTAGTTCTCATATTCAGCCACTGTCATCCTCCCTTGTCGGAGGCGAAGAAATTCACCATCCCTTTCATTACGGTAAGGGGAAGTACTTTCCATGGAAACGAACTTTGAAGGCATCCCATGGTCACATGTATCCTGTAGGAACAGTTCGTAAGATATTGTCCCACCAAAGACCATCCTCCTTCTCGAACATATAAGTAACAAGCTCCACTTGCACTTCCTTAGTACAGTGCAATGGCTTTAACATCTTAGAGATGCAATTCAGCCAGTATTCAGCCTCCTCAGGCCTGTGAGTACCCACAAAGGTAGGAGGGCGGAAGCACTCAAATAAGCCACTAGTGTGCATAGCTCCCACAGGCTGCACAGGTAGCATAGGTGGGACCGCATTCATGTTCTTGGCAATGGCCTCCGCAATAGTAGCCAAGACTTGTTGTTGTTGCTATATTAGGAACATCATCTGCTCTAACATATCAGGAGGAGCTGATTAAGGTATGTGTGGCGTCGACGAAGATGCACGGTTTTGTCCTAGAACCAGTGGTGCATTTAGTGTTGGCCCGTTCGTAGGGTCAGTGGCCGGCTATGAATCCAGCATAGTCTCAATATCCTGGCCCAAAATGGGTTCCGTATGGCTATCGCTCAGGGGAGTTACCTCGTCAATTTATTCACCAAGTACGAGACGTGCTATATTTCCAGTGTTTTTAGGAGGCATTCCCTATATACAATATAGGGTGCCACATGTGTAAGATTAGGATAATATTACCCACTTTTCTAAACATTCTACGCATTCCAAATCAAAAGAAGCTTCATGTATTTCATTTAGCTAAAACTTGTCACAATACATGAGATGTAGTGTTACATGAATTATGACTGAAGATGCATGTGAACTAATTTAGTAAAAGCTTTAACACTAACTACTCTAACATCCAACTAAGCCGACCATGCCTATTACAAAACAAAGCAAAAAATAAGGAAAAATAGAAGACAACTGCAACACATGACTAGTCCTCTAACTCTGACGAGGGTGGAGGTGCACCCTTATCCTATATACAGCACAGGAGGGTCTTTAAGGTGCTAGACATTCTCTTGAATTTCTATTTCAAATAAGCTTGATTCTCTTTGAACTCTCACTTCAGGGCGGCTTGGTTCTCTTCAATCTTGGCCATGCAGGCTTCTAAGGCGGTCGGATCATGTCGGTCTTCATGTGTAGCAGGAGTCCCCCATCTGAATCTTGGGCCTCCTATACCTCTTCCTGCTCTTCCTCCTCACTTCCTTCTTCATCCTCACTGCTTTCTTCCTCACTGCGTTCTTCCTATTCATTTCCTTCCTCATCTTTACTTCCATCGTCCTCTTCACTTTCTTCTTCTATTTCATCCTCATACTCATCGAGTCGGGCTTGGCATTGCCTAGGGCCAATCCCCATATTGTTGAATGTAGTCTCACTGATAAAGTGGATGGGCGCAAGATTATCCATATTTAGTCTGAAACTAAAGTTACGAGCAATCTTGCAGATAAGTCGGCCGAATGGGAGTGAGGCATCTCCCGGAGTAGGTGTGCAGTCCTAATTAACTGTGATAAGGTGAAAGTAGGTAGGCACAGCTTGTGCCTTATGGTGGACTTCCTGTACATTTGACTTACATCTCGCTATGTGATGCAAGGCATGAATGCTATCGGCCATACCAAGGCCATGCGATGCAAGGCCTATGTAGCCAAATGTCATATGCGAGATGCAAGTCAAGCATGCTAGTCCTCATCAAGTACACATATTAGTATAGTTTCTCTCTGGGATATCACCGGGGTCTAATACACTTCACACCGACTGCCTCCTCCCTAGCCGCACAGCCAGGTAAGTGGAATAGACCACACCATCAGCCTGACCAGTAGTCTGCCAATACCTACCCAACTCATCGATAGCGGGCTCATTTGTGAACTGGTCAAACTCAGCCTAGCTTACAAGCCCCTCACTCAGGAAAATAAGGGCACACCCCCTTCCAATTGACCACGACACAGTGGGAGACGCAGCCTAATGGTATTCGGCACTCATACACTTGTGTATCCACTCAGTGAAGATGTTAGAGCATCTCTATTCTGGGATTTTCACCCAAGGACATCTTAAGTGCCCATAGTGCTAGAACCAAGTATTTTCGGTATTCGATACGGCCATCCACAATGTGCCTTTGGAGCCACGACCCTGATGTCATTAGGGCGTACAATGATCATGTCACACATATGTAAGATGCACGAGTCACACTATCCAATCATGCAGCAATCTCGTGCGTATCACGTGCTCATGTGGGTAACTTCTATCAGTGAGTCACATAGATAGTCTGCCCAATAGCATATGCTATGATCAGTCACTACTCATATCAAGCATACATATGATGCGTATGGGCATGAATCATGGAATTATACTAAGCATGTTATAAGGTGATGAACTATCCTCATAACGAAGATGGGCCTAGATGGCCTGTACATAACAAGAATGGGCCTATCAATGGGCCCTAAGGAGAGTTACAATGCGGACATTTAACTAACATTATACTTATAATGTGAGTGTCAAACCATCATTGCTCCCAAGGCATAGCTTGTCATAAACATCATTATATAAACCATGGTAGAATCACACATTGTAATGGGCCTTATGTACATCCCATTGGGCCTATACCTATGGGCTTCCATTACATCAAATGGCCTCATAACATGCGCCTTATATATATCAAGATGGGCGTCAACGGATGGGCCTCATATATCACATTGGGTCTATTCAAATTGGCCGAATCAAATGGTCCAAGTTGAATGGGCCGAATTAAATGAGCCAAGTTGAATGGGCCAAACCCAACTCATCTAATATATTTTTAGAAATCAATATATACATATATATATATCTCATATCAAAAGACCAACTGGATATATACATATATATATATATATATTTATATGAATCATATCAAAAGATCAACTGGACCACACTCCAAATAATAATGGTGATAATGATTTCCACCATTAAATTCTCAAGGCCCACCATAACATTTATTTTCTATCCAATCTAATCATAAGGTCACACAAACTTGAATTAAGAGGAAAAAAAAATTCTTAATGATCCAAAACTTCTGTGAGAACAGAAGGTTCTAATGGCAGATGCTCAATCCCCACTGCTGTTTGCTGTGTGGTCCGCTTGATAGGCAGGTCTGCCTCTGTAACGCCCCGGATTTTTGCCAACCTGGGATTAGATGACCTTAGGCAATGGGTCGATCGTAATACCTCATTAACTTGTCAGAACTGAATCCCAAAGTCTAAAGCCGCCTTTGAACTCATTTCCTTCACAAACCTCACCCTTCATCACCTTGATCTTCCAATTTTTCTAATAACTTTCACCCTAGACACTATCTTAAACTAGCTACGTAGTATAACTTGGATCATTTTATATACAAACTCCAAAGGCCTGAGTACCACCTCGACTTAATTCACTTAGGACTAAATCCTTTAGAAATGAGACAAAGTAACTAGGTGTGAAACCAGATTAGCTACGAAATCCGTTGGGATCGCTTTAAATACGATCTGCAAGATCCAAAAGTTCGTAGAATCATTGGCGCTAGGTTACCCTAAAGTTTAGAACCAAACTCATTTCCCGTCGCTCTCGGGAATGAAACGAAACTTCGTATTAGGTCTAGATCGCACATCGGGAGTCTGATTAACCCGAAACTAAGGAACTAGGACCGCCCCACTGGGCTTAACAATCATCTCAAAAATCAGCTCCATCCGATGTTCCATGGCCATTCGTTTCGATTCGGAGTGAGGGAGTGTGAAAAACACTATTCCCATCCAAAATAAATATCTGGAATAGTGATCGGCATCATTCATTCGCCTGACGCCACAATTAAGCAACCCGACCGTCGAATCGACCAAATTACACCCTCGGATTAAGAAAAATTTCAGGAACATTTACATGTACTTGGAATTTCTGATCGTGGCCCATTGACCGTCGAACTGAAAGTGGTTCGCCACGTGTGATCTGGGAATCCGATCGAGTCAAAAACGTAATCTCACGTAGATCCATAGATGGTGAGCTTAAGTCTGACGTTTGGTTCAAGGAGGGCCACCAGAACTTCCCTTTTGAAATTTGGAAAAGCGACGAATATCCTATATTAGCAGTAACCCTTGAACCCGAGTCTAATTTTGAATGTTTTTGGCTATAAAAGGAGCTTAGAACAGCCCCTCTCACAACCATACGAATTTTGGAGAAAAACCCTAGAGGGAGAGAGAGAAAAGAGAGAGAAGAGCTTGGGTTTGTCATTGCCGATCTTCCTCCTACTTGCTTGGACTGTTACACGGCCTACACCGCTTCATGCCAGGTGTTTTTCCGGCGGTTTCCATCCCATTTGAAGGTAAGAAACCCTAACCCTAGGTCTGATTTGAAGTGGGATCGATGTGGGTTGTGTAACGACTAACCGATTCCGCTCTTTAGGCTAGAAATCTCCCGTATACGGAAGTTCTACTACCCTTGCTGATTCGTTTCGTTTTCAAAGGCAAAGGTGAGGACTTTAAGTGTATAAGTTACGGTTTTCAACGCTTTCAATGTCAGATAATGGTAGATTCATGATCTGCATGCAATTGCACATGTACAAAGTGCTTTCCGTTTCCTGTTTCGATTAACGTTGTGAAATTTGAAATTTCACATACTCTAGGTATTCGTATAAAATACCGTATACGTATTTTTTATAGAAATGTGTTTGACATGTTTATTTGTCATATGGATATATGGCGTATGGATAAAATACTTATTTGGCGAAAGGATTCGCCTAAATACATGTTTACTAATAAACACTATGTATGTAGAAATACGGTATTGTAAGAAGTACCATATACATGTATATTTTAGCGATGTGTTGGTCATGATTAATTGTCGTATAAATTTATTATGTGCGTATAAAATATTTTCTTGGCGAAGGGAATCGCCGTAATACATGTTTGCTTGTATACACTATGTATGTTGAAAATGCGTATTCTAGAAAATACTGTATATGTATAAATTTTGGAGATGTACTTATCATGATTATTTGTTGTAGTAATATATTATACATAAATAAAATACTCACTTGGCTAAAGGATAGCCCTAATACATGTTTTGCTCACATACACCATGTATGTTGTACTAGTGTACTTAAGTGTTTGTGAAAATGCTTGTGTGAGCAAGTGTTTGAATGTTGATGCCTTAGGAGGGTGTTGAGATTGGATTCTCAACTACCCTAGCGACGTGTATGATTACCTCCATGAGGTTGATCACTTAAAACACTTATTTACAATACATGTGTTTGTATTCCTATTAATGTAGTGTTTACAACATGCTTTATATCATGCTTTATAATATGCTTTTAACATGCCTACTAGCATGTTTGAATTATTTTATTTATCATGCTTGAATTACTTTGTTTATCATGCTTTACTCCACATGCTGTGGATGACAATTGATTGTGTTTGGGGCTATGATTATAGTCCAGACAATCGGTACTAGATTGGAGATCGTGGTTGAGTTTCATGTCGCCACGTGTGATGTGTTCGACGAACTCGAGTCGTACTTCGGTTGGCGATAGTGGTTGGCCACGCGAAGTGCTTATGCACTTCATGTCGTTCAACTTGTTGTGCGCTCGAGCTAGCCGAGCTCGTTATGTAACCCGATTTGTCTAATGTATGTTCACCATGTTTGGTCGCATCGCTTGAACCTAGGGTACCAAACTTACGGTGATAATCCCGTTAACCATGGTACCTCGATCCGCTAAGACTCATGAGCCGGTCATGGTGGTATGGGACACCGTGGTCGCCGGCCGCCGGCCTCTACGCGGGGCTACGTGCCTCCCGTAGTGACCAAAGTGAGCAACTCAACTCGTGAGCCGATTATGGTGGTATGAGACACTATATTTCGCCGTCGGCCTACATTGATAAGGTGATGGGGAGTGGTGCAACCTTTGTGCGTAATCAGCCCTGAGCGACCCTTTGTAGTGACCGCGAGCATATTCTGAAGTTGCAGCGTGCCTTAGGGTTCGCCGCGATATATAGAGTATGAACTAGGCCTGTTTCTGTATAGTGATGAATCGTTTAAGAGGTGATGGGGGAGTGGTGCAACCTTTTGTGCGTAACAGCCCTGGTAGCCTCTGCAGTGACCTAGAAAACACACCATCATCTGATATTAACTAGGACTGACGACCCTAGAATGGATCATGTTTGGGAATGATACAAGGGAGGTACCTTAGTTTCCCATTCCTGCTGTTTGAAATGGACTAATTAAAAACTCGGTAATCATGCTCATCATGCATCGCATGTGCCTGGAAGATGTGGAGCACTGTGGGATGTAAGCATGCCGCGAACGTGAGATGGTGTCGCATGAGGGAGTATGTCGGTGAGGGCATCCATCATACCTGCATTCATACTTGCATTAATCAGAGTAACTAGGAGTACTTGATTTACTGCTTTATCATTACTGCTTGATTGTATTGATAACATGATAACTTATGCCTTATTGTTCCACTGAGTTAGCTACTCACTCCCACGTTACGGGATGGTGTTGTACACACCAAACAGATTTGTTGAGTTTCAGGTGATGGCGATGCTTGTGAAGCAGAGCCGGACTACTTCTATGGTGATGAGGAGGAGTTCTCCTATCTGTATCTCTCTGGCGGGTCTCTGAAGACCTGGTACTGTATTGACGGGGTTGTGGTACTGGGGATAGAAGACATTAAACTTACACATTTGGTATATTTTAGAACCGCACTTGTATTTATTTAACCTGGTAATGTTATCACACTCTGGAGACTCATCATAGTTTATATATTTTATCTATCTATCATAGTCTTCCGCTTGCAAATTTAACTGTCTCTGGAGTATGATATGCTGTTTTGGCTTAATCTCACTCATGTTCAATGCACGAATACAGTCAACATTCAATAATCATTCATTTTGTTGCATAAGTGATGTTCTGGAACTCGGGAGTTGAGTTTATGCTCGACCCCCAATTTTCAGGGCGTTACAAGATGGTATCAGAGCATGATTTTGATTAAACCGGACCTGGGTTATGGTCACACTATGCACTCTAACGCACTCTGACTTAGGAGGGAGCGACGGGATGTAGAAACAGTCATAGGTATCCCGATTTCGTCAATTGGCGAAGTTCGTTGAAAACGAACGCCGAAATCGAGTATGTATTCAACCATGGTCGCACGAGTCGACCTTAAAACATTTCTAGGTTGTCTAGTGAAGGGTATAGATCATAATCCACCTCATCCCAATCATTGAGAATCAGTAAAATGTGCGATAGGCGTGATGAGGATAACTACTCCGAATCCTCGAAGCTTCTCTGGACTCCTCGCAGAGACTTCTCGAATCCATGAGGAAAGAAAGCAAAAACTAGAAATAAATTCTAATAGATCCACAATTGATTAATGAATGACTAAAAATGAGTTCACAACCCTTTAAATAAGAATACCAAGCAATGGGAAAGAAATCAGAAACAAACTACAACTAAAACTCCTAGCATTCGCGACTTACTAAGGTCATGGTGTCTACTAGTGCGCAAGGCTTTCAGCCAAAAATAGTAAGTGTCCTATTTGACTTCAGTAAACCATTCTCCTAATTATTCTAAGCTCTTTACGTGATGAGCGCAACTCCTAAAGCCCAACAGATGAAGAGTAATCAAACAAAAATTACTATTTTGGTAAAACAAAATTAAAACGGGAAAATGGCCGCCAATTGGAGGGTTTTCTCGCAATTCCGGGCTGCGCAACCCAGCATAGCTGGGTTGGTTGGCTTCATTAGCTCGTTCTACCCCAAATTCATATATTTTACATCAGATAACTCATTCCGGATTGCAAGTTATGTCCGATTATCCCGAAAACTACCTGTAATGGAGCGAATCGGATTCGGGGGCCTCCCCGCTTAGATCCGATGGGACCCAGGGTCGAACCAGGGTGTATTTGGCACCCTGGGAGCATGCTGAACAAGGCCCCACCGCGGCGGCGCGGTTCCGGCCAAGTCCGGGCCGCGGCGGTCTTTGCTGCCGGCCTGAGCGGCGGACCGCGGTCCGGTCGCTTTCCGGCGGGTTCCAAGCATGGGGTTGGTCGGCACCGACCCCTCTACCCCGGCACGTGCCATTTTGGCAAATGGTTGGGTTTTAAAGGGCTGGAGCACCCCACTCTCCCATTTCATCCCTTCCAAACGCCCAAACCCACCATTTCCGATTTTTCTCTCAACCCATTCCCCTAAACCTTGCAATCCCCCATTTTCTTCCATAAATCACCCACTCCAACTGTCCACAACAGCCCTAGCCTCCTCCTTTTCATTTTCTCTAACGCGGAGCTCTCACATCCCCCATTTGGAGCTCAAATTCGTGCAACCTTCAAACCTATCTCATTTTTCCATTTTCCTTCTTCATTCCCTACCTTTTGGCCTTTACAATCCCTGTTGGGGCTCAAGTCCATGGAGAACCAAAAACTCTAGCCCCCCCATTTCCCTTATCCTCATTCTCCATGGCTCTATCCGAGCTCATCCATATGTTGTCTTGTAGTTTGCATGGGCTACTATCTTAGGGTGGTTATGTTTTCCTGTTGATAGGTGTAGTAGTTGGTAGAATGTTTTAAGTATTTGAGAACGTTTAGGGTCCGTTCGGCCAAATTACATTAGATAAGTTTACGGTGGATAGAATTGTAAAAGTAATAATAAATGTATATGTAGGGTATGGCCCCTAGATTGGGTGTATCCTATGTCTTCCGACACCATGTTTAGAATGTACACAATTAAGAGTAAATTCCGAGAATTCCTTTCCAATAACACTTAGAAATTTTCCCATCATGGGGTATGGAAAATCCCATCTCACGTTTTTCCAACACCAGGCTCATTTTTTCCAAGGCCTATAAAATTTAATCCCCTCCCACCCTCCTACCAACCATGTCACACCCAATCCCAAGGTAGGATTAGTAATGCGGTCCCATTTAATACAACTTAAGGCCACTGGCCAAATTGTGTTGAAGTGATAAAGTCCCTTGATATACATTAACCCACACACTCGATAGCTTAAGCTTTTGGAGTAAATGGTTGTTTGATAGATAGGCCCATAGAGTTTGGACCTAGAGCGATACTCCTAGTCTTGACAAACCTGACTATATAGGAAATCCAACAAATTAATAATACAAACTCCAGGATCTTCTTAGCCGGGTGTGAGCATGTGTGAAAAGCTCGAGCGTCAAGTCTGCAGACAACTCAATTCCACTTAGACAACGTTTGACCCTACACGATGAATAATTTCTTGTATTAGAAATGATCCGAAATCATCTAGTGTGTAAGCATAGACTAATAGATTACCACTATTCATAAATTGAGACTAGGCTACTGGTTCTACTACTTTAACGTAAAAGACTGATTATGCTAAGATAATTGCAAGATAGTTGAAAGATGGACTTAATTAATGGGCTGGATTAGGTTGGAGTGAGACCTCACTCCTTCGTCGGACCCCTTAATACTCATAGGCTCCTTTAATAATTCTTAGAAAAGTTGTTTGATTAGTAACTATACACGCTCAGTATCCCTTGGATTTAATGTTAGATCAAATCAATACACCCTCAGAATTGCCTTCTCAAGGACTTAGTACAATCGGGGACACGGGGCAGAGAAACTACACATTAGCGAGGTATTCGCGGTTTGAATCGAATTCTCAATCCTGGTAGTGACCAATGAACCCTATGCTCTGATCAAGCAGAAGGTCGGGATCAGCTAGGATTAAGGACTGATACGATGATTTTCTGTCTTCGCGAGGCAGAAGGTCTATGTATCCGGCTCGGACCCACTACGCAATTTTCTTCCGTGTTGGCTTGACCACTTACAACCAAAAGTTTATAACTTTGTCTTTGAGAAGTGTGAGAATATATAGCCAATAGAAATATTTCCTTTTAGGCCTAAGGAATTTCCCATGTGAGCAAATGTGAGTTAAGAATCAGGTCCTAAATCACATGCCATGTCGGCATACATATTGTGCTTATGAACGTAAAAAGATAGCCTGCCTATTAAGCTAGACATGATTAAATAGGATAAGTCTGGACCGTGACAAAATTTCTTGGTAGAATTAGGCATCTCGCTACAAACTCACACCTGACCCCGAATCAACCACAATACCCTTCATCTTTAGCTCCTTTCTATGACCATATGTATCAATGCCATAATACACAACATTGATGAAAAGAAGACCAATGTAGTGGGAGATCGCATCCCATTTCATGTCAAGGATAGATCCTAAACTATACCTTGTTCCGATATTCGGAGCAGGACATAAATCTTGAGCCTTGAGGGCGAAAATAAATTTTAAGGGGGGTAGAACATGATGAACCCGCTCTAGTTAGGTCACCTAATACACCTCTTTGACCTGGTGTGCGCAAATGAAACGTGGTGGACCCTACCCCACCGGCCAGGATCGAAACGGTGCTCGATAAATACGAACATTATAGAAGCCCTAGTAAGTTCTACTATGAGAAACCGTTTTAAGATGATTTAGTAAGACTTGATTCACCCTTTCCTTGGACATAGATAATATCGAGGACTCTCTTAGACTAAGACCTAAAGGGCAACCTTAGAATAAACAATTTGAGCCTTTCAATGATGGACATTCCCTACTCTTAGAGAGTGATCGGACTACGGAGTTACTGACATCTACAACTGCGAAGTTTTCGCGGCTTGACCCAATTCCCAATCCTGGGTGACTACCGATGGACTCTCTGCTGACGAACGGACGACCAGGATCCACCAGGATTCGGAAGGGATACGATGAGCTTCCTACCCTGGCCGTGGATGATCGATGTATCGGGATCGAGCCCACTATTACCGTCTCTCCGTGTTGGTCAAACAATGAAAACAACTATCTTACTCTAAATTGTGGGAATTGTCGTCGAGACTCCAAATAGGTAAAGAAATAAATGGTAACAAACCATCAGGGTATGAGAAATGGATGAAGAACTAAGTTTTAAGGGGGTTAGACTAAAAGGAACCAGACTAGTATATACCCTACCACGCGTAGGAACTCGAAATCAATAAGTCTTAGGCAAATGAAATAATAGAAATCTTTCCTTATTACCCTTAGGCAATTTCGGGGACGAAATTTTGTTTTAAGGGGGTAGATTGTAACGCCCGGATTTTTGCCAAACTGGGATTAGATGACCTTAGGCAATGGGTCGATCGTAATACCTCATTAACTTGTCAGAACTGAATCCCAAAGTCTAAAGCCGCCTTTGAACTCATTTCCTTCACAAACCTCACCCTTCATCACCTTGATCTTCCAATTTTTCTAATAACTTTCACCCTAGACACTATCTTAAACTAGCTAAGTAGTATAACTTGGATCATTTTATATACAAACTCCAAAGGCACGAGTACCACCTCGACGTAATTCACTTAGGACTAAATCCTTTAGAAATGAGACAAAGTAACTAGGTGTGAAACCGGATTAGCTACGAAATCCGTTAGGATCGCTTTAAATACGATCTGCAAGACCCAAAAGTTGCGTGAGAATCATTGTGCTTAGGTTACCCTAAAGTTTAGAACCAAACTCATTTCCGTCTGCTCTCGGGAATGAAACGAAACTTCGTATTAGGTCTAGATCGTACATCGGGAGTCCGATTAACCCGAAGCTAAGGAACTAGGACCGCCCCACTGGGCTTAACAATCATCTCAAAAATCAGCTCCATCCGATGTTCCATGGCCATTCGTTTCGATTCGGAGTGAGGGAGTGTGAAAAACACTATTCCCATCCAAAATAAATATCTGGAATAGTGATCTGGCATCATTCGTTGACGCGTCAGTATTAAGCAACCTGACTGTCAGAATCAGACCAAATTACACCCTCGGATTAAGAAAAATTTCAGGAACATTTACATGTACTTAGAATTTCTGATCGTGGCCCACTGACCGTCGAACTGAAAGTGGTCCGCCACGTGTGATCTGGGAATCCGATCGAGTCAAAAACATAATTTCACGTAGATCCATAGATGGTGAGCTTAAGTCTGACGTTTGGTTCAAGGAGGGCCACCAGAACTTCCCTTTTGAGCTGGAAAAGCGACGAATATCCTATATTAGCAGTACCCCTTGAACCTGAGTCTAATTTCGAAATGTTTTTGGCTATAAAAGGAGCTTAGAACAGCCCCTCTCACAGCCATACGAATTTTGGAGAAAAACCCTAGAGGGAGAGAGAGAAAAGAGAGAGAAGAGCTTGGGTTTTGTGGGTCGATCTTCCTCCTACTTGCTTTGATGTTACACGGCCTACACCGCTTCATGCCAGGTGTTTTCCCGGCGGTTTCCATCCCATTTGAAGGTAAGAAACCCTAACCCTAGGTCTGATTTGAAGTGGGATCGATGTGGGTTGTGTAACGACTAACCGATTCCGCTCTTTAGGCTAGAAATCTCCCGTATACGGAAGTTCTACTACCCTTGCTGATTCATTTCGTTTCCAAAGGCAAAGGTGAGGACTTTAAGTGTATAAGTTACGGTTTTCAACGCTTTCAATGTCAGATAATGGTAGATTCATGATCTGCATGCAATTGCACATGTACAAAGTGCTTTCCGTTTCCTGTTTCGATTAACGTTGTGAAATTTGGAATTTCACATACTCTAGGTATTCGTATAAAATACCGTATACGTATTTTTTATGGAAATGTGTTTGACATGTTTATTTGTCGTATGGATATATGGCGTATGGATAAAATACTTATTTGGCGAAAGGATTCGCCTAAATACATGTTTACTAATAAACACTATGTATGTAGAAATACGGTATTGTAAGAAGTACCGTATACATGTATATTTTAGCGATGTGTTTGTCATGATTAATTGTCGTATAAATTTATTATGTGCGTATAAAATATTTTCTTGGCGAAGGGAATCGCCGTAATACATGTTTGCTTGTATACACTATGTATGTTGAAAATGCGTATTCTAGAAAATCTATACGTATAAATTTTGGAGATGTACTTATCATAATTATTTGTTGTAGTAATATATTATACATGAATAAAATACTCACTTGGCTAAAGGATAGCCCTAATACATGTTTTGCTCACATACACCATGTATGTTGTACTAGTGTACTTAAGTGTTTGTGAAAATGCTTGTGTGAGCAAGTGTTTGAATGTTGATGCCTTAGGAGGGTGTTGAGATTGGATTCTCAACTACCCTAGCGACGTGTATGATTACCTCCATGAGGTTGATCACTTAAAACACTTATTTACAATACATGTGTTTGTATTCTATTAATGTAGTGTTTACAACATGCTTTATATCATGCTTTATAATATGCTTTTAACATGCCTACTAGCATGTTTGAATTACTTTATTTATCATGCTTGAATTACTTTGTTTATCATGCTTTACTCCACATGCTATGGATGACAATTGATTGTGTTTGGGGCTATGATTATAGTCCAGACAATCGGTACTAGATTGGAGATCGTGGTTGAGTTTCATGTCGCCACGTGTGATGTGTTCGACGAACTCGAGTCGTACTTCGGTTGGCGATAGTGGTTGGCCACGCGAAGTGCTTATGCACTTCATGTCGTTCAACTTGTTGTGCGCTCGAGCTAGCCGAGCTCGTTATGTAACCCGATTTGTCTAATGTATGTTCACCATGTTTGGTCGCTCATTGCTTGAACCTAGGGTACCAAACTTACAGTGATAATCCCGTTAACCATGGTACCTCGATCCCCTAAGACTCATGAGCGGGCATGGTGGTATGGGACACCGTGGTCGAGCTGTCGGCCTCTGGCCGGGGCTACGTGCCTCCCGTAGTGACCGGTGAGCAACTCAACTCGTGAGCCGATTATGGTGGTATGAGACACTATATTCGCTGTCGGCCTACATTGATAAGGTGATGGGGGAGTGGTGCAACCTTTATGCGTAAATGACCACAGCGCCCTTTGTAGTGACCGCGAGCATATTCGAAGTTGCGGCGTGCCTTAGGGTTCGCCGCGATATATAGAGTATGAACTAGGCCTGTTTTACGTATAGTGATGAATCGTTTAAGGGGTGATGGGGGAGTGGTGCAACCTTTTGTGCGTAGCTTGACCCACACGACCTCTGCGGTGACCTAGAAAACACACCATCGTCGATATTAACTAGGATGACGACCCTAGAATGGATCATGTTTGGGAATGATACAAGGGAGGTACCTTAGTTTCCCAATCTATTTGTTTGAAATGGACTAATTAAAAACTCGGTAATCATGCTCATCATGCATCGCATGTGCCTGGAAGATGTGGAGCACCTTGTGGGATGTAAGCATGCCGCGAACGTGAGATGGTGTCGCATGAGGGAGTATGTCGGTGAGGCATCCATCATACCGCATTCATACTTGCATTAATCGAGTAACTAGGAGTACTTGATTTCTTGCTTTATCATTCTTGCTTGATTGTATTGATAACATGATAACTTATGCCTTATTGTTCCACTTGAGTTAGCTACTCACTCCCACGTTACGGGATGGTGTTGTACACACCAAAGCAGATTTGTTGAGTTTCGGGTGATGGCAATGCTTGTGAAAGCAGAGCGGGACTACTTCTATGGTGATGAGGAGGAGTTCTCCTATCTCGTATCTCTCTGGCGGGTCTCGAAGACCACGATCATTGTATTGTGGGGTTATGGTACTTGGGATAGAAGACATTAAACTTACACATTTGGTATATTTTAGAACCGCACTTGTATTTATTTAACACAGTAATGTTATCACACTCTGGAGACTCATCATAGTTTATATATTTTATCTATCTATCATAGTCTTCCGCTTGCAAATTTAACTGTCTCTGGAGTATGATATGCTGTTTTGGCTTAATCTCACTCATGTTCAATGCACGAATACAGTCAACATTCAATAATCATTCATTTTGTTGCATAAGTGATGTTCTGGAACTTGGGAGTTGAGTTTATGCTCGACCCCCGATTTTCAGGGCGTTACAGCCTCATTTATCTCAAGCCTTAAAATTATCTTTGAAAATGGTTGGATAGTTTGGATGTAACACATGCATCATGGTGGGTCCCATAGGGATGGACGGTATAGATAAATCACATACCTCATGGTGGGGGCCACACTAATGAAAGGTGGGGAACACATACATCATCAGGCCCCACGTGGGCCCACCATAATGTTTATTTTCCACCCAATCTGTTAGTAAGGTCATGCAGACCCGGCTGAAGAGGAAAGTAAATTTCATAATGATCCAAAACTTTTGTGAAGCCCAAAGGGTTTCAATGGCGGCCGTTCAATCCCACTGTTTTCCTATGACGTGGGCCACCTGAGCTCCATATATGGCTGATTTTTTGGGTGGCCCACTGCCTCAAAGGGGCCTACCAAATGCATGGTGTGATGTTCAACACACATCATGTG